>CM033402.1:21400103-22000103 GCA_019426215.1 Buddleja alternifolia
TTCACCAATATGAAATGTTCCAGATGAAACAAGATGAGACGATCAGTCAAATGTACGCTCGTTTCATGCAGATCATCAATCCCATGGTCGGTCTTGGAAAAATCATTCCAGAAGATGAACAAACTCGCAAAATTTTGAGATCTCTTCCAAAAGAATGGACACCTAAAGTGACTACCATTCACGAAGCCAAAGACATGAATGTCATGACAATGGGAGAACTCATTGGTTCTCTTACCTCTCATGAAATGACTCTCATGTCTAAAGAAGGAAGTTCCGAAGCAAAGATCCAGAAGTCACTTACCTTTACTTCGGGTTCAATAGAAATTCCTGCTGATCCAGAAGAAACGAGTGATGAACAATTCAATGAAGAACTTGCTATGGTCACTAGATGAATGAAAATTCTCCAGCAGAGCCGGAAGTTCCAGTGAAATCCAAAATCTAACTTCCAACAAAGAGATCCTCAGAAAAATGATAAGAAAATATGTCATGAATGTTTTGAACTAGGTCACATCAGACCTGACTGCCCTAAACTAAGGAAGTTCCAGAGGAATGATCAAAATTCCAGACAACGAGCTCTATCCACACCTTGGGATGAATCTGAATCAAATGCATGCAATGATGAGGACAACTGTCTTATGGTAAACAAACAGGTATCTATTGAATCAAAATCTGATTTAAATTATTCTAATGATGATACTGCTGAAAATTCCGACTTTTATGATATTCTTAAAAATTATGAGAATCAGATTGAAAACTTGATTTATAAGAATAAATTGCTTCAAAGTCAACTTAAAAAATTCTCTTTAGAAAAGGCTGAATTGGAACAAAAATTTGATGATCTCATGAAAGATAAACTTTGCCTTGAGAAAGAAAAGGAGTATCTATCTGAAGAAAACACTTCTGTGTGGAAACAAATTTCTGATTTGAAAAAACAAGTCAAAGGAAAAGATGTCATGCACACACCACATATAAATCCTAGTCATACTTGTCATGCATCTACTTCCAGAACATGTTCCAACACTAAATTTGTGAAAACTACTCATGATCATCGTGCTAAAATAAAAAATGACACCACTCATTATCATGATCATCATGCTGAAACCAGAAAGAACACTGCCTCTTATAAAGTTTGTCATACATGCGGTAGAAAGGGTCATGTTTCATACAAATGTTACTTAAAAAAGGACATTGGTACCAAACTTATATGGGTACCAAAAGTAAACTATGCTAACCTTGAAGGACCCACAGATAAATGGGTACCAAAGCAAAAATAGCAATTATTGCAGGAACTGCCTCGGAACCGAGTACGGAAGAATAAATGGTACTTAGGCAGTGGGTGTTCCAGGCATATGACCAGTGACATCTCCAAATTCGTCCCCCTCAGCACTTTCACTGGTGGTAAAGTCTCTTTCACAAACAATGCAAAAGAACCATTGTTGGTAAGGAATCTATGGGTAAGAATGGATCCACTGTTATTGATGAGGTTTGTTTAATTGAGGGCTTGATACATAACTTGCTTAGCGTAAGTCAATTATGCAATAAGGTTAATCAAGTCCAATTCTTTCCTATTCAATGCTCTTTTATGAAAAATAATAAATTGATCTTCAATGCCTCTCAAAATGGAAATGTTTACTGCATAAATCTCGATGATCTTACCAAACAAAAGGTAAAGTGTCTGGTAGTTGCAGATGAAGAAAATGGGACTTGGCATCGGAGAGTTTGGCCTGCCAACATGGAACTTCTTCTCGACCTTTTTGGTCCTATAAAAATCATTACTACTGCTGGTTACTTAAATTAGAGTAAATCTTATCGTACTTTTTGCAAAAGCATTATTCAAAAACCTACATATGTCACATTTGATGAAACTCACTTTCTTTTAACCAAAGTTACTTTGAGCTCAAAACCTGCAGGTATTCTAGAATTATCATGTAACACTAAAGCAGGACCTGAGCAAAAGAACCTGGATCTTCCAGATGAGAATCTTAATACCGATGCAAGTTCCAGTTCTCTTGAGCCAAAACCAGAATCTTCAGACTCAAATAGCTTTTCTGCTCCTAGAGAGAGCAAATTTAAGTATGTGTCCAGTCATCCTCCCAGTGTTATTATGGGAAATCCAGCAGTTGGTATTACCACTAGATCCAGCTTAAGAAGGATTTTGAAAGTTGTGCTTTCTTATCCCATACTGAGCCTATCAATATTGAAAAAGGTCTTAATGATGAATTTTGGGTCAAAGCCATGGAAGAGGAACTTGTCCATTTTGACTGGAACCAAGTCTGGAACCTAGTCAAAAGACCCACAAATCATCCGATTATTTACACTAAATGAATTTTTAGAAACAATCTTTGCATGATTTGCATTTTGCTCACATTCCTATTTTATGTGATAACACTAGTGCCATCAGCATCACTAAAAATCTAGTGCATGATTCTCGTACCAAACATATTGAAGTTAAACATCATTTCATCTGTGATCATGTTCAAAAATGTGATGTTACTATAAATTTTGTTAATACAAATTTGCAATTAGTTGATATCTTTACTAAAGCTCTTAGCATTGACGAATTCGTGGATTTAAGATCTAAACTTGGTATTAAGGAATTTCCTAAGTTTGCACATGCATGATGTCTTACTTTTCTCACTCTTAACTGCTTTTTGATGATGAAGGGGGAGAGAAATAAGTTTATTGTAGTATGCTCTGTGTTCTTCTCAGCACTTATTCTTTAGACAGGGGGAGAAACCACCTACTCAGGGGGAGCATCTGGTATGATCTTTTCAATTTCTTTGGTCTATCTGCACAATGGTAACACACTCCTTGTCATCATCAAAAAAGGGGAGATTGTTGACCTTTTTGGTGTCAAATCTCATTTGGTTTTGAAGATGACAAGTAGCTTGATTATATGCTTATATTTGTTTCTTTCCTTGTGCAGATTTTTGGTAAATTACAGCAAGCTATCATATCTTTGGCCTCACGTTTAAGGGAAGTACACATCACCGATTTCCAATCTTATTCTCTCATTAATTTTGTCTATCTAATCTTTGTCATATTATAAGATGTATCCTTCTATAATCTTATAATATCTTTCCTTATCTCTACCACACTTCAAAAGGGAAGTATACATCTCTAGAATATTACCACTTTCATGTATAATCCTGCTTTATTAATGGTTCACTATTTTGGTATGTTTGCATCTCCATATCCCTGCTGCATCAATTAAGATCCACTAATTAACGACAGGAGCCTATTGACTTTGTATTATGGAAGTAGCCGTTTTCTATTTCCTTATTTTCATTCACTTTTGCTCCTCATATAAATATATGCTCTTCTGTTCTTTATAATTAGGAATTCCACAAATATTTGATAGAAAATTATTAATATCAAATTATTCTTGTTCATAGGTACCTTCTCCGACAAGTTCCAGTAAGGAAGGGGTGGTACTAGTTACTGCTTGGAATTCGGAGTGACAAACACGAGTGATCAAGAAGTGTTTTTGAGTCTAGTCTAATTAAGTTGACTGGTTAAGTGTCGGGCCCAAGTGTCAGTCGTGGATAGGGCTAGGGCTCGGCTGGATAGGCACGGGCCTGCGGTTTTAAAACGGTTCCCACTATCCACGGCCAAATCCCAACACCCAAAGACGGAGTGTTCTGAGGGTGAGTGGGTCGTAGGAATTGAATTATGGCATTCCCAGGATATGATGAAACGGGCTTCGCGAGCCTATGTGGGGAGGCATAAGGTGATGGCTTTTAAGCCGATTGTTCAGGGGTGACAAGGAAGAAGCAGCGGGACCCAAAGTGCTATGAGCAAAGTCATCGGACGCGATGCTACTGCTAACATGGCCCCCTATTGCTTAAATGTGAAATGTAAAGTTACTGTAACTGCCTATTGATTGAATGCATATACTAAGTGTTTATACTAAAGTTTTGGTGTCATATCACCTATTGCTTAACTGTTATCATGAACACAAATGTCATTTTAACTATTTCAATGATTTTTTGAAAAATAAAAAACTATTATTGATTCTAAAAACTATTTTAAGCACATTTCACACGAACACTGGCGCTCACTAAACCTTTGCTTACGTATTTCACTTTCTTCCTTGCAGTTAGAGGTGAGTTGAGTAATTAGACTGGCTTGGAGGATCATGAGTGTAGACATGGGCAATCCTGTAGGTGAGTATTGCAGATTGAGCTATGAATAGTAAGCGACTTAATATGTTTGGTTGACGTTAGGGCCGCGACCCTACTAGATAAATTGTCGAAGTGTGTCAAATTTGAATTGGACTACTTAATTGAAAGGTTCACGATTTTAGTTTAGGCCCTATCAGGGCTAAAAATTGGGGCGTGACAGAGTAGTATCAGAGCTTGGGCTAATGCCTGAGCAACACCAGGATAAGATCTTTGTACTGTGGAGAGTAATGGATTCTAAGTTAAGCTAATGATATTGAGGGATGAATATTGATAAGATATTAGTTCGGCGATGTAGAATTGTGGTACATCAATGCTTTGGATGCATTCGATATGTGTTTCCGCTAAGCCGAGATGAGTTCCTTGGATTCAATCGATAATTTGAAGAAGGACACGTTGTGTTTAGTGACTAGAAGGTAATAGGTTGTGTTAGATTGAAGATAATTCTTATATCCTGAATAAATAGTAGAGTAAGTTTACGTGAATAGAAATAACACCGGAGTTTGGATGTTAGTATGGACTCAAATTGCAAGTATTACAGTGCTGTCAATAGTTATCGTTATTATTGCGATGAGTATGATGGATCATTTCATCTCATTGAATTTGTATAGTCCCTCACCATTAGTCCGTTCCCCTCCGCCCTTTAGCTTCAAGAGTAAAATGTCATTTCATTCTTTAAAGAAGCCCTAGTGAGTGCAAGTCTATTCTTATTGGGTATACCATTCGTTCTCACCCAAAATGCGTTCTTTTTCTTGAAATTTACGTAATATCCTACTTGGTAGGTTTCTTTGCCAATCCTTTGTCAAATGGTCTCTTGTCATATACATCAATTGATATCGTGGATTACCCCTTCCTTTACGAAGCTAAGCTAGAGTTATAGAGGCTAATCTAGAAGAATCGCAGTGAGTCATAGCAGTGAGGCGAAGACAGTCTCTATTACGAGGAAGAGAAGTAAGATGACTTTTGGAGGCGACTTTGCATGGTAAGTAATGCTCCGTATCGAAGAATGGATGTGCATCGAGTCATACAAGCCTACATCAATGTTAAGTCAGAAAAAGGCGACATAGTGAATACAAATTGCTTCATTTTGTCCTGCTATACTACTCCATCTTTCGTCTTGTAACGATCATGTGAAGTGAGAGGTAAACGTGTTAGGAATGAACCTTTAGGGTGATTCTCCTTGCTTCATAGAAGAAGAAGGATTTTTATTCGCCAATAGAGATTTACTTTTCCCTATCCCTTTTTCGTACCTCTGTTGAAATAAATTTTTATGGATTCATGCTTCTTTATTATGTTTGGGAATCTAGTAAACTCCATTATTGAAAGTTATGTTCCTTTCATAATTGAGAAACTCTCGTATTCAAAATTTCCTTATTGTCCATAATTTCATTCTTGAGAGTTTCGCTCCTTTTGAATTTTTTTCCATGCACTCTTCGGAAACCTCTTGAGATTATGTTATATAATTCTATTCGTAAGTTCCAATACTTGTTGACTTGTTAATGTTTGAAGGGTATTCACTCTTATTCTAGACTCATCATTTTGAATTATGTTTTCTGTTCTACTCTAATTGTTGTGACATAATCAATTTCTATCAATTTGCAATGTCTCTTGATTCCTTTATGTGAATATTGATATTTGACTATATTTGTGATACTCAATTGACCAATTCTCTCTTTAAACATTGATCTTGTAACCATTCAATTTTATTGGAGTCCATTTATCACTCTTCTCCATGAACCTTTTCTTAATCCATTTACAACAATTATCTTTTTGAATCCGTTGATTTTTTAGCCTTACATGTGACTTTTTTTTCGTCTCTTGTCTTCAAACTTATCCAAGTCATCAAATATTTCCTGAATTTTCGGACAACAACCATTTGCATTTTGATCCTTGTTACAACATATAAGTTGTGCAATTTTAATTGAATTGCTTAATTTTATTTTCGTGCACATATTGAATCACATTTTTCTTGCAACCATTCATAGTTCTTCAATTTTTCATTCTCAAATGTGTCATCTATATTGTATCTTTCTCTTTCCAATCTATTGTCCCTATTTGAGATTTTGTAACTATCATTAGGTTATATACTTTTGGCCTACAAATTATTCCTTTGTTTCACTGAAAGATTTCATGGGACGCTTGTATATATTTTTTTCTCTCTCATGCAATAAGCTCCTTCATCTTGGAATTCCATATTTTATTTGAAGACTCACATTCTTGTCTTCTTGAATATATTGTTGATTAGTCCAATTACTTATCTCTAATTGCCATTTCTTTATTACCTCAATTAATCTTCTAGCTAATTCATGTACAACAATTGGAAAAAAATCTCAAGTTCCTCTATCATTTGAGTTAGTTACCTCTTCAATTGTTTTTATGTTATTCTAATGAACCTTACCCTTCTTCTAAAGTATCAACCTATGTCGGCGAACCAATTGAAAACACCATTAGACATTTGTATAGTTGGCAACATTGGACTGGCTCAAGTGAATAAGCATATGGATTATGAACCAAGATTAAGAGACAAAGAAAATTAGCAATAACCTTTCCGGGTGTAAAGCCACGACCAAAGTGAATCGACTATCATCTGATAACTACACTGACACTCAATTTCCTTCCACGATGCAAGTAGGAAATCGAGTAAGTGTCGCTTACTAAGGAAAACTGCAAAGGGGTCAATCATCGTATATCAATGGGATCTTCCGTCTACTTCAACGATATCCTACAATAATATTGGAAGATAGAAAGGGAGAAACATAGGGAACTTACGGCTTCAAAGATGCAGGGGGATATCAACACCTTGGATTCAAGACAAAGACTTTCGGATCTTGTTAAAGAGCTCAAATACGTAAAAAATTAAAGTCTTTCATCATCTTCATCGAGCTTTATGCGTAGAGGTAAACCAAGATGCTATCGACAAGAACCATTAATCATCTATAGAACGTGAACCGCTGAGCTATCTGAAGAACTATGTACTTGATTAAAATAGAGCGATCAAAGTGAAGGTCGATGATTGAGACTTTTCAGGGTGTCATCTAGAGGAAGAGTCAAGAAGATAAAAATAAGAAAGCTTCAAAACGCCTGCGAAGCATATGATGAAAGTGGAACACAAGCACAAATTTTAATAAACATTGCTCACACACATGATGTTTCTAGAGTCCTTGAATAAGAAAGTATTAGTTGGACTCGACATGTGCAATATATCGACTCATAAGTCATCTTGGGCAGGACAAGGTTCGGGAACTTCGGAATAACAGTATTCCATTGGTCAAAGTGATATTTGAAAGATCTGACAAGTTAGAATGAGCAACATGAGAAACTGAATAGTACATGTAAAGACAACATCCTCGACCAATTTTTCTCATGTGAGAATTTGGGGACCAAATTATTTTAAGGGGGGAAGAGTGTGATACCCGCATTTGTTTTAATAATAAAATACTACTTTTGTTAGGAATTTCATGTTAGATGTTTTGATGATGACAATTAGGACGTTTTGTTAGACCCCAAAATATGTAAATTTGTTTTCAGCTTTGAAGCGTTAGATTTGTAATAGGCTTTGTTTTATTTTTATTCTAGATTGTTAGGTTAAGCTGTCTTAGACTAAGCGTCTGATATGTTCTGAGTGAGTTTATCAGAAGTAAAATTTGAAGACTCAAGCGCCTGAAGTCTGAAATAAGATGAAGATTACAAGCGTCTAGAATGACCTGCTACACCAAGCGTTACCTATAGGATAGAAGTAATTCAAGGTTGAATAAGCGTCTATCAATGACTAATTTCACCTGAATTTATTTCTAAGTCCAGAAGGACTTTAATGCAAATATTCTCAGAAGGAGTTTGATAAGAGCATTAAATATGATAAGCACTTTCAGACGTACGGAGAAGCCACCCTATTGGACTGTCAACTATTCAAAGACTGCAGCACCAACTTTTGTTCAGCAGATTTTCAGGAAAAAGGACAAAAGTTGTTCACTCGCGGAAGTGAGAGACACGCGCTCTTGCATGTGTCAAACGGACACTTTTTCCAAGAATGCCTATAAATAAGACTTCAACAACAAGACAAAAATACAGAGAACAATTATCAAGTCGAATTGCTGTTGCATTGAAGTCTCATTCCTTACAATCTCAGAAAAGCCAAAACTTTCAAGAAAATATTCTCTTTACTTTTCTTCAAATCCTGAGACAGTCAACCAATATCTCAAACATTCTTTTCGGAGAAACTCACATTACTACTGAGATATTCCTAGTTGTTTGAACTTTATTAAAATCAAACAAACCATTTAGAAAAACCCCTATCCAAGCCTCGCGATCTGTGTGAAGTCGAAGTTGGATACTTGCCATATTTCTGGGTGAAAGAAGCAAGGGGATTGAAGTGATTTGGAGCAGAAATCTGTGTGATCAAGGAGCTCAAGTCATCGACATCCATCTCTCCCTAATTTGTAGAAGATTCTGTGTGATTCTTTGAGAATCATTTTAGTGGATTGCCTCCAAGTGTTCGAGGAGAAGAAGGACGTAGTTGGGATTACACCACCCAACGAACCTTACAAATATTGTTCTTTACTTTACTTTCAACATTCATTTTGTCATATCATAAACTGATAAAGTAAAACTCAACCAACGCTAAGCAACTAAATACACCTTTTGTGACGCTAAAGCTTTCAAAGAGAAGACTCCAAAAAATTATTCCGCTGTTCTAACACTGATCAAAGAAGTGAACGCTCAAACCTATTTGGTTGTAGTATTCAAGTCTTGAAATCTAAGTTAACTTTCTAAAAATAGTCTTCGTTAGACACTTCACCAAAGCGCCTATATTTTAAGTGAACGCTTAAGTCAAGTGTTAGACACTTCAAGCGTCTACTTTTCAAGCGTCCAAAATCCTTTTTAATATGAATCTTTTGAAGTCGAAAAAGACTTCGGGGTCTATTCAACCCCCCCTCTTCTAGACCCTTTCGTATGCCACTTAGGACCAACAAGTGGTATCAGAGCGGTTAAAATTGAAATTTTAAAATTTCCAAGCATAACTGCTTGTTTAGATCCTTTTTCAAACTTAGTTGCTTTAGATTTTAAACATGGCATTTGCTAAAGTTCCCAAACTAATTGAGTCAAATTTTGACACATGGAAAGTCAAAGCATTTACATATCTCTGTTCATGTGATGATGATATATATGATATTATTTCAGATGGGCCAATCAAAATATATAAAATTATCACAAGAGCGCCTGGAGCCACGGAAGAAACTCTCGATGGTTACGTTGAGAAACCAAAACAAGAATGGTCTCCAGATGAGCGTCGAAGAGCTAATTTGGACAATGTTGGTCGTAACGCTCTATATACGGCTATTGGTGATAATGACAACTTATTCAACAAGATTAAGTCTTGCAAAACCACTAAAGAAATATGGGATAAGTTGGCTACAATTTGTGGTGGTTCAGCTCAGATCAAAGAAAATAAACTTTCCATCGCCAAAGAAAAGTTTAACGGATTTAAGATGCTACCCAATGAAACTTTAGAGTAATTAGATATAAGATTTACAGCTCTAGTTACAAAACTTACATTGTTGGGAATGGATTTGCAGAATCGAGAAATGGTGGTTAAGATCTTTAGAAGTTTACCAAGTAAATTCCTGATGAAGACAACTGCTATGAGAGAATCAAATATGCTGGATCTCCTAACTCCAGAAGACGCCTTTTCAGAGCTCAAAGCATTTGAGTTCGAGTTGAATTCTGCTAGTGATGTTGTGAGTAGCCCGGTGATTGAATCTGGAGCGCTTATAGCATCAATCAAAGGCAAATCGGGCAATAAAAGAAAGAATTTAGATATCAATGAAGAAAAGGAATTGGCTTTGCTGAATAGATTCAGAAAGTTCTTGAGATATGAAAAGAGAGGAAAAGGTTTCAATAATCAAGGACAAAGTTCATATCAAGCGCCTTCTCCGATGCAACAACAACTTCAAGCGCCTCAATATTCTGTTCCTTTACCCCAAGCGCCTGTTCAGTACCAAGCGTCTACTCAAAATCTCTCAACTCCAGTAGTCTCAAAACCACACATTGCAAGATTAACAAATGAACAAAAGATGAAAACTAATCTTTGTTATAATTGCAAGAAACCAGGGCACTACCAGGTAAATTTCCCTTATCCAAATGTATCCAAGCCCTCAAGGAAAGATTACTTAGATAGAAACCAATTCAGGAGCAACCTTTGTCAACAAGGTTTGCTAGCGGAATCAGAACCAGCATCCGCACCTGAAGATTTAGAATCATCAGAAGAGAGTAGTGACGATGATCAGCCATTAGATGACTCAGCGCTCATATGTCTCATGGCCAGAGATGATGAAGCGTCTCCTGAGGTAATCAATAAATTATCTATTCCTCTCTCTTATCAATGGGTAAACAAGTTAAATCATCGTTCAAGAGAAAACTTCATCTATCTACCTCTAGAATACTTGAACTACTTCACATGGATTTGTTTGGACCTGTTCAAACGATCAGTGTAAGCGGTAAGAAGTATACTTTGGTGATAGTAGATGATTTCTCTCGATTTAGTTGGGTGGAATTTCTTTCATCCAAAGATGAAACATGTGACAAGTTAACAACGCTTATTCGGCAACTTTAAATATTGAAAAATCTTAAGGTTGCAAGAATAAGAAGCGATCACGGTACTGAGTTTACTAACAAGAATGTTGAGAAGTTTTGTGCAGAAAATGGAATACATCATGAGTATTCAGCTCCCAGAACTCCCCAACAAAATGGTGTTGCTGAGCGCCGGAACCGAACGCTTAAGGAAGCTGCTAGGACAATGTTAGCAGAATCCAAGCTCGCTCCTAGGTTTTGGGCCGAAGCGATCAACACTGCCTGTTACACTCAAAACTGTTGCATGATTAACAAACAGCATGGGAAAACTCCCTATGAACTGTGGAAGGGACGTAAGCCAAATGTTTCATACTTTCACGTCTTTGGTTCAAAATGCTTTATCCATAATAATGGATCCTAAAGTTTAAAGACATTTGATCCTAAAGCCGATGAGGGAATCTTTCTAGGCTACGCCAAGAATGGAAAGAATTTTCGCATCCTCAATAAGATCAAATCGAAGGTTGAGGATTCTATTCATGTTGTGTTTGATGATGCTAACCAAGAACCGAGTAAGGTTAATGTGAATGATGTAGGAGTTGAAGATCTATGTCATCAAGCGTCTAAGATTACTATTGATGAAGATACTGACGACGATGATGAGATCTCAGTGCCACCTCCTAAGATTACTCGCGAGGTTAATATGGACAATATTGTAAGAAATGCTGATGATCATGAAGAGAGTGATCATCAAGAGAAAACAAGAATCTGTGAACTTGAAGCGCCTACGCAAGAGGATAATCAAGCGTCTGTTCGTCAAGCGTCTGTTCAACCTCTTAACCCTTTCCAACCAGATAGACTATGGCTGCGTGATCACCCACCAGAGCAGATTATTAGAGATATTGAAGTGCATGTTAGAACTAGAGCCGCTACGCTCAATGAGGTTATGTTCGCAAGCTTTTTATCTCAAATGGAACCTAAGAAAGTGGATGAAGCGCTAAGTGATCCAAGTTGGATTGAAGCCATGCAAGAAGAACTTAATCAATTTGAACAAAATAAGGTTTGGATGCTAGTATCAAGGCCAACTCACCAAGGAGTTATTGGAACTAGATGGGTATATAGAATCAAGATGGATGAGAACGGCATTGTGATAAGAAACAAGGCCAGACTCGTAGCTCAAGGATATTGCCAAGAGGAGGGTATTGACTTTGATGAGACATACGCTCCTGTCGCTCGTCTTGAAGCAATCCGCATGTTTCTAGCGTATGCAGCGTTCAACAAGTTCATGGTGTATCAGATGGATGTAAAGAGTGCCTCCCTGAATGGTAAACTCCAAGAAGAAGTATATGTGGAGCAACCACCAGGATTCATCAACAATCATGGTAAGGGTATGGTTTACAAGCCAGACAAAGCACTTTATGGGCTTAAGCAAGCACCCCGAGCATGGTATGACACTCTCTCTATCTTTCTCATTGGTAAAGGCTTTTCAAAAGGCAGCGTTGATACAATGTTATTCAAAATTACCAATAACGAAGATACTCTCTTAGTCCAAGCAGTAATTGGTACCACTCCTTCCTCACTGGAACTTGTCGGAGAAGATACCTATGAACAAGAATAATTTGATATTAATAATTTTCTATCAAATGCTTGTGGAATTCGTAATTATAAAGAATAGAAGAGCATATATTTATATGAGGAGCAAAAGTGAATGAAAATAAGGAAATAGAAAACGACTACTTCCATAATACAAAGTCAATAGGCTCCTGTCGTTAATTAGTGGATCTTAATTGATGCTGCAGGGATATGGAGATGCAAACATACCAAAATAGTGAACCATTAATAAAGCAGGATTATATATGAAAGTGATAATATTCTAGAGATGTATACTTCCCTTTCGAAGTGTGGTAGAGATAAGGAAAGATATTATAAGATTATAGAAGGATACATCTTATAATATGACAAAGATTAGATAGACAAAATTAATGAGAGAATAAGATTGGAAATCGGTGATGTGTACTTCCCTTAAACGTGAGGCCAAAGATATGATAGCTTGCTGGAATTTACCAAAAATCTGCACAAGGAAAGAAACAAATATAAGCATTTAATCAAGCTACTTGTCATCTTCAAAACCAAATGAGATTTGATACCAAAAAGGTCAACAAAATCCCTAATTTTAATTAAATCTCTAAACCTTAATTAAATCAATTAACCAATCTTCTTCTTCACCATGCCTGCCGCTATCCCTCCACCTACCGCCGTCCTCCCTCCACCACCAACCCATCTTCAATTCTAAAATTCACCATTTTTATACTCATAAACTCATAAAAAATCGAATTCAAATTTCTATAACTCACCATTCTGAAAATTATGGGTTTATACCCATAAGCCCATTTCAAAATTCACCATTTTAAAATTCAATTTGGGTGTGCGTATATATATGTGTGTGTGTGTGTGTGTCTGTCTGTTTATACATATTTGTGTGTGAGCCTATATACATACATATATAAATGCATATGTGTGCGTGTGTGCGTCTGTTTATATATGTGTGTGTGTGTGTCCGCGTGTGTGTGCATGTCTGCATGGGTGTGTGTGTGAGTTTATATATATATATATATGTGTGTGTGTGTGTGTGTGTGTGTGTGTGTCTGCATGTGTGTATATATATGTGTGTGTGTGTGTCTACGTGTGTTTATATGTATATGTGTGTGTGTATGTGTCAGGCCCCAATTTTTAGCCCTGAAAGGGGCGTGAACCTTTCAATTAAGTAGTCAAATTCAAAATCTGACACACTTCGACAATTTATCTAGTAGGGTCACGGCTCTAATGTCAACCAAACATATTAAGTAACTTACTATTCATGGCTCAATCTGCAATACTCACCTCTAGGATTGCCCATGTCTACACTCATGATCCTCCAAGCCAGTCTCATTGCTCAACTTACCTCTAACTGGAAGAAAGAAAGTGAAATACGTAAGCAAAGGCTTAGTGAGCGCCAGTGTTCGTGTGAAATGTGCTTAAAATAGTTTTTAGACCCAAAATCATAAGTTAATGAGATGAAATCAATAATAGTTTTTTATTTTTCAGAAAATCAATTAAATAGTTAAAATGACATTTGCGTTCAGATAGCAGTTAAGCAATAGGTGATATGACACCAAAACTTTAGTATAAACACTTAGTATTACAGTAACTTTACATTTCACATTTAAGCAGTAGGGGGCCATGTTAGCAGTAGCATCGTGTCCGATGACTTTGCTCATAGCACTTTGGGTCTCGCTGCTTCTTCCTTGTCACCCCTGAACTGTTGGTCCTAAGTGGCATACGAAAGGGTCCAGAAGGGGGGGTTGAATAGACCCTTTAGTCTTTTTCGACTTCCAAAGTTTCGTATTAAAAAAGGTTTTGGACGCTTGAAATGTAGACGCTTGACTGAGCGTTTTCTTGAAATATAGACGCTTAGACTAAGTGTCTGATGTTTTTAGAAAGTTAACTTAGACTTGATTTGAATACTTTAACCAAGTAGGTTCAAGCGCTCAGTTCTTTAAACAGTGTTA
This sequence comes from Buddleja alternifolia, assembly GCA_019426215.1. Taxonomy (NCBI): domain Eukaryota; kingdom Viridiplantae; phylum Streptophyta; class Magnoliopsida; order Lamiales; family Scrophulariaceae; genus Buddleja; species Buddleja alternifolia. Next base: position 21,414,397 of record CM033402.1, read on the forward strand.
GCACAGCGGAATAATTTTAGAGTCTTCTCTTTTGGAATTCTTTAGCGTCACAAGTTATTTCGTAGTTGCTTAGCGTTTGATTGTGTTTTACTTAATCAATTTATGCAATGATATGATAGATAAGATAATTGACTGTGAAGTAAAAGACACAATATTTGTAAGGTTCGTTGGGTGATGTAATCCCAACTACGTCCTTCTTCTCCTTGAACACTTGGAGGCAATCCACTAAAATGATTCTCAAAGAATCACACAGAATCTTCTACAAATTAGGGAGAGATAGATGTCGATGACTTGAGCTCCTTGATCACACAGATTTCTGCTCCAAATCACTTCAATCCCCTTACTTCTTTCACCCAAAAATAATGCAAGTATCCAACTTCAACTTCACACAGATCGCGAGGCTTGGATGGGGTTTTCTAAGCGGTTTGTTTGATTTTGATGAAGTTCAAACAACTGGAGATATCTCAATAGTAATGTGGTTTCTTCGAAAAGAATGTTTGAGATATTGGTTGACTGTCTCAGGTTTTAAAAAAAAAGCAAAGAGAATGTTTTCTTGAATATTCTGGCTTTTCTGAAAGTTTAAGGAATGAGACTTCAATGCAACAACAATTTAGCTTGGAAATCGATTGTATCTTTGGCTTGTTGTTGAAGTCCTATTTATAGGCATTCTTGGAGAAAGTGTCCGTTTGACACATGCACAGGCACGTGTCTCTCACTTTCGCGAGTGAACAGTTTTTTATCCTTTTTCCTGAAAATCTATTGCACAAAAGTTGGTGCTGCAGTCTATGAATAGTTGACAGTCCAATAGGGTGGCTTCTCCATACATCTGAAAATGCTTATCACATTTAATGCTCTTATCAGCATTTAATGCATTTGAATTAAATGCCCATTGGCACCTAATGCGTTGAGAATATTTGCATTAAACTCCTTCCAGACTTAGAAATAGATTCAGGTGAAATCAGTCATTGATGGACGTTTATCCATCCTTGAATCACTTCTGTCCTATAAGGTAACGCTTGATATAGCTGGTCATTTGGACGCTTGGAGACTTTATCTTCATTCAGACTTCAGGCGCTTGAGTCTTCAAACTTAACTACTGATAAACTCACTCAGAAATTATCAGACGCTCAGCCTAAGACTACTTAGCCTAACAATCTAGAATAAAAACAAAACAAAGCCTATTACAAATCTAACGCTTCAAAGCTTATACATGATTTCTACTAAAATCAAGCTTACATATTTTGGGTTCTAACATAAAGTCCTAATTGTCATCATCAAAACATCAAACATGAAATTCCTAACATGAACAATCGGCTTAAAAGCCATCACCTTATGCCTCCCCACTTAGGCTCGCGAAGCCCGTTTGGTCATATCCTGGGAATGCCACAATTCAATTCCTATGACCCACTCACCCTCAGAACACTCCGTCTTTGGGTGTTGGGATTTGGCCGTGGATAGCGGGAACCGTTTTAAGACCGCAAGCCCGTGCCTGTCCAGCCGAACCCTAGCCCTATCCACGCCCGACACTTGGGCCCGACGCTCAAACATATACAATATGCAATCACATAATTTCACATTTGATGCAATAGTGGCCTTTTGGCTCATGATACAATAATCAGTCAACTTTAGTGAATATGTGCCAAACGGGTGTTGAAAATATATACTTTTTTGGAAATCATTTTCTCCATAATATGCATTTAAAACGATTCACGACCTTGGAAAAATGTACAATGCAATGGTTTGGAAAAAGTACTTTTGATATTATTTGTAAAACATTGAAATTCATTTATTTGATAATGGTAAAACCACAACAAATTGCATATAAATATATATAGAACGTAATAAAACTTCCTTCCAGCTTTGAAAGACGTATAAATATAATTTTGCAAGGCAACTCACAGTACATTTTCGAGCTACTCAGTATCGTCACCGAGCGAATCTCCAACTCTACCAACTTGTCAAATTGTGTTTCCTCAAATATTGTTGTTTAGAACGAACCTATTCCAAATAAGAACGTAATCACTACTATACTTACATAATTAAGTTATCTGGATTCTAATTCCCAATATGATACACACTTAATTGCAAATAACCAAAGGTTAATGCTAAGACAACTTACCCAACACTTAGCCAACTTCAATACTATGTATAGCTCGGATCCAAGAAGCTGAAAACCTCCATTGTTCATTCGTGAACAAGATTACACCAGATCGCTTCACCGCGTGCCTCCCTTAATTGTTGCGCGCCTCCGCCATTATCCTTTGTTCGTCCCTTTAACATTCCAATTTATAGCTAAACTTAATATCCATAGATTCTCAAATAACTAAGATTTCTGACAATCTAAATTTCATCTCAAGAACCTGACTGAAAAGGATAAATCATCCCTTCAAACTCAACGTCCCGAAACGGCCAGATTTAGACATGTCAAGCTACCTTGTAGACAAATCAACTTTCCATTCACATCATACCAAGGATTTTGGAAACTCTTACCACTAACAACATCTAATTTCAAAGAGTTGTCTAGTGGTTATCTCGAATTTACCATAGAACCAAAATAAAGGGTATTTCAAGACGAAGAAACATGAATGAGAGTTTCTAGAAATCAAAACAGCATACTCGCATAGGTTGTTTGATGGCCATTTTTGGACTATTTCCTCATCAATCTTCAACAAACTTTACATTCAACATATCTACAATAAATAAAGATCCTAAATACAATTTTGCATGTTTGATCAGAGCATAGAAAAAGGGGTTCTTGGGCAATTGAATACGAAACACAGATTCTGGAATTCAATAGAGATTAATAGCAGTGATGATTTGACTGAGAATACTAAGATATTTTCTAAATGATTTCCAACAAAACTTACCAGTATCAATATCTACACTCAATGAGCTTTCCAGGGGTGGTCTTTCATGTCCGATCAAACCATTGGAAGGTTTATTTCCTTGCAAATGAAAATAGAATATATTTCTGGAAACCAAAATCTGAACAGCCTAGCACAATGTGTGGGGCGATTCTGAAACTTTCTGTGGCAGATAAGAAACATCGGATTCCATAGTGTCATTCCTCATTGTCTTGTGAAGAATTTGAGCTAAAGAACACTCAATTTGGACAACACTTCATCCCTCAAAACATTAAAATACAAACATTGCCAGTGCTGAAAATGTTGTGCGAAAATGCTGATATTTCCCCTCTTCATTGCCTCTTGATGTTGTAAGGAAAAGGATGGATGTATAAGGGTATATATAGAGGTGCAACAAGGACTAATATGCAAATACTTCTTCTTTCCCCTTTTCAAATGATCCCTAATGCAATTATATTTGCATTCAAACCCCTAATAGATATTATCTAGTAAAATAATTTCAATCCCACTTGTTTAATAAAATATCTTGACATATCAGTTATAAAACTAATATAGATCAAGTAATTTCCAATAGAGTATAGTACTAGTCATCAAATTTGTTGTCTCAAGTGGCATACGAAAGGGTCTAGAAGGGGGGGGGGGGTTGAATAGACCCTGAAGTCTTTTTCGGCTTCAAAAGATTCATATTAAAAAGGATTTTGGACGCTTGAAAAGTAGACGCTTGAAGTGTCTAACACTTGACTTAAGCGTTCACTTAAAATATAGGCGCTTTGGTGAAGCATCTAACCAAGATTGTTTTTAGAAAGTTAACTTAGATTTCAAGACTTGAATACTACAACCAAATAGGTTTGAGCGTTCACTTCTTTGACCAGTGTTAGCACAGCGGAATATTTTTGGAGTCTTCTCTTTGAAAGCTTTAGCGTCACAGAACGTGTATTTAGTTGCTTAACGTTTGATTGAGTTTTACTTTATCAGTTTATGATATGACAAAATGAATGCTGAAAGTAAAGTAAAGAACAATATTTGTAAGGTTCGTTGGGTGGTGTAATCCCAACTACGTCCTTCTTCTCCTCGAACACTTGGAGGCAATCCACTAAAATGATTCTCAAAGAATCACACAAAATCTTCTACAAATTAGGGAGAGATGGATGTCGATGACTTGAGCTCCTTGATCACACAGATTTCTGCTCCAAATCACTTCAATGCCCTTGCTTCTTTCACCCAGAAATATGGCAAGTATCCAACTTCGACTTCACACAGATCGCGAGACTTGGATATGGGTTTTTCTAAATGGTTTGTTTGATTTTAATAAAGTTCAAACAACTAGAACTATCTCAGTAGTAATGTGGGTTTCTCCGAAAAGAATATTTGAGATATTGGTTGACTGTCTCAGGATTTGAAGAAAAGCAAAGAGAATATTTTCTTGAAAGTTTTGGCTTTTCTGAGATTGATATATGTTATTTTTACACTAGTTTTCCCCCGTTTATCGACTTAGTTTCGATTGTTTCCTTGATAATTTGATCACATATGATGCTTTGACCCTTGTTTTCTCATATTTTATAGAATAACATAACATTTGGAGGAAAAGAACAAGGATTGAAGATAAATCATGCATAAAGACACAAACTGTCTGCGCAGTGCTAGAGTTTATGCAATAAATTTCTCTAGTCAAGTCCAAATTACACAATTCTTATACCAATGGAAAGATAAGAGGAAAAGGTACATTTCTTATGTTGAAGACAAAGATCAGATATGTAGGGAAGGAGGTGAAAACGTCATCGGAAGAGACGTCTTACGATGGAGTTTTCTCATTCAGTGACTTGTGAGACGATTTTGTCATCTTTAACATTTGATTTAGGCCCCAGTGTATTCTTGAGAGTTGCAGAGATTTGTTTTAGAATTCTACAGCATCTTGAATCAGTGTATTCCGACATCGGTAGAGAACGTTATGCGAATTTTACCAAAACTGGCCGGAGCAGCAGGGGAACACCGCGGCGTTCATCACCAACGCCGCGGCGTTCAGGAGCAGAATGTTGAACGCCGCGGCGTTTGAGACAGCGGGTTGGTCTATAAATACCCCTTTTAGCCATTTTTTACCCTAACTCACCTTGGATATCAGCAACCACACGAAAATAGAGAGAGGGAGAGCTTAGAAGAGAAGATTAAAGGTCAAAACATGGAGAATTCAACAAGGAATCCACATCTCTACAAGAATTAGGGAGTTTTTACATATTTGTTTCTTGAATTTGTTCAAATCTCCTATGACTTGTATGATTTATATTTGCACTTTTGACATGAATATGAGCTAAACTTGTTTGATTGAGGCCATGGATAGGCCATTTATGTTATTTTGATTGTTGATTTGTTGGTGTTTATTGGATTAATTTTGGTTTTAGCTATGTATTCAGTATTTGATCTCAATGCTACATTTGCTTGATCACCAAGTGTTTGATAAAATGCCTAGGTTAGAGATCGAGAGATAATAACCTAGGGAAGATATAAACATTGAATACCCTATAGTTAAACCGACTAGAGATAGACTCGGTTTCTTTAGGTGGCTTTCCATTCACGTGGGGAATTCCTAGACCTTAAATGCATCCTCGGAGGACAGGAAATCTATCTCTTGCCTCCTCTCTATGTCCAAGAAAGAGCCAGCAAAAGAATTTGTGTTGACTGCTGACTCCATTGTAAAGCACTTCAATCTTCGTAATGAAGGTGATGCACTGGATAGTGTCACTCTGGCACAAATCAAGGAATCATGGACGGTTTTGAGGGCGTACGATGGTGTACCCTACACCCAACACTTTGAAAAGAAAGATCTGGTATCTCAGTACAGACTGTTGGCTGATTTCTGCTGTAAAATTGTTGAATGCAGAGTGGGCACGTTCGATAAGGTCAACCCTATCCAATTTCAGATGATGACTTCTATACTTCTCTCCATCAAAATCAACTGGAGTGAGTACATCTTTGGAAGATTTAGGGACTGTCTGCACACCCCTAATAAACCATATGAACTTGTTTTGAGTGACCTTCTGTACAGATCAGACTGCGTTTACTCATCAGGTCTCCCGCTGAATAAAACTAAGTTTTTTGGACGAAGGATTCTGACCAATCTTTTCAATCCTCCCAAAATTGGTGGTGCTGCTAAACCACTTTCTGAGCGTCAAACTGTACGTGAAGCGTCTGATGAAGAGGCTAAGCGTCCTGCTCCAGAGGAACCCGTGAAGCATCCTGCTGTTACCAAGAAGAGGGCTCCTAGAAAGCCCAAGGTACAAGCTGTTCCTGCTCCTCAGAAAGATGATGAGGAAACTGATGAGGATGCACAGGACAAGTTACCTCTCAAGCGGAGGAAGCTGGAAGGAATCATCAAACAAATCGAATTCGATGAACCAACTGCTGCCCCTCCTGCTCAAGCGCTTAAACTCGTTGAAGGAGTCAACGTGAAGAAAATATTCAAGCGTTCCAGGACAAGGAAGCGTCGAGCTGCTCTTGTTCCTGAAGAGCCTGAGACTATTGAGCCAAGCGCTCAAGTTGTTGTTGAGCCAAGCGCTCAAAGTGTTGCCATTGAGACAAGTTCTCAGGGTAAGTTTATTTCTTCCCACAGCATTCCTATTCCTACATCTGTAGAAGATCCTGTTTTTATAGAGGATAGTTCTGCTGCTGAAGCATCAACCGATGTCCATCTAGATGTTGAGATGACAGAAGTTGTGGCGATTGCCAAAGATATTGCCGCAGAAGCTGCTGCAATTGAACGTGAGGAACCTGCTCTCAAAGAGGATCAGTCATCAATCCCTGCTCCATCTATAATAGAGGCACGCTTAGAAGGTCAGAGCGTTGCTGAAGACGTTACAAAGCCAAGGCACTTCTTCCAACTGGACCCGCTGAAGACGATTGATCATTCAATCAACTACATGCCTCCAGCACTTGAAGAAGATTTCATTCCTGCCGGATATAATGAAGACAGATATATTGCTGCTAAGAATGAGATTGCCCTGCTGATTGATATCGACAATAAAATCAGGGATATAGTGTTTAACACTGAGATGAAAGAAATTGAGAGAAAGTATTATCGAGCCATTGAACTAGGAAAAACTCCTGGTCAAATATCGTCTTCTCTCATTCTTCAACAAGACAGACAAGGAGGTAGAACTCCTAGATGTGATGTGGATCTGGCATATTACTTCGACTATGGCCACAACAAGAGTACAGGTTTTTCTCTCAGAGACTATAATATTCGTGTGTATGAGCCTCTTCACCCTAGCTTTCTCAATCCATCAGAGGCAGTATTGAACCAAGAAGGCTACACACACTTTCCTCATATTGCGAATAGTCCTGAAAATCCAGCTCTGGTCAATCCACTTCGCTTATGGAAAAATAAAGTAGTTCATGCCGGTGAGCGTCTAGAATCTCTCACAGATTTGATCCAGACTGAAGCTGATGCACATTTTGATAGCGTCTGGAATGCTAACTATCAGACCGATAGATATCGTTTTGAATCTATCAGAGACATTCACCATGAAGGCATTAGAGCTATTGTCAACGCTGGCACAGACTACTGCATGAACGAAGTCAATTGGGTTGAAGCTTACGTGGGAAACAAGTTCACTTTCTCAGAATTAGTTCAAGCTCCCCATTTGTTCGGCATAGGCATGCATGACAAGAAGCATCATTTCGCCAAGTATTGCCTGAAGAAGCGTCAACAGAGAGTTGGACCTATTCTCAAGCTCCCACTAATTAGACATCAAGTTGAACAACGTCTACGTCAAGAGCTTCACAGACTATCCATTACTCCTCTACATTTCAACGCTCAAGCGTCTACCAGTGGCAGTACTCAAATTACTAGCCTGAATTTCGCTCCCAGCCACTGCGAAGATAATTTTAACTTGATGGTGAAGATTATGACTCCATTATCTCTTTTCGACAAAATCTTCACTGCCAATCTCAGACAATGAAACGGCTCCGTCATCAATTCATTTCGAGGATATCCACTGCTCCCTTCTATCCGCAAAGAGGTACTCAATCATTATGAGTTTGTCCTCTCACTGCTTGAAAGAAATCAGGGACTAGCTTAAGCGATCTATCCATATTTAGAAGAGTACTACGCTGCTTATGTGCCTGAGGATCAGCGTCTCAAGTCTCTTCCCTCTGACTGCTTGATTGGATTCTCTCGAAATTACTCTCCAGACTCCATTTTCTCTATCTGTCGAGCGTCGTCTAAAGTCTTTCCACATCATGTGCTTGACATCATTGGTCCCATGCACATCAGGGCCATTGATAGTCCTCTTCGCACATTTATTTCTGGTTCTTGCTATTCTAGATCTAGACTCACTGAACTTTTGGATGCTTCGTCCACTTCTCTTGCCGATTTAGCAAATTGGAACTTCCAATTCGATGACTTTCGCTAAGAAGAGTTAGCGCTAGAGAATGCTCCTGCTAAGACATTTGAAGCGTCCACTTCTGAAGTTGCCAGTTTTCCAGCGTCTGCTGAAGAATATGTTCAAACGTCTTCACCAGAGGATATTCCTGACGCTCTTGAACCAGTTGCTGCTGATATTGCTGAGGATCTCTCTCTTGTCGTACGAGGTACTGTCTTTGATCCAGCATATCAAGCTCCCCTTGACTCTCTGAAACACTCATCCAGATTCAAGCGACCAACTCCTCAAGCGGTTCAATCAGATGAGAGTCAATCTTTTGGTCCTTTGATCAAATCCGTTTTGGAGGATATAAGTGTTCATGCTACTCAGAATGAAGAATTCCTTCACTAGATTAAAGAAGATTGGCAAAGATTGAGTCTCACGTTATGAACGCTCAAATTGCTCATATGCGTAGCTCAGCTCAAGCGGCTGTTGGTGAGTGCAAACAAAATTTTCAAGAAATGCATGATGCTACTCACGCCCACCAACTTGCCATGAAAGAAAAGTTAGAAAAGCTCCTCGAAACCCTAGAGACATCTCTAAATGATGCTACCAACGCCAAGCTTCTCGCACTGCAGGTACGCTTCAACAAGCGTCTGGACGACATCTCAGACTCTATGTCTTAGATTGCTCATCAGGTAAGTTTACTTACAGAACGCTTTCTAAAGTCTGATGATGGCAATAAGGGGGAAGAGAAGAAGAAAGGAGAAAAGAGGAAATCGTCTAGTTCAAGAGCTCAGGAGCCTCCGCCTCTTAAGCGTTAAGTCTTAACCTCTCTTTCTGCACTAAGTCTCCCATCTTGGATAACTGCTTTTAAAGTAAGTGACTCTGGAGCGCCTAGTAGAACACTAAGGGAACCTCCAAGAGCACTATATCCAAATCTACCAATACCTACAAGAGCTATGTTAGAATAGTTTGACATCCCTCTTCAAAGAGCATCCATTCCAGAACCTTCAGATCCAAAAATTTTAGCTGAAGAGAGGCAAATGTCTGACTTCATCCGAACTTTCAGAATTTGTCTAAGGTATATTGGTATTGATCCAACTGATTGGGATAAACACTTTACTGCTTTCAAGAAGAGACAACAAGAAGAAAATAAGCTCATAATCAATAAAGATCATGAAGCGATGATGACCTTGGAAGATAATCTGACTGAAGCTATCCGAGCTGAAATGCCCAAGCGATACAAAGTTAGATCAAGTCATTAAAGCTTTTTGATTTGCATTATCTATATGCTTATCTCTCATATTTTGTTTGTTTAGTTGTAAAAATGCTTGTAATCCTTGATATATATAAAATGCATTTTTCAGCAGAAATATCTCGTTGAAGCGTAACTAACTTTAGCTAACCGTATCTAATCAAAGCTAACTTTTTTTTTGGCTGTCTAACTCTTGAACTATAAAAGAGTAAGTATTGCCATCATCAAAAAAGGGGAAATTGTTAGGAATTTCATGTTAGATGTTTTGATGATGATAATTAGAACGTTTTGTTAGACCCCAAAATATGTAAATTTATTTTCAGCTTTGAAGCGTTAGATTTGTAATAGGCTTTGTTTTATTTATATTCTAGATTGTTAGGTTAAGCTGTCTTAGACTAAGCGTCTGATATGTTCTGAGTGAGTTTATCAGAAGTAAAGTTTGAAGACTCAAGCGCCTGAAGTCTGAACAAAGATGAAGATTCCAAGCGTCTAGAATGACCTGCTACACCAAGCGTTACCTATAGGATAGAAGTAATTCAAGGTTGAATAAGCATCTATCAATGACTAATTTCACCTGAATTTATTTCTAAGTCCAGAAGGAGTTTAATGCAAATATTCTCAAATGCATTAAATGCCAACGGGCATTTAATTCAAATGCATTAAATGCTCATAAGAGCATTAAATGTGATAAGCACTTTCAGACGTACGGAGAAGCCACCCTATTGGACTGTCAACTATTCAAAGACTGCAGCACCAACTTTTGTGCAGCAGATTTTCAGGAAAAAGGACAAAAGTTGTTCACTCGCGGAAGTGAGAGACACGCGCTCTTGCGTGTGTCAAACAGACACTTTTTCCAAGAATGTCTATAAATAGGACTTCAACAACAAGCCAAAAATATAGAGAACAATTATCAAGTCGAATTGCTGTTGCATTGAAGTCTCATTCCTTACAATCTCAAAAAAGCCAAAACTTTCAAGAAAATATTCTCTTTGCTTTTCTTCAAATCCTGAGACAGTCAACCAATATCTCAAATATTCTTTTCGGAGAAACCCACATTACTACTGAGATATTCCTAGTTGTTTGGACTTTATTAAAATCAAACAAACCATTTAGAAAAACCCATATCCAAGTCTCGCGATCTGTGTGAAGTCGAAGTTGGATACTTGCCATATTTCTGGGTGAAAGAAGCAAGGGGATTGAAGTGATTTGGAGCAGAAAACTTGACACGACAAAATCCTAGCAAGAGAACTAGGCCGCGCAAGTAGTAAAGTGGATGTTTAAGTCCGGGGTTATCGTATCCGCAGGGACAACTATAATCTAAGTACCAAGACTACTATATTACTCAATTCTAAGTTAAATCGGTCGATAGAAAGGTAGATTAACTAATTAATAAATACTAGAAAATAAACTAAGGCAACGTCACACCAAATAAAGGGAGGAAACAATAGAGAGAAGCGATCAAGGCACATGGTTCAACCAATTATGCATTTCGATTGTGATTTAGGTTCTATTGGATTATTAGATTGATTTAGCTAAGGCGAAATTCCCTAACGTACGTACCACCCAATCTCTTGGCATAGCAACCCTACCCTTGGTAACGATTTCCTATATATCTCTATATGAAAACCCGATTAACGAGGATGCATTTAAGGTCTAGGAATTCCCCACGTGAATGGAAAGCCACCTAAAGAAACCGAGTCTATCTCTAGTCGGTTTAACTATAGGGTATTCAATGTTTATATCTTCCCTAGGTTATTATCTCTCGATCTCTAACATAGGCATTTTATCAAACACTTGGTGATCAAGCAAATGTAGCATTGAGATCAAATACTGAATACATATCTAAAACCAAAATTAATCCAATAAACACCAACAAATCAACAATCAAAATAACATAAATGGCCTATCCATGGCCTCAATCAAACAAGTTTAGCTCATATTCATGTCAAAAGTGCAAATATAAATCATACAAGTCATAGGAGATTTGAACAAATTCAAGAAACAAATATGTAAAAACTCCCTAATTCTTGTAGAGATGTAGATTCCTTGTTGAATTCTCCATGTTTTGACCTTTAATCTTCTCTTCTAAGCTCTCCCTCTCTCTATTTTCGTGTGGTTGCTGATATCCAAGGTGAGTTAGGGTAAAAAATGGCTAAAAGGGGTATTTATAGACCAACCCGCTGTCTCGAACGCCGCGGCGTTCAACATTCTGCTCCTGAACGCCGCGGCGTTGGTGATGAACGCCGCGGTGTTCCCCTGCTGCTCCGGCCAGTTTTGGTAAAATTCGCATAACTTTCTCTACCGATGTCGGAATACACTGATTCAAGATGCTGTAGAATTCTAAAACAAATATCTGTAACTCTCAAGAATACACTGGGGCCTAAATCAAATGTTAAAGATGACAAAATTGTCTCACAAGTCACTGAATGAGAAAACTCCATCGTAAGACGTCTCTTCCGATGACGTTTTCACCTCCTTCCCTACATATCTGATCTTTGTCTTCAACATAAGAAATGTACCTTTGCCTCTTATCTTTCCATTGGTATAAGAAGTGTGTAATTTGGACTTGACTAGAGAAATCTATTGCATAAACTCTAGCACTGCGCAGACAGTTTGTGTCTTTATGCATGATTTATCTTCAATCCTTGTTCTTTTCCTCCAAATGTTATGTTATTCTATAAAATATGAGAAAACAAGGGTCAAAGCATCATATGTGATCAAATTATCAAGGAAACAATCGAAACTAAGTCGATAAACGGGGGAAAACTAGTGTAAAAATAACATATATCAATCTCAGAAAAGCCAAAACTTTCAAGAAAATATTCTCTTTGCTTTTCTTCAAATCCTGAGACAGTCAACCAATATCTCAAATATTCTTTTCGGAGAAACCCACATTACTACTGAGATAGTCCTAGTTGTTTGAACTTTATTAAAATCAAACAAACCATTTAGAAAAACCCATATCCAACTCTCGCGATCTGTGTGAAGTCGAAGTTGGATACTTGCCATATTTCTGGGTGAAAGAAGCAAGGGGATTGAAGTGATTTGGAGCAGAAATCTGTGTGATCAAGGAGCTCAAGTCATCGACATCCATCTCTCCCTAATTTGTAGAAGATTCTGTGTGATTCTTTGAGAATCATTTTAGTGGATTGCCTCCAAGTGTTCGAGGAGAAGAAGGACGTAGTTGGGATTACACCACCCAACGAACCTTACAAATATTGTTCTTTACTTTACTTTCAGCATTCATTTTGTCATATCATAAACTGATAAAGTAAAACTCAATCAAACGTTAAGCAACTAAATACACGTTCTGTGACGCCAAAGCTTTCAAAGAGAAGACTCCAAAAAATTATTCCGCTGTGCTAACACTGGTCAAAGAAGTGAACGCTCAAACCTATTTGGTTGTAGTATTCAAGTCTTGAAATCTAAGTTAACTTTCTAAAAACAATCTTGGTTAGATGCTTCACCAAAGCGCCTATATTTTAAGTGAACGCTTAAGTCAAGTGTTAGACACTTCAAGCGTCTACTTTTCAAGCGTCCAAAATCCTTTTTATTATGAATCTTTTGAAGCCGAAAAAGACTTCAGGGTCTATTCAACCCCCCCCTTCTAGACCCTTTCGTATGCCACTTGAGACCAACAAATTTGATGACTAGTACTATACTCTATTGGAAATTACTTGATCTATATTAGTTTTATAACTGATATGTCAAGATATTTTATTAAACAAGTGGGATTGAAATTATTTTACTAGATAATATCTATTAGGGGTTTGAATGCAAATATAATTGCATTAGGGATCATTTGAAAAGGGGAAAGAAGAAGTATTTGCATATTAGTCCTTGTTGCACCTCTATATATACCCTTATACATCCATCCTTTTCCTTACAACATCAAGAGGCAATGAAGAGGGGAAATATCAGCATTTTCGCACAACATTTTCAGCACTGGCAATGTTTGTATTTTAATGTTTGAGGGATGAAATGTTGTCCAAATTGAGTGTTCTTTAGCTCAAATTCTTCACAAGACAATGAGGAATGACACTATGGAATCCGATGTTTCTTATCTGCCACAGAAAGTTTCAGAATCGCCCCACACATTGTGCTAGGCTGTTCAGATTTTGGTTTCCAGAAATATATTCTATTTTCATTTGCAAGGAAATAAACCTTCCAATGGTTTGATCGGACATGAAAGACCACCCCTGGAAAGCTCATTGAGTGTAGATATTGATACTGGTAAGTTTTGTTGGAAATCATTTAGAAAATATCTTAGTATTCTCAGTCAAATCATCACTGCTAGTAATCTCTATTGAATTCCAGAATCTGTGTTTCGTATTCAATTGCCCAAGAACCCCTTTTTCTATGCTCTGATTAAACATACAAAATTGTATTTAGGATCTTTATTTATTGTAGATATGTTGAATGTAAAGTTTGTTGAAGATTGATGAGGAAATTGTCCAAAAATGGCCATCAAACAACCTATGTGAGTATGCTGTTTTGATTTCTAGAAACTCTCATTCATGTTTCTTCGTCTTGAAATACCCTTTATTTTGGTTCTATGGTAAATTCGAGATAACCACTAGACAACTCTTTGAATTTAGATGTTGTTAGTGGTAAGAGTTTCCAAAATCCTTGGTATGATGTGAATGGAAAGTTGATTTGTCTACAAGGTAGCTTGACATGTCTAAATCTGGCCGTTTCGGGACGTTGAGTTTGAAGGGATGATTTATCCTTTTCAGTCAGGTTCTTGAGATGAAATTTAGATTGTCAGAAATCTTAGTTATTTGAGAATCTATGGATATTAAGTTTAGCTATAAATTGGAATGTTAAAGGGACGAACAAAGGATAATGGCGGAGGCGCGCAACAATTAAGGGAGGCACGCGGTGAAGCGATCTGGTGTAATCTTGTTCACGAATGAACAATGGAGGTTTTCAGCTTCTTGGATCCGAGCTATACATAGTATTGAAGTTGGCTAAGTGTTGGGTAAGTTGTCTTAGCATTAACCTTTGGTTATTTGCAATTAAGTGTGTATCATATTGGGAATTAGAATCCAGATAACTTAATTATGTAAGTATAGTAGTGATTACGTTCTTATTTGGAATAGGTTCGTTCTAAACAACACTATTTGAGGAAACACAATTTGACAAGTTGGTAGAGTTGGAGATTCGCTCGGTGACGATACTGAGTAGCTCGAAAATGTACTGTGAGTTGCCTTGCAAAATTATATTTATACGTCTTTCAAAGCTGGAAGGAAGTTTTATTACGTTCTATATATATTTATATGCAATTTTTTGTGGTTTTACCATTATCAAATAAATGAATTTCAATGTTTTTCAAATAATATCAAAAGTACTTTTTCCAAACCATTGCATTGTACATTTTTCCAAGGTCGTGAATCGTTTTAAATGCATATTATGGAGAAAATGATTTCCAAAAAAGTATATATTTTCAACACCCGTTTGGCACATATTCACTAAAGTTGACTGATTATTGTATCATGAGCCAAAAGGCCACTATTGCATCAAATGTGAAATTATGTGATTGCATATTGTATATGTTTGAGCGTCGGGCCCAAGTGTCGGGCGTGGATAGGGCTAGGGTTCGGTTGGACAGGCACGGGCTTGCGGTCTTAAAACGGTTCCCGCTATCCACGGCCAAATCCCAACACCCAAAGACGGAGTGTTCTGAGGGTGAGTGGGTCATAGGAATTGAATTGTGGCATTCCCAGGATATGACCAAACGGGCTTCGCGAGCCTAAGTGGGGAGGCATAAGGTGATGGCTTTTAAGCCGATTGTTCATGTTAGGAATTTCATGTTTGATGTTTTGATGATGACAATTAGGACTTTATGTTAGAACCCAAAATATGTAAGCTTGATTTTAGTAGAAATCATGTATAAGCTTTGAAGCGTTAGATTTGTAATAGGCTTTGTTTTGTTTTTATTCTAGATTGTTAGGCTAAGTAGTCTTAGGCTGAGCGTCTGATAATTTCTGAGTGAGTTTATCAGTAGTTAAGTTTGAAGACTCAAGCGCCTGAAGTCTGAATGAAGATAAAGTCTCCAAGCGTCCAAATGACCAGCTATATCAAGCGTTACCTTATAGGACAGAAGTGATTCAAGGATGGATACACGTCCATCAATGACTGATTTCACCTGAATCTATTTCTAAGTCTGGAAGGAGTTTAATGCAAATATTCTCAACGCATTAGGTGCCAACGGGCATTTAATTCAAATGCATTAAATGCTGATAAGAGCATTAAATGTGATAAGCATTTTCAGATGTATGGAGAAGCCACCCTATTGGACTGTCAACTATTCATAGACTGCAGCACCAACTTTTGTGCAATAGATTTTCAGGAAAAAGGATAAAAAACTGTTCACTCGCGAAAGTGAGAGACACGTGCCTGTGCATGTGTCAAACGGACACTTTCTCCAAGAATGCCTATAAATAGGACTTCAACAACAAGCCAAAGATACAATCGATTTCCAAGCTAAATTGTTGTTGCAATGAAGTCTCATTCCTTAAACTTTCAGAAAAGCCAGAATATTCAAGAAAACATTCTCTTTGCTTTTTTTTTAATTCCTGAGACAGTCAACCAATATCTCAAACATTCTTTTCGAAGAAACCACATTACTATTGAGATATCTCCAGTTGTTTGAACTTCATCAAAATCAAACAAACCGCTTAGAAAACCCCATCCAAGCCTCGCGATCTGTGTGAAGTTGAAGTTGGATACTTGCATTATTTCTGGGTGAAAGAAGTAAAGGGATTGAAGTGATTTGGAGCAGAAATCTGTGTGATCAAGGAGCTCAAGTCATCGACACCTATCTCTCCCTAATTTGTAGAAGATTCTGTGTGATTCTTTGAGAATCATTTTAGTGGATTGCCTCCAAGTGTTCAAGGAGAAGAAGGACGTAGTTGGGATTACATCACCCAACGAACCTTACAAATATTGTGTCTTTTACTTCACAGTCAATTATCTTATCTATCATATCATTGCATAAATTGATTAAGTAAAACACAATCAAACGCTAAGCAACTACGAAATAACTTGTGACGCTAAAGAATTCCAAAAGAGAAGACTCTAAAATTATTCCGCTGTGCTAACACTGATTAAAGAACTGAGCGCTTGAACCTACTTGGTTAAAGTATTCAAATCAAGTCTAAGTTAACTTTCTAAAAACATCAGACACTTAGTCTAAGCGTCTATATTTCAAGAAAACGCTCAGTCAAGCGTCCAAAACCTTTTTTAATACGAAACTTTGGAAGTCGAAAAAGACTAAAAGGTCTATTCAACCCCCCCCCTTCCGGATCCTTTCGTATGCCACTTAGGACCAACAGTTCAGGGGTGACAAGGAAGAAGCAGCGAGACCCAAAGTGCTATGAGCAAAGTCATCGGACACGATGCTACTGCTAACATGGCCCCCTACTGCTTAAATGTGAAATGTAAAGTTACTGTAATACTAAGTGTTTATACTAAAGTTTTGGTGTCATATCACCTATTGCTTAACTGCTATCTGAACGCAAATGTCATTTTAACTATTTAATTGATTTTCTGAAAAATAAAAAACTATTATTGATTTCATCTCATTAACTTATGATTTTGGGTCTAAAAACTATTTTAAGCACATTTCACACGAACACTGGCGCTCACTAAGCCTTTGCTTACGTATTTCACTTTCTTTCTTCCAGTTAGAGGTAAGTTGAGCAATGAGACTGGCTTGGAGGATCATGAGTGTAGACATGGGCAATCCTAGAGGTGAGTATTGCAGATTGAGCCATGAATAGTAAGTTACTTAATATGTTTGGTTGACATTAGAGCCGTGACCCTACTAGATAAATTGTCGAAGTGTGTCAGATTTTGAATTTGACTACTTAATTGAAAGGTTCACGCCCCTTTCAGGGCTAAAAATTGGGGCCTGACACATACACACACACATATACATATAAACACACGTAGACACACACACACACATATATATACACACATGCAGACACACACACACACACACACATATATATATATATAAACTCACACACACACCCATGCAGACATGCACACACACGCGGACACACACACACACTCACACACACACACATATATAAACAGACGCACACACGCACACATATGCATTTATATATGTATGTATATAGGCTCACACACAAATATGTATAAACAGACAGACACACACACACACACACACACACATATATACGCACACCCAAATTGAATTTTAAAATGGTGAATTCTGAAATGGGCTTATGGGTATAAACCCATAATTTTCAGAATGGTGAGTTATAGAAATTTGAATTCGATTTTTTATGAGTTTATGAGTATAAAAATGGTGAATTTTAGAATTGAAGATGGGTTGGTGGTGGAGGGAGGACGGCGGTAGGTGGAGGGATAGCGGCAGGCATGGTGAAGAAGAAGATGGGTTAATTGATTTAATTAAGGTTTAGAGATTTAATTAAAATTAGGGATTTTGTTGACCTTTTTAGTATCAAATCTCATTTGGTTTTGAAGATGACAAGTAGCTTGATTAAATGCTTATATTTGTTTCTTTCCTTGTGCAGATTTTTGGTAAATTACAGCAAGCTATCATATCTTTGGCCTCACGTTTAAGGGAAGTACACATCACCGATTTTCAATCTTATTCTCTCATTAATTTTGTCTATCTAATCTTTGTCATATTATAAGATGTATCCTTCTATAATATTATAATATCTTTCCTTATCTCTACCACACTTCAAAAGGGAAGTATACATCTCTAGAATATTATCACTTTCATATATAATCCTGCTTTATTAATGGTTCACTATTTTGGTATGTTTGCATCTCCATATCCCTGCTGCATCAATTAAGATCCACTAATTAACGACAGGAGCCTATTGACTTTGTATTATGGAAGTAGCCGTTTTCTATTTCCTTATTTTCATTCACTTTTGCTCCTCATATAAATATATGCTCTTCTATTCTTTATAATTACGAATTCCACAAGCATTTGATAGAAAATTATTAATATCAAATTATTCTTGTTCATAGGTATCTTCTCCGACAAGTTCCAGTGAGGAAGGAGTGGTACCAATTACTGCTTGGAATTCGGAGTGACAAACACGAGTGATCAAGAAGTGTTTTTGAGTCTAGTCTCTCATAATTCCCAGTTGGAGTCGTAGTTGCGGATTAACCTTTTGGTTCCGCCCTTTTGTTCCTAGGGTATAGTAGAGCGAAGCTCACTTCTTCATAATCGAGTGTGTTTTGTCTTATTAGTATTTGTGGTGTCTGAAATCTTTCAACACTTATCTTTTTCATTGTGTTTTGTATTAAATTTTCATTTGGATCTTGTTCTGAAACTTTTAAGTTCCAAGCGTTATTTCAATATAAGTATTTTTCAGTTTTACCCTTTGGTATTTATCGATTTCGCTGTGCATTTAGACACAAGTTTTAATAACCTAATTCACCCCCCTCTTAGGGCTTGATACATAACTTGCTTAGCGTAAGTCAATTATGCAATAAGGTTAATCAAGTCCAATTCTTTCCTATTCAATGCTCTTTTATGAAAAATAATAAATTGATCTTCAATGCCTCTCAAAATGGAAATGTTTACTGCATAAATCTCGATGATCTTACCAAACAAAAGGTAAAGTGTCTGGTAGTTGCAGATGAAGAAAATGGGACTTGGCATCGGAGAGTTTGGTCTGCCAACATGGAACTTCTTCTCGACCTTTTTGGTCCTATAAAAATCATTACTACTGCTGGTTACTTAAATTAGAGTAAATCTTATCGTACTTTTTGCAAAAGCATTATTCAAAAACCTACATATGTCACATTTGATGAAACTCACTTTCTTTTAACCAAAGTTACTTTGAGCTCAAAACCTGCAGGTATTCTAGAATTATCATGTAACACTAAAGCAGGACCTGAGCAAAAGAACCTGGATCTTCCAGATGAGAATCTTAATACCGATGCAAGTTCTAGTTCTCTTGAGCCAAAACCAGAATCTTCAGACTCAAATAGCTTTTCTGCTCCTAGAGAGAGCAAATTTAAGTATGTGTCCAGTCATCCTCCCAGTGTTATTATGGGAAATCCAGCAGTTGGTATTATCACTAGATCCAGCTTAAAGAAGGATTTTGAAAGTTGTGCTTTCTTATCCCATACTGAGCCTATCAATATTGAAAAAGGTCTTAATGATGAATTTTGGGTCAAAGCCATGGAAGAGGAACTTGTCCATTTTGACTGGAACCAAGTCTGGAACCTAGTCAAAAGACCCACAAATCATCCGATTATTTACACTAAATGAATTTTTAGAAACAATCTTTGCATGATTTGCATTTTGCTCACATTCCTATTTTATGTGATAACACTAGTGCCATCAGCATCACTAAAAATCTAGTGCATGATTCTCGTACCAAACATATTGAAGTTAAACATCATTTCATCTGTGATCATGTTCAAAATTGTGATGTTACTATAAATTTTGTTAATACAAATTTGCAATTAGTTGATATCTTTACTAAAGCTCTTAGCATTGACGAATTCGTGGATTTAAGATCTAAACTTGGTATTAAGGAATTTCCTAAGTTTGCACATGCATGATGTCTTACTTTTCTCACTCTTAACTGCTTTTTGATGATGAAGGGGGAGAGAAATAAGTTTATTGTAGTATGCTCTGTGTTCTTCTCGGCACTTATTCTTTAGACAGGGGGAGAAACCACCTACTCAGGGGGAGCATCTGGTATGATCTTTTCAATTTCTTTGGTCTATCTGCACAATGGTAACACACTCCTTGTCATCATCAAAAAAGGGGAGATTGTTGACCTTTTTGGTGTCAAATCTCATTTGGTTTTGAAGATGACAAGTAGCTTGATTATATGCTTATATTTGTTTCTTTCCTTGTGCAGATTTTTGGTAAATTACAGCAAGCTATCATATCTTTGGCCTCACTTTTAAGGGAAGTACACATCACCGATTTCCAATCTTATTCTCTCATTAATTTTGTCTATCTAATCTTTGTCATATTATAAGATGTATCCTTCTATAATCTTATAATATCTTTCCTTATCTCTACCACACTTCAAAAGGGAAGTATACATCTCTAGAATATTATCACTTCCATGTATAATCCTGCTTTATTAATGGTTCACTATTTTGGTATGTTTGCATCTCCATATCCCTGCTGCATCAATTAAGATCCACTAATTAACGACAGGAGCCTATTGACTTTGTATTATGGAAGTAGCCGTTTTCTATTTCCTTATTTTCATTCACTTTTGCTCCTCATATAAATATATGCTCTTCTGTTCTTTATAATTACGAATTCCACAAGCATTTGATAGAAAATTATTAATATCAAATTATTCTTGTTCATAGGTACCTTCTCCGACAAGTTCCAGTAAGGAAAGGGTGGTACTAGTTACTGCTTGGAATTCGGAGTGACAAACACGAGTGATCAAGAAGTGTTTTTGAGTCTAGTCTAATTAAGTTGACTGGTTAAGTGTCGGGCCCAAGTGTCGGTCGTGGATAGGGCTAGGGCTCGGCTGGATAGGCACGAGCCTGCGGTTTTAAAACGGTTCCCACTATCCACGGCCAAATCCCAACACCCAAAGACGGAGTGTTCTGAGGGTGAGTGGGTCGTAGGAATTGAATTATGGCATTCCCAGGATATGATGAAACGGGCTTCGCGAGCCTAAGTGGGGAGGCATAAGGTGATGGCTTTTAAGCCGATTGTTCAGGGGTGACAAGGAAGAAGCAGCGGGACCCAAAGTGCTATGAGCAAAGTCATCGGACGCGATGCTACTGCTAACATGGCCCCCTATTGCTTAAATGTGAAATGTAAAGTTACTGTAACTGCCTATTGATTGAATGCATATACTAAGTGTTTATACTAAAGTTTTGGTGTCATATCACCTATTGCTTAACTGTTATCATGAACACAAATGTCATTTTAACTATTTCAATGATTTTTTGAAAAATAAAAAACTATTATTGATTCTAAAAACTATTTTAAGCACATTTCACACGAACACTGGCGCTCACTAAACCTTTGCTTACGTATTTCACTTTCTTCCTTGCAGTTAGAGGTGAGTTGAGTAATTAGACTGGCTTGGAGGATCATGAGTGTAGACATGGGCAATCCTGTAGGTGAGTATTGCAGATTGAGCTATGAATAGTAAGCGACTTAATATGTTTGGTTGACGTTAGGGCCGCGACCCTACTAGATAAATTGTCGAAGTGTGTCAAATTTTGAATTGGACTACTTAATTGAAAGGTTCACGATTTTAGTTTAGGCCCTATCAGGGCTAAAAATTGGGGCGTGACAGAGTAGTATCAGAGCTTGGGCTAATGCCTGAGCAACACCAGGATAAGATCTTTGTACTGTGGAGAGTAATGGATTCTAAGTTAAGCTAATGATATTGAAGGATGAATATTGATAAGATATTAGTTCGGCGATGTAGAATTGTGGTACATCAATGCTTTGGATGCATTCGATATGTGTTTCCGCTAAGCCGAGATGAGTTCCTTGGATTCAATCGATAATTTGAAGAAGGACACGTTGTGTTTAGTGACTAGAAGGTAATAGGTTGTGTTAGATTGAAGATAATTCTTATATCCTGAATAAATATTAGAGTAAGTTTACGTGAATAGAAATAACACCGGAGTTTGGATGTTAGTATGGACTCAAATTGCAAGTATTACAGTGCTGTCAATAGTTATCGTTATTATTGCGATGAGTATGATGGATCATTTCATCTCATTGAATTTGTATAGTCCCTCACCATTAGGCCGTTCCCCTCCGCCCTTTAGCTTCAAGAGTAAAATGTCATTTCATTCTTTAAAAAAGCCCTAGTGAGTGCAAGTCTATTCTTATTGGGTATACCATTCGTTCTCACCCAAAATGCGTTCTTTTTCTTGAAATCTTTCAACACTTATCTTTTTCATTGTGTTTTGTATTAAATTTTCATTTGGATCTTGTTCTGAAACTTTTAAGTTCCAAGCGTTATTTCAATATAAGTATTTTTCAGTTTTACCCTTTGGTATTTATCGATTTCGCTGTGCATTTAGACACAAGTTTTAATAACCTAATTCACCCCCCTCTTAGGCATATCTTGAGTTACAGATTTAATTATGGAATATTACCTAGGATTTAATTAAAATTAATTTTGTTAAATTTAATAAAGGATAAAAGAGTAATTTATCAAAATTCATCAATTAAAATACCATTTTGCCCCTAAAAATAGCATGTGACCGACACATGCCAAAATTCCGGCGGAATATTCCCCGGAATATGATTTTATATAAGAAATAAAAATCCCATATAGTTTAGAAGGCAAAGTGAAAAAAAAGGTTAATATAAAAAAGTGCAAAAAAGGCAATAGTTTGGAGGGTTTCATATGCCAGGATCAAGAAAAAATCTCTATGATGTTCGAAAGGATTCCTTCGCCTCCGAGGCGTCCGTACGACAAGAAAAATCTTGCTAAAGAGGATGATGAGATTCTTTCCTAAGAAAATCCTCAAGGTGGCCAAGGAAGAAACGAACCAATGAAGGAAAAAGTGATAGTCGGAAAAGGAGTCATCAACATGATATCCGGGGGGCTGACTAATGGGGATTCTCATAGAGCGAGGTGAGCTCATGAGAGATCCGTCCATGAGTTTACCCACCAGGAGAATGAAAGTGAGGTTGCTGTTGTGGGGGTAGAACCACTTGTCCAATTTGGACTTTTCGATGGACAGCACCTCCATCATCCCCATCACGATGTGCTAGTCGTTACAGCCACAATCGCTAACTACGATGTCGAGCGCATTTTCATTGATAATGGCAGTTCCATTGGTATACTCTTCGCGAATGTGTACAAACAAATGGACTTGGGAGAGGTAAAGATGGAGCCAGTAGACACTGCCTTATTTGGGTTAGCTAGAGAATCAGTTCGCCCGCTAGGTCAAATACGGTTCCCTTTGTCACTAGGAACCGAGCTTTGGAGAAAAATAAAAATGATGAAATTCCTGGTGGTGAATGCTCCTTCAGCAAATAACGTGATACTGGGGAGGCCTATGCTCAATGCTTTCCGAGCAAACATCTCTACTTATCACATGAAAGTAAAATTCCCGGTGGGAGAAGGGGTTGGCGAGATAACATGGAACCAGCAGACATCCCGAGAATGTTACATAAAAGCCATAAGAATAGGAGAGAGGATGGCAGACATGGATATTGATCAGCCTATTAGGTTGAGTACCCAGTTAACCGAAATCATGGCAGTGGAGAAAGAAAGGATTGGGATACCATTATTACCAAGGGTAAAGCCAGTCGAGGACCTGATAATAGTGGAAATGATACCTGGTGATACCAGCAAGGTGGTTCGAGTGGGATCCCAGTTAGATCCTAATCTTTTATCTTGTTTCACTCATTTCCTCTGAGAGTATATGGATGTTTTCGCTTGGTCCGCAGAAGATATGGTGGGCATAGATCCCTCTATAACTGTCCATCACCTGAACGTATTCCCATCAACTAGGTCAATCAAACAAAAAAGGCATCATTTTGGGCCAAAGAAAGATAAGATCATACAGAGTGAGGTGGATAAACTACTGGTGGCTGTACATATTAGAGAGATTCAGTTCCCTGAATGGATAGCTAATGTCGTCTTGGTGCCGAAGAGTGGAGGCAAGTGGAGAATGTGCATTGATTTTCGGGTCCTCAATAAAGCATGCCCTAAAGATTGCTATCCATTGCCAAGGATAGATCAATAAGTAGATTCGACTTTCGGATGCAAGCTCCTGAGCTTGATGGATGCTATGCAAAGGATACCATCAAATACCGTTAGCGGTAGAGGACCAGAAAAAGCTAGCTTCATTACTGCGTTTAGGATGTATTGCTATGTAGTGATGCCCTTTGGGCTTCATAATGCTAGAGCCACGTATCAGTAACTCATGGATAAGATGTTCCGGAACCATCTGGGGTGAAACATAGAGTTTATACGTAGACGACATGTTGGTTAAAAGTTGCAAGGCTCAAGATCATATCAGCGGTAAAAATCGAATTTAGAGCATCCAATAATGAAGCCGAATAAAGTGGAATATATCATGCCATCAAACTCGGCTGCTTTTCCTTACCCATTAACGTTGTGGAAGGAAAATGTCTTGATACCAATTTGACCTGGTTCCATTACTGAAAGCAATTAGACTCGAATATGGACAATATGAAGCTAAGGAAGCCAAGATGATAGAGTACTTGAAGAAGATAGCGAGTTAAAAGAAGAGTTCGAGATCTTTGAGATACGATAGATACCTCCGTCGGAGAATAACAAAGCGAATTACCTAGCCAGGCTAGCTAGTGCCCTCATGGACTGTCACACGAGAGAAGTTACCATACGGTCAATGCCTAGTGCCACCGCAGAGGACTTTGTGCATGCCATCGTAGAAGTTGATGATTGGAGAAAACCTATTATGAGCTACCTCCAGCGAGGAGAATTACCCCATGACAAAGTTGAAGCCGCGCGAATGCAATATAAAGCCTGGAGGTATACTCTCTTCGATGGAGTGCTGTATAGAAGATCATTTACGCAGCCCTATCTAAGATGTTTTTCTCAGAAAAAAGGAGTGCTCATTTTATAAGACATTCACGGAGGACTCTGTGCTAACCACACTGGTGTTAGGATTATTCCCTCAGATGCAATAGAGGATAGAATGATAGGGCATCTATCTTGTAATTAACTTATTTTGATATTATTAATAAAGGCATTATTTAGTCTTCACTTAAATCTTATCTGCATCTATAAGTAGTGTAAAACCCTTTGTCCATGTTTTCAGTGCGATCCCTCTACTTCCTATGGGATAGGAAGAGTGGCATTAGAGAGATCGACCTTGATTACTAAAAACAAGTTCGCAAGTAAAACGAAGTCTTTAATGGACAAATAAAGACTTAGAACACTTGTACAATCTTATCTTTGACATGGGAGTGCCAGTCTAGTACCATGGGATGGAAAGAGCTTAAGATTGTAGGCACATCAGTGGAACTGATATGCTAAAAAACAACCCGCATTGGTTCTATCACATGGGTTTTCACTCTGTGACTGTCAATGACAGAACTGATTATGCGTAATAGGTGTAAGTGAACCTTTGACCTGAAACATCATGCTGAAGATGCATTTGTGACGTCAAGTATTTTATTAGAGTAGTTAGACCCAATTCACCTATTGGTGGGGTCGACCTCAAAATGCAGCTTGTTGGGCAAATGGTAGTCTTAGCTGATATCTAAATGGGATTTGTTCTCTCATAAGTGAGTGAGAAAGTACGCTATGTGATTATAGATAAATAGAGATCAAAATCTTTGGCCAAAGCAAAAAGAGACGATTGTGCTAGGCACTAAATCGATCTCAATGATCTCGTATTATTATAATTAATACATATGATCAAGTCCAGTGAGTTTGACATAGCCATGACTCTCACTTGACTGGGGTACACGAACAAAGGGTTTATACTTATACGGTATTTACGATTGAAAGGTTGTGGAAATGATCCAATCATTCAGTTTCGTTTAGGCTACGAAGTGGGCCACGTGACTGGCTAGGTGTTACCCACTTCCTTTAGTTTCCTCTCATTGCCAAACGAAACCAACCTAAAGAGTCGCGCTAAAGGATTGATAAAGAAAAATGAAAAAGGAGTTTCTATTTTTTTCTAGGAGTTTTAATTTATTGGATAAATTACATAATTAATTATTCATTAGATGAAATAATTAATTATAAGGGTAAGATTAATTATTAATTAATTTTCTATAGAAATATAATAATGAATTAATTTGATTATTTAATTAATTTATTTATTGGATATAATAAATTATTAATTAAAAAACTTGACACGCGAAATCCTAGCAAGTATACTAGGTCGTGCAAAGTAATAAAGTGGACTATTTAGCTCGGGGTGTATCGTCTCCACAGGGACAATTGGATTCAATGCTCGTAATTGCTATATTACCTATTTCTAAGCTAAATCAATTTATAAGATGATAGGTGTTTATACTATGAAAATAACTAAAGATAACTAAAATGATTATCAAGGTAATAAATCAAATGGGAAGAGGTGATTGGGTTATGATCCTACTATGTTCTATTCTATGTCATGAACTCTCAATTATCCGGATTTTTAGAACGCTCTTGTTATGGCGAAACCCCCTATTGTATTTATTATTCAATCTCTTGAAATAACAAGCCTATACTAGTTAACAACTTCCTATATCTCTATAGTGAAGATTGAATTAACTAACATGCATTTAGGTTCGAAGGAATTCCTTGTTTACGAAGATCCTACATTCAATCGGATCATCTTATCACAAAAAGCCACACAACGCAATCGATTCTATCTCTAGTCAATTGTTACGTTATGATGTTTGATTTTCGATCTCCCTTTATCTATCTCCTCTCGGTCTCAAGACAAAGCATTTTATCAAACACATGGTAATCAAGCATATGCAAGCATTAAGCATAAAATCAAACATGTAACAAGAATGTAATAAATCCGGAAATTAATCATTCATTAAACACAAAACATAACCTAACCACAAAGATGCTTAGCTCATACTTACAATAACAAATGATTCAACAATTCTATAAGACATAGTTGATAACTAATCAAAGAGAAAGAGTTGAATTACTCCCTATTACAAAGTGTGAATCCAAGCTTTGATGATGAAATTGATGATGATTAGGATGATGAGGATGAGGATGAGGATGATGATCCTCTTCAAGCTTCCTTTGGTGGTGGCTGATATGTAAGAAGTCTAGGGTGTGTTTAGGGCATATCGTTCGTCCAAATGACCTGATGGTTTATTTATAGGCCAAGTCCGCTGCTTTGAACGCCGCGGCGTTGATGGTTGAACACCGCGGTGATCAACATTCTGCCTCCGAACGCCGCGGCGTTCCCCTGCTGCTCCGTACAGTTTTGGTAAAATATGCATAACTTTCTCTACCGATGTCGGATTGAGGTGATTCAAATTGCTACGCAAAGCTAAGACAACGGTCTACAATAGTGAAGAATAAACCTTAGTCTGATTCGGCTGGCAAAGGGATGAAAATCGTATTTCTATATGAGCATTATGTAAAATCTTTCGTCAACTATCTCATTTTGTTTCTTTCTTCAATTTCAAGCTCAATTTGGATATCCTTTCTCGTCTTTCATGCGTAAATCAACTTGTATTCTACAAAACAAAATCTATACCAATCAAAGCATTATGAGGGATAAAAAGTGATCAAAGTAACGATCAAATCATATTAAAATGGGGCGTAAAATGCTGTAAAATGTGAACTTATCAACTACCCCCCAACTAGGCTATGATCGTCTCGATCAATAAATGGCGAACAAGTATTCATAAGTTCAGATTTTACAACTTAGTTTGGGATCTTGAAAGGTTTTATGTCTCAATAATCAAGTACGTACACGAATTAAACCCTCGAAAATGATTATGACAAGTTACACTTTACCTAGAACACTCAACAATTTGAAAGCCTCCAAAAGATCTTCGATTCCATCTCAAAATCATGAACTGCATATCCATTTTTATGCCAAGAGCACACTTTAAATAAGATTATGCAAACTCATTAGATAATAAAAACATTAAAACACTTCAAAACTTGTTAACCTATCGGTGTGCATGAAATGTGAAAGTCAAGATCAAAAGGTCTTTTTGGCTTGTAACGTAAGGCTAGGTAATGGCTTGGACGGGAATATATGGATAAAGTGACTAAACTTAAGAAAGCATACAACTTAATATCATTGAGCTAAACACTCACTTATCAACCGAACAAATCTCTACATCTTGTCACTTATCACTTTTAAATTTCTTTTTTTTTCTTTTCTTTTCAAGCTCACAACTCCCAAACTTGTTTCTTTTGATACCGGGGGCGTAATGATTCCAAATCCAATCAATTCACATTGAAGCTCAGTTCGTAGCCAAGTCGAGAGAGAGCTCACATAATATATTTTTCGGTAACTTCCAATCTCTCGACTCTTTAGCCAACTTACAACATTTATTTTTCCTCTCTTTATTTCACATAAACTCAAGACCTCAAAATTTCTCAAAATCATCAAGAACAAACACACATTTTAACCCATTAATCCATGAGATTCGACACCCAAAACAAAGCATAAACCCAAATTAAAGCCAAATGATATGAAGTTATATGCTCTCTTACTTGGGAAATACTTTGTTTTTCTTTCTTTTAGGCTAAAGGGTGGTTGGTATGGCTTACGAAAGAAAAGCGAATGGCAGTTTTTAGTGTGCTTAGCACACTCCATTCTTATCAATACAGCTCAAAATAAGGTCTAGAGATTATGTAGTATCGTGAAGGCCAATTGTAAGGTTAAAGAAAATGAAAGATGGCCTAAATCATTTCATGACTTCGCACACTCAACACACACTTCAAAGTTGACAAAATTGAAAGTTCAATGCTTTAAATCCTCAACAATTCACATAAGCATGGCTAAAGAGGCTTTCACATTACGACAAATGATTTCATCTTAGATGAAGTAGAGACATTCAAACGAATCATGCTCCAAGCAAAAGTATAACAAATCATGAAAATGAAATCATTGATTATCATAGTTTTCTAATCCCAAATCAAGCATGAAACTTAACAAATGAGTACAAGCTACACCAAATCACCACATCACAATAAAATTAGGACGTCTACCCCACCCCCAACTAATCTAGCACATTGTCCCCAATGAGCGGACATACATATGTAAAGTAAGGGAAAGAAAGACGTCCCTGATGGTTGAAGCTAAGTGATGTCCAAAAAGCGAAAGAGCGACAAGGCGAAAAGTCTGACAATAAAGCCTAGCCATTTGTGAAGTTAGAAAAACAAGAAGAGACAAAGAGCAGCATCAAAACAACTTAGAACACTTAAAAGAAAAGAAACAAAAAAATAAAAATAATAATAACGAAAATGAAAGAAAGCATGTAAAACGTGGGTTGCCTCCCACGAAGTGCTTGTTTAAAGTCGGTAGCTCGACTCCTTTTATGCTCTTAATCAACACCAATAGGGTCAGGGTCAGGATTCCCCTTCATGGGTGTTGTTGACCAAGTCATCGTGCAACCACTTTCCTTGAACGATCTTTGAACTCCTCTAATAGAATCAACTTGAGAAACACCATTAGTTGAAGAGGACGGTTTAAAAGCATTGAAAACATTAAAGCTTACCGTTTCTTCCCCAACCGAAAATGTGAGCCTACCACGCTTGACATCAATAATGGCTTCAGATGTAGCTAGGAAAGGTCGACCTAGTATGATAGGCATTTCCACGTCTTCCTCCATGTCTAAGACTATGAAATCCACCGGGAAGATGAACTTATCAACTTTTACGAGGACATCCTCTATAATCCCTCTTGGATACTTTATGGATCGGTCAGCTAATTCGAGTGAAATGGTGGTGGGCTTTGGCTCTCCAAATCCTAATTTCTTGAAAAGTGAGAATGGAAGTAAGTTAATGCTCGCTCCCAAATCGCATAGAACTTTAGGAAAATTGATAGAACCAATTTGACAAGGAATTGTAAAACTCCCTGGATCTTTAAGCTTAGGGGGAAGTTTATTCTGAAGTATCGCGGAACATTCCTCGGTGAGTGCAACGGTTGCATGTTCTTCAAGCTTGCGTTTGTTCGAAAGAATTTCCTTGAGAAATTTAGCATAGCTTGGCATTTGGAGAATAACATCTGCAAAAGGAATGTTAATGCGCAATTGTTTAAACATTTCTATAAATTTGAGAAATTGAGCATCAAGTTTCCCCCTTTTTAGTGCCAAAAGAAAAGGTGGTCGTGGCTGTACAGGTTCAAGAGCGGTGCGGGAAGCAGATTCACCGTTTTCCAAAACAGGTGACTGTGCCACGACATTGGGCTGCGGTTCGGAGTTATGCCGCGGTCTTGTTCAGAAAACTGCTTGTCCGAGATGGTGTGCCGCGGTTCAGTGCCGCGGTCCTCTTCTGAAAAATTGGACACTGGAATGTCAGACCGCGGCGTAGTGCCGCGGTTCAAGTCGGATTTTTGGAGATTTTCAGCACCAACGTTTTTACCACTTCTCAATGCGATGGCCTGAACCTGTTCTTTCGGGTTTTTCTCAATGTCGCTAGGTAGTGATCCCGGTGTTCTACCTGAAAGTTGACTAGGCAATTGTCCCAATTGAGTTTGTATGTTGCTCACATTAATTTCAAGGTTGTGACACCGTTCATCATTTCTCCTCATATATTCATCAGTTTTCTTTACATATTGGAGCATCAATTCTTCAAAACTCTGTTTCTTTTCCTGTGGTTGGTAACCTCCTTGTTTGTGAAATGGGTTGGGTTGAAAACCCCCTTGGTGTTGAAATGGCGGTCTATCATTGTGTGTTTGAAACCCGGGAGGTTGCTTGACCACATTGTTGTTGTTACTCCATGAGAAGTTCGGGTGATTTCTCCACCCCGGGTTATATTTTTCTGAAAATGGGTCGTTTTGTGTCCTATTCGAATTTTGCACATAATTTGCATCTTCAACACATTCGGATTGATAAGATTGATTGCCATGTTGACACTCCGTAAGGTGATGATTTCCACCACAATTGTCACACAACGTTTTCACTTGGTTTACCGAGAAATTCATTGCATCCAATTTCTTGTGCAAAAGTTCTACCTGATTAGCTAGTGAAGTGGAAATTTCCACTTCATAAACTCCACTCGCCTTCTTTGGAAGTATTACTCTCTCGGTAGGCCATTGGTAGTTGTTTTCCGACATTCTATCGATCATTTCCCAAGCCGCTTGTGGTGGTAAATTCATGAGTGAACCACCCGCAGCTGCATCAAGATGAGTGCGAAGGCCGGGTCCAAGGCCTTGATAAAAGATGGTCACTTGAGTCCAAACCGCAAAACCATGGTGAGGGCATTTTTGGAGAAGTTCCTTGAATCTTTCAAGTGCTTCATAGAGTGACTCTCCCTCAATTTGTCGAAAACCTTGTATCTCAACTTTGATAGCGGCTGTTTTCCTCGGTGGAAAATACTTACTCAAAAACTTCTCCACCAACTGGTCCCAAGTATGAATGGATGCCGTTGGCAATGAGTCAAGCCAAGCTCTTGCTTTATCCCTCAATGAGAATGGGAAGAGTCTCATTCTAATAGAATCATCGGTCACTCCATTTTGTCGAAATGTGCTCAAATAGCTAAGGAACTTGGTGATGTGATTGTTCCCTTCCATTGCCTCAAATTGATTCTCGTTTTGTTTTTGTGCTCGTCTTTTTCTATTGAAAGTTCGCTCGATCTCCGGATCAAAATCTTCAAGGTCTCTTTGAGATGTGCGGGTCATGCACTACTCAAAGAGATCAACCTAACAATAGAATCAAAAGAGCAAAATTTCAAACGTAGAGATAGCAAACCAAAATGTAAAAACAGCAACTTAGTCTTAGAATAGATAAGTGAATTACAATATTAAATAACGCAATTGTCCCCGGCAACGGCGCCAAAAACTTGACACGCCAAATCCTAGCAAGTATACTAGGTCGTGCAAAGTAATAAAGTGGACTATTTAGCCCGGGGTGTATCGTCTCCACAGGGACAATTGGATTCAATGCTCGTAATTGCTATATTACCTATTTCTAAGCTAAATCAATTTATAAGATGATAGGTGTTTATACTATGAAAATAACTAAAGATAACTAAAATGATTATCAAGGTAATAAATCAAATGGGAAGAGGTGATTGGGTTATGATCCTACTATGTTCTATTCTATGTTCATGAACTCTCAATTATCCGGATTTTTAGAACGCTCTTGCTATGGCGAAACCCCCTAATGTATTTATTATTCAATCTCTTGAAATAACAAGCCTATACTAGTTAACAACTTCCTATATCTCTATAGTGAAGATTGAATTAACTAACATGCATTTAGGTTCGAAGGAATTCCTTGTTTACGAAGATCCTACATTCAATCGGGTCATCTTATCACAAAAAGCCACACAACGCAATCGATTCTATCTCTAGTCAATTGTTACGTTATGATGTTTGATTTTCGATCTCTCTTTATCTATCTCCTCTCGGTCTCAAGACAAAACATTTTATCAAACACATGGTGATCAAGCATATGCAAGCATTAAGCATAAAATCAAACATGTAACAAGAAGATAATAAATCCGAAAATTAATCATTCATTAAACACAAAACATAACCCAACCACAAAGATGCTTAGCTCATACTTACAATAACAAATGATTCAACAATCTATAAGACATAGTTGATAACTAATCAAAGAGAAAGAGTTGAATTACTCCCTATTACAAAGTGTGAATCTAAGCTTTGATGATGAAATTGATGATGATTAGGATGATGAGGATGAGGATGATGATCCTCTTCAAGCTTCCTTGGGTGGTGGCTGATATGTAAGGAGTCTAGGGTGTGTTTAGGGCATATCTTTCGTCCAAATGACCTGATGGTTTATTTATAGGCCAAGTCCGCTGCTTTGAACTCCGCGGCGTTGATGGTTGAACGCCGCGGTGATCAACATTCTGCCTCCGAACGCCGCGGCGTTCCCCTGCTGCTCCGTACAGTTTTGGTAAAATATGCATAACTTTCTCTACCGATGTCGGATTGAGGTGATTCAAATTGCTACGCAAAGCTAAGACAACAGTCTACAATAGTGAAGAAGAAACCTTAGTCTGATTCGGCTGGAAAAGGGATGAAAATCGCATTTCTATATGAGCATTATGTAAAATCTTTCGTCAACTATCTCATTTTGTTTCTTTCTTCAATTTCAAGCTCAATTTGGATCTCCTTTCTCGTCTTTCATGCGTAAATCAACTTGTATTCTACGAAACAAAATCTATACCAATCAAAGCATTATGAGGGATAAAAAGTGATCAAAGTAACGATCAAATCATATTAAAATGGGGCATAAAATGCTGTAAAATGTGAACTTATCAGTAAGATTAATTGTTAATTAATTTTCTATAGAAATATAATAATGAATTAATTTGATTATTTAATTAAATGAAATAATTAATTATAAGGGTAAGATTAATTATTAATTAATTTTCTATAGAAATATAATAATGAATTAATTTGATTATTTAATTAATTTATTTATTGGATATAATAAATTATTAATTAAATAAGAAATTAATTAAAACAAAACAATTCCCGGACTTACTAGGGCTCTTTTGTTTTATCTTGTTCAATAAGTCATGAGGTATATAAGGACTTTTTGACCTAGAACAATTGAATGACTTTCATAACTCTCCTAAAAAGAAAGAAGAAAAATCCTCCTCCTCTAATACTAGTCGCCGTACCCTTAGAGAAATTAGTGGGAATTTTTTGTCAATCAATCCGTGCGTGATAATTTAGAGACATTGTAAGTTCGTTGTTCAGATCAAACAAGAAATTCGAAGAATTCAAGAATTGAAGATTATACGTGGATTGAAGAAATCAAGAATTCATCAGTTCAGGTTTCAAGTGAAGAATAAGATTTTTCAACCACTTCGCTTCAATGGGTAAGTATTTATTCGTTAAGCGAAATTGTCAATTTGAATATGCGATCATTGAAATCTAAGTTTGGGTTTGTAAATTAAATTTTTGAAATCCTTCTGCTGAGTTTATATGATTTTTCGCGAAACCCAACAGCTAGGGGAACTACTATTTCAGCTAAAGCGATCAGGGCCCGCTACTTTTGGCCCACCATAAAGGCCGACACCAAAAACTTGTTGAAGAAATGTGAGCACTGTCAAAGGCATGCTACCCTTCTTCACAAACCAGCAGAACCAATTGGAAGTCATTAGATCACCATACCCCTTTGCCAGATGGGAGATAGATATAGTAGGACCATTCCCCTTGGCAGTAGGATAAAAGAAGTTCTTGTTGGTGGAAGTTAATGATTTCAGCAAGTGGGTGGAGGCCTAGCCCGTGGCCAAGATCGCGGAAGGAGAGGTAATCAAGTTCTTGAAAAAGTCAATACTCTTTAGATTTAGGATCCCTCGAGAAATTGTCTCAGATAATGGGCTACAATTTCAAGGAGCAAGAATCCAAGAGTGGTGCCAAGACTTAGGCATAAAGCCGCTATTTACCACAGTAGGGTACCCACAGTGCAACGGTAAAGTGGAAGTGATTAAGAGAATCCCCGTGCAAGGCCTAAAGACAAGATTGGAGGGAGGAGAAAGTTCCTGGGTAGAGGAGCTACCAAGTGTCCTTTGGTCATACCGTACCCCCCCCCCCCGTAGTACCATGGGAGAAACGCCCTTTAGCCTCATATACGGGGCCGATGCTATTATTCCACGTGAAATTAGTATGCTAATGCATCGCGTGAAGTATTATGACCCCGAGAAAAATGAAGAGCTAATGAGGAAAAATCTAGATGTAATAGAAGAAGCTAAGAGTGCCGCTTACTTAAGGATGAAAAAGTATAAGCAAAGGATTGCTGTAGCCTTTGAAGAGTCCTCAGCCGAGAACTGCAAGTGGGGGACTTAGTCCTTCGAAGAGCTGATATGCTAAAGCCATTAGGAAAGCTCGGACCCAAGTGGAAAGGCCCATTCAATATAGTGCGAGTCCTTTCAGGTGGCGCTTACATGATAGAAGACATGGATCGAAGAAGGTTGTCAAGGCCCTGGAATGTGCAAAATTTGTGGAGATTCTACACATGATAAAAAGGAAGAAAAAATGAATAAAGTTAGTAGCCAAGATGTTTCGATTATATAAACTTTTCCTTTATTAGTATTTGTTTCTTTCCATTTTATTACTTTCTATTGTAAGTACTTTATGGCAATAAAAAGATCGTTGATTTCAATGTTCACTTCTGTTCTTTTACTTTATACTTATTACAGAGACACCTCAAAAAAGCCTCGTTGATTGTGAGCATCTTGAAAAAAGCCTCGTTGATTGAGAGCACCCTGAAAAAAGTCCCGTAGATTGCAGGCACCTGAAAAAATTTCGTTGATTGCGAGCACTCTGAAAAAAGTTCCGTAGATTGCGGACACCTGAAAAAAGTCTCGTTGATTGCGTGCACTCTGAAAAAGGTCCCGTTGATTGCGGACACTTGAAAAAAATCCTCGTTGATTGTGGGCATTCTGAAAAAAGCCTCGTTGATTGCGAGCACCCTAAAAAACGTCCCGCTGATTGCGGGCACCCGAAAAAAAGCCTTGTTGATTGCGAGCACTCTGAAAAAAGTCCCGTTGATTGCGGGCACTTGAAGAAGCCTAGTTTATTTTGAGCATCTGAAAAAAAGAGAAGAAGAAACCTTGTTTATTATGAGCACCTGAAGAAAAAAAAAAGGAGAAAAATCCTCATTTATTTCGAGCACCTAAAAGAGCCTTGTTGATGGAAAAACACCTAAATGGCACGCACCAGCAAAGTGGCTCCATTTAAAAAAAAAAAAGAGGAAGAGGAAGGCGTCCTCGATAAAATCTAGTTATAAAAGCCTTCCAAAGGCGGAGCCTTTCCCTATACATGGGTAAGTATTTTCTTTAAGCATTCATTTTCCTTAGTTATGTTTATTTATGTCTTGTTTACCATGCCAAATTGCTGGATAAATATTACAGTGGTATTGACATTAAATAAGTACATATATAAATATGGAGAAAAGGACACATTCGAAACAATAATTAAAACAAAATCCTTGGAATATAAGTATAAAATCTATGCCCCAAAAGTGGGCATTACAATGAAAGGCTCGAATGGAAATACTAAAAGCGTGCTAATAACAACTTGAAGAAGGAAAACAAAGAAAATGAATAGCTAAATATCACTATTAAGGAGGCTTAAGTTCTGAGTTCCTCAGTGGCCTCAAAGAAGGGCTCAGAGGCCGCCTACCCTTTAGCTGTCTCGTTGTCCATCTCATCATTCATAAGAGCACTCAATGATGGGTTCTGTGGCTCGATATCCAGCATTCTGGACAACATGATCATTAGATGACTTGTCATTGCTAGCACCCATAACAATAACATAATCTGACGCCTCCTCGCCTGGCTCAGGAACATTATCTAAGCCTGCACTCTCTTGGAGAAAAGATGCATCAAACCCAATAGTCAGGTGTTCATTCTCCACGAATTGTTTCACACATGAGCAGAAACTATGATAGTAGTATTGCAGTGCGGTTTTAACTAGCATCCCCTGATGTTCAGAAGAGAAAGGCATTGTGACGTCGCTGATAGTTATCATCCATCATAGCTAATCCCATAATGGGATGTGGAAAATTCACTATTCCCTCTTCAAGGGCAGCTTGACAAGCTTTCTCCACCTCGCCAGCTTGAGCGTTCCTCAAATTTTCCAACTCAGAGGACATCTCCCTCCTCAGGACTCACTCTTTAGCTAGATTATCAGTCAACGAGAGTACCTATTTCTTCCACTCGCTCAATTTCTTGGAAGTTTCAATAGAGGAAATAACTTGAGCCTGAATATGAGACATCATATTGCTTCCTAGCAAGCTTGCTTAAAAATTAAAAAAAAGAGGGGAGACATATAAAAATCAATGGCTCAAAAAAAAAGGAAGAAGGGAAATTCTTAAGAACAATGATCGCCAAATATTGAATAATAAACCTGAAGGATGGAGGAAGAGAAATCCTCCAAAAGAGATATGTCGGACAAGTCACTCATGTAGCGGAGATTCTTAGAAGAGGCCATGCTCATCAGATGGTCATAAGACATCCTTTTAGAGGAAGCTGAAAATCACGAAGGAGATGGCAATCGGTCCCGGGGTAGCTTCGAGCCAGCTGGATTTTCACGATCAGGGAGCCCTTGAGGGCACTTGGAAGAAGGGATATCTACATCGGGAGAATGTTGAGAGGAACGTTGAGGAGGTGGTTGAGAGGGTGCAGTTCGAGCTGTCAGTGAAGCTGTCTCATCAGCCATCTTGCGAGGATTCCCGCCAGCATCTCTATTTCTCTTGTTCTTGGGTTCGTCAAGAGCCTCCTCTTTGGATAGAGAGGAAGGAATGACTATAGGTATCCCAGACATTTTCCCCATAGGGGTCCTATTTTCACATGTGATACCAGATGTCTTCTTGGCATCAGATTTCTTCCCTAATCCCTTGAGAAGAGTTCGAAACATGATTAAATCTGCAAATCAAGGAAATATATAGCCAATAAACAATAAGTACACCACAGAGATAGCTAAAAAATGCAACGACAATCACAACACGAGTATGAAACAAGCAATGGCAGCAGTATAAGAAAAGGTGGATAGCTAAAAGTATACCGAGGCCACCTGAAAGCTTCACCTATTTAGGGCTCAAACCAAATTAACTCAAGAAATCATCATAAACTAATTGACAAATACTATATACTCTCTCATTCAAGATGCCTAAAAGACGCCTATGCTCGGCTAATCTATAATTTGTTGAAAATTTTGGACGCCCGCGATTATCATCTAGCCACATACAAGGAAAGTTCCACGGGTGTGAAGACAAAATGAAAAAGTAGATCCTCCTCCAATCTCTGTGAGTTTTAAAATTATGTTTTAAAATTTCTATGCCAAATCGTGAGGTGAGGTAAAATAACCCCTTTTCTAGCTTTTTAAGTTGGAAAAATGAATGAAAATTTAGAGCCGAGGGGACTTTTCCACAATATGAGGTGACTATAATGAAGGAGGCCATGAGACTTATGGAGTTAGGAGACAATTGACATAATGGCACCTTATATGTTCTTGATATTTCCTCAAACAAGCTTGGGATGCGAAAACGCAATCCGCCGTCCACTAAGGCGAGAAAAAAACAAGTGTATCCTGCGGGAGGAGTATGAGGTCAGCTATTGGAATCTGGAACTAGTATTTCAAAGGAAGGAGGCAAAAATAAACATTTTTTTAGCCTGCAAACATCTAAATTGTTGAATCA
Source organism: Buddleja alternifolia (assembly GCA_019426215.1). Classification (NCBI taxonomy): domain Eukaryota; kingdom Viridiplantae; phylum Streptophyta; class Magnoliopsida; order Lamiales; family Scrophulariaceae; genus Buddleja; species Buddleja alternifolia. The sequence continues at coordinate 21,452,677 of CM033402.1, forward strand.
GGATATGTATACTCGATAATACGGGTCCTCGACTACTAATCGATTCTTTCAGCTCGAGTCAAAGGTGGATTTATTTTGGGATCCTTGTCATCGTTAGTGTTAGAACCGGAGTAGTGGAACTCGCCCCACTCGGCTACCTCGGGCAGCGAGCAGTCCATCTCAGGGGCGCCCTCGTCATACACAAAACTCGATGGGTTTAGTAAAGGGGATATTGGTTCAGTTGACTCAATAGAAGAAGAAGACATCGCTTTTTGCGCATATACGATAAAAGTATGATACAAGGATAAAAAAAAAGGGAGGATAAAAGTTCATCTATTAAAGTGCATACAATTATACATATCATGAATATATATATATATATATCTGGAGAAGAAATGAAAAGAAAATTTTTAAGTCGTTACCTTGATTTTTCGCGAAGGAGAAAAGAGTGTTGGATCAATTTAGCAAGTACAATGTGGAAGATAACAAAAAACAAAAAAGAAAAAAAGATGGAGGCTACATATATGTAGCCAATTTTCAAAAATTGCATGGGAAGAAGAGGAAGAATTTGAGGAGAAGAAACTTGGAGAGAAAGTGTTAAAACTCCTAAAACTTAGGGGATGATAGGATTCTCCTAATCCAAAAAGAGTTAGAGATGAGGAAAATCTTAACAACTCCATAAAGTTCCCTAAGGTAGGTGACGGTCTTCAAATAAAGAGGAAGGAAAAAGAAAAGAAAGGGGAGGAGAAGAAATGGGAGGGGGTAACCTCTGCCCCCCTCCCCCTGCGGCGGCTGCTGCTGAGTCGAGCCAACCAGGCAACTGGCTCGCCAAAAAAAAAAAAATTATAAATTGTTAAGAAGTTTCATGTTAGGTATTTTGATGATGACAAGAATATGACTTTATGTTAGACCCCAAAAATAATGTAAGTTTATATTTTCATAGATCAATTGTATAAGCGTTTGAAAGTTTGTAATTTCATTAGGCTTGTAATTTTTATCTTTGTAGATTTTAGACTAAGTATTTGATACCGAGTCGCTGATAGAATTCTAGGTGAGTCTATCAAAGATGAAGTTGAAGATCAGCGTCTGAAGTCAAGTGAAGATGAAGATTTGTTCTTAGCGTTCGTCAAACACTAAAGGACTGTTTCAGGACTTATGAATCAAGCACTCAAGCGATCAAGAGATTAGATTCACCTGAAATAAATTCTCAAGTCATGGAGGACTTAAATGCAATCATCAACGGACATTTATTTCCAACGGAAAATAAATTCAAAGTGCATTAAATGCCTGATAAGTGCATTAAATGTGATAAGGCCTTATGACTTGCGAACAAGCCACCTTTTGAATAGACTGTCAGATTTCAGAGTTCAAAACCTGCTCCTGTCCAATCGGAACCAGCAAAATTTGTGGAATGTTAGAAAGGGATTGTTTAACGCGCTGCGTGAGATACACACGCTTACATGTGTCCAATGGACAAATCTAAAGAAATCCTATAAATAGTACCCTCCAGCAAACCCTAATTACACACGTACATGCACAAGAAAAGGTCAAAACTTTGCTGAAATTACTTGAGATAAAAGCTTACAAACTCCATAGCCATAATCCTTTAAGCTTTTCACATACATTCCAAAAACAGTCATAGATATCTCAAACCTCTTTAAAGAAGAACCCTACGCTCTTATTGAGATATCCAATGTTGTTTGAACTTTCCAACATCAAACAAGCCCGTGACAAACCCTCAACGTTTTTCATCTGAGTGAGACAGTTTGTTGATTCTATAAGCAACATTTCTGTGTGAGAGAAGCTTGTTGAAGAAGGTCTCTATTAGAGCTGAAGTCTGTGTGATCAAGGAGCTCAAGATCGTCTTCCCTTTCATCTATTTTGTAGAAGTCTTTGTGTGACTCTTCGATAATCAATCTAGTGAATTCCTCCGAGTGCAAAGGAGAAGAAGGACGTAGCTGTGATTACATCACCTAGTAAACCTTACAATATCTTGTGTTATTTACTGTTTTATTGCTTTACTTTATAATTGCATATTATTTCTTGAAAAAGCATTTAAAACGGTTAAGCGACTAATTCAAGTTCAAGAGAACGCTAAGCTATAAAATCATTTCGGCTATGCTAACCCTGATTAAGCAATTGAAACATTACCCTACTTTGGTAATTTTTGAAATCACTAAGTCTAAGTTATCTATTCCTAAGCGCCTGACCTAGCGGTAAGCTTTCTAAGCTTTCAAATTCTTCAAAGTAATACGGAAATTTTTAAAGTCGAGAAAGACTTCAGGGTCTATTCAAACCCCCCCCCCCTTCTAGACCCTTTCGTATGCCACTTGGGACCATCAAGTGGTATCAGAGCGATTGAAGTAGAAACCTAAGCATTTCCGAGAGTAACTGCTTGTTTAGATCCATTTTTCTAAACTTAGTCGCTTTATTTTTTTAATCTCATATCATGGCTTTTAACGAAATGTCAAAGTTGATTGAGTCAATTTATGACTCATGGAAATTTAGAGCATTCTCTTATCTTTGTTCATGTGATAATGAGATGTGTGATGTAGTTACAGATGGCCCCATTCAGACCATGGAAGTTATAACTTGAGCCCCTGGAGCACATGAAGCGACTCCAGATGGTTATGTCGAGAAACCTAGGTTGGAATGGATGCCAGAAGATCGAAAAAGAGCGAATCTAGATAATGTTGGACATAGCGCTCTCTACTCAGCGCTAATAGACGATGATGGATTGTTCAACAAGATCAAATAGTGTAAGACTTCAAAACAAATTTGGGATAAGTTGGCCATTGTGTGTGTAGATTTAGCACAGATGAAGGAGAACAAGCTCTCCATAGCCATGCAAAGATTTGAGCATTTCAAAATGTAGCCCAACGAGACGGTAGATCAATTGGACGCAAGGTTCACTTTGCTCATCACAGAGTTAGCATCACTAGACAAGGAGTTGACCAACAAGGAAATGGTCAACAAGATATTCAGAAGTCTTCCAAGTAAGTATTTCATCAAGATTGTTGCCATGAGAGAATCACAGAATTGGAGACTCTAACTCCAAAACATGTATTTTCAGAGTTAAAGGCATTTGAGTTCGAATTGGGTGAAGTCAGCGACAATTCGACTTCAGCGACTGAATCAGGTCGCTACTACCAAAAGTAAGGGTAAAGCGATTAATGAGGTGAAATCAGCAGAATCAAATGAGGAGAAAGAGATGGCTTTATTGGTCAAGAAATTTATAAGATATGAAAAGAGAAATCCTACTGGACAAACTTCATTTCAAACCCCTCCCCCTGTACGAGCATCTCAGTATCAAGCGCCAGCGTATTCTGTTCCTTAGCCTCTAGCGCCAGTTCAAGACCAAGCGCCTCCGTCTCATACTCAGAATCTCTCGGTGCCAGTAGTTTCCAAAAGGTTATCAACTGAACAGAAAATAAAAACTAACCTTTGTTATAACTGTAGGAAACCAGATCACTACCAGGTAAATTGCCCTTATCCAAATGTGTCTAAGCTAACAAGGCAAGACTGTGTGGATAGAAACCAATTCAGGAGCAACGTTCGCCAACAAGGTTTGCTAGCGGAATCTAAACCATTCTCCGCACCTGAAGAGGACTTGGTATCATCAGATGAAAGCAGTGATGATGAGCCATTAAATGACTCAGCGTTAATTTATCTCATGGCAAGAGATGAAGAAGCGTCTGATGACTCGCTATCTAAGGTAAACACTGAATTATCTCATCCTCTTTCTTATGATGAATTACTTGACAAAGTAAATGAATATTATAAAGATTGTCAAGATGCCGCCAAGTTATATCAAAATCACTTTGATATCATTTCATCGCTCACAAGTGATAGAATGACGCTTAAGGCAGAGTTGCATGTTCAGCAACAATGCATTGAGAAGAACCAATCACTTGAGAGTGAAATTATCCAATCAAAAAGTGACCTTGATATAATTGTCAAGAGAGAAGCTGAATTATCCAAATCAGATCAGCTTGTGTCATCATTATCCAAAGCGTCAAGAAAGTTAGATAATGTGACTGAGGTAACCAAACTTTTTGGTGAAAAGACCGGTTTAGGTTGTGATAAATTGGTCAAAAATCAAAAGTGTCAAAGGTTACGGAAACTAACAAAGGAAAAGGTGTATTCTTTGTTGAGAATAGTTCAAACAGTCAAACACTGAATAAACCCAAGGACAATGGTAAGAGGCCAAATGAGAAGGTCAATACCAACTCAGGCAACAAGGAGAAGACGAAAGGGAATGATTCACAAAAGAAGGTTCATCAAAACGCTCAAAAGGTTAAAGATAGACCATCTACAAGTGAATCAAACGCTAAGCGTCAATCGCCAAAAGCGACTCCTAAGCCAGTGCCGAGGAAATACAAGCGTCAATATCCTCAAAGATCTAGATCATATTATCGATACTTTGATGATTATGATTATGATTATGATTACGACTATGATTACTATTATAATTGAGGATATTACTATACACCTAAAAAGCACACACAACACAAACCGAAACCCAAGAAAACCAGTCCTCCCGTAATGAAGACAAGGCAAATATGTATTCCAAAAGTTTTAATTCAAACTAAAGTTGCTAACGTTGAAGGACCCACGAAAAAATGGGTACCTAAGAAGAATTAGAACTGCCCTTTAAATGCAGGTACCTAGAGCCAACACCGATACTTCAGTTTGGTACATTGATAGTGGGTCGTCAAGGCACATGACTGGCTCAAAGGATCTCTTGGTCAACTATCATACAACTAACGGTCTTCAAGTTATATTCAGTTATAACTCTGAAGGTAAAACCAAAGGTATTGGTATCATGCATAGGGGGAACATCATGATAAGTGATGTATATTATGTTGAAGGTCTTAAGCATAATTTGTTAAACATTAGTCAATTTTGTGATAAAGGCTTTGGAGTCAAATTCTCAAGCGATTGTTGCTATATTAACGACACTAAGACTAAGTCTACTAAATTGAAAGGAAAAAGAACAAACAATGTGTATTTGTAGATTGGGGTTCAACGATAGATAACAACCCTACATGCTTTGTTGCTAAAAGTCAAAATGAATTGGGTTGGTTATGGCATAGAAAAATGAATCACCTCAACTTCAAGGCAATTTCTCAATTAATATCGCTAAATCTAGTAGAGGGATTACTTAAGGGTTCCTTTTAGAAAAATGGCTTATGTGATGCATGCCAAATGGGTAAACAAGTTAAATCATCTTTTAAGAAGAAACCTCATCTATCTACTTCTAGAATTCTTGAACTATTACATTTCGATTTGTTTGGTCCTATTCAAATCATGAGTGTTAGTGGTAAAAAGTACTCACTAGTAATAGTTGATGATTTCTCTTGCGATACATGGGTAGAATTCTTGGCAACTAAAGATGAAACTAGTGTCAAGCTCACAGCGCTAATCTGTCAATTACAAACTTTACAAGATTTAAAAGTGACGAGAATTAGAAGCGATATAGGAACTGAATTTACTAACCATATTGTTGAGAAGTTTTGTACAGATATTGGAATACTTCATGAGTATTCTGCGCTTAGAACACCTTAACAGAATGGAGTGGCTGAGAGATGGAACAAAATGTTTAAAGAAGCCGCTAGGACAATGTTAGCAAAGTCCAAGCTGCCTCAAAGGTTTTGGGCCGAAGCAATCAATGCTGCTTGCTACAATTAGAACTGGTGTATGATCAACAAGCAACATGATAAGACTCCATATGAATTGTGGTAGGGACGTAAGCCAAATGTTTCATATTTTCATGTATTTGGTTCAAAATGTTTCATTCATAACAATGGATCCCACAATCTAAAGACATTTGATCCTAAATAGGATGAGGGAATCTTTCTAGGCTATGCCGAAAATGGAAAGAGTTTTCGCATCCTAAATAAGATCAAATCGAAGGTTGAAGAATCTATTCATATTGTGTTTGATGATGCTAACCAAGAACCGAGTAAGGTTAATGTTGATGATGTAGGAATTGAAGATTTTGCCCAACAAGCATCACTAATCAATCTTGGCGATGATGAGGATGATGAGATCTTTGTGCCCAATCCTAAAGTTACTCGTGAGGTTACTAATGATGATATTGTCAGAAATGTTGATGATCATGAAGATAATGATCATTGAGAGCAAATTAGAACTGTGAATGATGTAGCGACTGCGTAAGAGACAAATGAGGGTCAAGCGATTGATAATCAAGAGTCTCTCAACCCGTTCCAACTAGATCATAAATGGCTTAGATATCATCCACCAGAGCTAGTTATTGGAGATATTGGAGCACCTGTTAGAACTAGGGTTGCTACAATCAATGAGGCTATGTTCGCAAGTTTTCTATCTCAAATGGAACCAAAGAAAGTGAATGAAGCGCTCAGTGATTCAAGTTGGGTAAAAGCTATGCAAGAGGAGCTTAACCAATTTGAGTGAAGTAAGGTTTGCACGCTAGTACCAAGACCAACTCACCAAGGAGTTATTGAGACTAGATGAGTTTTTAAGAACAAGATGGACGAAGATGACATTGTTATAAGAAACAAAGCCAGACTAGTTGCTCAGGGTTATTGCCAAGAAGAGGGTATTAATTTTGATGAGACGCATGCCCCAGTAGCTCGTCTTGAAGCAATTCAGATGTTCCTAGCGTTTGCCGCATTCAACAAGTTCACAGTTTATCAAATGAACGTGAAGAATGCTTTCTTGAATGGTAAACTCTAAGAAGAAGTATACGTGGAGCAACCTCCAGGATTCATCAACAACCATGGCAAAAGTATGGTGTACAAATTGGATAAGGCACTCTATGGCCTTAAACAAGCACCATGAGCATGGTGTGACACTCTCTCTGTCTTTCTTATAGGTAATGGCTTTTCAAAAGGCAGCGTTGTTACAACGTTTTTTGAAATTACCCATAATGAAGATATTATCTTAGTGCAAATTTAAGTTGCTGATATTATATTTGGATCTACTAATAAGCGATTCTGTGAGAAATTTTCGAAAATGATGCAAGATCAACTTGAAATGAGCATGATGGGTGAATTAACTTTCTTTTTAGGATTACAAGTTAAACAACTCCCTAATGACATTTTTATAAACCAAGCTAAATATACAAGAGATATGATTAAGAAATTTCGTACGGAAAATGCATCAACTTAAAAAATTCCAATGAGCCAAACGCTTAAGTTAGATAAAGATGAAATAAGAAGAAAATTGTTATCACTAATTATAGAGGTATCATTGGATCACTTCTTTATCTTATTGCTAGTAGACCTGATATTATATTTTCGGTATGCATGTGTGCACGTTTTCAAGTTGATCCAAAAGAATCACACTTAATTGCTACAAAGAGGATCCTTAAATACCTAAAAGACACACAAAATGTGGGCTTATGGTATCCAAGGGACTTTCCTTTTGAACTAATTGGTTATTCGGACGCAGATTTTGCAGGATGCAAAATAGATAGAAAGAGTACTAGGGGTACATGTCAATGTCTAGGTGATAGATTGGTTTCGTGGCATAGTAAGAAACAACAATTCATAGCGACTTCTACCGCTGAGGCAGAGTATGTAGCCGCTGGAAGCTTTTGTGCACAAATCCTTTGGATGAGGCAACAACTTAGAGATTATGGAATTATCTTAGGTCCTTCCCCAATCCATTGTGATTACCAAAGCGCTTTAACTATGACACAAAACCCTATCCTTCATTCTAGAACAAAACATATTGACATTCGCTACCATTTCTTGTGTGACCATGTTCAAAAGAAAGATATCTCCATGCATTTCATTGGAACTGACAAATAATTGATAGATATCTTCACCAAAGCGCTCAACGAGCAACGTTTTCTCACTTTGAGAAGTGAATTAGATATGATTGATTTAAACGCTTGATCATAAAGCATCATACTTATATAGGCATATAATTTAGGGGGAATCCACTTTACTATTATGTCTAAAGCAATTGCAAAATTGAAATGAGTTATCAATTTTAGAACTTTAAAATTGTACTTATTCCAATCAATAAGCGTCTATGATCAAAAATGATTTTCAAAATTTTGTGCATTGATCATTAGCGTTTATCTTTTAGGCATGACAAAATCAATATCTAATAAAATTAAACAAAAATATCTTTTAAGGATCAAAAGCGATTGAATTTTATTAAAAGACTTCAGCGTTAAGAATATTCCCACTTGAACACTAAGTAACTTTCTCTGAAAATCATGCATTGTTTTCATCGCTAAAAGGTAGCGTGTCGATAAGTTCAAAAAGGATAAGATTTGACAACTGCCCACGCGCTCCTATCAAATTAAACTGATGGTAAATGATTCCTATCTAAAAATAGTTGGTTCAGTAAATAAATGTGGCTGGGTACATGTCAGTGTACCATTAGGCGCGTGCAACTGACGTTGAACATTTTCAAAATCTCAAACGTTTTTGAAAAGTAATTGCGGACTCCAAATTTTATATTTCACAGCAGTTAACCATTTTATCACGCCTTTTTACATCCATCTTTATGATTAAATGACTCAAATTCATTTTTTTCTTTTCCGAATTAATTAGTTAATACCTGGCATTTATCTAAGCTATTGAGGAGTTACGTTTTGCACTTTATTTAAACCCTGCAAATTTTTACAAAAAAAACTTTATCACTTTCAAATTCCTTTTACTGTAAAAATTCTCTCAAGGCAATTTCTTCTAACTCTTTCAAAAAGCTTCAATCTCTCATCAATGGCGCCACCGAAATCTTCAAAAACTGCTGTCAAAAAATCTTCTAAGTCCAAAATGGAGAAGGAAGTTACAGTCAATGCCGGATTTCTGGTAAACTAGGATTACCTTTTCAACAACCAAAACTTTCTTTTAAGAAGCATTCTTCCTCTCGTTGAAGAATCTGGTCTAAAAACTATGTTGACTTCTCATTCCTCGATTCAGGCAGAAGAAACACTTTGCTTCTTTTAGAATGCTGTCATTTCTGACGATGGCAACTCTATTTCTTGTGTGTTTCCCTTTGACAAAGAAACTTTCATTCTTACTCATCAATTGTTGTCGACTTTGCTGCAACTGCCTACTCATGGTGGAGAAGTTGAATATGTGACCCTTGGAGATGCCACCAGGGTCTGGAAACTAATTAAAAGGATAACATTGACGCAGCATACACATCAAATTTCAAGAAGAATGACATGAAGGGCGAATATGTCATTTTGGTTTATATCTGCGCAAAGATGATCGAGTGCAGAAAAGGAAGTTTTGATAAGGTTTCCAATATACAGTACAAGATGATGATCGTTATTTTGACGAAGCTGAAGGTCAATTGGGTCAGATACGTTTTTAATCGCTTTAAGGCAGCGATCGAACAATCAATTAATCCCAAGCCATACGGGATTGTGTAAAGCCTTTTTTAAGCGGTAAAGGTTACGTTAATACCGCAGGTAAAAAAGGTTTCAGCACTTAAGTTCTACGAAAAGAAAATGATTGGCAAACTGCTAAACCCTAAGCGTCGAGGTGGTGCAGTGGTTCCCAAGGAGGAACGTGAGCGACTCCTTGTTGAAGGAAATGTTCATAGTGATGATGAGGAGCACGTGACATCATCTTCATCATCATCATCATCATCAGAAGTGGTGGTTAAGCGACCGAAAAGAAAGATCGCCTTGAAAGTCGCTGAGCCATCCAAGCCAGCCAAGAAGCAGAAGAAGAAGGAGACCAAGAAAAAGCAGAAGTCTCCCTCTCCTCCTCCTAAATCTCCTTCTCCCCTTCCCATTTTTTTCATCACTTTGGAAGAAGAAGAAGCAGAAGAGGAAGAAGTACAACTAGCTCTCAATCGTACTCCGTTGTCCACTCCAAAAATGTCAACATGCGCTCCAGCCAAGCCAGCACTTAAAGAACCAGCGAGCGTTCCTCTCTCTCCTCCTTCTGAAACTATTCTTGAATCTATTCCAGAGCCTGAAGCTGTTACTCCTTTTGAGAAGTTTGCTCGTTTTCAGGGTAAGTACTTGTGATAAACAATGTATATTATCCTTTCCTTGTTAGATTTTCTTTTCTAACGCTAGGATAAAACTCTCTCAGCCGAAAGTGAAGCGATTTTTCAAGATGTCTTTAATACTTTTGACAAATTGAAGATACCCATTCGTGCTGATCCCCTCACTTCTTTCCTCGATTTAGATCCTGATGAAGAAGTTTTGGAGCCTGAGGATATGGAACCTTCCACTTCCAAAGATCAAGTGACTGAAATAGTTGAAGAGATTCCTCAGGGTAAGCGTCTTAGTATTTTCATCATCTATTTCTACTTAGTAGAAATCTTTTGTTTCTCTAATGCTTGCTTGTATCAGCTCAAAATGCCCCAGATGCTGATGCACCTTCGCATCCTGAGGTCAATGTGGATTTGGATGTAGAAATGACAATAGTTGTGGATATCGCTAAAGAAATTGCTCAAGTCTTTCCTGAAGCTGAAATATCACCAGCTCATGAAGTGACTGTTCATGCTGAGCGGTCGATAGAAGTGGCCTCTACTATCCCAACTGAAGCGATTGCCATTGTTCCTACTCCAACCGGACCTCCACCCCGTGTCATCAACTTCTTTCCCCCTGGCTATGATGAAAATGATGAATATTATTTTGCCGCTAGAGAAAGTGACACCAGGAAGTTGGTTGAAATGGTGATTGCGTTTCAAGATACTCTCCACAACTCTGATCTGTCTAACTTAAAGAAATTTGAGTTTTTCGAGAGGCTTGCCGACCTTGGTCTTTACTCGCTTGAGCGTCTGCAATCGCGGTTAGAACACATTCGGCGACCAGCGATTAATATGACAGACTTCAACCAAGAGCATTTCAACTTTACAGGTCGCTTTGCAAAATCTTTCTATCCTCTTCGTCCGAACAAGATTGTCATGTAAAATCCGCACATGGGTGATTGGCTGAAGAATCCAGACAAAGAGGATCTCAACAAAATTGGGTACTCTGCTCTGTCGAAAGTTGTGCACTCCCCTCAGAATGCTTTCTCTCCTAGGCCCTTCAAACTTTGGAAAGGAAAGGGATCATTTGTTGCTGAGCATCCCAATCCAGTTAATTCGTGGCTAGAAGATGAAGCTCGTGAATACCTTGCCAAACTTTGGGTAGATGACTATGAAAGAGAATTCGATCGCTTTGAGAAGTATCTCACCTCTAGAATAGATAAGAAGAAGTTTGAAAAACTTGGCAAGCTGAGGATGATGGATACTGCTCAGTGGGCTGAAGAATTTGTGCTACACTTCTACACTCTTGAAGAGCTCGTCAGGTATCCATTTTTGTTTGAATTCGGAGTAGAATACAGACGTCGAAGATTTGCTGTATTTCTACTTGAGCAGCGAAAGAATCTTGTTGGGAATATTAGTGATTTGCCTTCCTACAGACAACCTATAGAACGCTATATTTGCCAGTAGCTTGCTTTGTTCAGTCAAGGAAGACGCTATATTTTTCATCCAACTTTGACGAATCCTCCTTGTCAAGCTTTTGTTCAGCACATCTTTCCAGATCTGAACGAGGATGCATCCACAAGCAAGAGAGATGCAGACCCTCGTCCAAGCAAAGCCCATATAATGTTGGAAAGATGATCATGTTGACTTTGCAGAATTGTATTGGGACAGAAGAGCGGTTATTGAAAATGCTCAAGCGCTGGATATCACTTTCAATCAGAACTTTGGTTTGAGTGACTTCAGGGGATACAACCTTCATCCCGTTCTTTTCTGTGAGCAGAATATTCAGGTAGCCAAGATACTGTTATTTATTAGGTCAGTGGATCAAGAAGCTTCTCAAGTGCTCATGCCATTTATTTTGGATTTTTATAACTTTTATATTTCAGGTATCGATCTGCTAGAAGATGTGCATTTTGCACGAAGTACTGAAGAGTGTGACAACACTATATTCTTTATCTCGCAGACGAACGTGATCAGTCCAAGGCATGTGATGGAAGCAATTGGCCCACTCTGGGTTATTGCTATTGAGAAACCATCTCCTCCAGTAGAGATTGTCGAAATAGAATTGGAACAAACTCCTATTGAGGAAGTCGCTACTATTCAAGATGCGTATATGCAAATAGAAGTTGCCCTTAGCGCTCCAGTAGTCAACGTTCCGATTGTTGCTCAAGTTGCAGAGATTGATAATGTAACTCAATTTGTTGAGCAAGCGATAGAAGAAGTACATGCAGAGATTGCTGAAGAGCCATTTATCAGAGATTAATCAAAAGGAAAGGTTGCAGTTTCTAGCTCATACGGACTCATTTCGTACCCTGAGCGTTCTTCTTCATCGAACTCTGATTTGAAAAGTGATTCAGAGGCACGAGACTTTAGACAAGCCGTTAGGAACTTGCTCAACACTATCGAGGGTTCCTACTCAAAGGTGCTTGACAATGATGATCTTCATATCAAGTTAGTCTCCGACACTAGAAGGCATGATATTGCAAACGCTGCAACGAAGAGCACTATAGCAATTATGGAGTGCATATCACTGCTGATCAAAGGCCTCTCCGAGGAGTTCAATCGCTCCTTAGCTCAGACCGCTTCAGCAGATACTGAAAGACACAATGCTTCCAATTTGGTTGCCCTTCTAGTAGATGAAGTAAAACTTCTGCGCCGCGACATTGCTGATCTTAAAACCTCCCTTGATGATGTCAAGAAGGGGGAAGTATCAAAAGATTCAAATGCCAAAGCCAAGCCCTTCGAGCAAGTGTCAAAAACTGACAATAAAAATTGGCGCTCCATCTTTCAAGAAATCGTGAATCTCAAAAAGATGCTTACAAAGAAAAGAAAGCCACGATATTTCAGAGGGAGTCATAGGCTACGAGATCTCGATGTTGATTTCCTGGAAGGTATAGGTTTTCACCTATTTGTTGAACCTTTGAGAAGGCCACTCAACTGGAAACCTTCGAATGACAGGGTCCAAGATCATTACCACGATCTTATTCGGACACTTGGAATTCCTCCTAGACAATGGGTAGAAAGGTTACTTGAGCTAAATCGAAGCGCTAAAGAGAACCGAGACAACTACAATGAAGTCTTTCATACTACTATGATTGACATTGATAGAGTTCTCTTAGAATTAGCGAGAGAGATTTTTCCAGAAGAAGAGCAGCAGCAGCAGTCCAAGCGGCAAAGAAGATAGTTGCCTTTTAAGCATCTTGTAATTTTTGCTTATCTTCTGTTGCTTTATTTTTAGTGCAATCATTGTATGTTTTTAAATTTCATACATTATGAATGAATGATTGAACGTTGAAACATCTTGTTGAAGCTAATCTAACTTTAGCTAACTTTCTAACGCTAACTTATGATTATTTTTGGTCTTTTGACTAACTCTTGAACTATAAAAGAGTTAAGGTCTTGACATCATCAAAAAGGGAGAAATTGTTAGGAAATTTTATGTTAGATGTTTTGATCATGACAAGAATAGGACTTTATGTTAGACACCAAAAATAATGTAAGTTTATGTTTTCATAGAACAACTGTATAAGCGTTTGAAAGTCTGTAATTTTATTAGGCTTGTAATTCTTATTTTTGTAGATTTTAGACTAAGTATTTGATACCGAGTCACTGATAGAATTCTAGGTGAGTCTATCAAATATGAAGTTGAAGATCAGTGTCTGAAGTCAAGTGAAGATGAAGATTTGTTCTTAGCATCTGTCAAACGCTAAAGAACTGTTTCAGGACTTATGAATCAAGCAACTCAAGCGATCAAGAGATCAGATTCACACGAAAATGCAATCATCAACGGACATTTATTTCCAATGGGAAATAAATTCAAAACGCATTCAATGCCTGATAAGTGCATTAAATGTGGTAAGGAATTATGACTTGCGAACAAGCTACCTTTTGACTAGACTGTCAGATTTCAGAGTTTAAAACTTGTTGCTGTCCAAATGGAACCAGTAGAATTTCTGGAATGTCAGAAAGGGATTGCTTAACGCGCTGTGTGAGATACACGCGCTCATATATGTCCAACGGACAAATCCCAAGAAACCCTTTAAATAGTACCCTCCAGCAAACCCTAATTACACACGTACATGCATAAGAAAAGGTCAAAATTTTGCTGAAATTACTTGAGAGAAAAGCTTGCAAACTCCATAGCCATAATCCATCAAGCTTTTCACATACAATCTAAAGATTGTCATAGATATCTCAAACTTCTTTAAAGAAGAACCCTGCACTTTTATTGAGATATCCAAAGTTTTTTGAACTTTCCAACATCAAACAAATCCGTGACAAACCCTCAACATCTATCATCTGAGTGAGAAAGTTTGTTGATTCTACAAGTAGCATTTCTGTGTGAGAGAAGCTTGTTGAAGAAGGCCTCTATTGAAGCTGAAGTCTGTGTGATCAAGGAGCTCAAGATCGTCTTTCCTTTTATCTATTTTGTAGAAGTCTCGGTGTGACTTTTCGATAATCAATCTAGTGAATCCCTTCGAGTGCAAAGGAGAAGAAGGACATAGCTAGGATTACATCACCCAGTGAACCTTACAATATCTTGTGTTATTTACTGTTTTATTGCTTTAGTTTACATTTGCATATTATATCTTGAAAAAGCATTTAAACGGTTAAGCGACTAATTCAAGTTCAAGAGAACGCTAAGCTATAAAATCATTTCCGCTATGCTATCCCTGATTAAGCAATTGAAACATTACCCTAGTTTGGTAATTGTTGAAATCACTAAGTCTAAGTTATCTATTCCTAAGCACCTGACCTAGCGGTAAGCTTTCAAATTCATCAAAGTAATACGAAAATTTTTAAAGTCGAAAAAGAGTTCAGGGTCTATTCACCCCCCCTCCTTTCTAGACCCTTTCGTATGCCACATGGGACCATCAAATTTTACTCTCAAGGCATTGACTCACTTCAAGACCTCAAGAGTAGGGGGACTTGTGATATGCATAAATTACTACGACATGGTATTGGGCTTTATTAAAAGATGGACCTAAAGAGGGAACAAAGCAGTAGGCTAAAAATAGGAGGAATGCCCAAATGAATATACATTCTAAGGAGGTTTATGAAAGAAAGATTGAAGAAAACCTAGAAATCGGAGTGCTGAATAGCTTTCTAAGAGGAATAGCTAGGTAACTCACAAGAAAGTTGGAGGATAGCTGAAGGAAATAGTGGAAGGCATGACTAAAAGAAGGAATAGCTAAAGAAGGGATAAAGGTGGATAAAGATCAAATCAAATCTAATCCTCACTTGTATCCCTTAAAAGAAGGAAGATGATTCCTCATCCCCCAAAAGTGGAAAAAACCGCCCACTCCCAACAAAATGGGGAGAAATTTCATCCATTATGGCCATAAATATTAGAAAATTAATCCATTGTAAAGTTAGATTCACAATTGAAAGAAAAAGTGTAGTATTTCTATGTTCTTCGTCTCTTTGAAGAGAAAGTCAAAGATAAAAAAAAAGGGAAATTTAAGTGTTCTTCTTGTTAGTTTTTACTTAAAGTTTGATATTTATTTTGAAAAATTAATCATCTTCCAGAAAAGTTAGATTCCTCATTTTCATATAAATAAAGTCGCTTTTTAATTAGCACGACTTTTTTGGTGTAAAAACGAACCGCATCAATAGTAATATTCTATAAGTCCATGTAAACAAGAGTGAACTCTCTATCGCACTAGAGGAGTTCAATTCTTATGTGTTCAACTCTCTTTCATGTTCTTCAAGCACATGTAATGAGAACGAAGAACAAAAGAAATAATTCCTATCCTTTATTTCTATAAGCCAAGTATTCGAATTTCTCCGTGCGAGCACTGGTGGAGATTATCTAGGGTGTGAACTAAGGCGTGGATACACCATAAACATGTGACATCTGGAGCATTGAAGCAATCCAAATCTGAGGCAGCCAAAATCATTAAGATCGATTTTTGTAATTTTGTCAACGAGGTAAACACGTGAAAACCCCCTTGTTAGTTTTCATTAAAATCCGATGGTACCATGTCAACCTAGCCCCTGTTTAGGGATGACAATTTCATTTTTATGAGAATCTTGTTTTTTACCTTCCGCTGCGCATTGGACCATCCCCGAGGGGGGAGGTTTGCAGAAATAGACCCCATTTGCAAGCCATTGAAGGTTTTAGACCTTTTATAATTCTTATCTCATTTTTTCACGTAGAATGACTAAAAACTCCCCACTTAAAGAAGTGTGGTTCCCACTTGAAGAAACGTGCTTCCTGTAAAACACGATTCTTATCAATTTTTTTTTATATGAGGAGTGTAATTACATAGATACCCGTTTCCCATAAATCCCAGCCAAACCCGAAACCTAGCCCCTTCCCCTCCCATTCGATACTCTGATACTTCACAAACAAAGAAGAAGCCGACCGATAGCACTCTCCTTCCATAGATATCGATCGATACCGTCCGAGAAGAAGCCGACTGAGAAAAATAAGCAAACGAGGAGAAAAAGATACTGTCCGAGAATAAGCCGATCGAGAAGAGATTGGAGAAGAAAAGCGAGCGAACCACCAGAGATACTGGATTTTGGAAGCGAAGCGAGACCACCGGAGGAGAAGAAGATACCGGTGAGGCTCTAATTTAATTTTTTTTAATCACATTTAAATTTTAGGGTTTATTCTAATGTATTTTAAACAATTATAGAAAATAATCCACTCGCACTTAAAATTGTTTAAATGCAACCCCATTCCACGGACATGAAAAAGAGACAGATCTCATGAATTAATTAACGAGCTTGTGATGGGTTTAATCCAACATAATCGAAATAATGGTGCACTATATACTACACAATTTGTAATTAAAGAGATAATATATGTTTATGCATCTTTTAAGGACCTATATATATCTCAAAACTTTATTTTGAACCATTTTTTTCATTTTATCCATTTTAGAGTCAATGGATGCTCCACGTCCTCTTGAATGTTCATCGGTGACTGAGGACGAGCCTTGTACCTCATCAACAACCCCTGTAAGTAAAAATTTGTTCCATTTGTTTATAATACTTTCGTGGAGAAGGGGAAATTAGGAGAAATTGATATGGATTTATTGATCAAATGATGCATGCTTTAAATTTGTTTAGTGCAAATGTAATAAAGTGAAATGACTTCATTTAGTGAAAAAAAGTGTGATTAGGTAGCTGAATGTGGAAGCGATGTGCATGCGTTTTTAGCTAGGATAATGTGTGTTGCCAGCATTGCAAGGGTGACAAATTGCTTTGGGGAATAGTTTGTATTTTTTTCTTACTTTCAGTCCTTATAATGATTTCTTGGAGAAGGGGAAATTAGGAGAAACCATGGGGATATAATTGTCAAGTTTCATCAAATATAAACTCACTGCAATGATTCTTTTGTTTTGGAATTATGATCAAATGGATGAATTGATAAGGTTTCCAAAAATGGATATTTATAGTGGACCGACAGTAGTTATGGTGGAAGTGATTAGCTACTTTGTATTGAATACCATTTTGTTAGTTAATTAATTTAATATTTTAAATGTATTTATGAATATGGCATTCTATCACCGTAGATTCAAGAACTTTGTAATTGGAATGATGAAAATTGATTGAGAACTTTGTAATTGGATTGATAACTTTGTAATTGGAATGATGAAAATGATGATGGATAGGACCTCTGTGTGGACTTTCAATAGTGATGATCTCTTATGGAAACACTTTAGTTGATGATCTCTTATGGTAGTTCAATAATCGATTTCAATATGCTAGTTCATAGCTATCATTTTTGTATATGCTATTTGGTTGTTATTATATTTTAAGAGTTTTCAATTGCCTTTTTCAGGTCCCCACTCTTTATTTGGCCCTTGAAGAATGTAATTTTAAGGGTAAAATCAACACTTATTGTAAAATGGCTAAAGAATGCTTATTCATCGAAAACTGTTTGAGCGACCATTCGGACGGGATGAACTGGTTGAGGGAATCTCAATTTGGTCCATTTTTTGACGCCGCTCCCCACACGGAGATGATCTTAATTCCTTTGTGGATTCTTCTAAGCCTCAAAGTGAAGTCTCCCAAAAAATCGGAGATTTGGTTTGTTTTGAATGGAGTTGCCATTCGGTATTCTCTGAAGGAGCACGCCTTAATTAGCGGGTTGAACTGTGCCGAATATCCGAAGGAAGGACCTATCCCCGCAGTGGGAGAAGAAAACTTTTGTTCAAGATATTTTGACATGAAAAAGATCACACTAGCAAGTATAAGGGAAGTACTTGGAAATATTAAAATTCCCAAACAAGTTGAGTCTCCCATCGGTGTTGGTGATAGAAGTTTAAGCATTGTTAAGCAAGGGGCCGGGACATGGTCAAGGACGACAAGTTGAAGTTGTCGTTGCTATATCTATTGGGCTCGGTGTTATTTTATGGTGGAAATGAAAATGCAAAAATAGATTCCACACTAATCAAAATAGTGGAGAATCTAGAGTTTGCAAAATTGTATCCATGGGGTCGTCGGTCCTTTGGGTTTCTGATGGAGCACGTGACAAGTTTGGACATGGCACAGAAGAAGTTGTCCAAAAACCCAAAGTGGAAATGTCCCTGTTTCATCCTACCTCTTATGGTAAGTCTTTTAATGATGTTTTACTATATTGCAAACCGTGACTGTTATTTTGGGAAATATATAAACTGATGATTTGTTTTTTTTATTTTGTTAAGTTTCTTCCTTTTAAGTGCTTGTCCGTCCTGTCGCCTGCTATTGGGCAATTGAGGGAGAATGTGAACCCCACATTGCTCCGAATGTGCAAGTGGACGACGAAGCCCAAAGTGAAGAAACATTTTTCGAGTTTCGACCAGTTGCTTAAATTGGTCGTAAACATGAAGGTTGGTATTAACTTTTTGTGCACATTATTTTTTTGCAATTAATATGCATAATGGGTTTTCTAATTTATTATATTGTGCTTAAATTTTTAGGACATTTCAATCATAATAAAGCCCACTTCGGAGGAACTCGCTTCAATCGACATGGAGTTTCCTCCTTTCAATTCGAAAAACTCCGTAGAGGACCCGACCACTGATGCGTGGACTGCAATATTGGAGATAGGGGTAGAATTCTATTTGAAGATATGTACCTCGCTGATGTGATCGGTAAATGTTCTTTACTCGGATTGGACATAGTGGAAGACATTAGTGATCCTCTGCAAGAAAGCGATCCATGTGCCTCATCAGCCATTCCGCCCGATAGCATTCCACCGTTATCCTCCATCCCCTATCCTGAAAGGGCTCCCGGTCATTCAATGAAACCTAACAGTGAGGTTTTAAGAATGTTTAGTGAGATTTTGGGAAAATTTTCAGATATGGAGTCAAAAGTGGATGGTAGCCTATCCAGCGTAGAAAATTTGCTATCAAATGTGGATGGTAGGCTAGCCAGTGTAGAAAATAGGCTATCAAACGTGGATGCTAGGCTAGTCAGCGTAGAAAATAGGCTATCGAATGTAGAAAATGAGTTAGCTATTTTCCAAAGATTTTAGAGGGATGATGAACCCATTTCTGGTGTTGCTTCTGATGTACCAGTTGATGGTTCCGTCAGCCCTTGTGTTCATAATGAGCTTGCTCTTATGGATGATGAGGTCGTTGTTGGGGAGGGAGAGGTTTCTAAGGTCCTAATAGACTTGAAACACGAGGAGATCCCGCCTCTTGCTGTTGATCGCGAGCATCCAAAGAGGGAGCTGCAAAAAGGTAGCCTTCTTGTGTCCCCATACACTGAGTTAGCACCAACTAAGAAGGTAATACAATCAAAATCTATTTAATAAATTTATTTTTTGTACGATATGTTTGTCTTTCTTACGCATATGTGTTTTAACTTCAGGCTACCAAAGCTGTTATAGACACTGAATATGGAGGCCAGTTGGAGGAACTGAAGGTGGACATGGATGCGGCTCCATTGTCATCTTTTCATGAGCAAACTGGAAAAAGAAAGATGACTGAAGAAGAGGAGGAATTGGGCTTAAAAAGGTCAAGGTGGAGGAGGATACATTGGATGAGAATTATTATTGTCAGCCTCTGACCCCAAATGAGCTAAAGCGATATTTCAGCGCCATGTCCCCTAAGTTGCCGGCTGACAAAGTAATGGTGAGTTTGAATGACATTAGTGTAAAAGCGGGTAGCCTTCGATGTTTGAAACCTCTAGGATGGCTTGATGACGAAGTCATTAATTTTTACCTCATGTTATTGACTGAAAGGCAGTCGAGGGAGCCAGAGAGGTACTTGAGGTGCCACTATTTTAATACTTTCTTTTACGTATTGTTGAAAAGGACTAATAATTTTGAGAGGGTGACAAGGTGGGTAGATTCAAACACTTCTCTTGTTAACTGCGATGCAATCTTTGTCCCCATCCACGACAGTGGTCATTGGGCTTTAGCTATTATCAACCTGAAGGAGAAAAAAATGTAGTTTGTTGATTCGCTTGGTCCTCACATGAGTGATAATGGGGTTTTTAACTTGTTGAGAAACTATCTTGTCCAATACGTGAAGCAAAAATCTGGACAAGATTATGATTTGACTGGTTGGGATAATGAGATTGTCAGTACTATGCCTCGGCAGCAAAATTGCGACGACTGTGGCGTGTTCATACTCAAGAACGTCGACTACTTTTGTACTCGAGAACATTTTAGACATTTGAAAAATTATAACGCGGAGTGCATGGTATTGTTCAGAAAGAAGATTGCATTGGAGATTTTGAACAAGAGAGTTGTTTGAATAATAATTGTATTATCTTGTAACAAAAGGGGTAAATTATTGTAAATGGGATTTTATTTTATATGAAGCATCTGTTGAGTCATTTGATTGAGATATTGGATTGTAATGTCGTTGTTTTAAAATTAGTTGTAGATGCATTGTGTGAATTCTTGATATCTGAAATTGTAAATGTTGTTAACGAAAATGTTCAGGATACATTGGATGTTGACGAGGCATATTATTTTGTGCCTCTCACCGCAGATGAGGAGAGACAGATTTCAGAATCCATGTACGATCCCTGTAAGGCCAACTCAATGATGAGTATATCTTATGGTAAGAAAGAGAAGAAAATTAGTAAAAGTAACTTGAAACTGTTGAAACCACCGGGATGGCTTCATGATGAAGTATGTAATACCTACCTCATGTTATTGAGAAAAAGAGAGTTGAGGGAGCCAACGAGGTACTTGAAATGCCATTTTTTTGGTACTTACTTTTACCCAATATTTAAAAATAGAGGTTTTCAGTCGGTGAAAATTATGACAAATGCTAGAACTTTGGCCGTTGATTATAGTCTCCTTGATTGTGATAAAATTTTTGTGCCGATCCGCGATAATTTGCATTGGACGCTAGCAATTATCAACCCTAAGCAAAATTATGGAGTATGTTGATTCACTTGGTCCTAATCGGGGTGATAATGGAGTATGTTGAAACACGAATGTGGAGAAGATAATGATTTGAGTGGTTGGGAGTACAAGATTGTCAGTAACATGCCTCTATAGGAACAAGAGTATGACTGTGGTGTGTTCATTCTCAAATACATGGACTTCTTTTGTACGAGGGAAAAGTACAGACGTTTGAAAAAATTTAGCCATACTCACATGACATATTTTAGAAAGAAGATAGCCATGGAAATTTTGCGCAATTTTGTTGTTTGAGGAACATACTTGTATATATTTGTATTATCATGTAAAAAATTTGTACAATTATTGTAAATGAAGTTTTATTTCATATTATCTATGATTCACATTTTGGATATTAGTATATCTGTCTAAAAAATAAAGTAATTGCCGTATTAGGGAGATGTGGGTAAAAAAATTCATTACGAATATTGACAATTATAAAATAATATACACACAGCACAGTGGTGCCGACCATTTTCGGCACCATGGTGCCAGGTATTTTCATATTTTTCAATATTTTTATTTTTCACATTTTATATTTTGCATTGTTTTCAAATACTGTAATAGTGAACTTAGTATCGCAGTATTCGCGACTCGGGTACTGAGATACAGGGATCTCGTATTGCGGTATTCAGTACCGCAAAACGACTATATTGAACCCCTGTATCGCCGTATTACGTAAAAATCCTTTGGGTATATCAGGCGATACCGAGATACTTATATCAGTATCGTGGTTTTTTGTACTCCAATACTACGATATAGGTTCCCGTATCGAAGTATGGATGATATTGTAATAGATCAAGTACCCCATATTTTTTAATACTGCGATACGAGACCCTTTATCATAGTATTGGAGCACTAAATACCGCGATACCAATTTAAGTATCTCGGTATCACCTGATATACCCAAATAATTTTTACGTAATACGGCGATACTGGGGTTCAGTATATTCGTATCGCGGTACTGAATACCGCAATACAAGACCCCTGTATCTTAGTAGCCGAGTCGTGAATACTGCGATACTAAGTTCAGTATTGCAGTATTTGAAAAAAATGAAAAATATAAAATATGAAAAATAAAAATATTGAAAAATATGAAAATACCTGGCACCATGGTGCCAGGTATCCTGCCCTGCCGAGAGGACTGCCAAGGGCAATTCACTTGGCAGTCCTCTTGGCACCATGGTGTCGTGCTATAATTACATAAGTCCCCCCCTCCCGCACAAAGCACCAAATTCCATTCCATTCCATCAAAGGCCGGTCGATCAAGACACACGATTCTCTACGGAATCTTCCATCAACAAACGATCCTCTACGCAATCTTCCATCAACACACGCTTCCCACTTCTTCCACCGACGCACTGTTTCCATCAACACGCACGTAAGCAACTCATTTTGTATGGCGTACGACCTATTTTTTATTGTAAATTTTGCATAATACGTGTTGTTTGTGATTGGGGTTTTCTGATTTTGAATTTCAAATTAATTAATGGGCAAGCTTGTGTGTTAGTTAATTACTAGAATGGTGATGCCTACATAATGAAGGCAAGGTGTTCGATGAAATGTTTGATAGAGATTTTGTTGTTTCTTTGTGGTTAGCATTTGGGGTTTTTGATGTAGAATTGCAAATTGATTATTGGGCAAGCTTGTGTGCTCATTAATTACTAGAATGGTGATGCCTACATAACGAAGGCAAGGTGTTCGATGAAATGTTTGATAGAGATTTTGTTGTTTCTTTGTGGTTAGCATTTAGGGTTTTTGATGTAGAATTGCAAATTGATTATTGGTCAAGCTCGTGTGTTCATTAATTGCTAGCATGAAAAAAAAGACTGTTTTCTTGTTATTTTGTGAATATTCAATGGCGTCTAGTTGTAGTTGAATTTCCTAATTGTAGATGCATTGATTGGAAAGTTTCGTAGTTGTAGTCAATGAAATACATTTTGTGTATGATAATGCAGGTGTCGCTTCATATCACCCCAGTATATTCCGCTTTTGTCTTCTAAAATATGGGGCAAAAAAGGGCTCGTACCGTCGGGGAACCTTCAACGGAATTGGAGATTGTACCTTCAATTGGCGATAGTGGCCCCCCAGTTGTGATGAAGTTCCCAAAAATCAAGAATCCCACTTCAAAATATGCAATACTGAAGAAGTTACCGTGTTACCCGTCCCGATACATGGATCACGACGCTATGACGGCGATTGGTATCGATGTACCCAATTTTATTGCAAAGTTGGATGTCATGGGTTGGAAGGAACTATATTGGATGGATGAACCGAGTTACCACCTGCTCACGTTGGAGTTTTTAAGCACCTTTAAGTATGGTGATGATACAGCACGGTTTAGAATCGCCAATAAATCCTCAATGAAGTCAAAATAGGAGATCGAAGAAATATTTGGTTGGCCGACAAGTGACATCCAGTCCCTACTTAAATCGAACGAGGATGCATTTTGGTAGGAAATTACTCGACTACCTAATGAGAAATTTTCGGGACGCACAGCTAAGGCCACGGATCTTGTCAACTATTCTCTCCGGTATTTACATAGATGACATTCACAATTCTTGGGCGAGGGTATTGCGGTAAAGTATCCACATCAGAACTTGGAGTTCTGTATTGTTTTCAAACCGAAAATGTGCGAACTTGACAAATATTTTATGTGAGAGATTTGTTCAAATGTCGAGACAGGAAAAGGGTCAACTACTGATGGGTGGTCTTATTACACGCATCGCCGAGCGGATCGGGGCATTTGATCGAAATAAGACCGATCAAATCCTAATTCAGGGTCCGATGACAGTTGATATGAATTAGCTCTTTGATATGCACCTATTGAAAAAGAATAGATTAGGCCACAGGTTCATCAGAGTGCCTCACCCTCAGGACCAGATTAATGCAGCGACAAAGGTTGTTACTCACAACCCTCAAGTTCAGGATCCACCACCAAGTAGTACGGCAGGCACCTCCACTAATTTCGACCTTCTTGAACGTCTTGAATCTCAATTCGCCATATTCGCACAAAATCAAACCTAGTTGATGAGAAATCAAACAGAGATGACGAGGCAATTATCTGAGTGTTTCACGTTTGTGAATTTTCAACCACTGTCGCCTCTGTCCACATGAGCACCACCCTATTCACTCTCATAATAATGTTTATCTAGTTGAATTATTAAAGGTATTTTTTTGTGAATCTTAGTTGGAGTGGACATGTACAGAGGTTGCTGAATATATGACATGTTTTAGATCGTACAAACCAATATTACCATCTATTTTGAATATAGTGCAAAGTTGGATGACATGTACTCTACATCGTTTTGTTAGAACTATCGCAATTAACGCAATATTAAAGATTACACACGAATTATAACATTGCACAAAAGTAAACATTACACACTGCCTGGGAAATTGTCTCTACAAGTAGCAATATTACACACAATTAACAATTTAAACAACATTTTCATTAAATGCGATCGCACTCCACACCAAATGCCTCATCCTCGCTTTCAGAATTGCTGGATCGATGGAAATCGTCAAAGTCATCACAGTCATGTTGTTGCTTCACTTCATTGTCTCTCTCTTGTACGATGATATTCAACAGCTGAATCATACTATTTTCCTCAATATGTTTTCTAGTAGCGTTCGAAAGACAATAAAGCGAATCCATCAACGTTATTAACTCTTTGACCTTGTCTCTGAAAATGAAGTCCAAGCAAAAACATTAGATGCCTCAATTTTCTCCTTATAAGGATCTGAGTTTTTTGGGGGCTTCTCAATTCTGCTATGCACCATAGGGCCTCTCAATAGTAAACCAGGAGGAAGCAAGCTGCACATTACACTCAAACTAATCACATATTTCATTATGAAATAAGATATCATAAATAGATTCTACAAATAATACCTACGATGAGGATCAACACGGTTCTTTACTTTACACACAGCATACAATGTTGTCTCATACTGTGCAGATATACAGTTATTTTGTTGGTCATAAATTAATGTTCTACAAGACTCCTTCCCCGTTTCCGAGAACACCACAGCAACCAGTAACTCTGTGACCTTAGACCTCAATCTTGTCCTGTAAAAACACGATTGACAATCCCCGGGGTTTTCACAATTTCTCACAGCACAGCAACCAACAACTCCACATATCTTCGTCCTGTTATTTTAAAAACGACAACAAACATCCCCTTTAAGAAATTCAAAAAATATGAAACATTTAGATTCGGAAAGCATTCCCTATTCTTAACTTATCAAAATACTTTTGACTACCTATATTAATTCGATGGTAAACACAAGAAAGGACTAATACGAAATATGGTATCAATCATCATAATAAAAAGACATTTATTTAATAAGAAAAACTTCTTACATTACGAGGGCAAAATGAGGCGGCAGCAGCGTATGGATACGGAGCTTCTTAAATATATGCAACCAAATACAAGACCAAAAAATAAGAAAGGATTAGAGAAAACAAGACTTCTTGGAATGAGGGATTTGGTATTTAAACTAGTTTGTACGACTTTACGGTTTCAAGCAATTAATGAATATCTTATTTCGTTCCTCGATTTCTCTCTGTTTCCCCTAATTTAACACAAGTTTTTTACACACTTTCTCGTCCGCATCATCACAAAAAAAAAAACAAAAAACAAAAATGGAAGCTGAAATCCTTCGTCTTAATCATTTCATATGTGTAAATTACATCTACAATCTGAAGTTAATACGAATTTATCTTCAACAAGAAATAGTTGCAAGAAAATCGGATATAAAAAATACCTAAAAATATCATGACTATAGAAGATTAGAGATAACTTACTCGGGATTGACGGGATGGGGGCCGGATGGACGTCTTCTTTGCAATGAGGGACGGTTTTTCGTGAAAGCTTGGAACGTTTTTGCAATGAAGAAAATAAGGGAGGGATTTTTTGGATGAGAATAATGTGTTTGAATGGGTAAAAAGTGTATTAAGGCTGAAAAAAATTCAAAAATCAATTGGGTGGGAAATTGAAAATTGGCCCAAATTTGTTCGGTACCATGGTCCCGAGTATCCGGCCTTAGGCAGACTACTCGGTACCATGGTTCCGAATTTTGGCACAATGGTGCCAAACAATTTTTTTTTTTAACCTATTTTTTATTTTTCATCACTTTTCACTATTACACAATATATATTCTTGCCCATAGGCCCTTACAATATATATTCTTATCTTTTTTTCTTTTTAGTGTTAAGGGTTTAGGGTTATTGGTTTAGGGTTTAGGGTTTAGGGATTAATGGTTTAGATTACAAAATGAATATATTATTTAGAATAGAAAATGAATGTATTATTATTATCCATCATAATGAACTATGTCGGATGGTTTTATATTAAACATTACTTAAGTAGTTATAGTTCATCACAATCCATAAATTCAAATTGTTAAAATTACATATGTTGCAATATACTTTAGTTAAGTGTGTTGTATATGTACACATTGACACATGATATATATAAATATATATTTTTGGGAACACAAATGTCAATCAAAACAATTGTAATACTAATGTTTATATTACAATGTTGAGCTACTAATGTCTCTAGAGAAATAATCTGCATATAAAAAATACAAATACACAATACAAAAAAATTGTTTAGAAGGTTGATGGATCTTTCACACGTTTTTTGTGGCTTTTTCTTTTTTCTCCACTAGATTGATATCTTAGTTTCCGAATCACTCCACGCTTTTCTACGCAAGGAGGGACTTCAACAACATTTGCCTCTATTTCAGCGGGGATGATCTACTCAGACGGCTCACTAGGGACGGGGTATATGGTTCTAACATAAGTCAAAGCCCACGTTTGTTTCAAATAATACTTAGAGATTAAATTAAGAAGGACATCATCATCCCCTGAACCATTAAATGCTGCAATTATGTGCGCGCATGGGATATGGTCAATGTTAAAAACCCTGTAAGTACACTTTTTTGCTTGCAAGTCAATAAACAACGTTTCAGTGCCACACTCAACAATGTACTCACTTGTGCACTTATTTAAGACGCGTATTTTAAAGTAAATGGATTGTCTCTTCCTTACATGCATCGTTCTCTCCACTTCAAGAGTGAGGTTTTGTGACAAGGACCCGGTTGTAGCTTCGTTACCGTGCTTGTTAAACGACGTAATTATTAGCTTCATAATCTCATCCAACAAAAGAATCAACAGATATGCTCTCGCACTAGTCAACACGGCATTAATAGACTCCACTCTGTTCGTTGTCATAATATTGTATTGTGAACCATTAGAGTAACAACGGGCCCAATGCTCTTTCACAGCAAGTGTGTCGTATAGATACTCATGGTAATAAAGATTTGAAACAGGCTGTCTTCTTTCGAGGTCACTAAAGAGTCTTTTGAATTCGGGCTCAGTATATGATTCAGCACAAAGAATAAACTTCGTCACAATGTGGTCCTTTGCCTACTTCTTTTGCTTAAGGCCCCTACCGGTAGAAACATAGTTCTTAAGATTTTGGGATATATGATAGGTACAATATCCATGGGAAGACGTTGGATAAACTTTCTGAACGGCATTTTTAATAGATGCATGCCTATCAGAAATGATGACCAAATCGTCAGAATCGGGTATGAGATCCCGAAGTTTCTCCAAGAACCAAATCTAATTTTCATTGCATTCTTTACTAACCACTCCAAACGCAAGTGGATACTGATGTTTATTGCCATCTTCCGCAATACAAACAAATAATACTCCATTATACTTGGTCTTCAAATGTGTGCCATCAATAACAAGAACTTTCCTCATGGACGCAAAACCTACAATACAGGCTCCCAACGCAAAGAACAATGACTGGAAAATGTTATTCGCATCTTTACGCAAATGAGTAACTGTGCCCTTATTCACTTTATCCAACTTATACAAATATCTCAGAAGCATTTCATAACTAAGCCCAGGATCACCCCTAATAGAATCTCAAGCAATGTTTCTACCACGCCTAACTTTGTAGTAAGAAACGTCAATGCCCCCCTTATTCATCATTTCCCCTATTACCTTTGGAGGTGGTGCTCTTAACTGACATGGGAAAGTATTTAACAAAAATCCAGCAACCGCTCCTGACGAGCATCTTTCACGGCGCTTTAACAATGTAGGGCCACATGTATGGATGTTATTATGAGTTCGCAACGAGAAAAATGGGGACCTTCCAGTAATTGCCGCACGAATACTCCACTTGCAATCAGGGACTTTACACATATATGCCAAGGAGTTTTTATTAGACTTAGCTACTACAACATTGAAATATAAATTCAGAGCAGAATTGTTAACCAAGTCTTTCACCTCTTGCTTGCTGGCGAATTCCTGACCAATCACAAGATCTAGACCGTCATCAAAGCTGAAGGTTGCAAGACTCTTTTTGTCATTAGCTTCATCTACGAAATCTAACCAGTGGAAGGGAGCAAAGTGAACTTTGTATGAACATGGGGTGGAAATAAAGAAGTGGTTGTTGGGTTGGGTTCTATTCCCCGGGTGGCTCGTGGCAGCGGAATTTAAAATTTAAACATACAACCACCCGAAACAGGAATAATGGTATGCTCGATTATGCTATAAAGAATGTAGCAAGAATTTTTACCTTTTGATTAAATTCTCACAACAACCTATTTGATCTTTTCAACCCTGTGGTGCAATTCCACACGATTCCTTGGAGGAAATCGCCCGTCAATTGTATCTCTGGTATTAGTGCTCCAAACGTCGCACCTTTAAGATGTATCCACACCTCGTTCAAGTCACCACCTACTTCGTTATTGGTGCTAGCCAACGAAATAGATCTAAGTCTAAAACCTAGGCTTGATTATGTGAAGGGATGGAATATGTGAATCGTTAAGTTCAACACATGAACAAAATGATGTCCTGTTGGAACATGGGAAGGGGGCGATTTTTGGCTTAAGGATGACAAGAAAATTCTCTCTTAATTTTGCAGCTGGGGGTTCGAATTTTTCCTCTCACGAAAACTTAGGGTTTTTAGTCTTGCAATCACATATATATATAATAGGAGCACTAGAGTCCTTATTCAACTGCAAGACTTGGATAAGAAGAAAACTCTTTCCTTCTTCACCTGGGTTTCGAATCCCAGCCGCCAAGGCCCCTTAAATTCAGCCATCATCCTTATTTGGAGTCCAAGAATTAATTCTTGACTCCATATTTAATTATGGGCTAAACCCATCAATTAAATATTACCATATAATTAAAACCCGTTTAATTATATTCACTTATTCCGATTGACTTATTTATTTAACTTAGACCAAGCCTTACTAAATAAAATACTTGGACTCTACTAGGTCCACTAATTTAATTAATTCTTCAAGATTAAGTAAAATAGTCGAATTAATTGAATCACCTCAATTAATTCATATTCCATATTAGAAAAGGACCAGACTTTCCTAATTTCCTCAAATTGATTAATCACATCATTTAAGCAGTGACTCTCATGAGTTAAGTGTGTGACCCCTTAGGCTCGTCTACTATCTAGTAGTAAGTACACTTTCCCAAAATGCTAGTGTGCTTTTCTAAAATAGAAAGCACTAGATTAAATCATTCCTTTGATTCAATCAAGCCTCGAATTAATCACCATATTAATTCTCGGCACTTACAAATTGTGGTTACTGTCTAGAAACGGGCCACAAAGACCTAGACAAAGACGAAGATAAAGGTACGCCTTTCGTGATCTTGATCCTTGTATAAGTAAGATCCCTCCATCTAATCTCCCAATTGAATCTAGAGCAGTGGCTAAGGTTGAAGCTCTATTAATTCAATAACTATGTTTCCTAAATACGGTGAGATCGACTTTCGACTATACAAACGAGGAAACCCTACGCCTCTTTAGATAACATACTTCGGCCAAAGATTCCTAAAGTCAATTCACTATGTAAACATAGGAGATTCGCTGACAAGACTAATGTCAGAGATAGATACCATCTTAATTCTCACGTGCCTTCATACACAATCAGCCCATGTCTAATTTTGCCCATTTGTGATCATCTAAATAATCATGTAACAAATCAAGACATGTTCGATTGTGTATAAGACATCCAATGGAACCTCAGGTTCTAAGGATTACTCTTATACTACAAGACCACTGGAAGTTCCATATTCAACTGGGATTCCATTTAATGGAACTTCCATGGGGTTGTTCATTATACCTATTCCCACAATAGGAACCCTCATATATGCATAAGCTTTCACCGTGCCAATATCTATGGAACGAGATACACTCTATCAAGAGTATGCACCATATAAGCAAGTCTTTTGGGTCTCACTGATATCCCTTCATCTCGACGAGCCCATTCACGACTTGGAACATATGTTTTAAGGATCACATCCTTGGAGACATATTCCATCATTGCCATTCCCGATGCGCAATTATGTCCCATATGTGGCAACCTTCGGCCAGGAGATGGGAGCCGAAGCCTGCCACACCACAACGCTAGCTCAATCTAAGAGACGGTCCCGTTATGAGCTAACGGTAAGCGTGAACTATACAAAAAACCTTTCCCAATCACACAACCCAAAATTCAAGGTGCACACATATATATATAACAACATAACTTCATATTTACATACAAGAGTTTAGATGCAACTCAAAACCCCGAGCCAGCAAAACTAGAGAACTAACTATACAAGGTATCCAAACACAGCTACAACTAACTCTCAAACTTTAGAAAACTCTCAAACTTTCTTAGCCAAGATTTTCCCACTCTGGTCCTGTTCTTCCGAGCTCTTCTGAAAAATTAGAAAGAAAGTGGGGTGAGTCCGAATGACCCAGTGAGGTAGGCAAATGGCTTGCTTTACCTTATCATGAGAGATAGAATCTGCAGCGGAAATCAATAAGGACATGGACATATACAATGGCAAGCAAAAGAATCAAACAATCATATCGTAAGGCAAAATAATCGAGTACCGAAACAAAGTTAGAACGAAGAGAACATCTTGTGTAATTTAGAACTCATATCAAACGATTGTGCTCCATTTCTCCACTGTCCCATTCCAGCAGGAGACTTCACACCTTTCAATACATACTAAGTCGTTTTCAAGTGTCGGGACTCTAGAGGTGGCTCCTACGGGCTCAAGAGGTGGCTCCCTCTGTCGCGTAGCATGTTTCTCTGTATAGCACTTAGCTCCCTTCACTCTGTCCTTAAGAATCAAAGCTTTATATCAAGAAAATGACACATCGCGGATGGATGCTAGACAATGGGACTCTAGCGGTGGCTCCTGCGGGCTCAATAGGTGGATCCCGCCGTGTAGCACTTTGCACCGAAGCCTTAAAAGGTGGCTCCCACGCGCGTAGCACTTTGTCCCGCATAGCACTTAGCTCCCTTAGACGACGGAGTAGAGACTATAAATATAATGGTTTCAACGAATTTCCTAATAGAACGGGTGCAATGATTTATAATCAAACGAGACACAGAGGAAACAAAACACTACCAAACATCGAGACACGGTTGGACACTTACCTTAGACAAAGTTAAGGGTTCAGACCAACAAAACTTAAGAGATCACAACTGACTAGGATTATTAGATAGAAAGAACGAAAGTGGTAAGAAAGTTCAAATTGAAAGAACAAGAGAAACCCTCACAGTAATAAGCCGGTGTCGTTGCGTCGCTCCTCGAAATTGGGAAATATCCTGTGGTCCAAAATACCATCATTTTCACAAACTAATACCCTTTATAAGCTAACCACATACAACAAGTTATTTCGTGCTATCCAAACATATAGGCAATTATGTTCAAACAAGCCTCTCTACTTGCGCAGTATACTTCAACAATTTTTTTAAACATTCTCGAGATAGAATTTCTTTCTCAAATTTTCCAGGATATCAGAAAGGATGGTGAAAACATTTACATAAATTTTTCCAGATTTAACTTCCTTGTCGATTTGGGGATCCGATAAGTAAAACAAGACTATCTCGACAGATTTTTAAGAATAGACACCATATATTCAAATATGTTTTTAAAATCCCCTGTTTACTGAAAAATTCCGAAACTTGTATGAAGTCTCTCTAACACATGTATAAAGCTACTTTAAAATTTTTAGAGTAAAATAAAATTTCCAGGTTAACGAAATATCCTCAAAACAGCAACAATTTCCAATTCCGCCGAACAGACTGGCGATTTTGTTCAACGATTTTTAGAAAATTCCACAAAACTCTATTCCTTACCAAATTTTTCAGAGAGGTTTAATACACAATCAAGTCATTCCAAAACATTTCTCATAATCAAACTCACAAATTTGGGCACCTCATTACAGTTTTAAACTTACTTCAGAAACTGAAAGTTCCAAAAAAAAAAACCTGAACATCATGCAATTGAAGCTAATTAAAATACATATATATGATATGATATTTTCAATTTCAGGTCATATACAGCTTGACTACATTTAATCTACAACCTATACACACAAACTAAATAATTAATTACCATATACCTTAAGAGAGAAAAAGGTGGTGTGTTCTAACTATTCCTGAAATTCCTTGATTCTTCTTTTTTTCCAGCTATTGTAATTTCCTATTTTGTGAGAGGGATGTGGAGAAGCTTTGAACTCCAGCCGGTTTGTTGGGTGTATATATATGAATAAGATGGTTAAAAGGATAGATAAAAACAAATGGAGATTAATTCTCCATGGGACACGTTTTAGGCAAGCATGAGGTGTTCTTAACTTAATTTGCCACCACTTAATCTCCATCCCATTATTTGTGCATGTGTGGATATACATCGATATATATATATATATATATATATATATATGTATATAGATGCAGGTGTTTGTGCGTATATATCTATGTAGGTAGGTATGGACACATTTGAATATTAGCACTATACAATTGATGAAGGTAAATCTATATATATATATATGTATATATGCCTTAAATGATATAATGCATCAACTATTCCACAATGAGGTGTAAATACTACTAACGTGTTTTACATATTGATATAATAATAGTTATATAAGCAAGTAGTAAAATATTTTTGGTCGAACCCAAACTGCTAAAATTGAATAAATTACGAAATCTAATTAGCGGTAATAATAATGTTTTACCTTCGCATCTATGAAATTAAGAGCCGAGAATATTGGGTGTTACAACTCCCCCCCCCCCCCCCTCCTTAAGAAAATTTGGTCCCCAAACTCTGAGAGGTCCCAAAGAGATCCGGGTATCTTTTTCTCATGTCATCTTCTCGTTCCCAAATTGCTTCTTCAACCTGATGGTTTCTCCACAATACCTTGACTAAGGGTATTTTTCGAGATCGTAATTCTTGATATTTGAAGTCCAGTATACGTATCGGTATCTCTTCATACGACAAATTGGGTTCTAGTTGTAATTCCTCATGAGATATCACATGTGATGGATCAGGATGGTACTTTTTAAGTTGTGATACATGGAACACATTATGAATATGGGAAATATTGTCCGGTAGTTCGACTTCATATGCTACTGGCCCCCTTTTCCAATCCTACTAACACCTCTTCGTGGTGATACTTTAATAAAAACTGGGTCTCTAACTTGAAATTCTAGGTCCTTGCGTCGTGTGTCGGCATAGCTCTTTTGACGACTCTGAGCTGCACTCATTCGTTGTTTGATGATTTGAACTTTGTCAATGGCCTCTTGTATCATTTCCACCCACAAAACTCTTTTTCGTCCATCCAGCGATGGTGCTCTCCAATCATCTAAATCCCAATAGAGCGGGGATCGACATTTTCGCCCATAAAGTGCCTCATAGGGTGCCATTTGGATGGTGTCCTGGTAACGGTTGTTATAGGCGAATTCCACTAACGGAAGGTGTGTATCCCAAGACCCTCCAAAGTCTAGTACACAAGTCTTTAGCCTATCTTCAATTATCCTTATCACCTTTTTTGATTGTCCATCAGTCTGTGGGTGAAAGGCGGTACTAAAGTTCAACTTCGTACCTAGATCTTCTTCCAACCGTCTCCATAATCTAGATGTAACCTTGGGATCTCTGTGGGAGACAATGCTAACCGGTATCCCATGAAGTCGGATTATTTCCTTTTTGTACAATTCTGCTAAGGTCTCAACCTTGTAATCCATTCTAACCGGTAGGAAGTGCACAAACTTAGCGAGCATGTCCACAATGATCCAGATTCCATCAAATCCTTTTCTCACCTTAGGCAACCCTGTCACAAAATCCATGGTGATCATTTCCCATTTCCAATATGGAAATGGAAGGAGCTGCAATAGTCCTGATGGTTTTTGATGTTCCGCTTTTACTTGTTGGCACACGAGACAATTTTGAACAAACTTTGTAATGTCTGATTTCATTCCATTCCACAAAAATTGTTTCTTTATATCATTGTACATCTTTGCGCCCCCAGGGTGGACGGTTAGCTTAGCTTGGTGTGCTTCTTTCAATACTTCTTCTCGCAACTGCTTAGGAATATAAACTCTTTTTGCAAATTTAAATATTCCTTCTTCATTGATGTTAAAGTTTGAATCTGGTTTGTTTCTCATTGTCTGAAGGTACTTCTATATCTCCTCGTCTTTTTCTTAGGCATCTTTGATCCTTCGATGCCACTCTGGTCTGATAAACAGCCCAACAACTATGACATGCGACGTTATCCTGAATAAATAGGGCCTTATCTCTTCCCTGAACTTGACTTTTATTTAAGCCAATTCTGCTTTCCTGCTTAAGGCATTGGCCACTATTTTAGCCTTACTCGGATGGTAGGAGATTCGACCAGTCATAATCATTAAGGAACTCCATCCACTTTCTTTGTCTCATATTCAGTTCTTTCTGAGTAAAGAGATATTTTAAACTTTGATGGTCAGTGAGGATTTCAAAAGTGGTACCACAGAGGTAATTGTTAGAGTGTATGCCCTCAAATGCCATAAAGAGGATAGATTTATAGGGCATTAACTTATAACTAAACAATATCCTTTTATTATATATGAGGCATTATCTTGTTGTTTTCTTATAGGCGTTTGTAAGGTGTTAATAAACAACGTAAAGTCCTTGAGTATAAGGATAACCTTCTACTTTCTATGGGATACAAAGAATGGCACTAGAAGGGTTTGATCCTTATTCTCTAAATAGGGTTCGGAAGTCTAAGAAAGTATTTGACTGGACATCAATACAGAACAAGGACTTGCATGATATAAGTTTTGACAGAGAAAGTGCCAGTCGAACACTATAGAAATGATAGTGGGAACTTATGTCATGGACATATAAGTTGGACTAATATGTTCGAACACGGCTCGCATCAGTTTCATTACATGGGTATTCACTCACTGACAGTCAATGATGAAACTAATAAGTTGTGATAAGTACGCGTGAACCTTAGACCTGAGGAGTCGAGTTGAATATGTACTTGTGACGTCAAGTCTATCATTAGAGTAGTTAGATCCAAATCACCCTTTGGTGGGATCGACCTCGAAGTGCGACTTGATGGGCAAGTAGCATTGTTAACTGATTAGCAAAATGGGATTTATTCTCTCATAAGTGAATGAGCTAAATATCCTATGCGGTCATGAATGAGTGAGGTTAAAAATCTTTGGCCAAAGCATAAAATGACCTCGACTCATTACAAGCTAAGCATATGGTTAAGTCATGTGAGTTTGACTAAAACCATGACTCTCACTTGACTGGGATATAAGAATAAAAGGTTTATACACGTACGGTATTCATAGCGTATATGGTTTGGAATGATCCTATTCATTCGTTCTCAATTGGGATACGATGTGAGCCACGTGACTGGCTAGGTGTTACTCACATCCTTTTGGTTTCCTCCCAATTGCCTTTTGAGACGAACCTAAAGAGTCGCGCTTAAAGGAAGTGCAAAAAGAAAATCATGGGAAAAAGACTTGAGAGAATTTTCGGTATTGGATATCGAGATTAATTAATTAATCATTAGATGATTTTATTAATTAATTAAGTTAATGAATTAATTAATTCCTCATGGGAATTTAATTATAATATTAGCATGACTTTAATTAATTATTTAATTTATTTATTTATTGGATAAATAATATTAATTATTTAATTAATTAATAACCAAAGCCCGAAGGCTTAAAAGCCCACAAGTGGGCGTCCACATATGGGGCTTATGAATCCTAGGTTATTGTTTTCTATTGTAGTATATATATACTACTTAGTGAAAAAATAACTAGGTCAAGAGAATTAACTTACAAACTTTCTCTCAAAGTCAAACTTACCTGCCTTTCTCTCTCACACTAGCCGTCCATCAAGGTGAAGAAGAAGAAGGAGATTTTCCTTTTTGACTCCGGCGTGGCAATTTAGAGACAGCGACAGATTTGCTGTTCAAGAAAAGATTGCATAGCTAGTTCAGATTTCAACATACGCGAGAACGGTAATTAATTTCGTGAAACCCAATTTAAATACGAAAAATAGAGATGAGCCACTGGGATTAAACTTATAATTCTTCCACTGCGTTTTTGTTTTTATGCAATTTTTCCCAACAGTATTCCTTGAAGGTGCCATCCTATATACGTATAGAAACTATTAATAACGAGTAGTACACTTGCAACTTAACTATCTTATGTAAAATATTAGACCCAAATATTAGGTTATTCCCTAAACAATATTTAAACCACCACTGGTCTATTTGCACTAACATCTCCACAACACCTTACAACATCACCACAAAAACACATAAGATGTCTCTCTAACGCCCTAAATACCCCTTTCGCATTAATGCAACTAGATGTGGCAACCCAGGCTCTGATACCACCAACTGTGGCAACCTTCGGCCAGGGGATGGGAGCCGAAGCCCGCCACACCGCAACGCTAGCTCAATCTGAGAGACGGTCCCTTCATAAGCTAACGCTATGCGTGAACTTTACAAAAAACCTTTCCCAATCACACAACCCAAAATTCAAGGTACACACACATATATATATAACAACATAACATCATATTTACATATAAGAGTTCAGATGCAACTCAAAACCTCGAGCCAGCAAAACTAGAGAACTAACTATACAAGGTATCCAAACACAGCTACAACTAACTCTCAAACTTTAGAAAACTCTCAAACTTTCTTAGCCAAGATTTTCCCACTCTGGTCCTGTTCTTCCGAGCTCTTCTGAAAAATTAGAAAGAAAGTGGGGTGAGTCCGAATGACCCAGTGAGGTAGGCAAATGGCTTGCTTTACCTTATCATGAGAGATAGAATCTGCAGCGGAAATCAATAAGGACATGGACATATACAATGGCAAGCAAAAGAATCAAACAATCATATCGTAAGGCAAAATAATCGAGTACCGAAACAAAGTTAGAACGAAGAGAACATCTTGTGTAATTTAGAACTCATATCAAACGATTGTGCTCCATTTCTCCACTGTCCCATTCCAGCAGGAGACTTTACACCTTTCAATACATACTAACTGGTTTTCAAGTGTCGGGACTCTAGAGGTGGCTCCCACCGTCGCGTAGCACTTTGCCCCATATAACACTTAGCTCCCTTCACTCTTTCTTTAAGAATCAAAGCTTTATATCAAGAAAATGACACATCGTGGATGGATGCCAGACATCGGGACTCTAGTGGTGGCTCCTGCGGGTTTAAGAGGTGGCTCCCGCCGTGT
Organism: Buddleja alternifolia; assembly: GCA_019426215.1. Taxonomy (NCBI): domain Eukaryota; kingdom Viridiplantae; phylum Streptophyta; class Magnoliopsida; order Lamiales; family Scrophulariaceae; genus Buddleja; species Buddleja alternifolia. Next base: position 21,490,534 of record CM033402.1, read on the forward strand.
AGCACTTTGCACCGAAGCCTCAAGAGGTGGCTCCCACGCGCGTAGCACTTTGCCCCGCATAGCACTTAGCTCCCTTAGCCGACGAAGTAGAGTCATGAAATATAATGGTTTCAACGAATTTCCTAATAGAACGGGTGCAATGATTTATAATCGAACGAGACACAGAGGAAACGAAACACTACCAAACATCGAGACATGGTTGGACACTTACCTTAGAAGAAGTTAAGGGTTCAGACCAACAAAACTTAAGAGATCACAACTGACTAGGATTATTAGATAGAAAGAACGAAAGTGGTCAGCAAGTTCAAATTGAAAGAACAAGAGAAACCCTCACAGTAATAATCCGGTGTCGTTGCCTCATGCCTCAAAATTGGGAAATATCCTGTGGTCCAAAATACCATCATTTTCATAAACTAATACCCTTTATAAGCTAACCACATACAACAAGTTATTTTGTACTATCCAAACATATAGGTAATTAAGTTCAAACAAGCCTCCCTACTTGCACAATATACTCAAAAAAAAAAAATTAAACATTCTCGGGATAGAATTTCTTTCTCAAATTTTCCAGGATATCAGAAAGGATGGTGAACAAATTTCATAAATTTTTCCAGATTTAACTTCCTTGTCGATTTGGGGATCCGATCAACAAAACAAGACTGTCCCAACAGATTTTTCAAAATAGACACCATATATTCAAATATTTTTGTAAACTCCCCTGTTTACTGAAAAATTCCGAAACTTGTATGACGTCTCTAAAACACTGGTATAAAGCTACTGTAAAATGTTTAGAGTAAACTAAAATTTCCAGGTTAATGAAATATCCTCGAAACAGCAACAATTTCCAGTTCCACCAACAGACTGGAGATTTTGTTCAACGATTTTTAGAAAATTCCACAGAACTCTATTCCTTACCAAACGTTTCAGAGAGGTTTAACACACAATAAAGTCATTCTAGAAAATTTCTCATAATCAAACTCACAAGTTTAGGTACCTCATTACAGTTTTAAACTTAACTTTAGAAAATGAAAGTTCAAAAAAAAATAAAATTGAACATCATGCAATTGAAGCTAATTAAAATACATATATATGATATGATACTTTCAATTTCAGGTCATATACAGCTTGATCTACATTTAATCTACAACCTATACACACAAAATAAATAATTAATTACCATATACCTTAAGATAGAAAAAGGTGGTGTGTTCTAACTATTCCTAAAATTCCTTGATTCTTCTTCTTTTCCAGCTATTGTAATTTCCTATTTTGTGAGAGGCATGTGGAGAAGCTTTGAACTCCAGCCGGTTTGTTGGGTGTATATATATGAAGAAGATGGTCGAAAGGATAGAGAAAAACAAATGGAGATTAATTCTCCATGGGACACGTTTTAGGCAAGCATGAGGTGTTCTTAACTTAATTTGCCACCACTTAATCTCCATCCCATTATTTGTGCATGTGTGGATATACACACACACACACATATATATATATATATATGTATATAGATGCAGGTGTTTGTACGTATATATCTATGTAGGTAGGTATGGACACATTTAAATATTAGCACTATACCATTGTTGAAGGTAAATCTATATATATATATATATATATGTATATATGCCTTAAATGATATATATGGCTTCTTTGCTTGCCCAATAGCCCCGTTGTTGTCACGGTACAAAGGTACTGCGTCTACAACGGATGGAACTACACCCAATTCTTGGATGAAGTTCCTTATCTAAACACCTTCCTTCGCAGCCTTTGAAGCTACGATATATTCTGCTTCAGTGGTGGAGCCCGCCACAGTTGCTTGCTTGGAACGTTTCCAGCTTACGGCTCCTCCATTGAGCAGATAGACAAATCCGAAGACCGACATCGAGTCGTCCACATCTGTTTAGAAACTCGAATCGGTGTATCCCTCTAACTCCAATTTTCCACGTCCGTTTATCAAAAACATGTCCTTAGTCCTGTTAAGGTACTTAAGGATCGCTTTCGCTGCATTCCATTGCTTCTCACCGGGATCAGTTTGATAACAGCTACACACACTCAATGCGTACGCCACATCGGGTCTTGTGCATATCATCGTGTACATTATGCTACCTATAGCCGAGGCATAAGGTATTTGGGACATTCTTACTCTTTCTTCTCGAGTCTTAGGAGACACCAACTTGGAAAGTGTAATCCCATGTCCTATTGGCAAGAATCCTCTCTTGGATTCTTCCATCTTAAATCTCTTAAGTACGCGATCGATATATGCGGATTGGGAGAGTCCCAGCAGCCTACTCGATCTGTCTCGGTATATCTTCATACCAAGTACGTAGGATGCCTCTCCCATATCCTTCATGGAAAATTGTTTAGAGAGCCATACTTTAGTGAACAACATCATTCCAATATCGTTTCTGATCAAAAGAATGTCATCAACGTAAAGTATGAGAAACGTAACCGCGCTCCTACTAACCTTCTTGTACACACAAGCCTCTTCAACGTTTTGCACATATTCATACTCTTGTATGACAGTGTCAAATCGTTTATTCCAGCTTCAGGAAGCCTGCTTTAATCCATAAATGGACTTTTGGAGCTTACACACTTTGTGTTCGCTCATTTCGGATATAAAGCCATCTGGTTGTTGCATGTATACCTCTTCCTCAATCTCTCCATTGAGGAATGCAGTCTTTACATCCATCTGCCAAATCTCAAAATTGAGAAATGCAGATATAGCAAGCAGAATCCTTATGGATTTCAGCATCGCCACTGCCGAGAAAGTTTCCTCATAGTCAATGCCTTGCCTCTGAGTGAATCCTTTTGCCACGAGGCGTGCTTTATAGGTTGCCACCTCTCCATCGACTCTAAGCTTCCGCTTATAGACCCACTTACAGCCAATGGGTTTCACGCCCTCTGGTGGGTCCACCAAGGTCCATACCTTGTTGGAGTCCATTTCAGACTTCATGGCTTCAAGCTATTTTCCCGAATCAATGTCAGACATTGCTTCTTTATAACTCTTTGGATCAGAGTCTAAGGAAGGATCATCTGAGTTCTTTTCTTCCAACAGGCCAAGCCATCTTTCAGGTGCCTTTGGAACTCTTTCAGATCTCCTTAAGGGTTGTGTGTTCTCAGTAGGTGTATCGGAATTAGCTTCATTGGTGTCGAGTGGGTTATTTTGTACTTCTTGATTCGAATCACTTTGATTCATCTCATCAAGTTCTACAGCCTCGCCTTTCCTATCCAAAAGGAATCCTTTTTCTAGGAAACTGGCATTTCTTGAAACAATCACTTTTTGTTCCATTGGGTTGTAGAAGTAGTATCCAATAGTTTCCTTTGGATACCCTACAAAATAACACAAAGAGGATTTGGGATCCAATTTGTCTCCCACTAAATGCTTTACATAAGCGGGGCACCCCCATATTCTCAAGTGAGCATACGAGGGTGACTTTCCACACCAAGTTTTATATGGGGTCTTGGGCACAGCCTTGGACGGTGCCCTATTCAACAGATATGTTGCCGTTTCAAGCGCATAGCCCCACATGGACTTAGGAACTTTAGTGAAACTCATCATGGATTGAACCATATCCAACAATGTTTGATTCCTTTGCTCGGCTACCACGTTATGTTGAGGCGTGCCTGGCAGAGTCCACTGTGAGAGAATCCCATTCTCTTTAAGATAATCAATGAACTCAGAAGACAGGTATTCTCCTCCCTAATCAGATCGAAGAGCTTTAATAATTTTTCCAAGTTGCTTCTCTACCTCATATCTAAACTCCTTGAATTTCTAAAAGGATTCAGAATTATATCTCATCAGATATACGTAACCATACCGAGAGTGATCGTCGGTAAAGGTTATGAAGTAGCTAAACCCTCCTCGAGCATTTATTCTCATAGGGTCGCACACATCCGTATAGATCAAATCCAATGGACTTGTGGCTCATTCATCTTTACCCGAAAATGGCAACTAGGTCATTTTCCCTTTGAGACACGATTCGCAAGTTATCAATTCATCTAAATTTTGGAGACCTAAATGAGTTGCCAAGCTTCGAATTCTTTCTTTGGAGATATGACCTAGTCTCTCGTATTGAATATTGAGATTAGAAATTATTGGGAAAACAGTGTAAACTCCACCTTGCAATTTTGATTCCATAATAAAAGACAATTCAAAAGATAAAAACAAAGTTTTATTACGAATCTCAAAACAATAACCCTCTCGATCCAAAACCGGAATCGAGATAATGTTTCTTATTATTTCAGGAACAAAATAAACAGAATTTAATACTAAATTTCTATCTCCTATCCCTAAGCAGATCGTCCCCAGGCTTTGGCAGCAACACGTGCTCCATTTCCCATCCGCAGGGTCATGTCTCCTCTACTTAGTTCCATGATTCTTGTCATTTCCTGCAAGTTATTGCAGATATGAACTCCACATCCAGTGTCTAGAATCCAAGAAGAATTGTTAACTGAAAAGTTAACTTCAACAAAGAACGTACCTTAAGCCTGTGGCTCTTTGCATTTCCTTTTCCAGTGCCCAGTCTTCCCACATTTGAAGCACTTATCCGATTTGGCCTTGTTCACCTTCTTAACACCATCAGTACCTTTCAGCTTCTTAGTCTTATTCTTTTTCTTGTTACCCTTCTTAGGTTTAGAAGATGAATTCATAAGAAACACCGGCTTGTCTCTCTTTATAGTGCTTTCAGCCGTCTTCAGCATGTTCAACAATTCAGGAAGCTTAGCTTCAAGTTGATTCATGTTGAAGTTGACCAAAAATTGGTCATAAGAACTAGGGAGTGACTGTAGGACCAAGTCCATAGACAGTTCGTCACTAAGCACCACACCAAGATTAGCTAACTTTTCAACCAGCCCTATCATCTTGAGCACGTGCGTATTTACATCAGAGCCATCAGTCATGCGAGCCTTGAAAAGCTCCCTGGAGATTGAAAATCTCTCTCTCCTAGATTTAGTACCATACAGGTCTTGCAAATCGAGAAGAATTGATGCAGAGTTCTCGATCGTCTCGTGTTGCCTTTGCAATTCATTGCTCATTGAGGCCAACATGAGACATCGTACTTGCATGTCATCTTCCTTCCATTGCTGGTACTGGAATTTCTCATCATTAGATGAATCCTCTTCCGGCTCTTGTTGCACTGGTATATCAAGGACATACTCCCTTTTCTCAGAAAAAAGGATAATCTTAAGGTTACGAAACCATTCTTCAAAGTTGGGACCTGTTAGTTTGTTTGTTTCATTCGAGAATTTTTTTGAATGGATTAGACATATTGTGTTATCTACAAAATGCACGAGGTAGACGACAAGTAACGGATTTTCAAATAAAGTTCTTAAACAATTTGATCTTTAATTGTACAAGTCTCCCACTATTTTTCAAATCCCACCACCCTCTTGGTGTGATTAGAAGAATAGTTAATTCTTTAGTGGGCTTGAGATCTATCTAAACTTCATCATATGCCCCATTTTCTGAACTAACATATGACTAGTTCGAATAGTAGCCTTACAGGGCCTTCTATCTTCCTTGATAGTTCTCAAGATCTTTTTCCCTCATCTTTCACATGTGCCCCATTTTCTGAGCTAACACATGGTAGTCGATGTTAGGCTCAACCCATCAAATATCCCATGGTCAATCATCAATTCCATTACCCCCATTTTCTGAGCTAAGTAATGAAACCAATGATCCCACAGGGCATCATATGCTTATTAATGCTCACAGCCTTTCTTAGGTTCAACCCACCCCATTTTCTGAGCAAATGGATTTGAACTTCAGCGGCATATCACATGGCAATTACTTATGATGGAAGGAATGGAAATAGAACTCCAATTCTATTCCCACATTAGCCTAATATGTTTCAAGGAGGGAATTACATTGCATACATATAGGTCTCATCAGTATTACAATTATCTTGTTTAGTTATCTATCCTATGCATGCATTTCACAACACATCACATATCGTATCAGAAAGATAAATAAACATCCCATAAAGCGGTAAATCGAGGATGAACCACCTCGGGCCCTAACCTACTAACCCACTGAGCTAAAGTGGGCCAGGACATTCTAGAAAGTAAAAAACAACTAGACTATTACAATGGATTCCACCACATCATACAAGTCTTCAAGTCTTGGCTTCGTTTTCTCGCTCCGTCGTCGATTACATAGTCTATCATCTACTACTAATCTACTTGACAGAAAAGTAAAAGCCAAACCGGCTATTTTTACAAATCTAGAATATTACATACAATGAAAATCGAAAAACATAGACTAGGCTCATGGTTCATCCCCATCACATAAGCATGCCAACCAACAAACATATGCAATATCCAAAATTTACCCATCCGTCGTCTAAACAAAATTGCAAATTTCATCGGGATAATATCGATTTCCAATTTCCAAAACCCTTTTAAGAAATTATAAGTTTTAAACAATCAACTGGGGTCAGGTTCTTGGGTTACCCGACCTTTCGGCATCAAAATTGAGAGAGAAAAAATTTGATCCGATTCTGCCGACCACGCCTGGGTGTGGGAGACAACACCTGTTGCTGTACGGGATTTCTCCCCTTTTCATCCATGAGTAATTCGCTCAGTCAATGATGGACAAATTCGATCCCACCTCGGGCCAGGTATAATCACTCAATAATTGAGCCTTCAGCCCTATCATTTCGCAACGCCCTACCACAGGTGATTCCAAAATCATCCTTCATAATCCAAATAAATTCACCCACACCCAAGATTCATTCTTTTCAATTGAATTTTTCAAAACCAAAATCGTTTTTCACAAAAAACATTATAACAATCAAATATAACCCAATCGAAAAATCAATTATTCTAAACGACGGATATATTGTTAACATGAACCAATTTACATACGCGTACATAAATATGCTTAACACATAATATAGCTAATCGAGCCAACCATGGCTCTGATACCACTGTTGGGTTGGGTTCTATTCCCTGGGTGGCTCGTGGCAGCGGAATTTAAAATTTAAACGTACAACCACCCGAAACAGAAATAATGGTGTGCTCGATTATGCTATAAAGAAGGTTGCAAGAATTTTTACCTTTCGATTAAATTCTCACAGCAACCAATTTGAACTTTTCAACCCTGTGGTGCAATTCCACACGATTCCTTGGAGGAAATTGTCCGTCAATTGTATCTCCGGTATAAGTGCTCCAAACGTCGCACCTCTAAGATATATCCACAGCTAGTTCAAGTCACCACCTACTTCGTTATTGGTGCTAGCCAACAAAATAGATCTAAGTCTAAAACCTAGGCTTGATTATGTGAAGGGATGGACTATGGGAATCGTTAAGTTCAACACATGAACAAAACGATGTCTTGTTGGAACAAGGGAAGGGGGCAATTTTTGGCTTAAGGATGACATGAAAATTCTCTCTCAATTTTCCAGCTGGGGGTCCTAATTTTTCATCTCAAGAAAACTTAGGGTTTTTAGTCTTGCAATCACATATATATAGAAAAGGAGCACTAGAGTCCTTATTCAACTGCAAGACTTAGAGAAAACTCTTTCCTTTTTCACCTAGGTTTCTGTTAGAGTGCATGCCCTCAAATTCCATAAAGAGGATAGATTTATAGGGCATTGACTTGTAACTAAACAATATCATTTTATTATATATAAGGTATTATCTTGTTGTTTTCTTATAGGCGTTTGTAAGGTGTTAATAAACAACGTAAAGTCTTTGAGTATAAGGTAAACCTTCTACTTCCTCTGGGATAGGGAGAATGGAACTAAAAGGGTTTGATCCTTATTCTCTAAATAGGGTTCGAAAGTCTAAGAAAGTATTTGACTGGACATCGATACAGAACAAGGACTTGCATGATATAAGTTTTGACAGAGAAAGTACCAGTCGAACACTATGGGAATGATAGTGGGAACTTATGTCATGGACATATAAGTTGGACTAATATGTTCGAACACGGCTCGCATCAATTTCATCACATGGGTATTCACTCACTGACAGTCAATGATGAAACTGATAAGTTGTGATAGGTACGTGTGAACCTTAGACCTGAGGAGTCGAGTTGAAGATGTACTTGTGACATCAAGTCTGTCATTAGAGTAGTTATATCCAAATCACTCTTTGGTGGGATCGACCTCGAAGTGCGACTTGATGGGCAAGTAGCATTGTTAACTAATTAGCAAAATGGGATTTATTCTCTCATAAGTGAATGAGCTAAGTATCCTATGCAGTCATGAATGAGTGAGGTTAAAAGTCTTTGGCCAAAGCATAAAATGACCTCGACTCATTATAAGCTAAGCATATGGTCAAGTCATGTGAGTTTGACTAAAACCATGACTCTCACTTGACTGGGATATAAGAATAAAAGGTTTATACACGTACGGTATTCACAGCGTATATGGTTTGGAATTATCCTATTCATTCGTTCTCAATTGGGATACGATGTGAGCCACGTGGCTGGCTAGGTGCTACTCATATCCTTTTGGTTTCCTCCCAATTGCCTTTTAAGACGAACCTAAAGAGTCGCGTTTAAAGGAAGTGCAAAAAGAAAATCATGAGAAAAAGACTTGAGAGAATTTTCGGTATTGGATATCGAGATAGATTAGTTAATCATTAGATGATTTTATTAATTAATTAAGTTAATGAATTAATTAATTCCTCATGGGAATTTAATTATAATATTAACATGAATTTAATTGATTATTTAATTTATTTATTTATTGGATAAATAAAATTAATTAATAAGCAAAGCCTGAAGGCTTAAAAGCCTACAAGTGGGCGTAGGGCTTGTGAAGCCTAGGTTATTGTTTTCTATTATAGTATATATATATATATATATATATATACTACTTAGTGGAAAAATAACAAGGTCAAGAGAATCAACTTACAAACTTTCTCTCCAAGTCAAACTCTCCTCCCTTTCTCTCTCACTCTAGTCGTCCATCAAGGTGAAGAAGAAGGAGATTTTTGTTTTTGACTCCGGCGTGGAAATTTAGAGACAGCGACGGATTTGCTGTTCAAGAAAAGGATTGCAAAGCTGGTTCAGATTTCAACATACGCGAGAACGGTAATTAATTTCGTAAAACCCAATTTAAATACGAGAAATTGAGATGAGCCAGTGGGATTAAACTTATTATTCTTCCGCTGCGTTTTTGATTTTATGCAAATTTTCCCAACAGTGGTATCAGAGCCAATCTCTGATTTCTGTATTTAATTGATTACGTGATTATGTATTTTTTGCGTTTTTTGAAGCATGTTTTGAATATATTTTTTGTGATGATAATCCAAGATTTTTCTGCGTTTAATTCATGTATGTTGTAGTATGATGACTTGTGAATTGAAAAATCTAATTTTTGTGAGAATCGGGTCTGAAAAACCCCGCGATGAGCACGAAGAGGTCAACGTGCACAGTCTGCGTGCTGGGCGTGCAGACAGCGCACGCTATGCACACCGCAAGTGGCCTTCGGGCCACGCGCTGTGCGCTTGACGCCGTGCGCTAGGTGCACGGTGTCGTGTTATGGGGCTTGGCCGCATAGTGTGCTGGGCACACGGCGGCTGGCCGCGCGGCCAGGCTCAAGTCGCGCGCTGGGCACACTGCACACGTCGTGTCGTGCGCCCTGCGCATGTGGGCCCAGTTACGTGTGCCCAGGTCCATGACCCGGGTCCTAACGGGTCGGGTTATTTTTCTCGAGTCCAATTTTTTAAATAAATGGGTTTTGGGCTATTTTAATTATCCGGGTGGGTCAAAAGGATAATGACTCAGATTTAATTAAATAAACCCAAATTGTTTTTGTTAGAGTATATGCCCTCGAATGCCATAAAGAGGATTTATTTATAGGGCATAAACATTGTAACTAAACTATGGTTTTTCCATTAATATAAGGCAGTTGATTGTTGTTTTCTTATTGGCATTTATAAGGTGTGAATAAACAACGTAAAGTCCTTGATGACAAGGCAAACCTTCTACCTCCTATGGGATAGGAGGAAAGCCACTAGAATGGTTTGACCCTTGACATCTAAAAGGGTTCGCAAGTCTAAGAAATATTGATTGGGCATCAATAGTGAATAAAGACTTGTATGATGTAAGTTTCGACAGAGAAAGTGTCAGTCGTACACTATGGAAATGGTAGTGGAAACTTATATCATAGACGTGTCAGTTGGACTGATATGTGCAAACACGGCTCGCATCAGTTCATCACATGGGTATTCACTCATTGACAGTCAATGATGAAACTGATAAGTAGTGATAGGTACGTGTGAACTTCTGACCTGAGAAATCGAGTTGAAGATGTACTTGTGACATCAAGTCTATCATTAGAGTAGTTAGATTCAAATCACCTGTTGGCAAAATCGACCTCGAAGTGCGACTTGATGGGCAAGTAGCATTGTTAACTGATTTGCAATATGGAATTTATTCTCTCATAAGTGAATGAGTAAAATATCCTATGCGGTCATGAATAAGTGAGGATGAAAGTCTTTGGCCAAAGCATTTAAATACCTCGACTTATTATGAGCTTAGGCATATGGTCAAGTTATATGAGTTTGACTTTAAACCATGACTCTTACTTGACTGAGATATAAGAATAAAAGGTTTATACACGTACGGTATTCACGGCGTAAAGGTTTGGAATGATCCTATTCATTCATTTTCAATTGGGTTACGGTGTGAGCCACGAGACTGGCTAGGTGTCACTCACACCCCTTTGGATTCCTCCCAATTGCCTTTTGAGACGAACCTAAAGAGTCGCGCTTAAAGGAAGTGCAAAATTAATTATGGGAAAAAGACTTGAGAGAAATTCACGGCATTGGATGCCGTAATTAATTAATTAATTATTGGATAATTTAATTAATTAATTAAATTAATGAGTTAATTAATTAAATTAATGAGTTAATTAATTTCTTGGAGAAATTGAATTGTAAATTAATTAGGAATTGAATTAATTGGATTATCAATTTATTTATTTGACAAATAAATTATCCGATTAATTAATTAGCAAGCAAGACGAAAGCCCGAAGGCTTCCGAGCCCACTAAGGGGTGGCCAAATAGACGCCCAAATAGGGCTCTTGCATGCTAGTGTTATTGTTTCGTAATGATATAAATATATCACAAGGTGAAAAATAACCCAAGGCAACTTACATAACTTTCTCTCCAAGAAAAAGTCTCCCACCTCTCTCTCTCTCTAGCCGTCTTTGACAAGGAAGAAAGGAGGAGTTTTTTGTTTTTGATTCCGGCGTGACGAATTAGAGACGTTGGCAAATTCGGCGTTAGAAAAAAGAATCACATTCAGAAATCAATATACGCGAGAACGGTAATTTCTCTATACACAATTAAACACGAGGATTAGAGATGATTCGGGCTTTGAGAATTAAATTTACTTTTCGCGGCGTTTTATTCGTATAATTCCCAACAGTTTTATAAAAATATGGACTCTTCAATAAATTAGTTTTGGGCCTAATTAATTGAAATTAAATATGTCAATGGTTGGTAATTATATTTTATGAAATCAAGCCCAAATTGTTTTTATTGAATATTATTAATTTAAGTGAAATAATTAATTAATGGTTCTTGGAGAATTTTAAATTAAGTTATTTATTTAAATTAAAGATTCTCACTAAATGGTTTATTGTCATGATTATCAATAAAATTTGGAATTTTATTGAGGGAATTAATTAGTTGGACTAATTATTCATTAACTTTATCACCAACATAATTGCTTTATTTTTTGCAAGCATGTATTATATGATGATGACATTGTCCATGGGCTTAGATTTTTTCTTTTGATTGTATTTCCTTTTATGGGTTGTAAGGGCCGGAAATGAGCCCGTTTATTTTATTTATAGAATTATGTATAGGTTGTAAAATAATCTCATGTAATAGATAGAAATAAAATAGGTCTTTCAAGAGGAGATCAATCCAAAAGAAGAGGAGCTTGGAGCCCACGAAAAATAGCTAGACTTATTTTTCCTTTTAATGATAGCCCATTGGCTTGGGCCCTCTAGATAAAGCCCATGGACATATGTGTTGATTTATTGCTTTCGATGCATGTTCATTATTTATATGAAGCATGTATGTTATCAATAGGCGCTATATAAATTGAATAATGTGCAAAGTGAGACTTAGATAAATGTTTAGAACATGAATTCTCCCAAGCAAAAATTGATACTAAGTTAGTAAGGGGTGTTGGGCATCCTTTCCCTCCACTAAACTTAATGAAATTAAGTATTAAACCTAGTATATGGCATCTTCCCAGTAAGTGGGGGTCGTATATCAAGATTTAATTCTAGAGTTTTATTAAGTGCATTAGATGCCTTAATCGAGACATATTTCACCCCAAATATCATTAAAGGGTTGCAAGGTGAAATTCAAATGTTAGATTATGAGGAGTTAGTGGAAGTAAACTTAGATAATCCACAAAGCCTATAAATCGTTAAAGGGTTGCGGTTTTGGTGGATTATGGGAAAAAGAAGATTGAACCATCTATTGGATAGATTGATGTTGGACATCACTTTAATTAAAATAATGGACCATATATCGTTAAAGGGTTGTCATCCATTAGATTAATTAAAGAAATCAATCCCCACCACGAAGTACATTGCAACGATCACTTCCGTTTTTCACAGTGGGAGTGTGAATCTCAAAAAATGCAGTGGGAGCCAAGTTATAAGTCGAAGTCCTTGATTTTAAACTTGGTTTTAGTTTAGTTACACAAGTCTAATAAAGTCTGGTTTATGTTCTGCAGCTATTTTTGATTGATCTCTCTCAAAACAAAAATGACTATCAACCCACTTTCCGTTTTACTCGAAAAGAACATCCTTACCGGACCCAACTATGTGGATTGGCTAAGGAACTTGAGAATAGTTCTCAACATGGAGTCCTTGGGATACGTGTTGGACACAGACATCCCTGCTCCTCTTGCCAGAACACGTGCCAATGAGGAAGAAGTCCAAGCTCATGAAAAATGGGTAAAGGACGACGTCCGAGTGCGTGGGTACATTCTCGGCTCAATGAAAAACGAGCTTCAGAGGTCCCATGAGAAGATGACTAGAGCAAGGGCTATCTTGGCACACTTGGTCGAGCTCTATGGTGAGCACAGTCGTACTGCTAGATATGAGATATCTAAAGAGCTCTTCGGGGCGAAAATGAGAGAAGGTGAGAAAGTTGGGGATTATGTCCTCAAGATGATCTCGAGGATCGAGAGATTGGAGGCTCTCGATTTTACAATGAACCCACATCTTCAAACTGATCTCATTTTGCAGTTTCTTCCTGATTCTTTTTCCCAATTTGTAATGAACATCAATTGCAATGAGATTGAATGCAACTTAGATGTGATAATGAATAAATTAAACACTGCACAATCTCAATTGAAGCCCAAGGGAAAGGAAACTGCATTGGTATCTCTTCTGGGCCCAAATGGGCGAAGAATAAGAAGAAGAAAGCCAAGAAGCAGAGTGGCGAGCTTGGAGCTCAGGGTGGTATCGATAAAGGAAAAAGGAAAGCTCCTGTGAATCGCAAGCGTAAAGGGCCACAAAAGACAGACACATGCCTACACTGTGGTGAGCTGGGCCGCTGGAGAAGGAACTGTCCGAAAATGGGGCCGGGCGCACAAGGTATGGAACTTTATGTTCATGAAACGTATTGTTCTATGACCGTCTTCTCAACATCTTGGATTCTTGATTCTGGAGCAAGTGCTCACATTTGTTGTATGAATCGGGATCTGGTGCGAGGAAGGAAGCTGGACAGTGATGAGGTGAAGATAAAAGTAGGCAGCGGGCATAGCGTCACAGCTACTGGAATTGGATCTACCTCATTGCTTTTAAATTCTGGACATATACTATTTCTGGATAATGTTTTAGTTTTGCCCAATGGGCTTAAAAATATTGTATCTATTCCCATTTTAGTTAAACTTGGTTACACTTTCCGTTTTATTGATGAACGATGCGACATTTATTATGGTAATAAATTAGTAGGCTTTGCTTCTTTAATAAATGGATTGTATTACCTTAATGTCCAGAATGAGGGTTCTGTGAATACTATACAAAGGAAACGTAGTAGGTTTGGAATAAACCAAAGATTGATTTGGCATCTTAGACTAGGCCATGCCGGCAAACATAAAATTCGCAAAATGGAGAAAGATGGACTAATTGGCCCATTAGGATTGGATCCCTATCCTACGTGTGAATCTTCTCAAAGGCAAGATGGCTAGATCCCCCTTCACAGGGACTTTTAAAGAGCCTTACAAATCTTAGGCTTAGTGTATATTGATGTTTGTGGTCAATTTGGAGAAATGGCACGAGGAGGTTTCCTTTACTTCATCACCTTCACTGATGACCATTCAAGATATGGTCTAGTGTACATGATGAGGCATAAGTCTGAATCCATTGAAATGTTCAAGGAATTCAAGGCTTTAGTGGAAAATCAAACTGGTCAACATATAAAAACCCTTCGATCGGATCGAGAAGAAAAATATATGAGCGGCGAGTTTGATGTATACCTCAGAGAGAATGGTATAGTATTACAGCTCACGCCTCCTGCGACACCATAGTTAAATGGAGTAGCTGAGCGAAGGAATCGAACTTTGTTGGACATGGTTCGCTCCATGCTCAGCTACACTGACTTACCCATTTCACTGTGGGGTCATGCGCTGCTTACAGTTGTACACATTTTAAATAGATGTTCGTCCAAGTCTGTTCCTATGACTCCCTATGAGATATGGAGGAATAGGAAACCAAGTCTTAATCACATCAAGATTTGGGGATGTCCGGCATATGTCAAAAAGACCAAAGTGGACAAGTTGGAGGCTAGATCCTTAAAGGGACGTTTCGTTGGATATCCTGAGGATTCAATGGGATACCTCTTCTACCTGCACAATGATCAAAGGATCATTGTAGCTTTACAAGCCCACTTTCTTGAAGATGAGTTCATTCAAGAAGGAGGAGCGGGTAGAAAGATTGTTCTAGAAGAACAAAATGAGACTCCAGTGGATACATCTACACAGGAAGTGAGAACCGAACCTTCTGTAACACAACCATAGCCACGACGATCAAGTAGAGCACCTCAACCGCCTGAGAGGTACGGATATCTAGTACAGAGGGAGCTAGATCTTCATTCTGTATTAGAGGAGAATCATGGAGATGATCCCTCCACTTTTGATCCAGCAATGGTGGATGTGGATGCTACTAGATGGCGTGAAGCTATGCAAACTGAGATCGATTCGATGCATGCAAACCAAGTCTGGAAACTTGTGGACCAACCTGAAGGGGTAAAACCAATCGGGTGCAAATGGATCTACAAGAGAAAGATTGGTGTTGATGGCAAGGTTGACACCTACAAAGCTAGGCTAGTGGCGAAAGGGTATAGTCAAAAAGAAGGAATTGACTACTAAGAAACCTTTTCGCCAGTGGCTATGATCAAATCAATAAGGATTCTACTTGCAATAGTTGCACACCTAGACTATGAAATATGGCAAATGGATGTCAAAACTGCTTTCCTAAATGGATTCCTAAAAGAGGATATCTATATGGAACAGCCTAAAGGTTTTGTATCCGAGGAACATACTCATAAGGTGTGCAAGCTTGAGAGATCCATTTATGGACTCAAGCAAGCGTCCCGTAGCTGGAATCTACGTTTTGATGAGGCTGTCAAAGGATTTGATTTCATCAAGAACGAAGACGAGCCATGTGTTTACAAGAAGGTTAGTGGGAGCAAGATAACATTCCTTGTGTTATATGTAGATGACATATTACTCATATGGAATGATATAGGAATGCTCACCACTGTAAAGAAGTGGCTTTCGAGTACTTTCTCCATGAAAGACTTGGGAGAGACAACTTATATTCTAGGGATTCGAATCTATAGAGATCGAACACATAGAATGATAGGGCTCTCCCAAGCCCTTTACTTAGGAAAGGTTTTAAAGAGATATAGGATGGAGGATTCTAAGAAAGGGTTCCGATGAGGCATGGGATACATCTCTCAAAAACTATGTGTCCTCAAAGTGAGGAAGATAGAAAGGAAATGAGCACTGTACCCTATGCATCAGCAGTGGGTAGCCTGATGTACGCAATGCTGTGTACTAGACCTGACATTGCTTATTCGATAAGCGTTGTTAGTCGATTTCAAGTAAACCCAGGCAAGGAACATTGGATAGCAGTGAAGAATATCCTAAAGTATCTTAACAGAACCAAGGATATGATTCTCATCTATGGGAGTGGTAGCCTGAGAGTGGACGGGTACACTGATTCAGATTTTCAATCTGATGTCGATGACCGGAAATCCACCTCAGGATTCGTATTCACCCTCAATGGTGGGGCGGTAACTTGGAAAAGTTCCAAGCAAAGCACAACCTCGAACTCCACTACAGAGGCTGAATACATAGCTGCCTCTGAGGCAGCTAAAGAGGCTGTTTGGATAAAGAAGTTCATAGAAAAACTTCAAGTGGTTCCTAGCATAAAGCTCTCGTTGCCACTTTATTGTGACAACACCGGAGCAATAGTGCAAGCAAAGGAACCTAGGTCTCACAACAAGTACAAACACATCGAGAGGAGATATCACATCATAAGAGAGATCGTTGCACGAGGAAAGATATCTGTTCAGAAAATAGCCTCAGCTGACAATGTCGCTGATCCATTAACCAAGTCATTGGCACAGGCGGTGCTAGAAAAACATCTCGAAGGGATGGGTACTAAATACCATAGCAAATGGCATTGGGTGCAAGTGGGAGATTGTTAGAGTGTATGCCCTCAAATGCCATAAAGAGGATAGATTTATAGGGCATTGACTTGTAACTAAACAATATCATTTTATTATATATAAGGCATTATCTTGTTCTTTTCTTATAGGTGTTTGTAAGGTGTTAATAAACAACGTAAAGTCCTTGAGTATAAGACAAACCTTCTACTTCCTATGGGATAGGGAGAATGGCACTAGAAGGGTTTGATTCTTATTCTCTAAATAGGGTTCGCAAGTCTAAGAAAGTATTTGACTGGACATCGATACAGAACAAGGACTTGCATGATATAAGTTTTGATAGAGAAAGTGCCAGTTGAACACTATGGGAATGATAGTGGGAACTAATGTCATGGACATATAAGTTGGACTAATATGTTCGAACACGACTCGCATCAGTTTTATCACATGGGTATTCACTCACTGACAGTCAATGATGAAGCTGATAAGTTGTGATTAGGGGTGTTCATCGGTCGATTTTTTAACCGAACCGAACCGAAATTTCGGACCGAAAACCAAACCGAACAGTGTCAGTTCGGTTCGGTTAAAAAACCGACCGGTTCGGTCGGTTTTTTTCGGTTCGGTTAAAATCGAAACATAAAAAAAAAAAATTAATTTTTTTTTACTTTTGTTTGGCTATTGTTGTTCACTTTTTCTTTGGAATGCATATATTTATATATTTATAATTATGTTTAGCACGTCCAACTAAAATTGACATAATGAAATTTACAAGTGAACTGGTTCGGTTTGATTTTTCGGTATAAATAAATAAATAAATAAATTAGATATAAATAAATAATTGAAATTTAATTATGACTAATTTTAATTCATTTTCTTTATTTTCCTATAAATTGTCACTAGGAAACACATTTTTTTATAATTTTTTATCTATATTATACCATATAAAAAAATAAAAAAAATATTCGGTTTTTCGGTTAACCACCCGAACCGAACCGAAAAACCAAAATTTGGAAAAAAAAAAGAAACCCGAAAACCGAACCGAAATTTCGGTTCAGTTTTCGGTCCGGACCGAAATTTCGGTTCTCGGTCGGTTTGGTCGGTTCGGTTGATTCGTGAACACCCCTAGTTGTGATAGGTACTCGTGAACCGTAGACCTGAGGAGTCGAGTTGAAGATGTACTTGTGACACAAGTCTGTCATTAGAGTAGTTAGATCCAAATCACCCTTTGGTGGAATCGACCTCGAAGTGCAACTTGATGGGCAAATAGCATTGTTAACTGATTAGCAAAATGAGATTTATTCTCTCATAAGTGAATGAGCTAAGTATCCTATGCAGTCATGAATGAGTGAGGTTAAAAGTCTTTGGCCAAAGCATAAAATGACCTCGACTCATTATGAGCTATGCATATGGTCAAGTCATGTGAGTTTGACTAAAACCATGACTCTCATTTGACTGGGATATAAGAATAAAAGGTTTATACACGTACGGTATTCACAGTGTATATGGTTTGGAATGATCCTATTCATTCGTTCTCAATTGGGATACGATGTGAGCCACGTGACTGGCTCGGTGCTACTCACATCCTTTTGGTTTCCTCCCAATTGCCTTTTGAGACGAACCTAAAGAGTCGCGCTTAAAGGAAGTGCAAAAAGAAAATCGTGGGAAAAAGACTTGAGAGAATTTTCGGTATTGGATATCGAGATTAATTAATTAATCATTAGATGATTTTATTAATTAATTAAGTTAATGAATTAATTAATTCCTCATGGGAATTTAATTATAATATTAACATGAATTTAATTGATTATTTAATTAATTTATTTATTAGATAAATAATATTAATTATTTAATTAATTAATAACCAAAGCCCGAAGGTTATAGGGCTTGTGAAGCCTAGGTTATTGTTTTCTATTGTAGTATATATATATATATATATACCCTTTAGTGGAAAAATAACAAGGTCAAGAGAATCAACTTACAAACTTTCTCTCCAAGTCAAACTCTCCTCCCTTTCTCTCTCACTCTAGCCGTCCATCAAGGTGAAAAAGAAGGAGATTTTTATTTTTGACTCCGGCGTGGCAATTTACAGACAGCGACGGATTTGCTGTTCAAGAAAAGGATTGCAAAGCTGGTTCAGATTTCAACATACGCGAGAACGGTAGTTAATTTCGTAAAACCCAATTTAAATACAAGAAATAGACATGAGCCACTGGGATTAAACTTATTATTCTTTCGCTGCGTTTTTGATTTTATGCAAATTTTCCCAACAGTTTCGAATCCTAGCTGTCAAGGCCTCTTAAATTCGGCCATCATCCTTATTTGGAGTCCAAGAATTAATTCTTGACTCCACATTTAATTATGGGCTAAACCCATCAATTAAATATTACCATATAATTAAAACCCATTTAGTTATATTCACTTATTCCGATTGACTTATTTATTTAACTTGGACCAATCCCAACTAAATAAAATACTTGGACTCTACTAGGTCCACTAATTTAATTAATTCTTTAAAATTAATTAAAATAGTTGAATTAATTGAATCGCCTCAATTAATTCATATTCCATATTAGGAAAGGACTAAACTTTCCTAATTTCCTCAATTTCCTCAAATTGATTAATCACATTATTTAAGCAGTGACTCTCACAAGTTAAGTGTGTGACCCTTTAGGCTAGTCTACTATATAGTAGTAAGTACACTTTCCCAAAGTGCTAGTGTGTTTTTTTAAAATAGAAAGCACTAGATTAAATCATTCATTTGATTCAATCAAGCCTCGAATTAATCACCATATTAATTCTCGGCACTTACAAATCGTGGTTACTGTCTAGCAACGGGTCACGAAGACCTAGACAAAGACGAAGATAAAGATACGCCTTTCGTGATCTTGATCCTTGTATAAGTAAGATCCCTCCATCTAATCTCTCGATTGAATCTAGACCAGTGGCTAAGGTCGAAACTCTATTAATTCAATAACTATGTTTTCCAAATACGGTGAGATCGACTTTCGACTATCCAAACGTGGAAACCCTACGCCTCTTTAGATATCATACTTCAGCCAAAGATTTCTAAAGTCAATTCACTATGTAAACATAGGAGATTCGCTGACAAGACTAATGTCAGAGATAGATCCCATCTTGATTCTCACGTGTCTTCATACACAATCAGCCCATGTCTGATTTTGCCCATTTGTGATCATCTAAGTAATCATGTAACAAATCAAGACATGTTCGATTGTGTATAAGACATCCAATGGAACCTCAGGTTCTAAAGATTACTCTTATACTACAAGACCACTGGAAGTTCCAGATTCGACTGGGATTCCATTTAATAGAACTTCCATGGGGTTGTTCAGTATACCTATTCCCATAATAGGAACCCTCATATATGCATAGGCTTTCACCATGCCAATATCTATGGAATGAGATACACTCTATCAAGAGTATGCACCATATAAGCAAGTCTTTTGGGTCTCACCGATATGCCTTCATCTCGATGAGCCCATTCACGACTTGGAACATATGTTTTAAGGATCACAGCCTTGGATACATATTCCATCATTGCCATTCCCGATGCGCAATGATGTCCCATAGCTATGTGTGATCCTTCGGGACTTTATTCTAAGTTAAGACAAAGCTATATACACGAATAAAGAATGCCAAAAGATTAACTTTATTTATATGAAAAAGATCGTTCAGCTAGAGTTATTATTATATAGAATGGCGACCTAAATTGGTGCGCCGGGCATAAACTCTAACAGTGGTTGCATCAGGCCTTGAGTTCACATTTTCAAACGAGTTGGTTGCATCGGGCTTTAAGTTCAGATTTTCCACACAGGGAAAAGGACTAGAAAGTGGATTGGGGCTGGATTTATAAGGAGTGGTTGCATCAAGCATTGAGTTCAGATTGTCCACATAATGATAAGGAGTTGATAGTGGATTAGGTTTAGAAGGAGTGGGTGCAGAGGCTTTCGATATGGGCAGGGAGGTGGGCTTGTCTAAAACAACACCAGGACGACCGGGGGCAGATGTATAATCATTCTCTAGCTCCTTTTCAAAACAATACTTCTCATTCTCCATCTCAATCTCAATCTCATTTTCAAACTTGATTTTTTTTCCTTCGACATCATTCATTGAAAGCTCGACATGCAGAATGCTTTGTCTCTTCGTCACTGGACATGAGTCCATAAAATAATGCTTTACGTCGTTATCGATCATGATGTATACCGGATTACCAAAGTTACAAGAAGATGGAATATAACTCACTTTAACTTCATAATTCTTCCATTCAAAAAGAGCAAATTCAAACATGAGATGGAAAAATTCGGAACATGTCATCGACATTGGATGAACTCCAGTTAGCAGAAAACTTAGCATTTTATAATTATTCCTTGACAACCATTCACATTGTCGTGCTCCAAAGTCTCCCACTTTCACATTCCACTCACCATCGTATAAATAGTATATAAAAAAATCGGACATTTTCCTAGAAAAATTGAGAAACACAGTTATTATAGAATACAATTAGTAACGAATGACATCAAAATGCTAGTAATTTATGTTATATCGTATTTCTCCCCTTTTTTCAAGTCAACCATTATCTCAAATTTAACGAAAACGTTATAAAAAATTGAAGCCATCAATCATATTGACTTAAAGAGGTGGATCAAATAGATCAAATACAATATCAAACAAATACTCAAACTTTAAATTTCATGAGAGAATCTCTATCTGGCATTATGTAGGCATCTCCATTAATTTTTCAACACACAAATGACAATCCAACTAATTCTATACTCACAAAACCACAAGTTCAGAGCCTAAAACAACCTTTTTAATGCAAATTAATGAGAGAATCTTTATCAAACATTTCGTCGAACACCTTGTCTACATAGTTCATCTCTATCTCCAACAAATTCAAACAATCAAACTTTCAACACACAAATGGCAATCCTATTAATGCTACAATCACAAAACAACATGCTAAGTGCCTAAAAACACCATTTTCAATGCAAATTAATGAGAAAATTTCTATCAAGCATTTCGTCAAACACCTTGTTTACATAATTCATCACTATCTCCAACAAATTCAAACTATCAAACTTTTAATCAACCAATAAATTCTTAATAATATTATACTCATTTCTCTTACCTCTACATCGTTGGGATACTACGGCCCGAATTGGAGATGAACGGGCCTGAATTGGAGGTAAATACTTGAATTGGAGATGAACGGGCCCCAATTGGGGGCAAATACGTGAATTGGAGATGAACGTAGAAACGGGTACAGGTAGAGATTGGAGTATCAAGGTTATTTTAGGTATTGAGTAAATATTGAATTTATTTTTATTATTATTAGTATAAATAAAACTAAGAGTAAAATAGGTATATCACTTGCAATAAGTGGGAGAAGACTATGAGGAAGGCCTATTTGGAGAATAGAGCCTATGTGTTGAGGACATTACGGATAAAAGGCCACTCAGTTTGACCATATGCTTTTTCCCTGGGTCATATAACATTGTTTGGACTTCTTAGAATTCATAGTAGGTAAATTCTCATGTGCCATAAAGTGGTTCTCACTAATAAGTCGTCGTGGCACAAAAGCATTTTGATAAGGGGATACTAGTGTATTTATAATGGGTCGAAGTCTTCACACTATAATATTCGAAACAATTTTATAAATCACATCACACAAACTAATTGACCAGAAGTGTGATGTTCCTGTGGTTGTAGCTTTTAGGGATAAGGATGATTCTAGTACAATTAAATTGGGATAATTACACTACACCCTCTCAATATAAGGTAATTACACAAACCTCCCATCACTAATTGATAATTACAAATACACCCCCTCAGAGGGGTCTATTTGTAAGGTTTTCAGAGGGTGCAATTGTAAGAATTATTACACATAGGTAGTGCAATTGTAAGAAATATTTAACATGAGGGGGTGTGTTTTTAATTATCTATTAATGAGGGAAAGTTTGTATAATTACTCCATCATTGAAGGGTGTGAATGTAACTATCCCATTAAAATTGAATGAGAGGACATCAGTACTGAAACATTTAACAATAGGACACACATAACCTCCCACTTGTGGCTAGAATGTTTGGTAAAAAAGGTCGTTCAAGTCATCGGGCCTGTGAGCTTAACAATATGACGCACATATCCCAATTTGAGAATGGGGATTGCAGAGTAAAAAAGTATGAACGAATACTGAATCATAATTGAAACACGGGTTGGGATTTTTCACCAAAAAATTGATAATTTTAAGTACTACAACACAAAATATTATTTTATCTATACTTTAAATAACTATTACTTTATAACTGTTAGGAATCCATTATATTAGAAGTTTTGAAGACAACAATTACGACTTATTTTAGAAAAATTACATAAGTTTGATTTTCACAGAAGACTTGTATTAGCTTTGAAATTATAAAATAGGTCATAATAGTCTTGTTCAGGTTCGACCTAAGTGATCAAGAGCCCTATAGCATCGACAGATTTTGGGCGAGTCAATCAAGGCTGAGGATGAGATCAAAGCTGAAAGCATTGATGAGGGGATCAGTTAGTGTCGAGCAGCTTCGCGAAGACCCGATGATCACTCAATGTCGAGAAGAGCTTTTCACCTGAATTTACTCCAACACACCTGAAGGATTTAAATACAAATAACAACGTACATTTAATTTGAAAGCATTTAATATGATAAGGACTCATGAAGTACGAATGACCTGCTACCACTTGACAACCAAACTGGCGCATCCTTTTGCAGCGAAGTTAAGGATAAGGACAACAGTTTGTTCACACACCTCTACGTAGAAGGTCTAAAATTCATTTTAAGACTACTGATTCAACTTAGAATACAACTGATATAGAGCTTTCAAGCAGAAAATCTTCAAATGCTTAAGAGCATTTTCAAAGTTCAAAATGCTCAAGCTTTTTCTGTTTCTATCCAAGAAAGCCAGTCATCCTATCCTTATATCTTAAGAAGTAGAATTTCATTTCTTAAGATACAGCTATTTTACAAACAATCATTTACCATAATCAGCCATCATCCTTGATTTTGAGTGAAGAAGAAGCTGAAGATCAAGCCTTATTTCTGGATGAAAGAAGTTTGAAATTTGAAGGACCTTCCAGCAAAAGTCTTAGCGACAAGGAGTTGAAGTTATTCTATGTTCTTAGAATCTTATTGATTCTTTTGAAACTATTGTATTGTACAAGTGTTCTGTGTGAAATTTTGAAAATCGATATTAGTGGATTCCTCCTAGTGGAAAAGGAAAAAGATAGTGTGTAATTACATCATCAAACAAACCTTGCAAACCTTGTATCATTTTCTGTACTGTACTGTTCTATTGCTTCATTATCAATGCCATATGACTTTGAAAGCAGTAGTGCAGTACTTTCATAACATAAAGATTTAATCGTGCATAAAAAAATCAAACAACTAAGGAGAAACCTTTAGAGAAAGCTTTCAAACTTATTTTGTAAGAATTATTTTCGTTGTGCAACTCTCGATCTTATTGCTGAGAGCTTGATCATACTTTGATCAAACACTCAAAATTGAAATTAAAAGTTCATTTCTCAAACAGTCTTCTTCGACGTTGATAAAGTCGAGCTTTAGCGAAATGCCAAAAACTTTGACGCGAATTTAGTCGATAAAGCTTCCCCCACCCCCCACCCCAAATAAACCCTTTTCATTTGTCACTTAAGATCAGCAATAACTAACTCAATCAATTAATACATTATTATCCAAACACTCATTACTTATTGACTAACTTAATTGTCTCTCACCTCATCAATAATCAAATACCCACTTGATTTGACATTTGCACCAATTTAAAATCATTTTAAGAAAAATCATACCGCTTTAAAATGATTCCGAGATGACACAATTTCTAAGATATTTCAAAAATAGGAATTGAAAATAATAAAAACATTTAATATGTCAAGTTAATTGAGAATAAATTTAACCAAAGTGTGAATATGGGAAAAATAGAACTTGTAAATGATACCAACACAAATACCCAAGAAAAATAAGATAAAATAAAATAGCTGTGTCAATGGCTCAATCACACAATTCTTGCTTTCAAATTTGTTTGCTTACTCCATACACATGAACAGGTAAAACAACCGGATGGTTAGCGGACAAAATGAATGGACAATATAATAACATAGCAGTAATACTCAAACAAGACTCTCACATACAAGTATCAAAAAAAAAAAAAAAAAGGACTCTCACGTAAAATGATGCAAGTGTGAAACTAGAAATTGAAAAGGACATTCATTATTAGCTTCATTCATCCGTAAATGCACATCTGTCTTCTTGTAATAAACAGCACATCACACCGCACTGACCGCAGGCACGTACACATTTGTTCATACATATGCCATTTTCACACACCCATACATTTACACTGTTGGTTGTTCGATAATCATTATTACGTATTATTACTACTCTGTACTTATTTAGTAGGGAAAATTACTGAAATCCCCCTAAATAATTTTTTATATCCAAAAAATCTAAAAAAATATTTTTCAATGTTAAAAACCCATTCTACAAACAACTCCCCGAAGCACTAAACTACCCTTCATTTATTAAGTTAATAATGATCAATTTTTTTATTGGAATCGTTTTATTTTAATTCTTTCAAATTGGTGTATCATAAAATACAGATTTTATTTTGTAATATTAATTTTTTTAATTATTATATGTAGTTTATTTTGATTTTATTATGGTATCGTTTTGTTGTAATTCTTTCAAATTGATGTATCATAAAATACGGATTTTATTTTGTAATTTTAAAAATTTTAAATATTTGTATATAATTTATTTTGATTTTATTATGGCAATTATCTATAAATACATGTTTTATATTTTTTTAAAAGATTAAAAAATTTGAAAATCTAAAATTAAAATCATAATTAGTACCAATTATCAATATAAATTTTTTAAATAAATAAATTTCATTGCAAAACTATAATTGATTAATTTTTAATTTAGAAGACTAAGGGTAATTAAGTCTATAAATTTGTTAACCCTAAATATTGAGTTTTTTGGAATGAAAAGTTGATGGAGAGGGTTTTTTGAATAGACAAATATTATCATACATTTTTTGGATGTAAAAATTTATTGTAAGGTTTTTGTAAAACAATTTCCTATTTAGTATGTCCTCTTATATATATTGATTAAACCGTGCATTTGCATATATTTATTTTTCTTTTTAAATTTGTACATATGTAATGTTACGGGTCTTCACTATAGCCAACGGAAATCTTTTCCAATAAATATTGATACAAATTATTTTTTGGCTGTTTGATACGAGGTTTGAGGATTGAAAATGCAAATGTAAAATAAATATTTGGTGATCACACGAAAATCACATGGTTCATGTTGATCTTGAGACCAAAAGTAATATCATGTGAAGTTTGAGATTGAAAATGAAATATTTTTACAATTTGTGAGAAAAGATAGGGTTAGAAAGATAAATTAAGTTATTCGAGATCGATCTTTAAAAACTTGTTTGAACTTAGTGCTAGGTGTATGCCCTCTATGCCTATGAGGAATTAGATTGTGTAGGGCTTAGATAAGTTATTTGTACAAAACGTTTGATATTCTATTTATAAAATAAAGATTTTGATGTTGTTCATATAAATCTAATGACATTTAAATGTATTGAACAAATTAGTCCATTTCAAGATAGACTTTCCACCTCTTGTGGACAAGAGGAGGCATTGGAACAGTCCAATACTTAATCTCTAAAACTGGGAGTTCGCGAGTTAACGAATATTAATTGGACATTAATATTCAACTCATATGACACCTACTTTGGCAAGGAAGTGTCAGTTGTACACTGATTAGATAGTGGAAGCTGGTGTCATGAATATGATTAATGAAATTAACATATTTGAACTCGACTAGCATTAATCCGATCACATGGATATTTACTCTTTGACAGCCAATGATTGGGATTAAGATTGCGATAGTATGTGTGAACTTTAAACCTGAGGAGTCATTTATAACATGCTTGTAGTATTGGATATGTTATCAGAGTAGTTAGACCCGTATCATATGATAGGTGCAGTCGATCTCGAAATACGATCCAATAGTGCATTCGATGTTATAAGATAACTTGCCAAAACGGGATTCACCGTCTCAACAGTAAACGAGAATGTGACCTGTACGATAGTAAGTAATTGAAATTGTAAGTCTTTGGCCAAAGCACATAAACTATCCCGTGATTGTCACTGAGGGTAGTTTGGTAATTTCACATTATTATGATTCTTAGTACAGTATCAAGTTCTATCAGTTTGACTAAACCATGACTCTTACTTGATCGCGTCACGTCGGTGAAGAGTTTATATACATATGGTATTCGTAGTCAAGGTTCGTGATGACATGATCATCTCGCTTTCAATTGGGTTACGATTTGGTTCAACGGTGTTGGCTAGGTGACAACTTATCCTTTGGAATCCTCCCATTGCCAATTGAATCGAGCATAGAGAGTCGCGCTATGTGAAGAAAATGAATATTTTCTTAAGCTAAGGGTATTTTGGTAAAATCACATTTGATGTGAATTGTCTGACAAAATAAATGGCATGATTTAATTAAAAATATTTAAATTGATTAAATAAATTAATTAAATCATAGTAATTCATAAGTTAAATTAATTGGAAATTAATTTATAAGTTGAATTATATTAATTGGATTAATGTGATTAATTAATTTTCAATTTGATTAGACTTGGATTTAATTAATTACAAATCGGCTAAGTGAAAAACAAAGCCCGAAGCCCATCTCCAAGGCCTGGATCGACTGCCCCTCACTGATTAACCTTGGAGGTGTTTTTTACTTGGTATAAGTATTCAAAGACAAGTCATTGTTTTAGAATCTGACACTGAGCCAAAATAAATTTAGAGCATTAGGAAAGAAAAAAATCCCTCCCTCTCCATCCGTCTAGCCTCCTGCAATAGTTGCCGAGGAGGAGATCGAGCTTTTCGTGGAGACTTTTTCTTCCGCGTGATTATCTAGAGGCAGGAGTCCGGAGCTGCTGCTGATAATTCAATAATCAATAGACGAAAAAGGTAATTCGATTACTCTTGACAATTCTCGTTAATTGATCTAGATGCTAATATCATGAATATCCCCGAATCAGATTCTCAGGTGTGATTCGGATTAAAAAATTTATCCACTAAACCGAATCACAACAGTGGTATCAGAGCCAAAATTCAAGAATATCATGATATTTGTTGTATGTTTATGTGTTTATGATATTATAATTGTTATAATATCATAAACATGTATTTACGTATTGTATGTAAATTCTGGTAATTTATATTTTGCATGCTTATCTGTAAAATTAATTTTTCATGAGTTGAATTGGATTTACTGGGTAAAACGAAAACTTGAATTGGATTCATGATTTTAATAAAAAAATTAGATTTTGAAAAATTGCGCCACCTGGAGTGGCAACAGGTGACGGCGAAGCCATTACCGGCGCCGCCGCGCTACTCTAGGTATGGTCTAGTTTCTCTGATGAAGTATAAATCCGAAGCACTTGAATGGTTCAAGGAATTCAAAGCTTTGACTGAAAAACAAACTGGGCATAGTATTAAGGCACTGAGATCTGATCGAGGTGGCGAATACATGAGTGTCGAGTTTGACTAGTTCTTAAAAGAACAAGACATAATATTACAATTAACTCCTCTAATAACCCCTCAACTCAACGGAGTAGCAGAAAGAAGGAATCGTACTCTGTTGGACATGATACGCTCCATGCTTAGCTACCCCAATTTACCCATCTCATTGTGGGGACATACTTTGCTTACAGCTGTGCACATTCTGAACAAATGTCCCGCGAAATCTATTCCCACTACACCATATGAGATATGGAGTGGTAGGAAGCCTAGTCTGAAATACATAAGAATATGGGGTTGCCCAACATATGTAAAGAAGACCAAGGTAGAGAAACTAGAGGATAGATTCTTGAAATGACGTTTTATCAGTTTTTTCGTAGATTCGATGGGATACCTCTTTTACCTACAAAATGATCATAGGATCATCGTGGCCTTGCAAGCCCACTTTCTTGAAGAAGAATTCATTCGAGAAGGTGGTGCAGGTAGAAAGATTGTTCTGGAAGAACAAGATAACGTCCCTTCGGAGACATCAGTTCAGGAATCTGAACCCAACTTGAGACAACCGTCACAGCGACGATCTAGCAGAGTATCTCAGCCTCCTAAAAGATATGGCACAAAATGCAACATTATTTGTATGTTGTTGCAGAAGGAATCCATGGAGATGATCTCTCTGACTATGATGAAGCAGTGCCATATAAAGATTCCTCTAAATGGCTTGAGGCTATGAAAACAGAGATTAATTCGATGTATTCGAACCAAGTCTGGACTCTTACTGATCTACCAAATGGAGTACGACCAATTGGATGCAAATGGATCTATAAGAAAAAGATTGGTCTGGATGGCAAGGTGGACACCTATAAGGCCAAGCTAGTGGCAAAAGGTTGTAGTAAAAAAGAGGGCATTGATTGTGAGGATACCTTTTCGCCAGTATCCATGATCAAATCTATTAGAATTCTGCTAGCCATAGCTGCAAACTTAGACTATGAAGTCTGGAAAATGGATGTAAAGACCGCAATCTTAAATAGACAATTGGATGAGGACATTTATATGTAACTGCCCTGGGGCTTTATATCCGAAGCCGACTCTTATAAAGTTTGCAAACTTAATCGGTCCATTTATGGACTGAAGCAAGCCTCTTAAAGTTGGAATCTGAGGTTCGATGAAGAAGCCAAGAAATATGGCTTCATCAAGAATGAAGACGAACTGTGTGTCTATAAAATGGTCAGTGGGAACAAGTTGATATTCCTGGCTCTATACGTAGATGACATACTACTTATAGGGAATGACATAGGCTTATTGACTTCGGTCAAGACATGGCTCTCAAGTACATTCTCCATGAAAGACTTGGGAGAAATGACCTAAATTCTAGGAATTCGCCTATATAGAGATAGAGCGGATAAAATGATTGGTCTCTCCCAAACACTCTACCTAGAGAAAGTCCTTAAGAGATATGAAATGCATAACTCTAAAGGAGGACTTTTGCCCATGAGACATGACATTCATCTTTCCAAACCTATGAGTCCCAAAACGGACAAGGATAGAATGGAAATGAGGAATATATCCTATGCATCCATTGTGGGTAGTCTCATGTATGTAATGTTATGCACGAGGCCAGATCTGGCACATGCTGTGAGCACGGTCAGTAGGTTTCAAGCTAATTCGGGGGAGTCTCACTGGACAACAATGAAGGGTATCTTAAAGTACTTAAGAAGAACTAAAGATATGCTACTAATATATGGGAATGGAGAATTGAAAGTGGATGGTTACACCGACTCAGATTTCTAATCTGATTCAGATGACCTTAAATCTACCTCTGGGGTACATATTCACACTCAGTGGAGGAGCAGTGTCTTGGAAAAGTTCCAAGCAAAGCACAACTGCAGACTCCACAACGGAGGCAGAATATATGGTAGCCTCTAAGGCAGCCAAAGAAGTTGTTTGGATGAGAAAGTTCTTAACCAAAATTGGAGTGGTTCCTAGCGTGGAAATGTTGTGCCCACTATGGTGTGATAACAACGGAGCAATTGCGCAAGCTAAAGAACCAAGGTCCCACAACAAATCTAAACAAGTGATGAGGAAATATCATATAATAGGATAAATCCTTGGAAGAGGAAATATAGCCGTGCAGAAAATAGCCTTAGCTGAAAACGTGGCTGACCCACTCACCAAGCTATTATCACAGGCGGTGCAAGATAAACATCTTGAGAAGATGGGAATCAAATTCCATAACGATTAGTGTAGAGTGCAAGTGGGAGATTGTTAGGTATATGCCTTCAATGTTTATGAGGAATTAGATCGTGTAAGGCTTAGATAACTTATTTGTACAACACGTTTGATATTTCTAGGTATAGAATAAAGGTTTTGATGTTTTTCATATAAATCTAATGGCATTTAAATGTATTGAACAAATTAGTCCAAGAGATTTCAAGATAGACTTTCCACCTCTTGTGAACAAGAGGAGACACTAGAACAGTCCAGTACTTAATCTCTAAAACTGGGAGTTCGTGAGTTAACGAATATTAATTGGGCATTAATATTCAACTCATATGACACCTAATTTGACAAGGAAGTGTCAGTCGTACACTGATTAGATAGTGGGAGTTGGTGTCATGAATATGATTAATGAAATTAACATATTTGAACTCGACTCGCATTAATCCGATCACATGGGTATTTATTCTTTGACAGTCAATGATCGGGGATTAATATTGCGATAGTATGTGTGAACTTTAGACCTGAGGAGTCATTTATTACATGCTTGTAGTATTGGATATGTTATCAGAGTAGTTAGACCCATATCACCGGATAGGTGAGGTCGACCTCGAAGTACGATCCAATAGTGCATTCGATGTTATAAGATAACTTGCCAAAACGGGATTCACCATCTCGACCATAAACGAGCATGTGACTTGTACGACCGTAAGTAATTGAGATTATAAGTCTTTGGCCAAAGTATATAAACTATCCCATGATTGTCATTGAGGGTAGTTTGGTAATTTCACATTATTATGATTCTTAGTACAGTATCAAGTTCTATGAGTTTGACTGAACCATGACTCTTACTTGATCGGGTCACATCGGTGAAGAGTTTATACACATATGGTATTCGTAGTCAAGGTTCGTGATGACATGATCATCTCATTTTCAATTGGGTTACGATTTGGTTCCACGGTGTTGGTTAGGTAACAACCTTATCCTTTGGAATCCTTCCATTGCCAATTGAATCGAGCCTAAAGAGTCGCGCTATGTGAAAAAAATGAATATTTCCTTAAGCTAAGGGTATTTTGATAAAATCACATTTGATGTGAATTGTCTGACAAAATAGATGGCATGATTTAATTAAAGATATTTAATTTGGTTAAATAAATTAATTAAATCATATTAATTCATAAGTTAAATTAATTGGAAATTAATTTATAAGTTGAATTATATTAATTTGATTAATATTAATTGAATTAATGTGATTAATTAATTACCAATTTGATTGGACTTGGATTTAATTAATTATACATGGGCTAAGTGAAAAACAAAGCCCGAAGCCCATCTCCAAGGCCTGGATAGGCCGCCCCTCACTGATTAGCCCTGGGGGTGTCTTTTACTTGGTATAAATGTTCAGTTAGTGTCAGAACTCCAAACAGACAAGTCATTGTTTTAGAATCTGACATGGAGCCAAAATAAACCTAGAGCATTAGGAAAGAAAAAAATCCCTCCCTCTCCATCCGTCTAGCCACCGCAAAAATTGCCGAGGTGGAGATCGAGCCTTTTTGGGAGAATTTTTCTTCCGCGTGATTATCTAGATGTTGGAGTCCGGGGTTGCTGCTGATAATTCAAGAATCAATAGACGAAAAAGGTAACTCGATTACTCTTGACAATGCTCGTGAATTGATCTAGATGCTAATATCATGAATATCCCCGAATAGGATTCTCGGGTGTGATTCGGATTAAAAATTTTATCCGCTAGACCGAATCACAACACTTAGTTTGTAAACATACAAATCGAGCTTACAACAATCTTTTGTGTATTTGATAAGTTTCGTAGCTCGGCTCAATTAGTAAAAACAAAAGATAAAATATGTGTAAAAAAATCAAGCTACGTATACCCGAGCTCGACTCGTAAGTTAGTTTGAGCTCGACTAGATTAATAATCAAATTAAACTCAAATGCAAATTGTAATGCTCAATAATAATTCAAACAAACTAGCTTGGACTGTTAGAACTTGATTTAACCGGTGAAAAACATCACCAAACCCAAGATCGTTCAGTTCAATCATAAAGAATCAAAGACGGAAGTAGAAGTGTACCTAAATCAGCCATGTCGAATTGATTCTTGAGTGTTCGCAGTTGGTCTTCCAAATCAATATGTAGTCCTTGAGTTTCTCTTGGAGTCTCATAAGTTAACTGATGTTAACTTCTTATTATTTTCAATTTAGCCCATCATAATAGAGGAAATAGCGATCCGGTTTCTTTACATAGAATTTCATACTTTTCTTAATTACTTTAGAGCCCAAAATAACCAAATATTTTAATTGACCACATTAATCAAACTCAACTAAATATGATAATTTTTAATATACGACTTTTACATATTGCCCATACATTGGATTATAAATCAAACACAAATAAAAACTTATTCAATTGGACTAGATGGATTTACATCCCTATGAAAATACAATTTGTTGACACTAAGGTCTTGTCATTTTTCTATTTTGGATCACAAAATCTTAAAAATCCATACTATATAGTATTTTCACCCAAATGCACCTCTTTTCTAGTTCATTTTCCAATTCCCATATATAACTATTTTTTTTTTGAACAAATATGACTATTTACTCCAATCATTATTATTCTTCATCTTTCATATATTACTATATTTTACTACTTCTTTATTCACATTAAAATTACAAAAATAACTTACTCAATCATTTAACTAATCATACATCAACCAATCATTATTAATTTGACACATTCTACAAAATTCCAACCATATTCTAAAGAGACAAACGAACACTCAACACATCATATCAATTCATACAAATATACGTAGTATACAACTACGCATTCTCCGATAAATTTTCAAAATTTTAACTAAAAAACATTAAGAAACAAAGCCTAAGGCTCTGTTTGGATGTATTTTCATTTTATTTTCAATCGTCATTTTCTAAAACGTATGAAAAAATGAGTTTTTTAATTCCTGTGTGAAAATGTCGGCATGTTTGGTGGTTTTGTTTTTTTGTTTTAAAAAAAATTGGTTTGAATTGATGACTTGATGATGTGTGAAATGATTGAGTTAGTTAAAAATAATGATTATATGAATAATATAGATAATATTATATTAATTAAATATATTTATAAGTAAATACGATAAATATTGACCCAAAAATACTCAAAATGAATTTTAAAATGTGTACAAACTTATGAAAATTAATATTTTTTATTTCACTATGACATCACAATTGTTGCCGAAAACACGGATTTAGAGAAAGAGATATGAGATAAAGAAAAAAGTGAGTGTGATTTCTTAAAGTCAAATAGTAGTTATTGGATAATGTGAAAGTTGAAAATGAAAATGAGTATATTTCAATCAAGAATGTTGCAAAGTGTGTATTTTTATTTTCAAATGAGAAGGAAAATGAGCCTTTGAAAACACAAACAAACAAAGCCTAAGCATTTATAAATAATAATAAAAAAATTGGTTAACAAAAGTTTAGGTAGGGTCGGCTTCGGTCACCTATCAGGTCAGGGTATGTCTCCGAGACTAAAGGTCGCTTACAGAGATACTTACAGATCGCCGCCCAACATAGCCCTTACATCAACAGAGGGAATCGGACCCACAAGTTTTTAAATGGAAGTAGGGGTTTAATTGAATGTCGTATTCATCTCAAAATACTTCTTTTCATGAAAAAGTAGAGAAAAATATCATTAATATTTCTTTTCATGAAAAAGTAGAGAAAAATATGTAATGATGAAGGTTGATGTGATATTTTCTTGTAATTATAAATTTGTTTGGATTGATATTTAAATATAATTTTTTATATATAAATTTTATTAAATTCATCGATGTAGACATCAAAAATAGACAAAATAGATCTTATTTTACAAATATGTGATTAATTTGCCTCTCAATTTTGAGAATAGTCAGATAAAACTATTTTAATCAAACATATTTTCATTAAATATACAACTTTCAATAAACTTTCTTATCAAAATTTTCAACAAAAAAACCCCAAACCAAAAACAAACAGCACCAAGATTTTCGATTTATCGGGAGTCCTACTATAGGAAAATGGGAACAGTAGTAGTAGTAGATATCTGAGTCGGTAACTTGACTTGTGCGCTAATTCGTTCAATCATTCTTCTGTCATCATTTTCCTGCTCTTCCATCTCTCATTTCATTTCACACTCTTAATAAGTCTAAACCCCAACTTCCTTCTTTCTTTCTTTCCTTGCGGCCGCTGTATATCTATCAGATCACATTTGCATTTCTTGTGTAAGTCAGTCAGTCAGTCATGGATTGATGATTACACACCATCGTTTCTCATAAAAACAATTACTATATTACAGAAGGCGGCGTATGCGCAGTTGTGTGATCTCTCTTATTATTATTATTTATCTGGTTTTGGGTTTTCGCTGACATCAAAATTTGGTGTTTCTCAACTTCACTCTCCCGAACTTATAATCTTTCCTTTTCACCTCACACACACACACACACTAGCCAATTGCCTAATCGTAACGCCAAAGTTGAATGAACACCTCAATTTGGTGTTTGTTATATTGAATTTACCTAATATGACTGTTTGCCCCCTGAACTATATTTTAAAGAATTTCCTTACCGTGACGGCAAAGCTGAAGGAATGCTTTTCACATTCTTTTCGTTTTTGTCTCTTGTAATCATAAGCAGGCGCCTCTCTCTCTGCATTTTTTTGTTTGTCGTTTGCCCTTTATGTTTTTACCTGAATTTTCCAATTTTTATTTATTAGTGCATAGTTGGTAATATTTTGTAAGTGTTTTCACCGACATATTGGTAGAACTCTCTGTTTTAGTATACAATTTGCTGTTTCGAATGAAATACCAATCAATTCTTGATATGTGTGTTATATTCTTCGTAAGCACAATATTAATTCATTTTTTTGGTCTTTGTGAAGGGAAACGCTGAGAAGAGATTAAGCAAATAATACCCTTGCTGTGAGGTAGTGTAGAGGAAAGATGAGAAGATCGGAAAGATTGATTTGGTTACCGATTCTTTTGTTACTCTTTGGTAGAGGGTTAGAATCAGCTTCCAACTACTTAATTGGTCTTGGAAGCTATGACATCACAGGCCCAGCAGCTGATGTCAATATGATGGGATATGCTAATACGGACCAGATAGCATCCGGCGTTCACTTCAGGTTGCGAGCTCGGGCCTTCATTGTTGCAGAGCCTCGGGGAAACAGGGTTTTATTTGTGAATCTTGATGCTTGTATGGGATCACAACTTGTCACAATAAAAGTCCTCGAGAGGTTGAAGGCGAGGTAGTTATTGCCTAATAACTTACTACTCTTACAGCAATTACTTTTTCTATCTACAATTGAACCCATATGATTTTAATGCATGGAGTTGCTGATAGGAAATAACTTTACATCCTTGCTATATTGTTACTTATAGCCCCCTACGGCAGCAGTTTGATTAATTTTGTGGAATTTGATATAAGAGGCGTCATTATTGCTGTTACAGGTATGGTGATCTCTATACAGAAAATAATGTTGCCATTAGTGGCATTCATACCCATGCTGGCCCTGGAGGTTATCTACAATATGTTGTGTATATTGTAACATCTCTTGGTTTTGTGCGCCAGTCTTTTGATGCCCTCGTTGAAGGCATTGAGCAGAGCATCATACAAGCTCATGATAACCTTCGACCTGGATCAATATATGTCAATAAAGGTAAAGGGATTAGATACATCCTTTGGTTTGTTAATGTGAAGACAGAATGTGTGTGGTGGAGTTGAACATCTGTCTGTATGAATTGTGTAAGTACACATTCGACGCAGAAAACTTGCTCTTCACTTCACCTTTAGAAATTACTGTAGAGGGATAACTTACTTATCTTCCCGATACAAGTTTACTTTTTTACATGGTCCTTTTTTTTTTTTTTTTTCCATCTCTTACAAATTTTAAGGTTACCTTTTGGTATCTGCATATCACCATTTTAAGTCGATTTTTCCAGAACGAATAACAGTTAAAAGGCCCTAGCTTTGCTTCTGAAATGTAGATCTGACTTTAATATCTATACCACACTGCTATGATGGTTTTCATGGCTCGAATGTGGGGCCTGCTTAAGGAGATGTTGAATGGCACTAAAAGCCGACTGTGGTGTTTATAATAACAAATTATTGCGGGAAGTAAAGATGGAACAAAGTTCATTTGCTGCAATTCTCAATATACTGTTATAGCTCATTGCTTGCAACAACACTTGAGGGCAAAGTCCTTTATCTCAACTTATTATAGGCTCAACAGACTCACCTTTAGGAACTAAAACCCACTCTTACTTAAACAAATCTTTATTTTTGTTTTTGTACTTCTTATTGAATTTCCCTTTTCTTGATTATGTGTTTTGGTTGTACATGTGTAGTGCTAGGGGTTGAGTTGGTTTAACTAAACATGCTTGATCAGCTATCCATCCCTATTTGTCTGTGTTTCATTTTTGGGTGAAATAAATACATGGTATTTACTTTAGATTGATTACTCTGACCAGTCGCGGAGCGCTGTAGCTCTCTTCTGATCCTGTGATTATTTTTGTGCTTAATTGCTCCTTCGTTGCTTCCAGAAGAAATGTGCTCGAAAACCGTGAATAGTATTTTGAAGCAAATCATTGGAGTGGCTTCTACACCACTTCATACCATTCTCACAAGTTTGGTGTCAAATGACAGGGGAGCTTTTAGATGCTGGCGTTAATCGTAGTCCGAGTGCTTACCTCAATAATCCAGCTGCAGAACGCAGTAAATACAAGTATGATGTTGATAAGGATATGACCCTGTTGAAGTTTGTTGATGACGAATGGGGCCCAGTAGGTAGCTTCAACTGGTTTGCAACCCATGGAACTTCGATGAGCCGTACAAATTCATTGATAAGTGGGGACAATAAAGGAGCTGCAGCCCGCTTTATGGAAGACTGGTTTGATCAGAATAGTAGTGGAAGCATGTCATCCCCATTATCTAAAAAGACAGCCAGAAGAGTCTCAAATATTATTCCAGTTGTTGAAGATAATCGTAAGTTTTTGGTTTCTTGTACAAATAAGTTTACACCAATATATTGAAAATAAATAGTATATGGTAGGTTATTTTTAGTTGCAAAATGTTAATAGAATCTTGACAATAAGTTTCGCGTTTTATGTCTCCCATTCAACTTTGAACCTTTAATTGTGCTTTTACCTTAGTTACCGCTATATGTAATATTCAAGTAGAATGTTTTATGTGTCATTTTTCTAAATCAGATTTCCATAAAAATCAATGAATTGATTTTTCCATGATGTCATTGGAGACATAAAGCATGCAGAGCTTCATTGCAAAGCTTCTGTTAGTTAATATACAATATGAAGATTAATGCCTACTTCCTGCCCTCCCTGTTTCTGTATTGAGTGTAGTTGACAAATGTGACTATACTTTAAATAGAAAAAGTTTAGGTCCTTCAATTTGTAATAATTGCCCGTTTTATGTTGTTCTCTTACCACATTATATGTGTACTCTTGACTTTCCTTGTAAATCATACAGATCCCGGGAGAAACTTTATCCCACCCCACTCCCACCCCAGTTTGACGACATTGAAGTTCCTTTTAGAGCATACTTTGAATATTAAATGTGTATTAATCTGAATTTCACAAGTTGCAGCTTTCCCTCCCATTAAATGTATTTTGGGCTGAACACTTCTTGAAGATGTTATTTGCCTATTAATATAGCATGATACCTTGACATTTGTAGGAGTTGATGTGTAGAGGAGGAACAATTGAGGATGTTTCAGTATTAATGCCTGAAAAACAGAATTGCAACTTTTAGTTCATTGACTATTTCTTTGATGGTCTCGATGCAGATCATCAGTTACTAGAACTCGCTTCATCTTTCGAGTCTTCATCGGGCAAATCAATCACCAGGTTTATGAGCCTCACAGGACGTGTAAGGAGTGCTCTAAGGCAGGCTGATAGGCCTAAATTTGTATCTGCATTTTGTCAAACTAATT
Organism: Buddleja alternifolia; assembly: GCA_019426215.1. Taxonomy (NCBI): domain Eukaryota; kingdom Viridiplantae; phylum Streptophyta; class Magnoliopsida; order Lamiales; family Scrophulariaceae; genus Buddleja; species Buddleja alternifolia. The sequence goes on from CM033402.1 coordinate 21,529,031, forward strand.
GTGGTGATGTTAGTCCGAATGTGCTTGGTGCCTTTTGCACAGATACAGGCTTACCTTGTGATTTCAATCATAGTACCTGTGGTGGAAAGAATGAGTTGTGTTATGGCCGAGGGCCTGGGTATGTATACTTCTATATACTGTAACAAGTATAAGTAAATCACTATGCCATTATGTTACTTCATAAGAATATAAATCATTCTGCTGCAGATTAAAATTTATCTACCCCAATTGCATGACAGGTATCCAGACGAATTCGAAAGTACACGTATTATTGGAGAAAGACAATTCAGAAAAGCAGTGGAACTTTTCAATGCAGCATCAGAACAATTGAAAGGAAAAATTGATTATCGCCATGCTTATGTTGATTTTTCCAAACTTAATGTGTCGATACCCAAACAAGGAGGAGGGGCCGATGTTATAAAAACCTGTCCCGCCGCAATGGGATTTGCATTTGCTGCTGGTACAACTGATGGACCTGGGGCTTTTGATTTTAAGCAAGGGGATGACAGTGTATGGCATTTGTATTTATTTATATCAGCCGTGATCTCCTTTACCACATGCTAATTTTTTTTTTCTTCAGGGAAATGCATTTTGGAGATTGGTTCGCAACTTACTTAAAAATCCAAATAAGGAACAAGTCGACTGTCAACGTCCGAAGCCCATTCTGCTAGATACTGGTGAAATGGACAAGCCCTATGATTGGGCGGTGAGTTACTATCCTTCCAGAATTTGTTAGTTTATGTCATAAAGATCTTTAAATCCTTTTATCCTCAAGATGTTTTGGATAGTCCAATTATTTAGTTTAACTGTTAGCATAGAATCTCGATTGATAATGAGTTTCTTTTATATCGACCTTGCCTCAGGGAGCTTTTAGTGATTACACAATAATTGAGGGGGTTTTAGTGTAATTTCACTTATGTAAATCTTAGTAGCATATCTATACTCTTTTATAAAGCACCAACACCCTAGAGTAACTACTTTTGGTGTGTTTTGGAGTGTCATGACTAAATTACCCCCAATTTTAAAAGTATTTTTTAGATAATTCTTTTTCAATCTTCTCTCTCTTATATCACGTATCCTCAACTTCTCCTACATTCCCTCTCTCACCCACTCTCTGTCCTATGTCATATTTTCTTTTCTTTTTTCACCCAAATTTTTTAATACTTTGTTCAACTCATTTCTATTTATTTACAATACCTCACATAAAATGCTGACATATTAATAAATTTTTTATTTACTCAGCACACGCATCGAGTGTGCCCACGCGACTAGTTACAAGTAGGCATAAGTGGCTAAGGTTGCCTGCAGCATTAAGCAAAATCTCTGCAAATTTCATGATAGAACCTCTCCGCCAAACTTCAGATAATGTTGTCTTACATTTGCACTTTACTATTCTAAAGCAACAACACTGAACGTCTGTAGTTGCTTACTGTCTTGAGCTGTTACTGTTGAATGGTAGAAAGAATGAAACAGGAAACATGAGAGAATATGGATTCACAAAATATAATTTATTGCCAAATGTCTATTATCTTCATCCTCTGGGGAAGTGAGCACTGAATTTGGCTTCACTTTGTCATCTATTACCTGAAATTTTACATGATTGTGTTAACTATGCTTGAACTTTGAAGATGGTTTTTGATAGAGCATTATCTACTTGAATCAAGCTCTAATTTTGGTTTGTGATAGAGAACTTTTTAGTAGGTCTCTCCTGCATTCTCTGGGAAAAGTAAGCTTTGATATTGTTCTTCATGCTAAAATCTTTGTAAATACATAAGCTTAGCTTATTGCCTGGAATGATTCAACTAAAGTAGACCTTTGTGGTTTAACTTTTGAGATGGCTCTGTATAAAGTTGGGTGGAGAAAACGGTCCCTCTAGGATTGGGTGGGGGTGAGTAGCCAAGGAATTAGGGAGGGTCAGCCAGGGGCCATGCCTGCCCTTGAGTTCCTCCCAAGATCATATGCATACATGTATACACTCAAAAGTCCTTCCTCGTTTATCTTCACTAAAAGCACAATTTTGGTTTTTTAACTGAACTAGCTCTTCAAGTGTCGGGAACAATTAATTCCTGGAACTTGGGAACAGACGGTACTTGTTGTCATTGAAGGAATCTCACTCATCTAATTTGAAAAATGGCTGAAAGAGGAAAAATATCTTTTATGTACAGAAAGAAATTCCAAGTGCTAGTGTTTTATGTTTTATGCTTCAAGTATATGTCAAAATTATTTTGTATATCTATTTTATGCTCCCACCCCCTCCCCACCCCTCCAAAAAAAAAGGAAAAAAAAAAAACTCCCACAAAAAATAAAGAAAAAATAAATAAAGAACAAACGAATTCTAAGTTACCTTTTGACCACTGCCTCTAGCCAATAAGCTTCTGGATAAAATTTTGTCATGTTGAGCTGAATTGAGTTTGTCCAGTTATGTGGCCTTGGAACTACCTTTTCTAGTTTCAAGGAAATTATTGCTGCAGTGGCGAGTTATCTTCCTTTCCATTCCGTTTTCAAAGTTATTCCATCTGTTAAACTTCGTCTACATATTAATCATAATTCATATCCATTCTGTTAGCTGTCTATCTTCGCCCACTACTTTATTCTTCGCCTGTGGACCATGTTATTAACTGAGAATGAAGATAATTTTGTGACTCATTTTGCAGCCTTCAATTCTTCCGATTCAAATTCTGAGGATAGGGCAGCTGGTCATTCTTAGTGTGCCTGGAGGTATTAGATTGGTTTCTGTATCTTTCTCTAAGCACTATTGCCTGTTTTAATTTCTTAACTAGACTGCGCAGTTAATTAAGTTCAAGTGCTCTTTTGCTCTATACTGATTTCCTATATGCATCAGCTCTTGGCTCTGGTCTGATGATCATAGAAGCTTCTTTTGTCTTACTTGCGTAACTTAGACGGTCACGAATTAGAGGTTGGCAACATTTGTCCATTCGTGGACTTGCTTCAAATTCCAGTACTAGTCAAGGGAATTCTTGTTTCTTGAGAATTGTTGATACTGACTGCTTTTGGGTTTCTGTTTCATACCCAAGCCAGGAACCAAAATCATGGTGTAATAAATTCTGAACCTTTAATTTTGCAAGTTTGTCGATACATTGTCGTCTTCTTCATTCATTCAGACTAAATAAAATACTGTACACTACAGCTCATTCTAATCTTATGTCTCACAACAAACACATATGGTTTGTTGTCGATTGAAATATTTTTTAGAATACACTTCTTGGATTTAATAAGCGTTAGCATACTATATGGGTTCTTTTTGACCTAGAAGTTTTAAACATTACTTTACTATATGATAGTAATGTCATAAAGTTAAACGGTTATTTCATACTATGGAGAAAAAAGTTGAGAGAAAATCCCTTGCTACTTCTAAGAAGAAATACTTTACCTCAAAAAATGGCAAATCAACCTTTATTTTCTCTGATTTTATTATTCTTTACCTCAATATTTTTCTTTCCTAGTTAAGTTATTAATCCAAACGGAGCGCAAAGACTATGAGATGAAAATGCCTATTGTGAGTGACCGTGTATCTTTTATTCCCAGTATTATGCAAGTTCTATCCTATTTGGACTCCCAAATGCTCAAAATGTACTTCCTATTCCTTCAGAGCAAATGAAAATAATATTTTAATCGCTCTACATCTAGAAATAGATAAATAGTTGTTAAGACTGCAGTTATAATTTTACCTTCGACCATTTTAAGTTAGGTCTAGTAGTTTGTTGCACAATCTCCACAAAAATGGACACAAGACTTATCTGTGTATTAGTTTATACTTAGAAAGAAAAAGTAAATTCAGAGCCATGTTCATGTTAAACAGCTCTATTTTTCCTCAAATGTGTTTTCTTGCCTTGTTATACCAGAATTCACCACAATGGCTGGCAGACGGCTCCGAGATGCTGTGAAAACATTTCTCACAAGTGGAGCTAGCAAAGAGTTTGGTAGCAATGTCCATGTAGTGATTGCTGGCTTGACAAACACATATTCACAATATGTGACAACGAATGAGGAGTACCAGATACAGAGATATGAGGTGAGTTAATTTATTATGGTAAGCTAAGATGGATAAACTGAAAACTTCTGTAGTTTCTCGCAGTAATACGGAAACCATTTAAAATATTAGACTAAAACCTGCCAGTTTCTTTCTGATATATCATACTGGCAGTTTTAAAGAATGAGGGTTTACCACATTAGAGAAGCTGATAATCAAACATGATGCATATATATCTACAGAACTGGTTATTATTTTGTGGAAAATTATGAAACCTGACTGATATGAGACTAAGTTCCTCTTAGAATTTTGCACAGATAGAAGCATCTACTAGTATACATATATATGTGTGTGTGTGTGTGTGTGTGTGTGTGTGTGTGTGTATGTCAAGAAGAATAAGGTCAGTACAAGATATACAAATACTAGAAAGAAAACACAAGTTATTCATATAGTCTGTCTCTACAGCATTTTCCAGGCAAATGGGATGAGATCCATTATTTTTGGTACCGCATTTCAATTTTTCTTTCATCTCATGACTCCAAACCGTTACTTATACTTTTTACGTAAGATTACTTTGGTTGTATCGTAATTAAGGAAATTTGTTTATCCTAGTGTACTTTTATAAATTTAGTGGTAAGCTTCAGAAAATTTTAACACTGCATAAAATAGCCAATGTATTATCTAGCACAAAGTGTTGAATGAACTAAGGTCCTTAAAAAATGAGGAGGTTGCTCTGCAGAATATATAAACCTAGTAGTGTTTTCTGCCTCAGCCAAATCATTTAAGTCAAAATATAAATGTTGAACAAATTTTCAAGAGGTCGACCAAAATAAAACAAAATCAGTTGTAATAAATTATTTTAATCCGTTTCTTGATTGCTATATATATGGCATACTTCATCCACTTCAGGGTGCCTCAACACTGTATGGCCCGCATACTCTTAGTGGCTACATTCAAGAGTTCAAGAAGCTTGCAGCAGCCCTTATCAGTGGAAAATCAGTAGAATCTGGTCCACAACCTCCAGATCTTCTAAGCAAGCAGATAAGCTTACTTACACCAGTCGTGATGGATGCAACTCCAATCGGTGTAAAATTTGGCGATGTAAGCTTAGATGTACCAAAGAACTCTACCTATAAAAGAGGTGGCAATGTGACAGTAGTTTTCTGGTCAGCATGTCCGAGAAATGACCTCATGACTGAAGGTACATTTGCTCTGGTTGAGATTCTCAAAGGGCAGGATTCCTGGACACCGGCTTATGATGATGATGATTTTTGTCTCCGCTTTAAATGGTCGAGACCTTTTAAACTTAGCACTCATAGTCATGCAACTATAGAATGGATAATACCGCAAACAGCTGCTTCTGGTGTATATAGAATCAGGCATTTTGGTGCTGCGAAGAGTCTTTTGGGGTCAATTAAGCATTTTACAGGTTCATCGAGTGCTTTCGTGGTAGCATGATACTTATATTTCGCTATTTTGTATCAAAGAAGAAGTATAATTGACATCGACGTTTTTTAAACTAGTAAAAACTACATGCAATTGCAAGTAAGTGCACAATTTTTTTTTTAATACAAATGAAGAAATATAACCTATTACATAAGAGAAATCTTCTCCTAGTTTTGTGGTACCATTCTCGTTTTATTTTTTGTTGATCATTTTCTCTGAGAAAATGCTGCTAATTTATCATCATCTGTTGATTTGGCAGTGATTTTTTATTTGTTTCTTTTTGGTTATTTTGCATGTTCTTATCTTTTGTTGGGCAAAATTTTCGTTTTCTTTTTGCACTATCATCAATTAATTTGACGTCGATCACACCTTTTGGACTTTTTTGAACTTTTCAATTTATGTTTAAATAATAGGGGGAATTACTAAAATCCCCTGAAATGTACTTTTATCATAATTTTTTTTTTCACTCTAAAATACTCATTGTCTCATTCAACTAACTTTTAATTCGAAAAAATCCAAAAATTATATTTAACAATTTTTTTAGACTAAATTATACTTGATTGATTTGATTATGAAGCAATCAATTATTTTTTTCTACATGAATCTTATGTTTTGGAATTTTCAAATGGATAAGTTGTACAATAGGGATTCTAACCTTTTAACATTAAGCATTTAATATCTTTTATGTATCTTTTTAATTAAACATGTAAATTATTCTAAAAACATTATTCTTAACTTTTTAAAAGACACGAAAAAAATTAAAATGTTGGAAATAAAATCATAATTGATAAAATCTATAAATTTAAAACTTTTGACGAAAATATTTTACAAAAATAAACAAAATTGGTTAATTCTTAATCTAAGGTTAAGGCAATTGAGTCCAAAAATCTATTAACCCTAGGATCTTTTGAAAGAAGAATTTGGTGAAATGAATTTTTTAATTGAAAAATAATATCATGAATCTTTTGAATATAGAAATATACTTTAGGTAATTTTTTCGCTGAATATTATTTTGCTTCTCTATAAAGGATAAATATTGTGGTTTCCTATTATCTCTTAGGTTTGATTCGTGAGGTTTTCAATTGGTTCCGTGATGGCAAATAAGACCCATCATGTAGAATAGTACTAATTACTATTTATAGGTAATGTGTATATATATATATATATATATATATATATATTTGGAAACAGTAAGCATACATCATATGACCTCAAAACCAACTATACAAATCATCTGGGCATACCCAGGCCTATATCATCTCAAATTTACACTTCACAAGACTATCAACATTACTTCAATCCAAATTGAAAAGATGTTTATTTCTTTCTAACCACAAAAATACCCTATAGCTGCGTGAATAGCTCTCTTTTTGCAACTCAAAGCAGTTTTACCTTTACTTATCTTCATCACCCAGCTCCACACTTTCTCCCATTCATCGTATCTGCACCTTATATCCAATTTCAGCCAACACTTCCTCATCACTTTCCCTGCATATTCACATTCAAAGAAGAGATGGTTACCATTTTCCTCACCTCCTTTACACAATAAACGTCTTGTGTCTTCAATCTGCATCCATGAGGTAAGTCTATCCCTGGTTTTTAGCCTATTCAAAGTGTTCAACCATAGGATGAACCGATGTCTTGCTATGATCCCTCTGCCCCAAACAAGAGTTTTCCACTTCACCTCCTCATAGTGTTCCATGGCATGGACATATGCTTTTTTGAATTGTAAAGCGCCCCTTTTTCCATTTGTTTTGCACCACATCCACAACATCTAACAGTTTGTCTTTGATGGTAATCAGTTTTTTCCATAACCAAGAGTCCGTATTCTTAGTCTCCAAACTCTAGATGGTTCTATCTTTTAAGTAATAGGCGTGGACCCACTTTATCCACATAGAATTATGTTTGGCAGCTATGTTCCATACTTGCTTGAACAACACAGCCATATTCCATTGCTCCAATGATATAATCCCTATTCCTCCTTCAGTTTCTGAAAGGCAGCATCCTTCCATTTGACTGCTGCTTGGCTCTTCCCCATAGCACTCCCACTCCACAGATAGTTCCTACACATCCTCTCTATTTCCTGAATAATTGTGATAGGCATGGGGAATATTTGGCTCCAATATAATTGGACCCCAAAGATCACTGATTTTATCAACAAGGCTCTTCCTACAAAAGATAGGTGCTTAGCTATCCACGATGTTATTCGATTCATTATCTTTTCTATCAATCCTCGGCAGTTTTGTATAGTCAATCTAGATGCTATTAAAGGGACTCCCAGATATCTGAGAGGCATTTCTCCCTTAACAAAACCCGTATGACTCAACAATTGTGCTTTTTTGGTCTCACTAACTCCTCCACAGATCAATTGACTCTTGTCAATGTTAGCATTCAGTCCTGACACTTCTGAAAAGTGTTCAAAAATCTCTTTTATTAGCCCAACTGACTTCTCCTCCCCTTTACAAAACAGCATCAGGTGGTCAGCAAAGCATAGATTTGTTAAACTAACCCTCTGACATTTTGGATGAAATTTGAACCCTGGAGCCTTGTGCAATCCATGAAGGCTCTGGGTGAGGTAATTCATCACAATGACAAACAAATAAGGTGACATTGGGTCACCCTGTCTCAACCCCCTCTTTCTTGGAAAGTACCCAAAGACTAATACATGCAACATAATTGAAAATTTGACCGAGGTCACACACAACATAATCAACTTAATAAACTCATCTAGGAAACATAAGCTACTAAGATCTTTTCCAAAAACACTCAACTGACAGTGTCATATGCTTTTTTGATGTCAAATTTCATCACTGACCTTGGTGAGATCCCCTTTCTGTTGTATCCTTTGACCAACTTATGACAACGTAACACATTGTCCACAATGGACCTTCTTGCAATAAAAGCTCCTTGGGCTTGGTTGATTAAATTATAGGTAACACTACTTTCAGTCTGTTACATATCAGTTTTGATAGAGCCTTGTTAATAACTTTACAACATGCTATGGGTCTCAAATCCCCAACAGTTTTAGGAGTTTTGCACTTTGGAATCAAGTGGAGAAGGGTATGGTTTGCCATAACTGTCCATAATTGCCTTTGTCACCTCATCCCCTACAGTGGACCAAGCTCTTCTAAAGAAACAAGAGTTGAAACCATCAGGTCCAGGGCTCTTATCTTTTGGGATTGAGAATATCACTTGTTTCACCTCTTCCTTTGTAGGAGGTCTTTGCAACTCCCTTCTATCTATATCTGTCAGTATATAGCCATTCTTCACAATCTCTGGATTAATATCTGTTGAAGCTGGACTGTCTGCGCCTATAAGATTCTGATAAAATTTCAGAATCTCATTCTGTGTGCCCTCTGGATCTGTGATTGTTTTTCCTTCACTATTTTTAAGCATATGTATCCTCCCTTGTGCTTTCTTTGCCTTTATCTTTGCAAAAAAATATCTATTGCATTCATCCCCCTGTTGGTAAAAATTAGCTTTGGATCTTTGTTTCAGAAATTCCACCTCCATAGTCAACAATCTTCTCAATTCTCCATAACCCTCATTCTCTTGTTGTATGAGATCTATGTCAAAAGGGGAACTTATTAGCTTTCCCTTATTGACACTAAATCTGCCCTTTGCTTCTGCACTTTATCAAAGATATAAGAGTAGAGCCCTTTATGAAGTGTTTTTAATCTTGCTTTGAGTGTTTTCCACTTTCTGGTAACCTTTTACATCTGACACCCTTGAGCTTACTTTCCCCATTCCTCTTTCACCATATTATAGAATCCTGGATGATGTCTCCAGCCATTAAGAAATTTAAATATGGAGTGACCCAATCTTGTCTCTTTTATATGTAAGACCATTGCACTATGGTCTGAAATATCTTTGTCCAAGAATTGTACATATTCTCCTTCCTGTTGCATGAACCAAGCCCCATTAGCCATGACTCTGTCTAGCTTGCAATAAGTGCGTGTGGTTGTGTCATGGTGATTGCTCCATGTATAGAAGTTTCCTGTGTAAGGGATGTCTTCTATACCCAATCTATCTAGACACTCTTTCATATCTTCATTTCTCCCTTCAAATCCTCCATTGCTAAGTAACTTTTCATTATGAAAATGGGTGGCATTCCAATCCCCCATAAGGACCCATGGCTCAGTAAAATTCATATCACCCAACTCATTCCATAATTGCTTTCTCTCACTTTCCACATTCAAAGCATATACTGCTATACTGATAAAAGTGAAGTTGTTTATTGTCACCTTGCAAGTAATCTGTTGTGCTGTTACAGATAATACTTGACTCTAAACTGTATGGTTTCTCTATAATACCCATATTCTACCATTTGCAACAGCCACATAGTTATTAATGATTGTCCAATCTCCTCTAATGAAACCCCTCACTTTTTGAAACTTGCTTGCTAACTCTTGTTTGCACAATAGCAAACATGTCTAATTTATTTGCCTCAACCACCCTCCTAACAGCAGTCTGTTTCTCAGGTGTATTGAGGCTTTGTATGTTCCATGCCCCTACTATCATATATCTGGTGGTTCTTGTATGGCTCCTCTTTCAACACTAGCTCCTACTTGACTCAACACTTGAAACAGGTTAGATAATGCATGTTGCACCTCAACATTTGCATTGTTTCCAATCCAGTTATGCCCTTTCTTTTGCTTGGATCCTTTCACTTCCTGCCACTCCTTCTTATTTGATTTATCTTTTGAATTAATCGGGTTAGAAGCTACAACCTGACTAGTGCCAGCAATATTGCTGTAATCATCCCCTGCCTTACTTGGTGACTGAGTTTAGATCAATCCCCCATCATTAGTCTTCTGTTGTTCTGGTGGTTCCTCTCTGATATTTTCATGTTGTTTCACCTGCCATTTCTGTTGAATAGTTTTTTGGCAACCTGCTGTATTATGCTCCTATGTATGACATCTTTTACACAGTAGGGGTATCCACTCATATCGCACCCCTTGTTGTATCACCTTATCATTTACAGTGTTCTTGATTGTTAAAACCTTTGGTAGTTCTTTCCTCACCTCCACCTTCACCAAGATCCTGGCAAACTCTAACTCTAACTTCTTAGTTGTCATCTCATCAGTGTACTGTGGTTCCCCAATTCTACTTGCTATCTTGCTCAGACTATTTGCACCCCACATTTCCAAGGGTAGGTTTGGGAGTTGTATCCATATTGGGACATGACTTATCTCCTCTTCCATATCCATTCCTTCATTCCATCTTCTCAAGATGGACGATTTTGAATAGAAAAATTAATTTTCCCTCTTTAGAGCTTCATTCATGCCTTCCTCAGTTTCAAATCGCAACACTAAAAAACCTTTCTCATGTTTTATTACTCTGGGCATTTCAATCCCCTTCCATCTAGCCCTAAGAAAATTAACCATCACAGGCACAGACACATCCTAACTAATAATATATGCAGACAAAGAGTATTTCCAGTAAGCTATTTCCAATTCAACATCCTCTGTTGTAATACATATATCCTCCCCCTTACATTCAATTTTATGTAATGAAATTCCATTAGTACCATCTCGATTACCTATGAACAAGTCACTCCACACGCATTTGGTTGTCTTCTCTGTTTGGATTGTTCATTTTTCCAATTGAACATCCCGATGATCTGTTTCTACCTGTCCATTTTCCTCGGATGCCTTCTGTTTCATAGCTTGTTCAATGGGCTTTTCATTAATTTCCTTAAGCTCAATTCCCTTTCTATCTCAGATTCTGGTTGTGGAGTTTTAGGGCTTGGATGTGCAACACTCATCTTTTCCACCGGTGGATTTTGATTCTGGGTAATCACTGGTGCGATGGGGCTTTAAGAAGCCTTAGTTGCTTGTCTACCTTGTCGTTGCACCATTGTTAGGGTTTTAGTGCACGTTAGACCTCTAACGTGTGCCGAGAGAAAAAGCACTCAATCTCCTACAATTTCTTTTTTTTCAACGCCTCCTAATTTCCAGGAATTAGTCACTTCAACAGTCTTCGATGGTTATATTGGTATCCAAAGTACGAACGAGATGGATGTTTGTTGTCCCAACCATTCTTTTAGTCCCGAGCCCAATAACCCGATATTTTTGTAATGTATAATTTTTATATTATAAAGTAAAATAAGTAGTTGCAGATTTTACTAATTGAGTTTGTATGAGAAAATACATTCCAGATTCCTGATCTATTTAATTGTTGCTTTCCCGTTGCCACATAGATTTTTCCTATTTTTAAATCTCTCTTGTGCAATAGAAGATCTCTGTGTGCTTTTAGGAAGGTGTAAAGCTTACCTCTATTTCAATTTTCAATCTTCTCTTTCTATTTAATCTTGACCAATTTCTTCATCTCCTTCTCAGGTTATTTTTTGTTTCTAATTTTGACCAAATGTTTCTATCAAGTTCTTATGAAATTTACTTTATGATATTTTTTGTTGTGTTATGCAAGTATATGGAGATCGATTTCGAAAGAAAAATAATTATAATTAAAAATGTTAAGTCGAGAAGATGCATTAAATAGTAAAATGTGACGTTGGATTATTTGGTTAAAGGCCCAGGAATCCCTTTTTCTCTTTGTATTTAGCGTTAGATATTTGACTGATGTATGATAGTGATGCGGGTAAAATTTATCAGTAAATTGATATCACGTGATGTGCCATGTGGGGAGGGAATCCGACTCAACACACGACCAACTGGGCTAAGGGTTGAACTAGGTATAGACTGCACTCGTTATTATGCAAGCTGCCTACGTACTCAGTTTGATAGGATCAAGTCAATTCGTAGTTCAATAGTGGAATTACTCTCCAAAATTGCCAGTGGATTTTTGTGTGGAGAGTAGATAATCAATCCTTCCCCAGCTCCTTTGATATATATATATATACATATCTATATATATATATATATATAGGAGCTGGAAGTGGGCTATGGGCAGTGGGCTAAAACTTAGCAATAGCCCATTAGACTATTTATTAACCCAATCTGTAGCTATTTAATACTAAAAATAGCCCAATTACCTTTATAGCCTCATGAACACAGGGCTATATTCATAATGGGCCGCCAGCTCTATGGGCCTGACTATTGTATTATCCGCGAACTCGATTTACGGGATGCGCCCAGGCCCAAGTCGGGGGTGGATTAATTACCATAATGCTCCTAAATATTTTTGGTGCACATCATAATGCTGGACTCCAACGCCTCCTCCTTTCATTGATATCCGTCTTCCTTTCTCAAATGCACAGAAGAAGAAAAAGAAAGAGATGGATCCGAGTTTCCTTCGTATTTTGTCTATTCTTCGTGAGATGAGGATAAATATTCCTGTTGTGGACGCTATTTTGCAAATGCCAAACTATGTTAAGTTCTTCTAGGATATTCTATCCAACAAGCAAAAATGGGAGGAAAATGAAACGGTTTGTCTAACCAAGAAGTGCTCCGCTGTCTTACTCAACAAATTGCCTCGCAAGCTCAAGGACCCGGGGAGTCTTACCATACCATGCACTATTGGCCATCTTACTTTTGACAAGGTGCTTTGTGATTCGGGCGCGAGTATCAATCTTCTTCCCTACTCTATCTTCAAGAAGCTCGGCCTCGGGAAGCCCAAACCTACATCAATGTCCTTACAAATGGAGGATTGTTCAATTAAACACCCGAAGGGCTTCATTGAAGATGTAATTGTGCAAGTGGACAAATTCTACTTCTTGGTCAATTTCGTAGTGCTTGACATGGAAGAGGATGTGGAAGTACCGTTAATTCTAGGGATGCCATTCCTCGCCACGGGTAAGGCAATCATTGATGTCGCCGATGGTAAGCTTACTCTTCATGTGGGTGATGAGAAGGTTATTTTTGATGTATTTAAAGTTCTTAAACATCCAAATGATCATGATTCATGTTTACACATTGATGCATTTGACACTTTGATTGGTGAGACTTTTCAGGCACACATGGTAGATGACCCGCTAGAGATGTGTCTTTTGCAATCCATGGATGTCGATTCGGCGAGTGAGGAGCAATTAGAAATTGTGTGTTGCTTAGAAAAGCAACCTCCTTACTACATCATGGGGGTTGAAAAGCTAGAAAGATCGCTCTCGGCTCCCTCTCGCCCTTCCATTGAAGAGGCCCCTACCCTTGAGCTTAAACCGTTGCCTTTACATTTGAAATATGTGTTCTTAAATGATAATAAGACATTGCCCTTAATTATCTCATTTTATTTGACAGGGGAACAGGAGGAACAACTCATGGGAGTTTTGAGGGCCAACAAGAAAGCTTTTGGGTGGACAATTGCGGACATTAAAGGCATTAGCCCGACTATATGCATACACAAGATACTCATGGAGGACTCCTATAAGCCTACACGTCAACCACAAAGAAGGTCTAACCTACAAATACAAGAGGTAGTCAAGAAAGAAGTTATTAAGTTACTCGACGCAGGTATAATCTACCCTATCTCTGATAGTGCATAGATAAGTCCTACTCATGTACTTCCAAAGAAAAGGGGCATCACTGTGATTAAAAATGCAAACGATGAATTGATTCCCACACGTATGCTTACCGGGTGGTGAGTGTGCATAGATTATCGTAAGTTAAATGACGCCACTCGTAAGGACCACTTTCCCCTCTCTTTCACTGACCAAATGCTCGAACGGTTAGTCGGGCACGATTTTTATTATTTTCTAGATGGATACTCCGGCTATAATCTAATTGCCATAGACCCCGAGGACCAAGAGAAAACCACTTTCACTTGTCCCTATGGCACATTTACTTATAGAAAGATGCCATTTGGATTGTGCAATACCCCGGACACCTTTCAACGGTGCATGATGGCAATTTTACATAACATGGTTGAGGAATTCCTTGAGATTTTTATGGACGATTTCTTAGTTTTTGGAACATCCTTCGATACATGTCTTGATCATTTAACTCATGTTCTAAAACGTTGTGAGGAAACCAATCTTGTTTTAAATTGGGAGAAGTGTCATTTCATGGTCCGTGAAGGGATTATGCTTGGTCACAAGGTCTCTCATAGAGGGATTGAAGTGGACCAAGCCAAGATTGAGGTCATTGAGAAGCTTCCCCCTCCCACATCGGTCAAATCCGTGAGGAGTTTCCTTGGGCATGCCGATTTCTATAGGCGGTTTATCTTGAACTTTTCTAAAATTGCGAAACCATTGTCTAACTTGCTTGTTAAAGATGCACCGTTTGATTTCGACTCTACTTGTATGCAGGCATTCCTCACTTTGAAGGAGCGGTTGATATCCGTCCCCATCACGGCACCTCCCGATTGAAGCTTGCCCTTCGAGTTGATGTGTGATGCAAGTGACACCGCGGTTGGTGCGGTACTTGGCCAACGAAAGAAAAAGGTATTTCAAACCATCTATTATGCTAATAAGACTCTAAATGATGCGCAAATGAATTATGCAACCACCGAAAAAGAGTTACTAGCTATAGTATTTGCATTTGACAAATTCCATACCTATCTCGTTTTGAACAAAGTGATTGTGTACACTGATCACTCCGCACTAAAGTACTTGCTTGCCAAAAAGGATACCAAACCTAGACTCATTAGTTGGATTTTACTACTTCAAGAATTTGACATAGAAATCAAGGATAAGAAAGGAGTAGAAAATGTGGTCGCCGACCATTTGTCTAGGATAGAGGCCCCTAGCCCCGAGTGCGTGCATGATAAACCCATTTTTGAGGAGTTTCCCGATGAGCAATTGTATGCCATACTTCATAACGATACTCCTTGGTATGCCAATTTTTCAAATTATCTTGTCGCGGGAGTTCTTCCCCCAGATATCACTTTTCATCAAAAGAAGAAATTCTTATTTGATGTGAAGTAATATTTGTGGGACGAACCATATCTATTTAAGATTTGTGCAAATGGCCTCATTCGAAGATGTGTCCCCAAGGAGGAAATAGCATCGGTTCTAGCTCATTGCCATGACATGTCGAGGTGGCCATTTTGGGCCTTCTAAAACAGTGGCTAAGGTGCTTCAATCAGGTTTCTTTTGGCCCACACTCTCTAAAGATGCATTTTTGTATGTCCAATCTTGTGATAGGTGCCAACGAACGGTTAATATCTCTAAAAGACATGAAATGCCCTTGAATAGCATGCTTGAGTGTGAACTATTTGATGTTTGGGGTATTGATTTCATGGGACCCTTCCATAATTCTTGTTCCAATAAGTATATTCTTGTTGCGGTTGACTACGTCTCTAAATGGGTTGAAGCCGAGGCTTTGCCCACTAACGATGCTCGGGAGGTTACTCGATTTTTAAGGAAAAGGATTTTCTCTAGTTTTAAAACCCCAGAGCAATTGTTAGTGACTGGGGCACCCATTTTTGCAACAAGCAATTCGAACACTTATTGAACAAGTATGGGGTAAGGCATAAAATTTCAACTCCCTACCACCTTCAAACGGGTGGGCTAGTGGAGGTGTCTAATAGGGAGATTAAACGCATTCTTGAAAAAATTGTCAATGCATCTAGGAAGGATTGGTCTCTAAAGCTAGATGACGCCTTATGGGCCTATAGGACCACATTTAAACCCCGATTGTCATGTCCTCGTATCGCCTCATTTTTGGAAAAGCATGTCACCTACCGGTTGAGCTTGAGCATCGTGCCTTTTGGGCTATTAAGTTTCTAAATTTTGACTCTACACTTGCCGGTACAAAACGATTGCTCTAATTGCATGAGCTCAAAGAATGGCGCCACCAAGCTTATGAGAATACCAAACTTTACAAGGAACGATAAAAAACGTGGCATGACAGACACATTCTTCCCCGCGAGTTTCATGAGGGAGAGAGAGTTCTCCTTTACAACTCTCGACTCCGACTTTTTCTCGGGAAGCTCAAATGACGGTGGTCTGGACCATTTCTTGTATCTCGCATATATCCCTCGGGTGCCGTCGAACTCACAATAGATACGGGACAAACCTTCATGAAAAATGCTCAACGGTTGAAGCACTATATGGGGATTGATGGACCACGGGACAAGGTGTCCATCCCTCTCGGGGATCCTCCATGATTCCATATCTCAAGTTGAACTACCGACTATAAACTAGCGCTTCTTGGGATGCAACCCAAGCTCTCTTTCCCTTCTCGTCTTTTCATGTTTTTAGTTTAGTTTGCTTTGTTTTCTTGTGCTTAGTCTTTGATTAGTTTGAGTTTGTCGTTGTGTTGATCGTTGTCTTTCCTTATTTTTGCAGAAAACGGACTTAAATCTCAGCATGTTATCCCACGCCTGGGCGCCGAATATATCGTGCCTAGGCACCGATCACCCTCAGTTGACATTTTGGTTCACAGAGCCACGCCCAGGCGCCTTCCAATCCACACTTGGGCGCCGGTATTCCACGCCTAGGCGCCAAAGGAGCTCAAAAGTTAGTTTTTCCTTCGCATCCTTGCGCCTGAGCGCCACTAAATCCGTACCA
Source organism: Buddleja alternifolia (assembly GCA_019426215.1). Classification (NCBI taxonomy): domain Eukaryota; kingdom Viridiplantae; phylum Streptophyta; class Magnoliopsida; order Lamiales; family Scrophulariaceae; genus Buddleja; species Buddleja alternifolia. Next base: position 21,545,872 of record CM033402.1, read on the forward strand.
CGGCATTGACTGAAGTCCAATAGCCATATTTTAATTCGAATTACGGCACCTAGGCGCCATCATACGCACGCCTAGGTGCCGATCAGGTATTTAAGTTAAATTTGAGTAAAAAATTAGTTCAAAATTCATCATCTCTCTCTCTCTCTCTACACTCTGCTCTGCCGCTCTCCATCATCTCCACCGTCCCCCCCGCCGCCAGAATAGCCATTTCAACCGTCTCTCCGCTGCTTAACTGCCACAGTCTCTATCCTCACGTTGTGGGGTTCGGTTTTCAGTCGGATTTGCGGCCATTTTGAGCAATAAGATTTCTTTGCAATTTTGGGCTATACAGAGCCGTTTCCGATTTGGGGTTGATTGCTTGTGTTGTTGTGGGTTGGTTGCGTGAATTCAGAGAACGTGGTAGCAAAATTACAGTTGTTACGCTGCTCGATTGTTGATTCGTTATCGGTAAAAAGAATCCACCATCCAATGGTAAGAAGAAGGTCGGGGAAGGGCCATCCACCAACCCCGAGCCCCCACATGACACAATATCATCGATTACATTTCCCCGTTCTTTAAACCCGAAAGCAGAACTTATTTTTAATGGTCTATACAGTCGATCGATTATCAAAGAAAAACCTTTCGCAAGTAGTGCCAAGACATCAATGAAAGCCCGAATTGAGTTTCACGGGTTGGACTATTTTTGTGGCCCCTTAGAGGCTATTCGCCTTCCTTGAATTCAGGAATTTTATAGTACCGGGGCATACCTCTCCATCACAGACAAAAAAAGTTGGCGGGCGGACACGATTGATGTTCGGGATAGAAGGGTAATTTTTGATGCTACTGCTCTTAGTGAGTGCCTCGGGATGGCGATCCCCTAGGTTTGTAGGTATCTATCTCTCTATAAGCTAGACGGGATGTACACTGTTTCCCTCGACGAGATCCTTGGGGTCATTGCTATCGCGGGTACGAATTGGCTCGAAGGGGAGTCACACTTACCCCGTCGTATCTTGCTCCCCGAGGCAGCCTTTTTGGCTCGACTTCATCTGTTTTAACCGCATCCCGAGCTCCAACAGATCTGAGTTGAACAAGGATCGGGCCTTGCTTATATACTCCATCATGACACAGCGACATGTTAACTTTGTGGGGTTGATCCACCGATTTTTATTAGGGCATATCAAGAGAATGGGCATCGAGTTCACTCCAGTGGTTGACCCGACACAGGCTAAAAGGAAACGAGGGGAGTCATCCAATCCAAAGAAGAACCCGTTTATCTTCCCGTCTCTCATTTCAGCCTTGTGTTTGACAGCCGATGTTAGGGCTTTTCAGAGCGAGACTACAGACCCTGCCGGCACCCCGCTTCCCTTCTCGGACACCCCAGCTTCAGCCTCTCCGCCTATTTCCCAGAGAGCTCGTCCGACACTTGCTCGTGACACCGGATCCATCCGGTTAACATCCTCTGATGTCGATGCTCTTAGGGCTGATGTCAGTCAGTTGCGAGTTGAGATGCAGCTGATGATGAGCAACAACTGTGCTTACTTTCGGTAACTTATCTGCGAGCAGGACGCATTTATGGCCAGAGGGCCTTTCGATTACTCCGCACTGCCTACTTTCCCACGCTCTGATGCCCCTCAGCCGGATGATATGATTGGTGTCGGTGCGTTGGTTGTTGGGGGTGATTCTGCTAAGCCCGACGGGGGCCAGGATGATATGTTGGACATGGATGACATTATGGGTGGAGCAGAGGATGAGGGTGTCCATGATGATAGAGATGATGCTTATGTTGACCTTTTTGTCAATGAGGATGATTAGCATGTCTATTTAGTCTATTTCCTGTTTTCGTATGTTGGATTTTTATTTTGTTTAGTTGTTTAGTTTCTGTTGATGTTTGTTTTATGGATATTTTGTTGTGTTTGTTTCACCCATTTGTTTTTAATAGATGCTTGTCTTTTTTCGTTATCTTTTGTTTTGTTGTTGGTTGTTTTTCGTTTCTCGCTTCTATCCATTACTTAACGCTTTGTCTAGCTAGCATCGTGTAATGTGTAGTTTTTGAGTTCATTACTCACACTGCTGTTGCTACTCTTGGACACATTAGCATTCGAGGACTCGGGTTTGCTTTTCAGCACCCATTATGGTGACATGTACTTTGCTCTTCTATTTTTGGAACATTGGGCAGAATGTTCGTTCTAAGTTTGGGGGTGGGGGAGGGAGGTATACTAGATCCATTATAGTCATGTTTGTTCATGTTTTATATATTTCGGTCCAAGTTTTGGGGGGGGGGGTGTGAAACGTGTGCAATTTTAAAAATTTTTGGATAGAAGTTCAACCTTTCAATCAATGCATTGAGAATGGTTAATTTGGATCCAAGACATGTTTTCTCTATCAATTTGGATTTTAATGACTATATACATCGTTTCCTTGCTTGTGGGACCCTAAACGAGATTAGATTGTCCTTAAGATGATTCACATATGCACATAAGTCGAGGGTAGAGGAGTTGAGTGGATAATCATTTTGAAACACTTTAAAGACTTGATCCCGGAAATATCAATTTAGAATTTTCACATGTGTTATGAGTTGAGAATGTTAGCTTTGTATGCTTAACAATAATAAAATAGGTTGAGCATTGATATCACTGCAAAATTCAGGCTTAATAGATGTTGGGGGCGAATAGCACCATGCCTAGAATACTATACTGTTATGCTAATTTGAGTTAAGATCAAGCCAATGCAAGTGTAAAGGTAATAAGGACCTATTTTTGTTTTGTGGCCTTTGACACTCGAGTGATTAAGCCCTTAGGAGTGTCTCTACAATTAATACCCTAAAACCGTCCAGTTTGGGAGTTATTGGCCTAAAGCTCGTTACAAGGGTGTCATAGAAAGCCTAAGAGAACCGAACATTGCACATGGTCTAGCCTCTAATGTTTTGAGTTGAAAGTTGCATAAGTTAAAGCCTAAAGTAGATAAAGTGATGAATTTTAAGTGGCTATGAAGTTTTCTTCAATTCTCGTGCATTGTGACTAATCGAAAGTTGATAGATATGGGATCAATGCTTGAAAAGTGGTAAAAATGTCACTCGACTATAATACTTGAGATTTATTACACTACACCCTTAGGATGGTCTTTTCGAAGTTAAGGCGTAACATAAGCAAGTATGTGACGTGTATATATATGTAATTTTTAGCTTAAATAGATGAATTCATGCCATTGCGTTATTATTCATCATATTGACTTGCGTTGATTGATTGGGGTTGAAAATCCTTCGATTTTGTGGGTATATCGTATGCAAACCCTCACGAGACTATAACTCGTCCTTTGAGATAACTCAAGGGTTCAAAGGCTTGTTGCATTCGCTAAATGCAACTGTGTATTCCACGAAAGTGAGTTAAGTAGTTTTTTTCCTTTTTGTTCTCCCTTGTTTGAGTTGTTTTTAGGTCCTTTAGCATATTGCTCGAGGACGAGCAATAGATAAGTTTGAGGGGGTTGATATGAGTCATTTTGCATGTGTTTTTAGACCCTTTTTATTGACTATTTAGGTCTATTTATAGCTTGATTTGTGCCACTCGTATGTTTAATATGTGTGTTAAGTGAATTCAGGCATTGAGCAACGATGCACGAAGAAAAGGGTAAGAGATAGCGTATCAAACAATTTCCAGTTGGATGCTTCGCAGATCCGGGCCCTGGGGCCATCTAAGCCACGCCTAGGCGCCATCCAAAGAAAAGAACAAGCAAGCCACGCAGTACGGCACCTAGGCGGCGCCTGGGCACCAATACACCCACCCGTAGGCGCTGCTGTAACCGTTTTTTGGAAGCTATAAAGCGAAGTTTCCAGCTCATTTCAAGGGTTTGAATTTTGGAGTTGGGAGACCACTCTGCTGGATTTGAACCATCTTTTCACCTACCTTGAAGGGGAAGAAGAAGATAAGAGCTAAGGATTGAAGCTCCTCTTGAAAATCCATCACCATTCAACCTTTTAGGGAGTTTATTCATTATTTATTGCATTTTGTGTTTACACTTATGTATATGAATCTGTTGAATATATTCTTCTATGTTGATGGTTATGGGCTAAATTCATATGGCTAGGGCCTTGTAAGAATTGATTTGTGATGTATTCGTATTAGTGATAATCGTTGAACTAATTCCTAGGTTGCTATGTGTTATGAATTTGTGCTTATGTTTCTTACAAGTGATTGATCACCATATGTATGATTTATTGCCTAGTTTAGCATTTTGAGAAAGACATAAACTAGGGTGCAAAGGATTTATAACATCACCGAACCAAATAGGAGTTGCCCTAGACATAGGTAAAGACTCCTGGGTGAAGTTGTTCAATTCTAATCGAGTAAACTCTAGTTCTTTAATGCATGCTTAGAGGATAGATTTCCGGGTAGACATACTTAGGAAACCACCATTTAAGTATCGGAGTCTATCACGAGACATCGGTCATTCTTTACCTAAAGAGTTTTCACCATATCAACTAGGTCTAATAATTCAACAAGAGTTTTTGTGCGAATAAGGATCAAATCAAGTCTTGCATGTGTCTTAGTCTATTTTCACACTTGAATTTCAATCCATTGCTTGTTCTTACTTTTGTTCTTTGTTTACTTAATTGTTTTACTCTTACTTTACTTTAATTGTCTTTTCTCCCATTGCAAATCATAAACTAAAATCTAAGTCTCCGTGGTTCGACAACCCGAACTTATTTTGTCCACTTTTATGACTACACACGACTAGAGCACTTGCTATAAAAGCACGTTAGCCTCTAGCATGTCAAGAATCACAGACTTTGGAGACTCTAACTCCAGAACATGTGTTTTCAGAGTTAAAGGCATTTGAGTTCTATTTGGGTGAAGTCAGCAACACATTGACTTCAGTGACTGAATCAGGAGCTTTAATCTCTACTACAAAAAGTAAGGGTAAAGCGATTAGTGAGGTGAAATCAGCGGAATCCAATGAAGAAAAAGAGATGGCTTTATTGGTCAAGAAATTCAAGAAATTTCTAAGATATGAAAAGAGAAACCCTATTAGACAAACTTCATTGCAAACCCCTCCCCCTGCACCAGCGCCTCAGTATCAAGCGCCAGTGTATTCTGCACCTCAACCTGTAGCTCCAGTTCCATATCAAGCGCCTCATTCTCCTACTCAGAATCTCTCAGCGGCAGTAGTTTCCAAAAGGTTATCAAATGAACAGAAAATGAAAACTAACCTTTGCTATAACTACAGGAAACCAGGGTACTACTAGATAAATTGCCCTTATCTAAATGTGTCTAAGCCTACTATGCGGATACAAACCAATTCAGGAGCAACCTTCTCTAACAAGGTTTGCTATCGGAATCTGAACCATTCTCCGCACCTGAAGAGGACTTGGAATCATCAAATGAAAGCAGTGATGATGAACCATCAAGCGACTTAGCGTTAATTTGTCTCATGGCAAGAGATGAAGAAGCGTCTGATGACTCGCTATCTAAGGTAAACACTGAATTGTCTCATCCTCTTTCTTATGATAAATTACTTGACAAAGTAAATGAGTATTATAAAGATTGTCAAGATGCCGCCAAGTTATATCAAAATCACTTTGATATCATTTCATCGCTCACAAGTGACAAAATGATGCTCAAGGCAGAGTTGCAAGTTCAGCAACAATGTATTGAGAAGAATCAATCGCTTGGGAGTGAAATTATCTAACTGAAAAGTGATATTGATATAATAGTCAAGAGAGAAGCTGAATTGATCGCCAAACTTGCCACATTAGAACAGCTTGTCTCATCATTATCCAAAGTGTCAAGGAAGCTAGATAATGTGACTGAGGTAACCAAACTTTTTGGTGAAAAGACCAGTTTAGGTTGTGATGAATTTGGTCAAAAATCAAGAACCTCTAAGGTTATGGCAACCAACAAAGGAAAAGGTGTATTCTTTGTTGAGAAGAGTTCAAACAGTCAAACGCTGAATGAACCCAAGGACAATGGTAAGAGGCTAAATGAGAAGGTCTATACCAACTCAGGCAACAAGGAAAAGACGAAAGTGAATGATTCACATAAGAAGGTTCTTCCAAACGCTCAAAAGGCTAAGGATAAACCATCTACAAGTGAATTAAACGCTAAGCGTTAATAGCCAAAAGCAACTCCTAAGCCAGTGCCGAGGAAATACCAACGTCAATATCCTCAAAGATCTAGATCAAATTATCGATAATGTGATGATTATGATTATGATTACGACTATGATTACTATTATAATCGAGAATATTACTATACACCTAAAAAGCACACACAACACAAACCAAAACCCAAGAAGGCCAATCTTCCTATAATGAAGACAAGGCAAACATGGGTTCCGTCAGTTTTAATTCAAACCAAAGCTACTAACGTTGATGGATCCAAGACAAAATGGGTACCTAAGAAGAATTAGAACTGCCCTTTAAATGCAGGTACCTAGAGCCGACACTGATACTTCAGTTTGGTACATTGATAGTGGGTCATCAAGGCACACGACTGACTTAAAGGATTTCTTGGTCAACTATCGTGCAACCAATGGTCCTCAAGTTATATTCGGTGATGACTCCAAAGGTAAAACCAAAGGTATTGGTATCATGCATAGGGGGGGACATCATGATAACTAATGTATATTATGTTGAGGGTCTTAAGCATAATTTGTTAAGCATTAGTCAATTTTGTGATAAAGTCTTTGAAGTCAAATTCTCAAGCGACTGTTGCTATGTTAATGACGTTAAGACTAAGTCTACTAAATTAAGAGGAAAAAGAACAAACAATTTGTATTTAGTGGATTGGGATTCAACAATAGATAACAACCCTACATGCTTTGTTGCTAAGAGTCAAAATGAATTGGGTTGGTTATGTCATAGAAAAATGAATCTCCTTAACTTTAAGGCAATCTCTCAATTAATATCGTTAAATCTAGTAAAGGGATTACCTTCAGAAAAATCACTTATGTGATGCATGGCAAATGGGTAAACAAGTCAAATCATCTTTTAAGAAGAAACCTCATCTATCTGCTTCTAAAATTCTTGAACTATTGCATTTAGATTTGTTTGGACCTAATCAAATCATAAGTGTTAGTGGTAATAAGTACTCGCTAGTAATAGTTGATGATTTCTCTTGCTATACATGGGTAGAATTTCTAGCGACCAAAGATGAAACTAGTGTCAAGCTCACAATGCTAATTCGTCAATTACAAACATCAAAAGATTTAATAGTGACGAGAATTAGAAGCGATAGAGGAACTGAATTTACTAACCATATTGTTGAGAAGTTTTGTACAGGTATTGGAATACTTCATGAGTATTCTGTGCCTAGAACACCTCAACAGAATGGAGTGGCTGAGTGACGGAACAGAACTCTTAAAGAAGCTGCTAAGACGATGTTAGCGGAGTTCAAGCTGCCTCAAAGGTTTTGGGCTGAAGCAATCAATACCACTTGCTACACTTACAACCGGTGTATGATCAACATGCAACATGATAAGACTCCATATGAATTGTGGAAGGGACGTAAGCCAAATGTATCATATTTTCATGTATTTAGTTCAAAATGTTTCATTCATAACAATGGATCCCAAAATCTAAGGACATTTGATTCTAAAGCGGATGAGGGAATCTTTCTAGGCTACGCCAAAAATGGAAAGAGTTTTCGCATCCTAAATAAGATCAAATCAAAGGTTGAAGAATCCATTCCTGTTGTGTTTGATGATGCTAACCAAGAACCCAGTAAGGTAAATCCTAATGATGTAGGAATTGAAGATCTTGCCCAACAAGCGTCACAAATCAATCTTGGTGATGATAGTGATGATGATGAGGATGATGAGATCTTTGTGCCTAATCCTAAGATTACTCGTGAGGTTACTAATGATGATAGTGTCAGAAACGCTGATAATCATGAAGAGAATGACCATCAAGAGCAAATAGGAACTGTGAATGACGTAGCGACAGCGCAAGAGACAAATGAGGGTCAAGCGATTGATAATCAAGAGTCTCTCAACCCGTTCCAACCAGATTGTAAATAGCATAGAGATCATCCACCAGAGCTAGTTATTGGAGATATTGAAGCACCTGTTGAACTAGGGCCGCTACAATCAATGAGGTCATGTTCGCAAGTTTACTATCTCAAATGGAACCAAAGAAAGTGGATGAAGCACTCAGTGATTCAAGTTGAGTAGAAGCGATGCAAGAGGAGCTTAACCAATTTGAGAGAAGTAAGGTTTCGACGCTAGTACCAAGACCAACTCACTAAGGAGTTATTGAGACTAGATAGGTTTTTAGGAACAAGATGGATGAAGATGGCATTGCTATAAGAAACAAAGTCAGACTAGTCGCTCAGGGTAATTGCCAAGAAGAGGGTATTAATTTTGATGAGACGTATGCCCCAGTAGCCCATCTAGAAGCGATTCGGATGTTCCTAGCGTTTGTCACATTCAACAAGTTCACAGTGTACCAAATGGACGTGAAGAGTGCTTTCCTGAATGGTAAACTCCAAGAAAAAGTATACGTGGAGCAATCCCCACGATTCATCAACAACTATGGTAAGAGTATGGTCTATAAATTGGATAATGCACTTTATGGTCATAAACAAGCACAAAGAGCCTGGTATGACACTCTCTCTATCTTTCTTATTAATAAAGGTTTTTCAAAAGGCAGCGTTGATACAACGTTATTTAAAATTACCCATAATGAAGATATTCTTTTAGTCCAAATTTATGTTGATGATATTATATTCGGATCTACTAATAAGCGATTGTGTGAGAAGTTTTTGAAAATGATGCAAGATCAATTTGAAATGAGCATGATGGGTGAATTAACTTTCTTCTTAGGATTACAAGTTAAACAACTCCCTAATGACATATTTATAAACCAAGCTAAATATACACGTGATATGATTAAGAAATTTGGTATAGAAAATGCATCATCTTCAAAAATTGCAATGAGCCAAACGCTTAAGTTGGATAAAGATGAAAGTGGGAAGAAAATTGATATCACCAACTATAGAGGTATCATTGGATCACTTCTTTATCTTGCCGCTAGTAGACCTGATATTATGTTTTCGGTATGCATGTGTGCACGCTTTCAAGCTGATCCAAAAGAATCACACTTAATTGCTACCAACAAAAATCTTAAATACCTAAAAGGCACACGAAATTTGGGCTTATGGTATCCAAGGGACTCTCCTTTTGAACTAATTGATTATTCAGACGCAGATTTTGCAAGATGCAAACTAGATAGAAAGAGTACTAGTGGTACATGTCAATTTCTAAGTGATAGACTCGTTTCGTGGCATAGTAAGAAACAACAATCCATAGCGACTTCTATTGCTGAGGCAGAATATTTAGCCACTAGAAGCTGTTGTGCACAAATCCTTTGGATGAGGTAACAACTTAGAGATTATGGAACAATCTTAGGTCCTACCCCAATCCATTGTGATAACCAAAGCGCTTTAGCTATGACCCAAAACACAGTCCTTCATTCTAGAACTAAACACATTGACATTCGCTACCATTTCTTGCATGACCATGTTCGAAAGAAAGATATCTCCATGCATTTCATCGGTACTGAAAAACAACTGGCAGATATCTTCACCAAAGCGCTCAACGAACAACTTTTTCTCACTTTGAGAAGTGAATTAGGTATGATTGATTTAAACGCTTAATCATAAAACATCATATCTTTCATAGGCATATAATTTAGGGGGAATCTACTTTAATTTTATGTTTAATGCGTTTTTCCAAAAATTGAAATAAGTTATCAATTTTAGGGGGAACTTTAAAATTGTACTTATATCAACCAATGAGCGTCTATGATCAAAAATGATTTTCAAAATTTTATGCATTGATCATTAGTGTTTATCTTTTATGCATGACAAAATCAATTTCTAATAAAATAAAATAAAAATATCTTTTAAAGATCAAAAGCGATTGAATTTTATTAAAAGACTTCAGCGTTAAGAATATTCCCATTTAAACGCTAAGTAACTTTCTTTGAAAAACATGCATTGTTTTCATCACTAAAAGGTAGCGTGTGGATAAGTCGAAAAAGATAAGCTTTGACAATTGCCCACGCGCTCCTATCAAATCAAACTGACGGTCAATGGTTACTATCTAAAATAGGCGGCTCAGTAAATACAAGTGTCTGGGTACGTGTCAGTGTACCATCAGGCTCATGCAACTCACGCTCAACATTTTAATATCTCAAACGTTTTTGAAAAGCAACTGCGAGCTCCAAATTTTTTATTTCACAGCAGTTAACCAAATTCATTGCGCCTTTTTACATCCGTCTTTATGATTAAGTGGCTCAGATTCAATTTTATTTATTTCTGAATTAATTATTTTCATATTGGGCATTTATCTAAGAAATTGAGGAGTTACTTTTGCCTTCTATTTAAACCCTTAAATTTTTTATAGAAAAATTTTATCACTTTCAAAATTCCCTTTACTGTAAGAAATTCTCTCAAGGCAAAAAGGATTTCTTCCATACTCTCTCAAAGCTTCAATCTTTCATCAATGGCGCCACCAAAGTCTTCGAAATCTGTTGCCGGAAAATCTTCTAAGTCCAAAACTGAAAAAGAAGTAACAGTCAATGCTGGATTTCTGGTAAACTGGGACTATTTCTTTGACAACCAAAACTTCCCTTTGAGAACCATTCTCCCACTCGTTGAAGAATCGGATCTAAAAATAATGTTGACCTCCCATTCTTCGATTCACGCAGAAGAAAACCTTTTCTTCTTTCAGAATGTTGTCATTTCTGACGACGGCTACTCCATTTCTTAGGTGTTTCCTTTTGCCAAATAAACCTTCATTCTTACTCTTCAACTTTTGTCCACATTACTGCAACTACCTACTCATGGTGGAGAAGTTGAAGATGTGACCCTTGGAGACGCCACTAAGGTCTGGGATCTGGTCAACAAAGCTGACATTGATGCAGCCTACGCATCAAATTTCAAGAAGAATGACCTGAAGGGCGATATCTGGCTGATATCTGCGCAAAGATGATCAAGTGCAGAAAAGGAAGTTTTGATAAGGTAACCAACATACAGTACAAAATGATGGTTGCTGTTTTGACGAAGCTAAAGGTCAATTGGGCCAGATATGTGTTTAACCACTTCAAGGCAGTGACTGAACAGTCGATTAATTCCAAGCCCCTATGGGATTGTGTTAAGTTTCTTGTTAAGCGCTAGCGTTTACGTTAATACCGCAGGTAAAAAGGTTCCAGCGCATAAATTCTACTACCAAAAAATGATTGGCGAACTGCTAAAACCCAAGCGATGGGGTATTGCAGCGGTTCCTAAGGAGGAATGAGAGCGACTTCTTGCTGAAGTAGATGATCGCAGTGATGATGAGGAACAAGCGACATCATCTTCATCATCATCTTCAGAAGAAGAAGTAGTGGTTAAGAGACCAAAAAGAAAAACTATCTTGAAAGTCGCTGAGGCAGCCAAGCCAGCAAAGAAACAGAAGAAGAAGAAGACAAAAAAACAGAAATCTCCCTCTCCTTCTCCCCAATCCCTCTCTCCCCCTGCCGCTTTTGTTTTCTCTCTAGAAGAAGAAGAAGCAGAATAAGTAGAAGTACCGCTAGCACGCAAGCGTACTCCTTGGTCCACTCCAACAAGATCAACAAGCGCTTAAAGAACCAGGCGAGCCAGCGCTTGAAGAACCAGCGAGTGTTCCATCTCCTCCTGCTGCTGCTGAAACTATTCCTGAATCCATTTCAGAGCCTAAAGCCGCTACTCTTTCTGAGAGGCTTGCTCATTTTCAGGGTATGTACTTGTGATAAACAAAGTATCTTCTCCTTTCCTCGTTAGGTTTACTTTTCTAACGCTAGGATAAAACTCTTTCAGTCGAAACTGAAGTGGATATTCAAAATGTCCTTAATACTCTCGAGACAAATAAAATCCCTATTCGTGCTGATCCCCTTACTACACTCATTAATCTTGAAGATGATGAAGTAGTCCTGGAGCCCGAGGATATGGACCAATCCAAAGATCAAGCGACTGAAACAGTCAAAGAGATTCCTCAGGGTAAGCGTTGTAGTCTTTTTACCGTCTATTTCTGCTTTGTGGAAATTTTATTTGTTTTCTCAAATGCATGCATGTGTCAGCTCAAAATGTCCCAGATGCTAATGCACCTCCACCTCCTGAGGTCAATGTGGAATTGGATGTAGATATGACAACAGTTGTGGACATAGCTAAAGATATTGCTTAAGTCCTTCCTGACGCTGAAACATCTCCAGTCAGTGAAGCGACTGTTCGAGCTGAGCGGACGATAGAAGTGGCCCCTATCCCAACTGAAGCAATTGCCTTTGTCCCTACTCTAACTGGACCTCCTCCCCATGTCATCAACTTCTTTCCCCGCGGCTATAATGCAGATGTTGAATTTTATTTTGCCACTAGAGAAAGTGACACCAGACAACTCGTTGAAATGGAGATTGCTTTTCAAGATACTCTCCTGACACGATAACAGCTAACGTGCTATAATAGCAAGTGCACTAGTCGTGTGTAGTAATAAAAGTGGACGAGAAGTCCGGATTGTCGAACCACAAGGACTTGAATTCTAGTTTACGATTTTATAACAACAAAGATCAATACAATAAAGGTAAAATGAGTGTGAAACGCGTAAGATAAGAACAAGATTGCACAAGTGATTTAAAACCAATTATAAAGGGAGACTAAGGCACATGCTAGGTCCAAATTGATCAAATATACTTATAAAGGCTCTTGTTGTAGAATTACTCTTATATTGTTATGGTGAAAACTCCTAAGGTAGAGAATAACCGATGTCTCGCGTATAAACTCCTATACTTAGATCGTGATTTCCCAAATATCCCTATCCGGAAATCTAACCACTAAACATGCATTAATGTACTAGAGTTCACTCGATTTGAATCGAACGACTTCACCCGGGAATCTTTACCTATGTCTAGGGCAATTCCTCATTAGTTGCGGGTCATGATGTGAATTTCTTGCACCCTAAGTCAATTTTCTCCCGAAATATTAACCTAGGCATAAGATTCTAACATATAGTGATCAAGTATATGCAAGATAGACAAAAACACAATTCACATCACATAACAATATAAGAACAACCTCAACAATCATCTATTGTAAGCATATATCACAATTTGTCCTTACATGGCCCTAGTCTTACGAATTTAGTTCATAATTGAAAGCATAAAAGACATAAGAGGAATATTCATAGACATAAATGAAATGAAAAGCTCTTAAAAACTCCCTAAATGGTGAATGATGATGGATCTTGAAGTTGAGCCTTCAATCCCCAAGCTCTTTTCCTTCCTCTAGTTTTCCCCTCCAAGAGTGATGAAGAATGGTGATGAATGGTGGAGAAATCAGATTAGGGGCTGCCCCCCTCTCCTCCAAGAATCTGAAATTGATAGTGAATGATGAAGAGTATGGGTTCCCCCTCCTTTTATAGCCAAAATTCCACTAAAGTATGCATTAAGAATTCCCATTAAAGTTCCCCAATGAGAATTCCACCTAAGATGATGCTTAAAGTTTGGCTTTTAAGATTCCAACCAGCTACAAAATGCTAAACTTTCGGCCCTTAAGAATTCCACCAAGCATAACCATGTGAAAACTTCAACAAAACACATGCATGCTGCCATTTTCTTGCTTTCCAGCGCAGTCCTAGTATTTTCCTCATAAACTTCTCCACAGATCTCCAAATTGGATGATTCAAGTCCCCATATTCAGATAACACATAGATCTACAACTTTCCAGAAGGACATTTTGTCCAATTCAGTCTCTAAGTATACCTAACTTACGTTTCAACTTGGAGGTTGTTTCTGATTTGGCGCCCATAAAGTAAATCTACCAAGAAACACACTTATGACAACCCCTCAACACATGTGCTGAATTATGGCCAAAAGTGATTCTTACCCATCATATAAGGCTGGAATTTAGGCTGAAAAAGGAGTAACATTCGGACTATCCATGCCTAGGCTTGACTAGGAGGGCGCTGGGGCGTATCCTAACACATGTACTTCTCTGTTCGGCGCAGCAATCGTATTTCCTTCAAAATTATCTCTATAGACCTCCGATTTGGATGTTTCAAGTTCCCATTTGAAGCTAAGACATACATCTAAAACTTTGTAGAAGGAAACTTTGTCTAAGTCGGTCTCTAAATATACGGAATTATCGCTCGAATGTGGTAGGAGATGTATAAACCGCCTCGGTGTTGAAAAACATGCTTGAACTTGTTTTGTACATCGTTTTTCTTCCCTTTTCTTCATGTATTCTCATTTATTACCTGTATTCACTTAACACACCTATTAAATGCAAATGTGACATGATTTAAGCAATAAGTGAATCCAAATCATAAGAATTACGGTCTTAAAAACACAAAACACCTCTTATCATCTCCACAACTCAGAACTCTCTGACTCGAAGAAATTTGAGTTTTTCGAGAGCCTTGCTGATATTGGTCTGTACTCGCTAGAGCGCTTGCAATCTCGTCTTGAATATATTCGGCGACCAGCGATCAACATGACAGATTTTAACCAAGAGCGTTTCAACTTCACAGGTCACTCTGAAGAATCTTTCTATCCTCTTCGCCCAAACAAAATTGTCATCAAGAATCCCCACATGGGTGATTGGCTGAAGAATCCAGATGAAGAGGATCTCAACAAATTATGGTACTCTGCTCTTCCAAAAGTCGTCAAATCCCCTCAAAATGCTCTATTTCCTAGGCCTCTAAAACTGTGGAAAGGAAAAAGGACCAGTCGTTGCTGAGCATCCTAATCCAATCAATTCTTGGCTAGAGGATGAAGCCTGTGAATATCTTGCAATACTTTGGGAAGACAATTATGAAAGCTAATTAGAATGCTTTGAGAAGTATCTCACCGCTAGAACTTACAAAAAGAAACTGATAAACTTGGCAAGCGGTGGATGATGGATACTGCTTGATGGGCTGAAGAATTTGTGTTGCTTTTCTACACTCTTGAAGAGCTTGTGAGATATCCTTTTCTATTTGAATTTGGTGTAGAATACAGACGCCGAGGATTTGTTGTATTTCTACTTGAGTAGTGGAAGAATCTTGTTGGGAATATCAGCGATTTACCTTTCTACAGGCAACCTATCGAACACTATATTCGCCAGCAGCTGGATCTGTTCCTTCGAGGAGGACACAATGTTTTTCATCCAGAGATGACGAATCCTTCTCGTCTAGCGTTTGTTCAGCGTATCTTCCCAAATCTAAATGAGGATGCTTCTACAAGAAAGACGGATGCCAAACCTCTTCCCAGTGAAGCTCATATGATTTTGACTGACGATCACGCTGACCTAGCAAAATTTCTTCGAGACAGAAGAGCGGTTATTGAGAATGCTCAAGCGCTCGATATCATCTTCAACCATAACTTTGGTGTTAGTGACTTTCGTGGATACAACCTTTATCTCATTCTCTTATATGAACAGAATATCCAAGTGGCCAAGATCCTATCGCTTATTTGGCCAGTGGATCAAGAAGCTACTCAAGCGCTCATGCCATTTATTTTGGACTTCTATAATTCTTATATTTCAGGTATCGATTTGCTAGAGGATGTGCATTTTGCACTCAGCACTGAAGAGCGCAAAGACGCTATAAGCTTTATCCCACAGACGAACATCATAAATCCACGGCATATCATGGAATCGATTGGCCCACTCTAGGTCATTGTTGTTGAGAAACTTTCTCCTCAAGTGGAGATTGTGGAAATGGATTTGGAACAAACTCCTACTGTGGAAGTCGCTCCTGCTCAAGACGCTGATATGTAAACAGAAGTTGCTCCCAGTGATCCAGTAGTTGAGGTTCCAATTGTTGACCAAGTTGTAGAGATTGATGCTGCAACTCAGTCTGTTGAGCTAGCGATTCAAGAAGTGGAGGAAGAAATTGCTGAAGAACCAATAGAGCCTTTTATCAGAGATAAATCTAAGGGTAAGGCTGCAGTCTCACACTCATCTCCTGAGCGTCCTCCTTCTTCGAACTTAGATTCAGACAGCGATCCTGGAGCTAAGGATTTCAGGCAAGCAGTAATGAACTCCTTGGTTGATATTCAGGGTTCGTGCTCTCGATTCGCTAAATCCTCTCAAGAAATTATTCGTACTGTGGAACGACAGCGAGTCCTTGAAATGAGACTTCAAGTGACTTAATGTTCAAACAAAGTTCTTGATCAGATGGTTCCACTAATTTCTGAGTTGTTTGAAGAGTTCAATCACAGTATCGCTGAGCAAGTTGCTCTTTTAGTTGATGAAATCAGACTTCTTCGCCGAGATATCACTGAACTCAGCGCCAAACATGATGATGTCAAGAAGAGGGAAGCAGAGAAAGAAAAACATCTTTTGTCCAAAGCCAAAGAAAAAGCCTTGACGGAGCCAATTTCTAAGACTGACAATGAGCATTGACGCTCCATGTTTGAAGAGTTAGTAAGCATAAAGAAAATGCTCACTAAGAAGCGAAAACCAAGATACTACCAAGGCAGGCATAGGCTTCCGGACATTAATGTAGAATTTTTAGAAGGTATGGGTTTTAATCCATACGTGGCACCGCTGAGAAGACCTCTTGATTGGAAACCTTCCAACGACCGAATGCATGAAATTTACCATGATCTTATCAGGACGCTAGGGATCCCTGGAAGGGATTGGGTGGAAAGGTTACTTGAACTGAATGGAAGCGCTAAGAATCAAAGCGATGACTATGATGAAGTCTATCACACAACAATGATAGACATCGATCGAGTCCTGCTAGATCTAGCCAATGATATTTATCAAGAAGAGGCTTCGAAGAAGCGACAAAGAAAATGATTCTCTATTTTACTTATCTTTTCTTTCTTTGTGAATTATGTCGCTATTTATTTTTTTCATTATAAATCATGTATGCTTTGAATTCCATATATATGAATGAATGATTTATCGTTGAAACATCTTGTTGAGGCTAATCTAACATTAGCTAACATATGTAACTTTCTAAACGCTAACTTATGATTATTTTGGGCTTTTCTTTAAACTCTTAATCTATAAAAGAGTTGTAAGAGTTAAGGTTTTGACATCGTCAAAAAGGGGAAATTTTTTAGGAAATTTCATGCTAGATGTTTTGATGATGACAAGATAGGATTTTATGTTAGACCCCAAAATAATGTAAGTTTATGTTTTCATAGAACAATTGTATAAGCGTTTGAAAGTTTGTAATTTTGTTAGGCATGTAATTTTTATCTTTGTAGATTTTAGACTAAGTATTAGATACCGAGCCGTTAATGGAATTCTAGGTGAGTCTATTAGAGATAAAGTTGAAGATCAGTGTCTGAAGTCCAGTGAAGATAAACATTTGTTCTTAGCGTCCGTCAAACGCTAAAGGACTGTTTCAGGGTTGTTGAATCAAGCGCTCAAATGACTCAAGTGATCAAGGATCAGATTCGCCTGAAATAAATTCTCAAGTCATGAAGGACTTAAATGCAATCATCAACAGATATTTATTTCCAACGGGAAATAAATTCAAATGCATTAAATGCCTAATAAGTGCATTAAATGTGATAAGCTATTATGACTTGTGGACAAGCCACATTTTGACTAGACTGTCAGATTTCAGAGTTCAAAACCTACTCATGTCCAATCGAAACTAGCATAAATTTAAGAATGTCAGAAAAGGACTGTTTAACACGCTGCGTGAGGTACACACGCCCACATGTGTCCAACAGACAAATCCCAAGAAACCCTGTAAATAGTACCCTTCAGCAAACCTTAACAACATACGTACGTACACAAGAAAAAGGTCGAAACTTTGCTGAAATTACTTGAAAGAAAAGCTTACAAACTCCATAGCCGAAATCCTTCAAGCTTTTCATATACATTCCAAAGACAGTCATAGATATCTCAAATCTCTTCAAAGAAAAACCCAACACTATTATTAAGATATCCAAAGTTGTTTGAACTTTCCAACATCAAACAAACCTGTGATAAAACCTTCAACATCTTTCATCTGAGTGAGAAAGTTTGTTGATTCTACAAGTAGCATTTCTCTGTGAGAGAAGCTTGTCGAAGAAGATCTCTATTGGAGTTGAAGTCTGTGTGATCAAGGAGCTCAAGATCGTCTTCCTCTTCATCTATTTTGTAGAAGTCTCTGTGTCACTCTTCGACAATCAATCTAGTGAATTTCTCCGAGTGCAAAGGAGGAGAAGGCGTAGCTGAGATTACATCACCCAGTGAACCTTACAATATCTTGTGTTATTTACTATTTTATTGCTTTAACTTTACATTTGCATATTATATCTTGAAAAAGCATTCAAAACTGCTAAGAGACTAATTCAAGTTCAAGAGAACGCCAAGCTATAAAATCATTTCCGCTGTGCTAACCCTGATTAAGTGATTGAAACATTACCCTACGTTGGTAATGGTTAAAATCATTAAGTCTAAGTTATCTTACTTTAAGCGCCTGACCTAGCGCTAAGCTTTCCAAGCGTTCAAATTCTTCAAAGTAATACGAAAACTTTTTAAGTCGAAAAAGACTTCAGGGTCTATTCACCCCCACCCTCTAGACCCTTTCGTATGCCACTTGGGACCATCAGTGACTTTAATTGATCTTCATCAATGGCAAATCCTTCAGAGATCTCCTTTGCTGGAATATTCTCCAGTAGTGCTTTTGCTGCATGTGTTGTTGAGGTATCATTTTCATTCATTTCTTTTAGTGTATTGTAACTACTAGGTCAAATTTTTTTCCTCATTGGTATAGGAGCAGAGTGCAATGCTATACTTTTTATTCAAATATATATATATTGTTCGCAGAAATTGGGATGCCAAAGTCGATTGTAAGTGACCGTGACCCTCTTTTCCTTAGCATTTGTTTGTCAGAATTGTTTAAACTGCAGGGAACAAAGCTTGCCATGAGTAGCGCATATCAACTTAAAATGGATGGGCAATCCGAAGTCCTTAACCGATATCTTAAAGATTATTTTCGTTGCTTTATTTCAACCAAACCAAAGATGTAGTCTCAATTTCTTCCATGGGCGGAGTGGTCATATAACACGGCTTAGCATTTAGCAATCAAAATCTCACCTTTTCAGGAAGTCTATGGGCGCCCACCGCCAACAATTACACACTACATCATAGGCTCGTTGTAGCAACCGTAACTTGACTATTTCTTCACACATCACAATACCTTATTTATGAGCCTCAAGAATAATCTCCTTTGTGCACAGAATGGAATAAAAATGCTAATTTATCGCCATCGAACAGACCACATATTTTTAGTTGGCGAGCGATTTGGTTAAAGTTGCATCCACATCGACAAGACGACAACAATTAGTGGCAACGCGGACTTCACAGAAACTTGTTAAGCGCTACTGTAGGATGTTCACATTTGTTAACAAATTGGCTAAGTGGCTTACCGCCTTGATCTTCCCCTCAATTAAAAAATCCATCCAGTCTTTCATGTGTCTGTCTTAAAGAAATATGTAGGAACCAATGATGTTTAGCCCACAATGCTACCAATACCACTAATTGAAGACAACTAGGAGGACAAGGTTGGTTCTGAGGGGGGGGGGGGGGAGACAGGGGAATGAGGTGCACACTGTTAAGTTTATGTCCTCAAATGCCGTTAGAGGATTAGAGAAATAAAGGACATTATGAAATTGTAATTGTTATTATTCTTTTAAGGCATTTTAGTTTTTTACTATTATATTGGAATTTATATATTGTAATCATCTATAAGTCCATGAATACAAGAGTAAACTCTCTAAGGCACTGGAGGAGCTCAATACTTGTGTACTAAAATGGTCTGAAAGTCGAGGATTTCCAATTAGGTATTGGAAATCATCAAGACTTGTATGATCTGAGTTTTGATGAGAGATGTGCCCGTCAATATGGTGGTCCCAAGTGGCATACAAAAGGGTCTAGAAGGGGGGTTGAATAGACTCTGAAGTCTTTTTCGACTTCAAAAACTTTGTATCACTTTTAAAGATTTGAATGCTTAGAGAGCTGAGCGCTAGGTCAAGTGCTACAATAAAGATAACTTAGACTTAGTGATTTTAGAAATTTACCAAAGTAGGGTAAAGTTTAGATCACTTAATCAGGGTTAGCACTGCAGAAATGATTTTAAAGCTCTAGCGTTAGTTTTGGTCAAATAGTCGCTCAACCGTTTTACTTGTCCTTTTCAAGGTAAAATAATAGAATATAAACTAAGATGATAAAACAGTAAATAACACAAGAATTTGTAAGGTTCACTGGGTGGTGTAATCCCAACTACGTCCTTCTTCTCCTTGTTCACTTGGAGGAATTCCACTAAATTGATTATCGAAGGATCACATAGAGGCTTCTACAAAATAGAGGTGGAGATGATGATCTTGGGCTCCTTGATCACACAGACTTCAGCACTAATGAAGATCTTCACCAATAAGCTTTTCTCACTCAGAAATATTGCTTGTAGAGTCAACAACTTCTTCACACAGATAGAGGATGTTGAGGGTTTTAATCACGAGTTTGTTTGATTTTATAAAGTTTAAATAACTTAGGATATCTCAATAATAGTGTATGGTTCTTCTTTGAAGATGTTTGAGATATCTGTGACTGTCTGGAATGTATGTAAAAAACTTGGAAGAATTTTGGCTATTGAGTTTCTACGCTTTTTCTTGAGAAAAAATTCCAGCAAAGTTTTGACTTTCTTGTGCATGTACGTGTATTTTATGGTTTGCTAAGGTAAGGTATTTATAGGCATTTTCTTGGGATTTATCCATTGGACACATGTAGGTGCGTGCCTTTCACGCGTGAGTGAGTCATACCTTTTCTCTGACATTCCCGAAATCCTGCTGTACTGATTTGATGTGGTAGGTTTGAACTCTGAAATTCTGATAGTCTTAGCCAATAGGTAGCTTGCTCCGTATACAATCTGTCCTTATCACATTTAATGCTCTTATCAAGCATTTAATGCATTTGAATTTATTTCTTGTTGGAAAGAAATATTCGTTGAATGATTGCATTTAAGTCCTTCATGACTTGAGAATTTATTTCAGGTGAATCTGATCTTCTTGAACGCTTGATTACTTTGATCGCTTGATTCATAAACCCTGAAACAGTCCATAGCGATTGGCAGTCGCTTAAGACAAAATCTTCATCTTCACTTGTCTTTAGACGCTGATCTTCAACTTTATCTCTAATAGACTCACCTAGAATTCTACTAGCGACTTGGTATCCAATACTTAGTCTAAAGTCTACAAAGATAAAAATTACAAGCTTAATAAAACTACAACCTTTCAAACGCTTATACATTTGTTCTTATGAAAATATAAACTTACATTCTTTCTGGGGTCTAACATAAAATCCTATCTTGTTATCATCAAAACATCTAACATGAAAATTCCTAACAATTTCCCCCTTTTTGATGATGTCAAGAACTTTAACTTTTGTAACTCTTTTATAGATTAAGAGTTTAAAGAAAAGCCCAAAATAATCATAAGTTAGCGTTTCGAAAGTTAGTTAAGTTAGCTAAGGTTAGATTAGCCTCAACAAGTTCTTTCAGCGATTCATTCATTCATTCATACTGAAGGTAAATAATTTAAAGCGACAACAGAAACATATTAGAAAATATAAGCAATCATCTTTTCTGTCGCTTCCTATTTGCTTCTTCTTCTTGGTAGATTTCAGTCGCTAAGTCCAGTAGAAGTCTATCAACATCTATCATGGTTGTATGCTGAATTTCATTATCATCATGTCTTCTTTATCTAGCGCTTTCATTCAGCTCCATCAATTTTTCCACCCAATCCCTCGGAGGGATTCCAAGTTCACGAATCAAGTCATGATAAATGTCTTGCCTTAGATTATTGGTGGATTTCCAGTTCATAGCTCTTCTAAGTGGTCCAGCGTATGGATGAATACCCATACTCTCTAAGAATTCAACGTCTAAGTCCGGAAGCAAGTGCCTGCCTTGATAGTATCTTGGCTTTTGCTTCTTAGTAAGCATTTTCTTTATGCTCACTATTTCTTCGAACATGGAGCGCTAATGCTTGTTATCTGTTAGAGATAGGCTCCTTCAAGGCTTTGGACCGCGACTTTTCTTTCAGATCTTCCCCCTTCTTGGCATCATCAAAGGAGGTCTTTAACTCAGCAATGTCCCGATGAAGAAGTTTGACTTCATCCACTAAGAAAGCAACTTGCTCAGCAATACTTTGAGAGACCAAATTGGAAGAAGTATGTCGCTCAGTATCAGCGGATGCATTCTGGGCTAGCGTCCGACTAAAGTCATCAGACATTTCTTTAACAAGAGGAGCAATATTATTCATCATAGAGATTGTAAGTTTGTTGACGTTTCTCATGTCAGCTTGAAGAATTCGCTCTACTTGGTTAAGCATTGAAGTGCTTCGCTCTTCCAAATGAAAACACGAGCCTGTGATATTACCAAGAGAGTTTCGAACTGTTTTTCTGAAATCTCTAGCCTTTTGATCACTTTCGGAGTCCGAATCCGAGGATGAACGCTCAGGTTAGTGAGAGCTAGAAACTATAGCCTTGCGTTTAGATTTATCTCTTATGAAAGGCTCTTGAGGCTCATCAAGTGCTTCCTGAACTTCCTGAATCGCTTGATCCAGAGTTGGATCTACAGTTGCTGGTGGTACAATTGATTCTTGAGGAGGGATCTCGACTATTGGGGCGCTAGAAATTTCTGGGAAAAAAGCGCCAGGTAGTTGAGTGGATTCCACAGTAGGAGTATCTTTCTTTACTTCAACAATCTCCACCTGAGGAGATGGTTTTTGAAAAGCAATGACCCAGAGGGGGCCAATCGCTTCCATCACCTGCCTCAGACTTATAAGGTTGGTCTGCGGAATAAAGAATATAGCGTCTTCACGCTCTTCAGTGCTAAGTGCAAATTGCACATCCTCTGGCGATCAACTCCTGAAATGTAAGAATTGTAAAAGTCCAAAATAACAGGCATCAGTGCTTAAGCAGCCTCTTGGTCCACTGGCCTGATTAGCGGAACGTTCTGCTCACATACGAAAACAGGGTGAAGATTATAGCCTCTGAAGTTATCAGGCCAAAATATTCAACGAAGGAGATGTCCAGCGATTGTGCATTCTCAAGAATTGCTCTCCTGTCTCTGTAGAGTTCTGCAAACTCAGCATGATCATTGTCAAGACTCATTGGAACTTCACTTTGCCCGGGCAAAAGAGGTCGCTTACTAGTGGAGGCATCTTCATTCAGATGAGGATGAATACGTTGTACAAAATCTTGAGATGGATGATAAACATAGCGTCCTCCCTGAGCGACTAAAGCTAGATGTTGGCGAATGTAGCGTTCTATTGACTGTCTATAATAAGGCAAGTCGCTAATATTGCCCACCAGATTCTTGCGCTGCTCAAGTAGAAACACAGCAAAACCTCTACGTCTGTAATCTACTCCAAATTGAAATAAGAATGGATACGTCACAAGTTCGTCTAACGTGTAGAAATGCAACACAAACTCTTCAGCCCATCTTGTGGTATCCATCATCCATCGCTTACCAAACTTGTCAGCTTTCTTCTGTTCTTTTGTAGCGGCTAGAAATTTCTCAAAGCGTTCTATTTCTCATCATAGTCCTCAGCCCATAATCTTGCAAGGTACTCGCGGGCTTCAGCTTCTATCCAAGCGTTAATAAGATTGGAATGCTCAGTGACAACTGGTCCTTTTCCTTTCCACAATCTGAGAGGCTTTGGGGATAGAGCGTTCTGAGAAGAATGAAAGACTTTGGGATAGGCAGAACATCCAATTCTATTAAGAATTTCTTCATCAGGGTTCTTCAACCAATCACCCATAAGGGGATTCTTGATGACGATCTTGTTTTGGCTCAAAGGATAAAAGGCTTCTTCAGAATGGCCAGTTAAATTGAAACGCTTCTCATCAAATTCTATCATATTGAATGCTGGTCACCTAATATACTCACGACGAGGTTGAAGACGCTCAAGAGAGTAGAGACCCAGATTAGCGAAACGCTCAAAGAAGCTAAACTTATCAGAATTAGAGATATCAGTCATGTGGAGAGTATTTTGAAAGTTTATCTCCATATCGACCAATTGCTTGGTGTCAAGCTCCTTGGTGGCAAAGTAAAACTCGTCGTTTGCATCATAGCCACGGGGAAAGAAATTGATGACACGAGGAGGAGATCCGGTTGGAGTAGGGATAAAAGCAATTGATTTGGTTAGGATAGGGGCCACTTCTATCGACCGCTCAGCTGCACAGTCGCTTTACTGACTGGAGATGTTTCATCATCAGGAAGGACTTGAGCTACTTCATTAGCGATATCCAAAACCTTTGCGATATCGACATCCACTTCAACAAGAACCTCTGAAGGTGGAGGTGCATCAGTGTCTGGAGCATTTCGAGCTGATACAAGCAAGCATTTGAGAAAAGCAAGCAAAATTTCTACTGAGTAGAAATCACAAATAAAAGACTACAACGCTTAGCCTGACGACTATCATCGACTGACTCAGTCGCTTATTTTTTTTTGGTACAAATTCCTCAGGCTCTGGGATAACTTCTTCAGGATCTAAATTGAGGAAAGAAGTGAGGGGAACAACTTTAATAGGGATTTTGAAAGCGTCCAAAGTATTCAGTACATACTGAATCTCATGATCTATTTGAGCTGTAAGAAGTTTATCCTAGCGTTAAAGAAAGTTAATGAGGAGAGGATAAAAATACGTTGTTCTTCACAAGTACTTACCCTAAAAGAGTTTTGCCTTTTCAAAAGGTGTAGTTGGCTTTAACTCAGAAACAAGAGCAGATTCAGAAACGGAAGGAGGAGGAGAAGAGACACTTGCTTGTGCTTCAAGCGCTGGCTCGAAGAGAACGCTAGTGGATGTCCTGGCGTGGAACGCTTGCGTGCGAAAGGCACTTCTTCTTCTTCAGTCTCTTCTTCTTCCGGAGATATAACAAAGGCAGGGGGTGAGGGGGCGATTTAGGAGGAGGAGATGGAGATTTTTTCTTCTGGGTCTCCTTCTTCTTCTACTTCTTGGCAGGCTTGGCTGGCTCAGCAACTTTAACAGCGATCTTATGTTTTGGTCTCTTAACCACCGCTTCTTCTGATGATGATGATGAAGACAAAGTCGCTTGCTCTTCATCATCGCTGTGAACAATACCTTCTGCAAGGAGTCGCTCATGCTTTTCCTTGGGAACCGATGCTCCACCCCGTCGCTTGGGTTTGAGCAACTCACCGATCATCTTTTTGTTGGGAATGTGCCCTCGATGCCAACGAGGAGTTAGAATATGAGGCACTAGTTTATATTATACAACCTCTAATTAATATAAAGTCACTATTATGTTGTTCGTATAATTCTTGATGGCATCTATAAGTCTTAAATGAACAACTAGTCCATGTGTGTCAAGGCAAACCTTCGCACTCATTGAGGAGATGAGCACTGGAAGAGTTTGATACTTGATCACTTAAATCGTTCGCAAGTCGGAGAATCTCAATTGGGCATTGAGATTCGTATAAGACTTGTATGACACATACTCTGACAAAGGAGTGCCAGTCGAACACTATGGGATAGTGGGAGTTTGTGTCATAGATACATTGATGGAATTAGCGTATTCGAACACTGCTCGTAGTAATCCGATCACATGGGTTTTTACTCAGTGACTTTTAATGATTGGATTACTGATTATGAAGGTATGCATGAGCCTTAGACCTGAGGAGTTACGATCACAATGTGCTTGTGACGTTGGATTTTGTCACTAAAGTAGTTAGGCCCAATTCACCAGTTGGTGAGGCCGACCTCGAAATGCGTTTCAATGGGCAAGTAGCATGTGAGGTGATTACCAAGATGGAATTCACTGTCTCAAAAGTAAACGAGAAGTATCCTATGCGGTCATAGGTAAATGAGATTGAAAGTCTCTGGCCAGAGCTGATGAACTAACTCGTGTTTAGTGATCTCATATTACTATGATTTTTAAGCATAGCATCGAGTCTTGTGAGTTTGACATATTCCATGACTCTCACTCGATCGGGATACGTCAGTGAAGGGCTTATACTCATACAGTATCATAATCTAGAGGTTCGTAATGATATAATCATTTCGTACTCGGTTGGCCTACGATGTGGGGCCACGATGCTGGCTAGGTGTCACCCACATCCTTTGATATCGTCCCATTGCCAATTGAGACCAACCTAGAGAGTCGCGCTATAAAGGAATAGATGGGGAAATCAAGTCTTGTCTTTGGAGGTTGTTCTGGCAATTTGTCCTTGGGAAGGATGAATTAATTAATTGGAAAAATTAATTTAATTAGTTGTTTAATTGGATTAAACAATGGTAAATTAAATTAATTAGTTTGAATATTTAATTGTCTAGGTTAATTAATTATTTAGACTAGAATAATAATTAATTATTTGATTAATTAATTAATATTGATTTAATTAATATATATTTAATTGAATTATATATTAATTGATTAAATTAATTGGACTAAGTTGACTGGGTCAACATAGCCCAATTGATTGTCCAATGGCCCATATGGGTGTGTGTGTGTGATCCGGTGGGCTTAAGTTGGAGGATTTATTTAATCCTCCAACACAAGCCATATTACACAGTTGTAACAATTCACATAACTGAAATCCTCCACCAGAAATAAAAAGCAGAGGAGAAAACGTTTTCTTCTTCTCTCTTCATAGTCCACTCGATCTCGTCTAGCCGCCATGGAGATTGGAGATGGAGATTTCTCGGAGTCTGTTCCTGCATGATGATCTAGAGATGATACAATTGAACCGTTGGAGAAGATAGAAGATTCGCGAGGATCAAAGTTGAATACGCGAAAAGGTAAGTTTTTTGTATTCATCTTTTTCTCGTTTAAAATTAACGAAAGCAACGAATTGTTCTTGGTTTGGGAATCCAGATCTGTTTTTTGTTTCCACTGCACATGCCCTACAGGATTCCCAACACTTTTTCCCGTAGAACTTAAGCGCTGAAACTTTCTTTCCAGCGATGTTGACAAAACCGCTAGCACTTAAAATTAAACTTAACACAATCCCATAAGTCTTGGGATTCACTGACTCAGCCATCGCTGCGTTAAAGCGATTAAAAACATAAAGCGACCAATTAACCTTTAACTTGGTCAGAATGGCTACCATCATCTTGTACTGAATGTTGGAGATTTTGTCAAAGCTTCCTTTCCTGCATTCTATCATCTTTGAGCATATGTCAGTCAAAATGACATATTCGCCCTTTATGCCATTGTTTTTGAAGTTCAGTTGATAGGCAGCTTCAATTTCATCTTTTTTGATCAGTGCCCAGACCTTGCTGGCATCGCCAAGAGTGACGTCTTCAACTTCTCCACCATCATTTGGCAGTTGCAATAAGGAAGATAGAAGTTGAGGAGTGAGAACAAAGGTCTCACGGGCAAACGAAAAGACGCAGGAAATGGAGTTTCCATCGTCAAAAATTTTGGTGTTCTGGAAGAAGAAAATGGTTTCTTCCTCATGAATGTTTGAATGGGAGGTTATCATTTCACGTAAACCAGATTCTTGGACAAGAGGAAGAACAGTCCTCAGAGGAAAGTTCTGGTTATCATAAAGGTAGTCCCAGTTCACAAGAAATCCAGCATTAACAGTGACTGGTTTCTGAAATTTGGAAGATTTTTCGGTGGTAGATTTGGAAGATTTTGGTGGCACCATTGATGATAGGTTAAAGCTTTCCAAGAGATAAAAAAAAGTTTTTTGCCTTGAGAAAGAGAGATTTTACAGCAAGGAAAGTTTGAAAGTGATAAAGCTTTTCTGTAAAATCATGGAGGGTTTACATAGAGACAAAAATAACTCCTCAGTTGCTTGGATTAATGCCACGTGTTAAATTATTAATTTTGAAAATTGAAGCATTTAATCTAAGTCGTTTACTCATAAAGATGGATGTCAAAAGGTGTGGTAAAATAGGATAACAGTTGTGAATTATAAAAGTTTGAAATCCGCAGTTACTTTTTCAAAACGTTTGAATAATTTTGAAATTTTTAGTGAATTACATGCGCCTGATAGTACACGGACACGTACTCAGACATGTGCAGTTACTGAACCGCCTAGTTTTTAGATAGGAATTATTAACCGTCAGTTTGATTTGATAGGTACGTGTGGGCAGTTGTCATATCTCATCTTTTGGACTTATCCACACGCTACCTTTAAGCAGTGAAAACTATGCATGATTTTCAGAGAAAGTTACTTAGCGTTAAAGTGGGAATCTTTTGACGCTGATGTCCTTTTTCATAAAAGGCAATCGCTTTCGATCTTTAAAAGACATTTTCATTTAATTTTGTTAGAGATTGATTTTGACATGCATGAAAGATAAACGCTAGTGATCAATGCATAAAATTTTCAAAGTCAATTTTCGATCACAGTCGCTCATAGATTAGAATAAGTACAATTTTAAGGTTCCCCCTAAAATTGATAACTCATTTCAATTTTGAAGAAAGCTTTAGACATTAAAATAAAGTGGATTCCCCCTAAATTATATGTCTATAAATGCTTTATGATTTAAGCGTTTAAATCAATCATACCTAATTCACTTCTCAAAGTGAGAAAACATTTTTCGTTGAGAACTTTGGTGAAGTTATCTGCCAGTTGTTTATCAGTACCAATGAAATGCATGGAGATATCTTTCTTTTGAACATGGTCACGCAAGAAATGGTAGCGAATGTCAATGTGTTTATTCAAGAATGAAGGGCTGGGTTTTGGGTCATAGCTAAAGCGCTTTGGTTATGATAATGGATTAGGGTAAGACCTAGGATTGTTCCATAATCTCTAAGTTGTTGCCTCATCCAAAGGATTTGTGCAGAACAGCTTCCAGCGGCTACATATTCTGCCTCAGCGGTAGAGGTCCCTATGGATTGTTGTTTCTTACTATGCCACGAAACTAATCTATCACCTAGAAATTGACATGTACGACTAGTACTCTTTCTATCTATTTTGCATCCTACAAAATCTGCGTCTGAATAACCAATTAGCTTAAAAGGAGAGTCCATTGGATACCACAAGCCCACATTTTGTCTGTCCTTTAAGTATTTAAGGATCTTCTTGGTAGCAATTAAGTGTAATTCTTTAGGATCAGCTTGAAAACGTGCACACATGCATACCGAAAACATAATATCAGGTCTACTAGCAATAAGGTAAAGAAGTGATCCAATGATACCTCTATAATTAGTGATATCAATTTTCTTTCCACTTTCATCTTTATCTAACTTAAGCGTTTGACTCATTGGAATATTTGAAGATGATGCGTTTTCCATACCAAATTTCTTAATCATATCTCTTGTATATTTAGCTTGGTTTATAAATACGTCATTAGGGAGTTGTTTAACTTGTAATCTTAAGAATGAAGTTAATTCACACATCATGCTCATTTCAAATTGATATTGCATCATTTTCGAAAATTTCTCACACAATTGCTTATTAGTAGATCCGAATATAATATCATCAACATAAATTTGGACTAAGAGAATATCTTCATTATGGGTAATTTTAAATAACGTTGTATCAACGCTGCCTTTTGAAAAGCCTTTACCTACAAGGAAAGTAGAGAGAGTGTCATACCATGCCCTTGGTGTTTGTTTAAGGCCGTAAAGTGCCTTATCCAATTTGTAGACCATACTTTTCCCATGGTTGTTGATGAATCCTGGTGGTTGCTCCACATAAACTTCTTCTTGGAGTTTACCATTCAGGAATGCACTCTTCACGTCCATTTGGTATACTGTGAACTTATTGAATGTGGCAAACGCTAGGAACATCCGAATTGCTTCAAGACGGGCTACTAGTGCATACGTCTCATCAAAATCAATACCATCTTCTTGACAATAACCATGAGCTACTAGTCTGGCTTTGTTTCTTATAACAATGCCATCTTCATCCATCTTGTTCCTGAAAACCCATCTAGTCCCAATAACTCGTTGGTGAGTTGGTCTTGGTATTAAATTCCAAACCTTGCTTCGCTCAAATTGGTTAAGCTCCTCTTGCATCGCTTCTACCCAACTTGAATCACTGAGCGCTTCATCCACTTTCATTGGTTCCATTTGAAATACGAAGTTTGCAAACATGGCCTCATTGATTGTTGCAGACCTAGTTTAACAGGTGCTTCAATATCTCCAATCACTAGCTTTAGTGGATGGTCTCTAAGCCATTTACGATCTATTTAGAATGGGTTAAGAGACTCTTGATCATTAGTCGCTTGATCCTCATTTGTCTCTTGCGCAGTTGCTACATCATTCACAGTTCCAACTTGCTCTTGATGATCATTCTCTTCATGATCATCCACGATTCTTACAGTATCATCATTGATAACCTCAGGAGTAAACTTAGGATTAGGCACAAAGATCTCATTATCCTCATCATCATCACTATCATCACCAAGATTGATTTGTGTCGCTTGTTGGGCAAGATCTTCAATTCCTACATCATCAGGATTAACCTTACTCGGTTCTTGTTTAGCATCATCAAACACAACATGAATGGATTCTTCAACCTTCGATTTGATCTTATTTAGGATGCGAAAATTCTTTCCATTCTTGGCATAGCCTAGAAAGATTCCCTCATCCGCTTTGGGATCGAATGTCCTTAGACTTTGGGATCCGTTGTTATGAATGAAACATTTTGAACCAAATACATGAAAATATGAAACGTTAGGCTTACGTCCCTTCCTCAACTCATATGGAGTCTTCTCATGTTGCTTGTTGATCATACACCGGTTCTGAGTGTAGCAAGTGGTATTGATAGCTTCGACCCAAAAACCTTTAAGACAGCTTAGACTCTGCCAACATCATCTTAGCGGCTTCTTTAAGCGTTCGGTTCCGTCGCTCGGCAACTGCATTCTATTGAGGTTTTTTAAGAGCAGAATACACATGAAGTATTCCAAATCTGTACAAAACTTCTCAACAAATTGGTTAGTAAATTTAGTTCTTGGTGGTCCCAAGTGGCATACGAAATGGTCTAGAAGGAGAGGGGTTGAATAGACCCTGAAGTCTTTTTCGACTTCAAAAATTCGTATCACTTTTAAAGATTTGAACGCTTAGAAAGCTGAGCGCTTGGGTCAGGCGCTTCAGTAAACATAACTTAGACTTAGTAATTTTAGCAATTTACCAAAGTAGGGTAAAGCCTAGATTGCTTAATTAGGGTTAGCACAGCGAAAATGATTTTTAGCGTTCGATTGGTTAATTAATCGCTCTGCAATTTTACTTGCCTTTTTCAGAATGAATGATGTAATATGAAAATAAGACAATAAAATATAAATGACACAAGATATATAAAGTTCACTGGGTGATGTAATCCCAGTTACGTCCTTCTTCTCCTTTTTCACTTGGAGGAATTTACTAGGATGATTATCGAAGAATCACACAGAATCTTCTACAAGATAGTAAAGGATGAAAAAGATCTCGGGCTCCTTGATCACACAGATTTCAGCACCAATGAAGATCGTCTTCTACAAGCTCCTCTCGCTTAGAAATACTGCCTGTAAGGGGTTTCAACTTCTTTCTCACTCAGATGAAAGGTTGAAGGTTTATCACAAGGTTTTGTTTGTTTTTGGGAAGATCAAACAACTTGGAATATCTCAATAGGAATTTAGGTTTCTTCTTTGGAAGAGGTTGGAGATATTTGTGACTATCTGGAATGTAGACAAAAGTCTTGAAAGATTTGGCTATAGAGTTTCTAAGCTTTTTCTAAGCAAGTTTTTCTTATGCCTGTACGTAATTTTGTCTTGTAATATTATGTACCGTTTTTTGGGGTTTGCTGAAGGTAAGGTATTTATAGGAAATTCTTGGGATCTGTCCGTTGGACACATGTAGAAGAGTGCCTCTCACGCGGCGCGTGCTTCTACCTAAAACCTGACATTCCTGAAAATCTGTTGGCACCGATTGGATGGGAGCAGCTATAAACTCTGAAGTTCTGACAGTCTAGTCAAAAAGGTGGCTTGTCCACAAGTCACAGTGGCTTATCACATTTAATGCTCTTATCAAGCATTTAATGCATTTTGAATTTATTTCCTGTTGGAAATAAATGTCCATTGAATGATTGCATTTAAGTCCTTCATAACTTGAGGATTTATTTCAGATGAATCTGACATCGGTCGCTTAAGTGCTTTGAGCGCTTGATCCATAAATCCTGAAACGAGGTCCATTAGCGTTTGACGGACGCTAAGAAACAAATCTTCATCTCTGGTTGACTTCAGACGCTGATCTTTAACTTCTTCTCTAATAGACTCACCTAGAATTCTATTAGCGATTCAGTATCTAATACTTATTCTAAAATCTACAAAGATAAAAATTACAAGCCTAAATAAAATAATAATTACAAACTTTCAAACGCTTAAACAATGATCTATGAAACCGTAAAATTACATTTTATTTGGGGTCTAACATTGAATCCTATCTTGTCATCATCAAAACATCTAACATGAAATTTCCTAACAATTTCCCCCCTTTTTGATGATGTCAAGACTTTTAACTCTTATAACTCTTTTATAATTTAAGAGTTACTTAAAAGAAAAGCCCAAATGAATATAAGTTAGTGTTTAAAAAGTTAGTAAAGTTAGCTAAAGTTAGATTAGCTTCAACAAGTTGTTTCAGCGATAAATCATTCATATATTGAAAGAATAAGCATACATAATTTATATTGAAAGTAATATAACAAAAGCGACAACAGAAATATATATATAAAAAAAATTCATTCACTTTTTCTGTCGCATTGCTCTTTCTTCGTCTTGGAGAACTTCTAGTGCTAAGTCAGGAGACGATCAATGTCGATCATTGTCGTATGTAGAATTTCATCATAATCATGTCTACGAAGTCTAGCGCTTTCATTAAGTTCTAACAACTTTTCCGTCCATTCTCGTGGAGAAATTCCAAGTTCACGAATTAAATCGTGATAGATATCTTTTCTTGGATCTTTTGACGATTTCTAATTGATAGGTCATCTTAGCGGTCCGGCATACGGATGAAATCCCATACTTTCCAAGAACTCGACGTCCAATTCCTGAAGCGGATACTTTCCTAGATAATACGTTGGCTTTCTCTTTTGGTTAGCATTTTCTTGATGCTTACTAACTCTTCAAACATTGATCACCAATGTTTATTATCTGCCTTGGAAATTGCTTTGGACGCTTGATGTTTTTCTGTATTTTCCCCCTTCTTGGTATCATTAAGAGAGGTTTTCAACTCAGCGACTTCTCTTCGCAAGAGTTGAACTTCGTCAACTAAGAGAGCAACTTGTTGAGCGACGCTCTGATCAGCGGCATCGGTTGAAATATGTCTTTCAGCATCGGCCGAAGTGCTCTGAGCTAAGTGACGGTTAAATTCTGATGAGAGTTTAGGGACAAGTGGTGATATGCTGTTCATGATTGTAACAGTGCTTTTATTTGAAGCGTTTACAATATCACGACTGACACGAAAATCCTTACGTGTTTGCACAGTAAGTGGACTGGTCGTGTGTAGTAATAAAGTGGATTTTTAAGTCTGAATTGTCGATCCCACAGAGACTTGTATTTTAGACTTCTTGAATTTAAAGCAAGCAATAACTAAACTAAAACTAAAGATTTAAAGATTTTAAAAGCAATAAAATAAACTAAAACAAGAATTAACTCAAATATTATGGAAGCAAGATACAAGAAACAAGATGTCGAAATCAAGATAGCTATGGAAGAGAGCAACTAAGACACATGTGCTGGCATAAATTAATTAATCTTGTTAAAATCACGTTTTCATATTATTAGACTAATGTTGCTTTGGTGGAAACTCCGTAATTAACTACTACCCGATCTCTCGGCTGTAATAATCCTATGACTACGTGACGGTTCTCTAAATATGTCTATCCGAGAATCAAATCATTAGCCATGCATTCACGTTTTAGAATTTCCCCGGATAAATCCAGCTAACTGCACCCGGAAATCTATACCTATCTCTAGGAGCAATTCCTCATGTTTTTTGGATGATGTGATGATTTTTTTGAACCCTAACTTATATTCTCTCGAATCATAAACTAGGCTAATTAGCAAGCATATGGTGATCAAACATATGATTGGAATTACAGCACAAAATCAATACACAAAGCAACAATAGAATTAATCTGAAAAACACAATTTATAACTCAAATATCATAATTTAGCCTCAACATTGCCTTAGTTCGAAGAATCTAATTCATTATAAAAGATAAAAGATAGAAATTTAAATTAAGATTCATATTCATAGACAAAAATAAATCTAAATCTAAGAAACTCCCTCCTATTTTTGATGGTTGAACTTCGATCTTCATCTCTTCCATGCTACTTGATTTCTTCACCTTCAAGGACTTTTGAAAATCTTCATAAATATGTAAAAATGATGTCTAAACCCCATTAGGGCTCTATTCTATATGTATTTCGTCTCCTAACCCTAGAGAACTGATCTACTATATATAAGGGTGGAAGGGGAAGACTCCAACTTGAATTAGAATTGGAAATTTCCAAAAATCTACTATTTTTCCCGTTAGAACCAACGTCCGAACGTGAAGTACCCAACATCCGTACGGTGGAAACAGAAACATTTTGCCTTCTGCGCAGAGATCTTGTTTCCTTCATAACTTTCTCCACAGACCACCAATTTGGGTGATTCAAGTTTCCACGTGATGTTAAGACAGATCTATACAACTTTGTAGAATAAATATTTGTCAAATTCAGTCTCTAAATACTTCG
Organism: Buddleja alternifolia; assembly: GCA_019426215.1. Lineage (NCBI taxonomy): Eukaryota > Viridiplantae > Streptophyta > Magnoliopsida > Lamiales > Scrophulariaceae > Buddleja > Buddleja alternifolia. The sequence continues at coordinate 21,580,469 of CM033402.1, forward strand.
AAATTCTGAATTTCTGTCCAGTTTTCCTCAATTACACTGATTTTCCACCTTTACTCAATAAGCACACAAATTACAAGCATATGTGGCATAAATCATGCATAAACCAATGTAAATAACATAAATATGAGGCTTTAAAACATGTAAATCTCACACCTATCAACACCCCCAAACTTAACATTGATCGTCCCCGAGCAATAAAAAGACTTAGATATAAGATCAAGAAGCAACAACCAAAGAGATAAACACAACAACAAAAACAAAAAGGATAAACTCACTTTCGTGGAGTGAACGATTGCACTTAGCATGTGCAACAAGTCGTTAAACCTCAAAGTTACCAGAGAGGACGAGTATAGTCTCGTGCGGGTTTGCAGATGATTTACCCACAAAATCATAAAATTTTCAGCCCCACCCAACCAACACAAATTAACTTAACCAACAAGAAAACAATGGCACAAAATCCACCTTTAAGGCTCCACAATTGTATACACATATCACAAACTTGCTCATGTTACACCTTGACTCGAATAAACCTCCAAAGGGTGTAGTGATTGTAAGTCTACGGCATTATAGTCAAGTGGCACCCTTACCAAATTTCAGATTTTCTCTCATATCTACTAACCTTCGATCAATCCTAAAGTACAAGCCTCATAGACAACTTCATAACCACTTACATTTCACCACTTAACCATTTAAACTTTAACTTCACATGAAACTTCCATTTAAATTCATTAAGGCTAGGTCATGTGCAATGTTCTATTCCCTTAGGCTTTCTATGACACCCATGTATCGAGCTTTGGATCAATGACTCCCAAACTAGATAGTTTTAGGGCATTAAGTGTCCAGACACTCTTTACGGATTTAATCGCTCGAGTGCCAAAGGCCACGAAATAAAACTAGACCTTTCATTCATTTTCAACTTTAATTGGCTTGAGCAAAGCTCAAATTAGCTTAATAGTACAGTTTATAGGCATGTAGCTTTTCACCTCCAGTACATATCAGCCTGACTTTATAGTCATACCAATTTTCATCAACTTTATTCATTATTCATTAGTCATATGAAGCAACTACTCAACACATGACCTTAAGAAGAATCTAAGTCAATATTTCCGGGAGAAATTTCTTAAGTGTTTCAGAATGATTATCCACTTAACTCCTCTACCCTCGACTTGTCGTGCATTTGTGATTCATCTAAGGAGAATCTACTCTAATCTAGGGTCCCACGAGCAAAGTAAAGATATGTGTATTTTCCATTAAATTCAAATATAAGTCACGACATTATGCCATCAAATTCAAGTTAATCAATTTCATTGCATCAATTGGGGACTAAAAAAAAATATTTCATGCTCGATTTTCTCAACATAAAAGCATCCAAACATGATAGCATATAAATTTCCCCAAACTTGAGCTAAACTAGGAACACGTGATATGAATGTATTAAAAGCACAAAGTACTACCCACATACACCCCCAAACTTAAACTCAACATTGTCCTCAATGTTGTCTCACATAAAAGCGCAAAATAAGGGTATAAGAGTAGACTCACAACCAAGGATGTTGAAAAACAATCCTTTATCCACAAGTGTGTCTTTCCAGCTAAAACCATCAAAATCAAACATCTCAAACCAAAGTGAAGGGAACCGGATACTAATCATGCTCAACATACTCAAAACAAACCAAAGCACCAAGCATAAAGGAATACATGCCAAAAGTGCATGTTCAAAGAAAACACCAAAACAGAAAAGAAAACTAAAAACTAAGCAAAACAAGAAACACACAAAAACAAAAGATGAAAGAAAAACTTACAAACTTGGGTTGCCTCCCAAGAAGCGCTGTTTTAAAGTCACTAGCTTGACTTTACAGAGTTGGCTCAAGGAGGTTTACGTATAAGCGCCTTGTTTGTTCTCCAATCCACTCTCGGGTATCGATTCAATCTTTGGCCATTGGTATTGAGGATTGGCCCATCGTGTGTGATAAATGCCCTAGGTTGAGACCAAACAATCATCCACTCATGAATTCTTTTATGGTCCCTCAACACCTCTATTTCCCTTTCTTCCCCATGCTTCGGATGGTGGTGTGGACTCTCTTCCAAGTTAGAGAGAATGTCTCATTGTTCTTCACCCGTCACTTTGACATACTTGAAGTCCACGATGTACGGATGTAGAAGATCATTGGCTCGTTTCTCCTGAAATTGCTCAACACTAAAAGGATCAAAAGCATCATCAATGTGTAAAGACAAATCAAAATCAAGTGGATGCTCAAAAGCCTCATAGCTATCAAAATTAACCATATCACCTCCTACATTCAATGACAACTTACCATCGTTGGAATCAAATACCGATTTACCTGTGGAGAGGGAAGATGGTGGAGAATCTTCAACCGGTTGAGAAGCTGTAGGAGTGGAAGGCTTGGAAGTGGGAGTTTCTAGTTCTACACATTCAAACATGCCATACAGTAATGCTTCTAACGCTGCTACACTTTTGGCCGCTCGTTTGGGTGTAATCTACTGGGCAGAGACCCGTTCATTTTCCCATTCATCATCTTCTCTCACTGTCACGTCAGTGCATTGCCCCTCTATATTGCTCTCAGTGTGACTTGGCCATGACTCCGGTGCTTCTTCAGACATTTTGCTCAATAGTTGCCCGAGTTGATAATTAGTCTCCTTTATTTCCCGAGATACTTCCATCAATGTAAGGCGGAGCTCTCCGATAGTGTTATCGAGTTGTTCCTCCGGAGTAGGAATTCTCACTTGGCAATGTTGTGGAAAGAACCCTTGTGCATAACATAATTGAATGACGTCGAACACCCATTGCCTATTTCTTGGACAATCCAAATCCTCGAGAGTGAGTTGCATAGCCTGAATGAGTCCTAGAAACCATTCTCGTTGCTCCGGGGTCAGAAACAGAAGATTTCCTGCCATTTATTGGAATTAGAATTAAGACAAAAAAACTAAAGCAAAAATAAATATAAAACAAAAATTATAAAAACTTGCAATAAAAACAAAAAACTAAAAAAAACAAGTCCCCGGCAACGGCGCCAAAAACTTGACACGAAAAACCCTTAAGTGTTTGCACAGCAAGTGGACTGGTTGTGTGTAGTAAAGTGGATTTTTAAGTCCGAATTGTCGATCCCACAGAGACTTGTATGTTAGACTTCTTGAATTTAAAGCAAGCAATAACTAAACTAAAACTAAAGATTTAAAGATTTTAAAAACAATAAAATAAACTAAAACAAGAATTAACTCAAATATTATGGAAGCAAGATACAAGAAACAAGATGTCGGAATCAAGATAGCTATGGAAGAGAGCAACTAAGACACATGTGCTGGCATAAATTAATTAATCTTGTTAAAATCACGTTTTCATATTATTAGACCAATGTTGCTTTGGTGGAAATTCATTAATTAACTACTACCCGATCTCTCGGCTGTAATAATCCTATGACTACGTGACGGTTCTCTAAATATGTCTATCCGAGAATCAAATCATTAGCCATGCATTCACGTTTTAGAATTTCCCCGGATAAATCCAGCTAACTGCACCCGGAAATCTATACCTATCTCTAGGAACAATTCCTCATGTTTCTCGGATCATGTGATGATTTCTTTGAACCCTAACTTATATTCTCTCGAATCATAAACTAGACTAGCTGATGGTGATCAAACATATGATTGGAATTACAGCACGAAATCAATACACAAAGCAACAATAGAATTAATATGAAAAACACAATTTATAACTCAAATATCATAATTTATCCTCAACATGGCCTTAGTTCGAAGAATCTAATTCATTATAAAAGATAAAAGATAGAAACTTAAATTAAGATTCATATTCATAGACAAAAATAAATCTAAATCTAAGAAACTCTCTCGTATTTTTGATGGTTGAACTTCGATCTTCATCTCTTCCATGCTTCTTGATTTCTTCACCTTCAAGGGCTTTTGAAAATCTTCATAAATATGTAAAAACGATTTCTAAACCCCATTAGGGCTCTATTCTATGTGTATTTGGTCTCCTAACCCTAGAGAACTGATCTACTATATATAAGGGTGGAAGGGGAAGACTCTCTAAATACTCCGAAATTCTGAATCTAAGAAACTCCCGCGTATTTTTTATGGTTGAACTTCGATCTTCATCTCTTCCATGCTTCTTGATTTCTTCACCTTCAAGGGCTTTTGAAAATCTTCATAAATATGTAAAAACGATGTCTAAACCCCATTAGGACTCTATTCTATGTGTATTTCGTCTCCTAACCCTAGAGAACTGATCTACTATATATAAGAGTGGAAGGGGAAGACTCCAACTTGAATTAGAATTGGAAATTTCCAAAAATCTACTATTTTTCACGTTAGAACCAACGTCCGAACGTGAAGTACCCAACGTCCGTACGTTGGAAACAGAAACATTTTGCCTTCTGTGCAGAGATCTTTTTTCCTTCATAACTTTCTCCACAGACCACCAATTTGGGTGATTCAAGTTGCCACATGATGCTAAGACAGAGATCTACAACTTTGTAGAAGAAATATGTGTCAAATTCAGTCTCTAGATACTCCGAAATTCTGAATTTCCGTCCAGTTTTCCTCAATTGCACTGATTTTCCACCTTTACTCAATAAGCACACAAATTACAAGCATATGTGGCATAAATCATGCATAAACCAATGTAAATAACATAAATATGAGGCTTTAAAACATGTAAATCTCACACCTATCAACGACTTCACGTATTAGACACTAGTCGGATTTGTCTATCAGCAGCCTCAAAAATCTTGGAGCAGGAACCTTCAATGTTGGTGAGTGAGTTCCGTACTGCTTGTCTGAAATCTCTAGCTTCTGAATCACTCTCAGAATTCAAATCGGAAGAAGGACGCTCAGGAGGCGGAATGAGTCCGTAAGAGCTAGAAACTGCAGCCTTGCCTTTTGATTTATCTCTGATAAATGGCTCTTCAGGATTTTGAGCAATTTCATCATGCACTTCTTCAATCGCTTGATCCATGATTGGATCTGCAATCGCTGGGGGCTCAACTACAGGGCCACTAGAAGAATCTGGCAAAGAAGTCTCAGAAATTGGAGCGACTTCCTCAGTAGGAGCATTTTCTTCTTCAATTATTTGGATTGGGGGAGAAGGTTTTTCAATAGCAATGACCCAGATGGGCAAGTGCTTCCATCACATGCCTTGGACTAATCAAGCTTGATTGCGGAATAAAGAATATAGCATCTTCGCGCTCTTCTGTACAAAGTGCAAGTTGCACACCGTCCGACAATTCTATTCCTGAAGTATAACACTTGAAAAAGTCTAAAATAAGAGGCATCAGCACTTGAGTTGTTGTTTGATCCACTGGCCTAATTAGCAAAATCATCTTAGCCACTTGAATGTTTTGTTGACTGAAGAGCACAGGGTGTAGATTGTATCCTCTGAAATTGCTTAACCCTGAGTAATGATTAAAAGAGATGTCCAACGCTTGGGCATTCTCTATCACTGCTATCATTTCTCTGTGGAAGATAGCAAACTCAGCATGTTCATTTGAAATATCAACGCGAATTTGACTTTGACCAGGAAGAAGCGGTTGTTTGCTGGATGAGGCGTCTTCGTTGGGGTCAGGAAAGACACGTTGAACAAACGTTTGACGAGGATGCAAGATGTAGCGTCCACCTTAGCTGAATAAAGCTAGTTGCTGGCGAATGTAGGTTTCTATTGGTTGTTGATAGCGTGGTAAGTCGCTGACATTGCCTGCAATGTGCTGATGTTGTTGAAGCAAAAAGGTTGCAAATCCTCGACGTTTGTATTTAATTCCAAATTCAAAGAGGAATGGATATTTCACGAGTTCTTCAAGAGTATAGAAATGTAGAACGAACTCTTCAGCCCATCTAGCTGTATCCATCATCCATCTTTTTCCAAGCTTATCAGCTTTCTTTTGTTCTTTTCTAGCGGCAAGGTATTTCTCGGAGCGCTAGATCTCTTCGTCATAATCCTCTGCCCATAATCTGGCAAGATATTCTCGGGCTTCATTTTCTATCCACGAGTTCACTGGATTGGGACGCTTAGCCACAAGCGATCCTTTGCCTTTCCATAACTTGAGTGGAGTAGGAGAGAGAGCATTCTGAGGAGAGTTGACTACTTTAGGGAGAGCTAAATATCCTATTTTGTTTAAATCTTCCTCATCAGGATTTTTGTTTCAATCGCCCATGTGGGGATTCTTGAAGACAATCTTGCTAGCTCGAAGAGGATAAAAGGATTCGTCTGAGTGACCGGTGAAATTAAACCGTGCTTGGTCAAAATCTGCTGTATTGAACACTGGGCGACGAATATACTCAAAGCAAGATTGGAGTCGCTCCAAGGTGTAGAGTCCTAAATCGGTAAGACGCTCAAAGAATTCAAACTTTTGGGTGTTGGAAAGATCAGGCCGATGGAGAGTTGTTTGAAAAGAGATTTCAAGCTCTGCAAGCGTCTGGGTGCCTCGTTCTCTAGCGGCATAATAAAATTCAAGATCAGGAGTATATCCGCGAGGAAAGAAATCGATGACATGAGGAGGAGGTCCTGTTGGAGTAGGAACAATGGCAATCGCTTCTGTTGGGATGGGGGCCACTTCTATCGACCTCTCAGCATTTACAGTCGCTTCACTAGCTGAGGATGTTTCAGCGTCTGGAAGGGCTTGAGATGCTTCTTTTGCAATATCCACAACAGTTGCCATATGTACATCTACTTCAACTGGAATCTCGGAGAGTGGAAGAGCATCAGCAGTTGGTGCATCGTGAGGTGCATCTTGAGCTGATACATGTAAGTGGTTGAGAAAAGCAAACAAAATTTCTACTAAGTAGAAATTTGAAAAGAAAAGACTAAAACGCTTACCCTGAGGAACATCATCGACTGACTTAGTCGCTTGATCTGTTTCTATATTAGGACAGATTCCTCAGGCTCCGGGACTTCTTCTTCTGGTTCTAAATCGAGAAAAGAAGTTATTGGATCAGCACGAATGGGAATACGCAATTCTTCAAGAGTGTTGAGAACGTATTCAAAACCCGTTTCACATTGCGCTGAAAGAGATTTTATCCCAGCGTTAGAGACTTAGAAACTAACGAGGAAAGGATAGACTAATTTGCTTAGCAAATACTTACCCTGAGCACTAGAAAGCCTTTCAGATTGAGTAGCGGCTTGAGGATCTGAGCTGATTTTGGGAACAGCATCAGAGGGAGGAATGCTCGCTGACTCTCCAAGCGCTGGATTCGCTGAAACACTTGTAGACGCGGCTGGAGTAGAGAGAGGAGTACGTCTTCTAGCAAGCGGTACTTCTTCTGCTACTTCTTCCTCTTCTTCAGGAACTGAGAAGATAAACGCTGAAGGAGGAGATGGAGATTTAGGAGAAGGAGAAGGAGATTTTTGTTTCTTTTTGGGCTCTGGCTTCTGCTTCTTCTTTGCGGGCTCCGGCTTTTGCTTTTTGGCTGACTTGGTTGGTTCAGCGACTTTGAGAACAATTTTTCTTTTTGGTCGCTTAACCACCACTTTTTCTTCAGACGAGGACGATGACGAAGAGGAAGACGCTTGATCTTCATCATCGCTGTGAACAACTCCTTCGGCTTGAAGTTGCTCACGCTCTTCTTTGGGAACCGCTGCACCACCATGTTTTTGAGGTTTGAGCATCCCGCTAATCATCTTCTTACCATAGAATTTTAACGCTGGGATCTTCTTTCCAGCGGATTTTGTAAAACCGCAAGTGCTGAGAATTCTACTTAACATAATCCCATAAGGCTTGGGATTAACCGACTTGGCCATCGCTGCTTTAAAGCGATTAAAAACATAGAGAGACCAATTAATCTTCAATTTGGTCAGAATAGCCACCATCATGTTGTACTGAATATTTGTAACTTTATCGAATGTTCCTTTTCTGCATTCGATCATCTTGGCACAAGTATCCGCGAGAATGACATATTCGCCCTTCATGTCGTTCTTCTTGAAGTTTGACTCATAAGCAGCTTCGACTTCTTCTTTCTTGATCAACTCCCAGACTTTAGTCACATCACCGAGAGTAACATGTTCTACTTCACCACCATCATTGGGTAAGGTCAATAGGGAAGATATCAGTGAAGGAGTGAGAACAAAGGTCTCACGAGTAAAAGGGAAGACGCAGGAAATGGAGTTTCTGTCGTCAGAAATTTTAGCATTGTTGAAAAAATAGAGAGATTCTTCTCCAAAGTAGTTAAAAACAGTGGTAATCATATCTCTCAAACCAGATTCTTGAATGAGTGGAAGAACCGTTCGTAGAGGGAAGTTCTGGTTATCAAACAGGTAGTCCCAGTTAACAAGAAATCCAGCGTTAACCATAACTGGTTTTTCAACGCGGGAAGTTTTTTCGGTAGCAGACTTGGATGATTTGGAAGATTTTGAAGCTTTGGGTGCCATTGCTGAAAGCTTTTGAAGGAATGAGAGAAGTTTTTGCCTTGAAAGAGATGAAGATTTTACAACAGAGAGAGTGTTTGGAAGTGATAAAGTCTGACTGTGAAAACCTTGAAGAATATATATAGAGGCAAAAATAACTCCTCAGTTGCTTAGATGACTGCCACGTGTGACATCATTGAATTTTGAAAAATTGAAATGTTTGAATCTGAGCCGTTTATGCATAAGTACGGATGTCAAATGGTGCGGTAAAATAGGTTAACTGTTACAAAATAGAGAGTTTTTGGGATCCACGGTTACCCATTTAATTGAAAGACGTTTGAAAATTTTTGAAATTTTCAGCGTGAAATACACGCGCCTGATAGTACACTGACACGTACTCAGACTTATGCAGTCACTGAACCGCCTAGGTTTAGATAGGAATCATAACCGTCAGTTTGATTTGATAGGCACGTGTAGGTAGTTATCAAATCTAATCTTTTGGACTTATCCACACGTTACTTTTAGCGATGAAAACTATGCATGATTTTTAAAGTAATTTTCTTAGCGTTAACGTGGGAATCTTTTTAACGCTTAAGTCTTTTTTAGAGCAAAATTTAATTTCTTAAAGTTTGAGATAAAATCAATCGCTTGAATTAATAAATGACATTTTCATCTAGAGATTGACTTTGTCATGTATAAAGATAAGCGCCAGTGATCAATGCATAAAAAAAATTTAAAAGCCATTTTTGATCACAGTCGCTTTATATATTGAGACAAGTACAATTTTAAAGTTCCCCCTAAAATTGATGACTTATTTCAGATTTTTGTCAAACGCTTTAGACATAAACATAAGGTGGATTCCCCCTAAATTGTATGCCTATTAAGATATGATGCTTTTATGATTTAAGCATTTAAATCAATCATACCTAATTCACTTCTCAAAGTGAGAAAGCGTTGTTCGTTGAGCGCTTTGGTGAAGATATCTGCCAATTGTTTGTCAATTCCAATGAAGTGCATGGAGATATCTTTCTTTTGAACATGGTCACGCGAGAAATGGTATCTAATGTCAATATGTTTGGTTCTAGAATGAAGGACAGGATTTTGGGTCATAGCTAAAGCGCTTTGATTATCACAATGGATTGGGGTAGAACCTAAGATTATTCCATAATCTCTAAGTTATTGCCTCATCCAAAGGATTTGTGCACAACAGCTCCCAGCGGCTATATACTCTGCTTCAGCGGTAAAGGCAGCTATGGATTGTTGTTTCTTACTATGCCACGAAACTAGTCTATCACCTAGAAATTGACATGTACCACTAGTACTTTTTCTATCTATTTTGCATCCTGCAAAATCTGCATCTGAATAGCCAATTAGTTCAAAAGGAGAGTCCCGTGGATACCATAAGCCCACATTTTGTGTGCCTTTTAGGTATTTAAGGATTCTCTTGATAGCATTTAAGTTTGATTCTCTAGGATCAGCTTGAAAGCGTGCACACATGCATACCGAAAATATAATATCCGGTCTACTAGCGGTAAAATAAAGAAGTGATCCAATGATACCTCTATAGTTAGTGATATCAATTTTCTTCCCACTTTCATCTTTATCTAACTTAAGCGTTTGGCTCATCGGAATTTTTTAAGATGATGCATTTTCCATACCAAATTTCTTAATCATATCTTTTGTATATTTAACTTGGTTTATAAATATTCCATTAGGGAGTTGTTTAACTTGTAATCCTAAGAAGAAAGTTAATTCACCCATCATGCTCATTTCAAATTGATCTTGCATCATTTTCGAAAATTTCTCACACAATCGCTTATTTGTAGAACCAAATATAATATCATCAACATAAATTTGGACTAAGAGAATATCTTCATTATGGTAATTTTAAATAACGTTGTGTCGACGTTGCCTTTTGAAAAGCCTTTACCTATAAGGAAGATAGAGAGAGTGTCATACCATGCTCTTGATGCTTGTTTAAGGCCATAGAGTGCCTTATCTAATTTGTAGACCATACTTTTGCCATGGTTGTTGATGAATCCTGGAGGTTGCTCCACATAGACTTCTTCTTGGAGTTTACCATTCAAGAATACACTCTTCACGTCCATTTGGTACACTGTGAATTTATTGAATGCGGCAAACGCTAGGAACATCCTAATTTCTTCAAGACGGGCTACTGGGGCATATGTCTTATCAAAATCAATACACTCCTCTTAACAATAACCCTGAGCGACTAATCTAGCTTTGTTTCTTATAACAATGCCATCTTTTTCCATTTTGTTCCTAAAAACCCATTTAGTCCCAATAACTCCTTGGTGAGTTGGCCTTGGTACTAACGTCCAAACCTTACTTCTTTCAAATTGGTTAAGCTCTTCTTGCATTGCTTCTACCTAACTTGAATCACTGAGCGCTTCATCCACTTTCTTTGGTTCCATTTGAGATAAAAAACATGCGAACATGGCCTCATTAATTGTAGTTGACCTAGTTCTAACAGGTGCTTCCATATTTCCAATTACTAGCTCTGGTGGATGGTCTCTAAGCCATTTACGGTCTGGTTGGAATGGGTTGAGAGACTCTTGGTTATCAATCGCTTGATCCATATTTGTCTCTTGCGCAGTCCCTTCATCATTCACAGTTCCAATTTACTCTTGATGATCATTCTCTTCATGATCATCAGCGATTCTGACTTTATCATTATTGTTAACCTCACGAGTAGCCGTAGGAATAGGTACACGAATATCATCATCTTCGTCATCACTATCATCACCAAGATTTATTTGTGACGCTTGTGGGGTGAGATCTTTAATTCCTATATCATCAGGATTAACCTTACTCGGTTCTTGGTTAGCATCATCAAACACAACATGAATGGATTCTTCAACCTTTGATTTGATCTTATTTAGGATGCAAAAACTCTTTCCATTCTTGGCATAGCCTAGAAAGATTCCCTCATCCACTTTAGGATCAAAAGTCTTTAGGCTGTGGGATCCATTGTTATGAATGAAACATTTTGAACCAAATATATGAAAATACGAAACATTAGGCTTACGTCCCTTCCACAACTCATATGGAGTCTTCTCATGTTGCTTGTTGATCATACACCGGTTCTGAGTGTAGCAAGCGGTATTGATGGCTTCGACCCAAAACCTTTGAGGCAGCTTAGACTCTGCAAGCATCGTCCTAGCGGCTTCTTTAAGCGTTCTGTTCTGTCGCTCAACAACTCCATTCTGTTGAGGTGTTCTAGGAGCAGAATACTCATGAAGTATTCCAAGATCTATGAAAAACTTCTCAACAAATTGGTTAGTAAATTCATTCCTCTATCGCTTCTAATTCTTGTCACCTTTAGATCTTTTGAGGTTTGTAATTGACGAATTAGCGCTGTGAGCTTGACACTAGTTTCATCTTTGGTGGCTAGAAATTCTACCCATGTATAGCGAGCAAGAGAAATCATCAACTATCACTAGTGAATACTTTTTACCGCTAACACTTATGATTTGAATAGGACCAAACAAATCTAAGTGCAACAGTTCAAGAATTCTAGAAGTAGATAGGCATGGTTTCTTCTTAAAAGATGATTTAACTTGTTTACCCATTTGACATGCATCACATAAGCGATTCTTTTGAAAGGAACCCTTAAGTAATCCCTTTACTAGATTTAGTGATATTAACTGAGAGATTGCCTTAAAGTTGAGGTGATTCATTTTTCTATGCCATAACCAACCCAATTCATTTTGACTTTTAGCAACAAAGCATGTGGGGTTGTTATCAAATGCAGAATCCCAATCTACTAAATACACATTGTTTGTTCTTTTTCCTCTTAGTTTAGTAGACTTAGTCTTAGCGTTGTTGACATTGCAAAAGTCGCTTGAGAATTTTACATCAAAGCCTTTATCACAAAATTGACTAATGCTCAATAAATTATGCTTAAGACCCTCAACGTAATATACATCACTAATCATGATGTTCCCCCTATGCATGATACCTATACCTTTGGTTTTACCTTTGGAGTTATCACCGAATATAACTTGAGGACCATTGGTAGCTCGATAATTGACTAGAAGATTTTTTGATCCAGTCATGTGTCTTGACGATCCACTATCAATGTACCAAACTGAAGTATCGGTGTTGGCTCTAGGTACTTGCATGTAAAGGATAATTCTAATTCTTCTTAGGTACCCATGTTGCCTTGGGTCCTTCTTTGTTAGTAACTTTGGTTTGAATTAGAACTTTAGGAACCCATATTTGCCTAGTCTTCATTGTTGGAATACTGGCCTTCTTGGGTTTCACTAAAAGAGTTAGGTGCCCGGTGCGCCATTTGTAGGGCGTAGTAGCCGACTCTTTAAACAGTCTTATATTGTATCTTGTCAAGTAATTTAATAAATGGCATTTTCTTCTTTATCTTATCATTCTATGCAATTAGATAAAGTCCCCTAGATCACTCTTAACCTATGAGATGTGTTTGGTATCGGGGATGCCAATCATGGAATACGTCTCCCTTAGCTATTTGAGCACATTTCGACAAAATGGAGTGACCGATGATGCTATTAGAATGAGACTCTTCCCGTTCTCATTGAGGGATAAAGCAAGAGCTTGGCTTGACTCATTGCCAATGGCATCCATTCATACTTGGGACCAGTTGGTGGAGAAGTTTTTGAGTAAGTATTTTCCACCGGGGAAACAACCGCTATCAAAGTTGAGATACAAGGTTTTCGACAAATTGAAGGAGAGTCACTCTATGAAGCACTTGAAAGATTCAAGGAACTTCTCCGAAAATGCCCTCACCATGGTTTTGCGGTTTGGACTCAAGTGACCATCTTTTATCAAGGCCTTGGACCCGGCCTTCGCACTCATCTTGACGCAGCTGCGGGTGGTTCACTCATGAATTTACCACCACAAGCGGCTTGGGAAATGATCGATAGAATGTCGAAAAACAACTACCAATGGCCTACCGAGAGAGTAATACTTCCAAAGAAGGCGAGTGGAGTTTATGAAGTGGAAACTTCCACTTCACTAGCTAATCAGGTAGAACTTTTGCACAAGAAATTGGATGCAATGAATTTCTCGGTAAACCAAGTGAAAACGTTGTGTGACAATTGTGGTGGAAATCATCACCTTACGTAGTGTCAACATGGCAATCAATCTTATCAATCCGAATGTGTTGAAGATGCAAATTATGTGCAAAATTCGAATAGGACACAAAACGACCCATTTTCAGAAAAATATAACCCGGGGTGGAGAAATCACCCGAACTTCTCATGGAGTAACAACAACAATGTGGTCAAGCAACCTCCCGGGTTTCAAACACACAGTGATAGACCGCCATTTCAACACCAAGGGGGTTTTCAACCCAACACATTTCACAAACAAGGAGGTTACCAACCACAGGAAAAGAAACAGAGTTTTGAAGAATTGATGCTCCAATATGTAAAGAAAACTGATGAATATATGAGGAGAAATGATGAACGGTGTCACAATCTTGAAATTAATGTGAGCAACATACAAACTCAATTGGGACAATTGGCTAGTCAACTTTCAGGTAGAACACCGGGATCACTACCTAGCGACACTGAGAAAAACCCGAAAGAACAGGTTCAGGCCATCGCATTGAGAAGTGGTAAAACGTTGGTGCTGAAAATCTCCAAAAATCCGACTTGAACCATGGCACTACGCCGCGGTCTGACATTCCAGTGTCTAATTTTTCAGAAGAGTACCGCGGCACACCATCTCGGACAAGCAGTTTTCTGAACAAGACCGTGGCGCAAGACCGCGGCATAACTCCGAATCGCGGCCCAATGTCGTGGCACAGTCACCTGTTTTGGAAAACGGCGAATCTGCTTTCCACACCGCTCCTGAACCTGTACAGCCACGACCTCCTTTTCCTTTGGCACTAAAAAGGGGGAAACTTGATGCTCAATTTCTCAAATTTATAGAAATGTTTAAACAATTGCGCATTAACATTCCTTTTGCAGATGCTATTCTCCAAATGCCAAGCTATGCTAAATTTCTCAAGGAAATTCTTTCGAACAAACGCAAGCTTGAAGAACATGCAACTGTTGCACTCACCGAGGAATGTTCCGTGATACTTCAGAATAAACTTCCCCCTAATATTAAAGATCCAGGGAGTTTTACAATTCCTTGTCAAATTGGTTCTATCAATTTTCCTAAAGTTCTATGCGATTTGGGAGCGAGCATTAACTTACTTCCATTCTCACTTTTCAGGAAATTAGGATTTGGAAAGCCAAAGCCCACCACCATTTCACTCGAATTAGCTGACCGATCCATAAAGTATCCAAGAGGGATTATAGAGGATGTCCTCGTAAAAGTTGATAAGTTCATCTTCCCGGTGGATTTCATAGTCTTAGACATGGAGGAAGACGTGGAAATGCCTATCATACTAGGTCGACCTTTCCTAGCTACATCTGAAGCCATTATTGATGTCAAGCGTGGTAGGCTCACATTTTCGGTTGGGGAAGAAACGGTAAGCTTTAATGTTTTCAATGCCTTTAAACCGTCTTCTTCAACTAATGGTGTTTCTCAAGTTGATTCTATTAGAGGAGTTCAAAGATCGTTCAAGGAAAGTGGTTGCACGATGACTTGGTCAACAACACCCATTAAGGGGAATCTTGACCCTGACCCTAATGGTGTTGGTTAAGAGCATAAAAGGAATCGAGCTACCGACTTTAAACAAGCGCTTCGTGGGAGGCAACCCACGTTTTACATGCTTTCTTTCATTTCCGTTATTATTTTTTTTTTTTTTTTTGTTTCTTTTCTTTTAAGTGTTCTAAGTTGTTTTGATGTTGCTTTTTGTCTCTTCTAGTTTTTCTAACTTCACAGATGGCTAGGCTTTATTGTCAGACTTTTCGCCTTGTCGCTCTTTCGCTTTTTGGACATCACTTAGCTTCAACCATCAGGGACGTCTTTCTTTCCCTTACTTTACATATGTATGTCCGCTCATTGGGGACAATGTGCTAGATTAGTTGGGGGGTGGGGTAGACGTCCTAATATTATTGTGATGTGGTGATTTGGTGTAGCTTGTACTATTTGTTAAGTTTCATGCTTGATTTGGGATTAGAAAACTGTGATAATCAATGATTTCATTTTCATGATTTGTTATACTTTTGCTTGGAGCATGATTCGTTTGAATGTCTCTACTTCATCTAAGATGAAATCATTTGTCGTAATGTGAAAGCTTCTTTAGCCATGCTTATGTGAATTGTTGAGGATTTAAAGCATTGAACTTTCAATTTTGTCAACTTTGAAGTGTGTGTTAAGTGTGCGAAGTCATGAAATGATTTAGGCCATCTTTCATTTTCTTTAACCTTACAATTGGCCTTCACGATACTACATAATCTCTAGACCTTATTTTGAGCTGTATTGATAAGAATGGAGTGTGCTAAGCACACTAAAAACCGCCATTCGCTTTTTTTTCGTAAGCCATACCAACCACCCTTTAGCCTAAAAGAAAGAAAAACAAAGTATTTCCCAAGTAAGAGAGCATATAACTTTATATCATTTGGCTTTAATTTTGGTTTATGCTTTGTTTTGGGTGTCGAATCTCATGGATTAATGGGTTAAAAGGTGTGTTTGTTATTGATGATTTTGAAAAATTTTGAGGTCTTGAGTTTATGTGAAATAACGAGAGGAAAAAGAAATGTTGTAAGTTGGCTAAAGAGTCGAGAGATTCGAAGTTACCGAAAAATATATTATGTGAGCTCTCTCTCGACTTGGCTACGAACTGAGCTTCAATGTGAATTGATTGGATTTGGAATCATTACGCCCCCGGTATCAAAAGAAACAAGTTTGGGAGTTGTGAGTTTGAAAAGAAAAGAAAAAAAAGAAATTTAAAAGTGATAAGTGACAAGATGTAGAGATTTGTTCGGTTGATAAGTGAGTGTTTAGCTCAATGATATTAAGTTGTATGTTTTCTTAAGTTTAGTCACTTTATCCATATATTCCCGTCCAATCCATTACCTAGCCTTACGTTACAAGCCAAAAAGACCTTTTGATCTTGACTTTCACATTTCATGCACACCGATAGGTTAACAAGTTTTGAAGTGTTTTAATGTTTTTATTATCTAATGAGTTTGCATAATCTTATTTAAAGTGTGCTCTTGGCATAAAAATGGATATGGAGTTCATGATTTTGAGATGGAATCGAAGATGTTTTGGAGGCTTTCAAATTGTTGAGTGTTCTAGGTAAAGTGTAACTTGTCATAATCATTTTCGAGGGTTTAATTCGTGCACGTACTTGATTATTGAGACATAAAACCTTTCAAGATCCCAAACTAAGTTGTAAAATCTGAAATTATGAATACTTGTTCGCCATTTATTGATCGAGAAGATCATAGCCTAGTTGGGTGGTAGTTGATAAGTTCACACTATGCAGCATTTTATGCCCCATTTTAATATGATTTGATCGTTACTTTGATCACTTTTTATCCCTCATAATGCTTTGATTGGTATAGATTTTGTTTTGTAGAATACAAGTTGATTTACGCATGAAAGACGAGAAAGGAGATCCAAATTGAGCTTGAAATTGAAGAAAGAAACAAAATGAGATAGTTGACGAAAGATTTTACATAATGCTCATATAGAAATGAGATTTTCGTCCCTTTGCCAGCCGAATCCGACTAAGGTTTCTTCTTCACTATTGTAGACCGTTGTCTTAGCTTCGCGTAGCAATTTGAATCACCTCAATCCGACATCGGTAGAGAAAGTTATGCATATTTTACCAAAATTGTACGGAGCAGCAGGGGAACGCCGCGGCGTTCGGAGGCAGAATGTTGATCACCGCGGCGTTCAACCATCAACGCCGCGGCGTTCAAAGCAGCGGACTTGGCCTATAAATAGACCATCAGGTCATTTGGACGAAAGATATGCCCTAAACACACCCTAGACTCCTTACATATCAGCCACCACCCAAGGAAGCTTGAAGAGGATCATCATCCTCATCCTCATCATCCTAATCATCATCAATTTCATCATCAAAGCTTGGATTCACACTTTGTAATAGGGAGTAATTCAATTCTTTCTCTTTGATTAGTTATCAACTATGTCTTATAGAATTGTTGAATCATTTGTTATTGTAAGTATGAGCTAAGCATCTTTGAGGTTGGGTTATGTGAATACTTTGTGATGTTTGGTGTTTAATGAATGATTAATTTCCGGATTTATTACATTCTTGTTACATGTTTTATTTTATGCTTAATGCTTTCATATGCTTGATCACCATGTGTTTGATAAAATGCTTTGTCTTGAGACCGAGAGGAGATAGATAAAGGGAGATCGAAAATCAAACATCATAACGTAACAATTGACTAGAGATAGAATCGATTGCGTTGTGTGGCTTTTTGTGATAAGATGACCCGATTGAATGTAGGATCTTCGTAAACAAGGAATTCATTCGAACCTAAATGCATGTTAGTTAATTCAATCTTCACTATAGAGATATAGGAAGTTGTTAACTAGTATAGGCTTGTTATTTCAAGAGATTGAATAATAAATACATTAGGGGGTTTCGCCATAACAAGAGCTTTCTAAAAATCCGGATAATTGAGAGTTCATGAACATAGAATAGAACATAGTAGGATCATAACCCAATCACCTCTTCCCATTTGATTTATTACCTTGATAATCATTTTAGTTATCTTTAGTTATTTTCATAGTATAAACACCTATCATCTTATAAATTGATTTAGCTTAGAAATAGGTAATATAGCAATTACGAGCATTGAATCCAATTGTCCCTGTGGAGACGATACACCCCGGGCTAAATAGTCCACTTTATTACTTTGCACGACCTAGTATACTTGCTAGGATTTCGCGTGTCTGTTACCTCTGGTAGCGATTTGACAGACGCTTCATCATCTCTTGCCATGAGACAAATCAACGCTGAGTCGCTTGTAGGCTCATCATCACTGCTTTCATCTGATGATTCGAAATCCTCTTCAGGTGCGGAGAATGGTTCAGATTCCGCTAGCAAACCTTGTTGGCGAAGGTTGCTCCTAAATTGGTTTCTATCCGCATAGTCTTGCCTTGTGGGCTTAGACACATTTGGATAAGGGCAATTTACCTGGTAGTGCCCTGGTTTCCTGCAATTATAACACAAATTATTTTTCATTTTCTGTTCAGTGGTTAATCGCTTTGATCCAACTGGCACTGAGAGATTCTGAGTCGGAGTTGTAGGCGTTTGGTAAGGAACTGGTGCTAATGGTTGAGGTGTAGAATATGCTGGCGCTTGATACTGAGGCGCTGGTGCTGGGGAAGGAGTTTCAAATGAAGTTTGTCCTATAGGTTTTCTCTTTTCATATCTTAGAAATTTCTTGAATTTCTTGACTAATAAAGCCATTTCCTTTTCTTCATTTGATTCCATAGATTTAACCTCACTAACCGCTTTACCCTTATTTTTGGTGGTAGCGATTAATGCTCCTGATTCAGTCACTAAAGTTGCTGTGTCGCTGACTTCACCTAACTTGAATTCAAATGCCTTTAACTCTGAAAACACATGTTCTGGAGTAAGAGTCTCCAAGGTCAGTGATTCTCTCATAGCAACAGTCTTAATCAAGTATTTACTTGGAAGACTTCTGAAAATCTTATTGACCATTTCCTTGTTGGTCAATTCCTTGTCCAGTGACACTAACTCGGTAATGAGCAAAGTAAATCTTGCGTCCAATTGTTCTAGCGTCTCATTGGGCTGCATTTTGAAATGTTCGAATCTTTGCATGGCTATGGAGAGCTTGTTCTCCTTCATTTGTGCTGAACCTTCACATATTATAGCCAGCTTATCCCATATTTTTTTGGAAGTCTTACATTGCTTGATCTTGTTGAACAATGCATCATTATCTCCTAACGCTGAGTAGAGTGCACTTCGTCCAACATTATCCAGATTTGCTCTTTTTCTATCCTCTAGCGTCCATTCCAACTTAGGTTTCTCGACATAACCATCTGGAGTAGCCTCGGTCGCTCCAGGGGCTCGAGTTACGACTTTCATAATCTGAATGGGGCCATCTGTAATCACATCACACATTTCATTATCGCAAGAGCATAAATAAGCGAATGCTCTAAGTTTCCAAGAATCATAGTTTGATTCTACCTACTTAGGCATTTTGTTAAAAGCCATAATGAGATGTTTTAAAGAGAAAATTTAAAGCGACTAAGTTTGAAAAAGATGGATCTGAACAAGCAGTTACGCTCGGAAACGCTTAGGATTCTAATTCAACCGCTCTGATACCACTTGGTGGTCCCAAGTGGCATACAAAAGGGTCTAGAAGGAGGGGGTTGAATAGACCCAGAAGTCTTTTTCGACTTCAAAAATTCGTATCACTTTTAAAGATTTGAAAGCTTAGAAAGCGGAGCGCTTGGGTCAGGCGCTTCAGTAAAGATAACTTAGACTTAGTGATTTTAGCAATTTACCAAAGTAGGGTAAAGCCTAGATCACTTAATCAGGATTAGCACAGCGGAAATGATTTTTAGCGTTCGATTGGTTAATTAATCGCTTTGCAATTTTACTTGTCTTTTTCAGAATGAATGATGTAATATGAAAATAAGAAAATAAAATATAAATGACACAACATATATAATGTTCATTGGGTGATGTAATCCCAATTACGTCCTTCTTCTCCTTTTTCACTTGGAGGAATTTACTAGGATGATTATCGAAGAATCACACAGAATCTTCTACAAGATAGTAAAGGATGAAAAAGATATCGGGCTCCTTGATCACACAGATTTCAGCACCAATGAAGATCGTCTTCTACAAGCTTCTCTCACTCAGAAATACTGCCTGTAAGGGGTTTCAACTTCTTTCTCACTCAGATGAAAGGTTGAAGGTTTATCACAAGGTTTTGTTTGTTTTTGGGAAGATCAAACAACTTGGAATATCTCAATAGGAATTTAGGTTTCTTCTTTGGAAGAGGTTTGAGATATTTGTGACTGTCTGGAATGTAGACAAAAAGCTTGAAAGATTTGGCTATGGAGTTTCTAAGCTTTTTCTAAGCAAGTTTTTCTTGTGCTTGTACGTAATTTTCTCTTGTAATATTATGTACCGTTTTTTGGGGTTTGCTGAAGGTAAGGTATTTATAGGCAATTGTTGGGATCTGTCCGTTGGACACATGTAGGAGAGTGCCACTCACGTAGCGGGTGATTCTACCTAAAACCTGACATTCCTGAAAATCTGCTGGCACCGATTGGATGGGAGCAGCTATAAACTCTGAAGTTCTGACAATCTAGTCAAAAAGGTGGCTTGTCCACAAGTCACAGTGGCTTATCACATTTAATGCTCTTATCAAGCATTTAATGCATTTTGAATTTATTTCCCGTTGAAAATAAATGTCCATTGAATGATTGCATTTAGGTCCTTCATGACTTGAGGATTTATTTCAGGTGAATCTGACATCGGTCGCTTAAGTGCTTTGAGCGCTTGATCCATAAATCCTGAAACGAGGTCCTTTAGCGTTTGACGGACGCTAAGAAACAAATCTTCATCTCTGGTTGACTTCAGACGCTGATCTTCAACTTCCTCTCTAATAGACTCACCTAGAATTCTATTAGCGATTCAGTGTCTAATACTTAGTCTAAAATCTACAAAGATAAAAATTACAAGCCTAAACAAAATAATAATTACAAACTTTCAAACGCTTAAACAATGATCTATGAAAAAATAAACTTACATTTTATTTGGGGTCTAACATTGAATCCTATCTTGTCATCATCAAAACATCTAACATGAAATTTCCTAACAGTTCCTCTATCGCTTCTAATTCTTGTCACCTATAGATCTTTTGAGGTTTGTAATTGATGAATTAGCACTATGAGCTTGACACTAGTTTCATCTTTGGTGGCTAGAAATTCTACCCATGTATAGCGAGCGAGAAAAATCATCAACTATCACTAGTGAATACTTTTTACCGCTAACACTTATGATTTGAATAGGACCAAACAAATCTAAGTGCAACAGTTCAAGAATTCTAGAAGTAGATAGGCATGGTTTCTTCTTAAAAGATGATTTAACTTGTTTACCCATTTGACATGCATCACATAAGCGATTTTTCTTAAAGGAACCTTTACGTAATTCCTCTACTAGATTTAGCGATATTAACTGAGTGATTGCCTTAAAGTTGAGGTGATTCATTTTTCTATGTCATAACAAACCTAATTCATTTTGACTCTTAGCAACAAATCATGTGGGGTTGTTATCAATTGTAGAATCTCAATCTACTAAATACACATTGTTTGTTATTTTTCCTCTTAATTTAGTAGACTTAGTCTTAGCGTCGTTAACATAGCAACAATCGCTTGAGAATTTGACTTCAAAGCCTTTATCACAAAATTGACTAATGCTTAACAAATTGTGCTTAAGACCCTTAACATAATATACATCACTAATCATGATGTTCCCCCTATGCATGATACCTATACCTTTGGTTTTACCTTTGGCGTTATCACCAAATATAACTTGAGCCAGCCATGTACCTTGATGACCCACTATCAATGTACCAAACTGAAGTATCAGTATTGGCTCTAGGTACCTGCATTCAAAGGGCAGTTCTACTTCTTCTTAGGTACCTATTTTGTCTTGGGTCCTTCAATGTTAGTGACTTTAGTTTGAATTAAAACTTTCGGAACCCATATTTGCCTTGTCTTCATTACGGGAAGATTGGCCTTCTTGGGTTTCGGTTTTTTGTTGTGTGTGCTTTTTAGGTGTATAGTAATACCCTCGATTATAATAGTAATCATTGTCATAATCATAATCATAATCATAATCACAATAGTATCGATAATATGATCTAGATCTTTGAGGATATTGATGCTGGTATTTCCTCGGTACTGGCTTAGGAGTCACTTTTGGCGATTGATGCTTAGCGTTTGATTCACTTGTAGATGGTTTATCCTTAGCCTTTTGAGCATTTGGATGAACCTTCTTCTTTCCTCTTCTCCTTATTGCCTGAGTTGGTATTGACCTTCTCATTTGGCCTCTTACCATTGTCCTTAGCTTCATTCAGCGTTTGACTGTTTAAACTTTTCTTAACAAAGAATCACCCTTTCCTTTGTTGTTCACCATAACATTAGAATTGTTTGGTTGTTTACCGAATTTATTGCATCCTAAAACGGTCTTTTCACCAAAAAGTCTAGTTACCTCAATCACATTATCTAGCTTTCTTGATGATTTTGATAATGATGAGATAAGCTGTTTTGATTTTGCAAGTCTAGCGATCAATTTAGCTTCTCTCTTAACTATTATATCAATATAACTTTTAATTGGGTAATTTCACTCTCAAGCGACTGATTCTTCTCAATGCATTGTTGCTGAACTTGCAGCTCTGCTTTGAGCGTCATTTTATCACTTGTAAGCGATGAAATAATATTGAAGTGATTTTGATACGGCATCTTGACAATCTTTATAATATTCATTTACTTTATCAAGTAATTCATCATAAGAAAGAGGATGAGATAACTCATTGTTTACCTTAAATAGCGAGTCATCAGACGTTTTTTCATCTCTTGCCATAAGATAAATTAACGCTGAGTCGCTTGTTGGCTCATCATCACTGCTTTCATCTGATTATTCCAAATCCTCTTCAGGTGCGGAGAATGGTTCAGATTCCGCTAGCAAACCTTGTTGGCGAAGGTTATTTATGAATTAGTTTCTATCCGCGTAATCTTGCCTTGTGGGCTTAGATACATTTAGATAAGGGCAATTTACCCGGTAGTGCCCTGGTTTCCTGCAATTGTAACACAATTTAATTTTCATTTTCTGTTCAGTGGTTAATCGCTTGGAAACTACTGGCGCTGAAGCATTCTGTACTGGAGACGGAGGCGCTTGGTATTGAACTGGTGCTGGAGGCTGAGAAGTAGAATTCACTAGCGCTTGATACTGCGCGCTGGTGCACGAGGAGCGGTTTGAAATGAGGTCTGTCCACTAGGGTTTCTCTTTTCGTATCTTAAGAATTTTTTAAATTTCTTAACCAATAATGCTATTTCCTTTTCCTCATTCGATTATGTCACTTTCACCTCACTGACTGACTTTCCCTTGTTCTTAGTAGTAGCTATTAGGGCTCCTGATTCAGTCGCTGATGTAGAAGTCGTTGTGTCGCTGACTTCTCCTAGTTCAAATTCAAATGCCTTTAACTCTGAAAACACATGTTTCGGAGTTAGAGTTTCCAATGTTTGTGATTCTCTCATTGCAACCGTCTTAATCAAATATTTGCTTGGAATACTTCTAAATATTTTGTTGACCATTTCTTTGTTAGTCAACTCCTTGTCTAGTGACACTAACTTTGTAATGAGCAAAGTGAATCTTGCGTCCAATTGTTCTAGCGTCTCGTTATTTTGCATCTTAAAATGCTCAAGTCTTTGCATAGCTATGGAGAGCTTGTTCTCCTTCATCCGTGTTGAACCTTCACACATGATAGCCAACTTATCCCATATCTCTTTTGAAGTCTTACATTGTTTGATCTTGTTGAACAATGCATCATTATCTCCAAACGCTGAGTATAGAGCACTTAGCTTTGTCCAACATTATCTAGATTTGCTCTTTTTTGATCATTTGGCGTCAATTCTAACTTGGGCTTCTCAACGTAACAATCTGGAGTGGCCTCAGTCGCTCCACGGACTCTATTTACAACTTTCATGATCTGAATGGGGCCATCTGTAATTACATCACACATTTCATTATCGCAAGAGCATAAATAAGCGAATGCTTGATAAGTCCATATTTTACAATATTTTATGCCCCATTGTAATATGATTTGATCGTTACTTTGATCATTTTTTATCCCTCATAATGCTTTGATTGGTATATATTTTGTTTTGTAGGATTAAAAGTTGATTTACGCATGAAAGACGAGAAAAGAGATCCAAATTGAGCTTGAAATTGAAGAAAGAAACAAAAGAAGATAGTTGACGAAAGATTTTACACAATGCTCATATATAAATGAGGTTTTCGTCCTCTTACAGGCCAAATCATACTAAAGTTTCTTCTTCAATATTGTAGATCTATTTCTTAGCTTCGCGTAGCAACTTGAATCAACTCAATCCGACATTTGTAGAGAGAGTTATGATTAAAATACGAAAACTGCGAATTCAGCGTGAGATGACCGCGGCACAGGACCGCGGTCTTGATTCGAAAAAATGCTTCGAACTTTTTGTGCCGCGGCTTAGTGCCCTGCTGCCCTATTTTTTATATCCGCCGTTTTTGGTCTTTATAAGGCATTCTTCACTTACCTAAAGGCTGGAAATGCTCTAAAACACCAAGGGGAAGCCATGGGAAGTCCTAAGGAAGCTTGAGGAGCCATTTTCATCATCAAAAGCTTGGATTCACACCTTGTAATAGGGAGTAATTCAACTCTTTCTCTTTGATTAGTTTATCAACTATGTCTTATAGAATTGTTGAATCATTTGTTATTGTAAGTATGAGCTAAGCATCTTTGTGGTTGGGTTATGTAAATACTTTGTGATGTTTTGTGTTTAATGAATGATTAATTTCCGGATTTATTACATTCTTGTTACATGTTTGATTTTATGCTTAATGCTTTCACATGAATGATCACCATGTGTTTGATATAATGCTTTGTCTTGAGACCGAGAGGAGATAGATAAAGGGAGATCGAAAAATCAAACATCATAACGTAACAATTGACTAGAGATAGAATCGATTGCGTTGTGTGGCTTTTTGTGATAAGATGACCCGATTGAATGTAGGATCTTCGTAAGCAAGGAATTCCTTTGAACCTAAATGCATGTTAGTTAATTCAATCTTCACTATAGAGATATAGGAAGTTGTTAACTAGTATAGGCTTGTTATTTCAAGAGATTGAATAATAAATACATTAGGGGGTTTCGCCATAACAAGAACGTTCTAAGAATCCGGATAATTGAGAGTTAATGAACATAGAATAGAACATAGTAGGATCATAACCCAATCACCTCTTTCCATTCGATTTATTATCTTGTTTATCACATAGTTGTCTTTGATTATTTTCATAGTATAATCAACCATCATCTTATAATTTGATTTAGCTTAGAGTTAGATAATATAGCAATTACGAGCATTGAATCCAATTGTCCCTGTGGAGACGATACACCCGGGCAAAATAGTCCACTTTATTACTTTGCACGACCTAGTATACTTGCTAGGATTTCGCGTGTCAAGTTTTTGGCGCCGTTGCCGGGGACAATTGCGTTATTTAATATTGTAATTCACTTATCTATTCTAAGACTAAGTTGCTGTTTTTGCATTTTGGTTTGCTGTTTTTGCGTTTTGGTTTACTGTTTTTACGTCTTGAGTTGCTGTTTTTATGTTAAAAGTTGCTATTTTTGTGTTTTAAGTTGCTGTTTTTGTGTTTTAGTTGCTGTTTTTGTGGTTTTAGTTGCTGTTTTTGTGTTTTTAGTTGATGTTTTTGTCTTCTAAGTTGCTGTTTTTGTTTTTTTTTAAGTTGTTGTTTTGTTATGTTTTATTTTATTTTATTATTATTCTTTAATAGATGAGCAATTATGAACTTTATTGGTCAAAACAAGGATGGGATGAAGGTGCCGAATACGGGAGTCAAGTGCAAGATTTTTGTTCGTGGTGTGGAGACGTTCATCATAGCGATTATTGTCAACACAGATGGAGAAGTCACGAAGACTTTCCGTTGAGTTATTATGCTATGAGAGATTCACAAGCATACCTGCAACAAGATAGGTCCCCCTTTCTAATGCAGGGAGAATTTGAATCGGCTAACTTTTAGAACCATGGGGATTATCACCAACAATGTGATAGGAACCCAAGTTTTGAGGAGTTGATGATCTAATGGATGAAGTCGAACGATGAGCGGTCTCAAAATCTCGAAACATCTATAATGGAATTGCAAACACAACTCAACCAACTTTCCAACTTATTGGCAGAGAGATCATCAGACACTTCTCAGAGTGGCACAGAGGAGAATGATGAGGTATCTAATACAGAAGTTGAACAAGTTGTTGATTCGACACCACATTGTCTACAACCCATTGCTACACCAGAACTACCTTCAGAATCTATGTGTGGTGAAGTAGATACAACATCAATGGAGCACCTTCAATTCAGCATAGAGATCCCAAAATCCACTCCATCAATTGATCAAGAAAAAGCATTAGAAATATTCAAGAATCCAATGCCACCTACCATCATATCTCTTGATTTCTTAAGAATGTGCATCAATAACCAGAGAGCTAGAGTGGTGGAGGTTGAAGACAAAGTTTACAACTTTAGTGGCCCGTTCGAGGCATACACTAAGAACCCAAGTGATACTACGGTTGAGAATGAGGAGATTCGAAGATATACAAGTCACTGGGATATATCACCACTAAAGTTGTCCGAATCAAGGCCCAGGGAGTTAGGCCTGACCACATACTTATTAAAACCATCAATGGAAAACTCCCCATCTTTAAAATTCACTTTTAGTTATTTACAATTTTATTACATTTTTATAAAAGTGAATCTGAGCTCATATCTTAGTTTTTCAGGATTTGTGAATGTGATGGGAAATGAGAAGCCTTTACGCAATTGGAAAAAGCACAAAAAGGCGCATCTATACAAAGTTGGCATTACTCCTTATGATCCACCATGAGCAGTGCAAGGGAGTCGAGCTAATGACTTAAAACAAGCGCTTCGTGGGAGGCAACCCACGTTTTACATGCTTTCTTTCATTCTCGTTATTTTTTTTGTTTTGTTTTGTTTGTTTCATTTTAAGTGTTCTTAGTTGTTTTGATGATGCTTTGTGTCTCTTCTTGTTTTTCTAACTTTACAGTTGGCTAGGCGTTATTTTCAGACTCTTCGCCTTGTTGCTCTTTCGCATTTTGGACATCACTTAGATTCAAACATCAGGGACGTCTTTCCTTCCTTTACTTTACATTTGTATGTTCGCTCATTGGGGACAATGTGCTAGATTAGTTGGGGGGTGGGATAGACGTCCTAATTTTTTTTGTGATGTGGTGATTTGGTGTAACTTGTACTCATTTGTTAAGTTTCATGCTTGATTTGGGATTAGAAAACTGTGATAATCAATGATTTCATTTTCATGATTTGTCATACTTTTGCTTGGAGCATGATTCGTTTGAGTGTCTCTACTTCATCTAAGATGAAATCATTTGTCGTATTTTATATGTGAAAGCCTTTTTAGCCATGCTTATGTGAATTGTTGAGGATTTATAGCATTGAACTTTCACTTTTGTCGACTTTGAAGTGTGTATTGATTGTGCGAAGTCATGAAATGATTTAGGCCATCTTTCATTGTCTCTAGCCTTACATTTAGCCTTCACTATATTGCATAATCTCTAGACCTTGTTTTGAGCCATATTGATAAGAATGGAGTGTGCTAAGCACACTAAAAACCACCATTCGTCTTTCTTTCGTAAGCCACACCAACCACCCTTTAGCCTAAAAGTAAAACAAAGTCTATTTCCTAATTGAGAGAGCATAGAACTTCATATCATTTGATATTTATTTGGGTATACACTTTGTTTTGGGTATCGAAGCTCATTGATTAGTGGTTTAGAAGGTGGTGTTGTTCTTGCTTATGATAAAATATTGGAGGTTTGGATTTTATGTGAAAAGAGAGGAAAAAGAAATGTTGTAAGTTGGCTAAAGAGTCGAGAGATTGGAAGTTACCGAAAAATATATTATGTGAGCTCTCTCTTGACTTGGCTACAAACTGAGCTTCAATGTGATTTATTTGGTTTGGGAATCATTTTTTCACCCTTAGCATCAAAAGAAACAAGTTTTGAGGTTATGAGTTCAAGGGGAAAAGAAATCAAAAAGCTATAAGTGGCGAGATGTGGAGATTTATTCGGTTGATAAGTGAGTGTTTAGCTCGATTATATTGAGTTGTATGCTTTCTTGAGTTTAGTCACTTTATCCATATATTCCCGTCCAAGCCATTACCTAGCCTTACGTTACAAGACAAAAAGACCTTTTGATCTTGACTTTCACATTTCATGCACACCGATAGGTTAACAAGTTTTGAAGTGTTTTAATGTTTTTATTATCTAATGAGTTTGCATAATCTTGTTTAAAGTGTGCTCTTGGCATAAAAATGGATATGGAGTTCATGATTTTGAGATGGAATCGAAGATGTTTTGGAGGCTTTCAAATTGTTGAGTGTTCTAGGTAAAGTGTAACTTGTCATAATCATTTTCGAGGGTTTAATTCGTGTACGTGCTTGATAATTGAGACATAAAACCTTTCAAGATCCCAAAGCAAGTTGTAAAATCTGAACTTATGAGTCTTGTTCGCCATTTATTGATCGAGACGATCATAGCCTAGTTGGGGGTAGTTGATAAGTCCATATTTTACAATATTTTATACCCCATTGTAATATGATTTGATCGTTACTTTGATCATTTTTTATCCCTCATAATGCTTTGATTGGTATATATTTTGGTTTGTAGGATAAAAGTTGATTTACGCATGAAAGACGAGAAAAGAGATCCAAATTGAGCTTGAAATTGAAGAAAGAAACAAAAGAAGATAGTTGACGAAAGATTTTACACAATGCTCATATATAAATGAGGTTTTCGTCCTCTTACAGGCCGAATCATACTAAAGTTTCTTCTTCAATATTGTAGATCTATTTCTTAGCTTCGCGTAGCAACTTGAATCAACTCAATCCGACATTTTTAGAGAGAGTTATGATCAAAATACGAAAACTGCGAATTCAGCGTGAGACGACCGCGGCACAGGACCGCGGTCTTGATTCGAAAAAATGCTTCGCACTTTTTGTGCCGCGGCACAGTGCCGCGGCTTAGTGCCCTGCTGCCCTATTTTTTATATCCGCCGTTTTTGGTCTTTATAAGGCATTCTTCACTTACCTAAAGGCTGGAAATGCTCTAAAACACCAAAGGGAAGCCATGGGAAGTCCTAAGGAAGCTTGAGGAGCCATTTTCATCATCAAAAGCTTGGATTCACACCTTGTAATAGGGAGTAATTCAACTCTTTCTCTTTGATTAGTTTATCAACTATGTCTTATAGAATTGTTGAATCATTTGTTATTGTAAGTATGAGCTAAGCATCTTTGTGGTTGGGTTATGTAAATACTTTGTGATGTTTTGTGTTTAATGAATGATTAATTTCCGGATTTATTACATTCTTGTTACATGTTTGATTTTATGCTTAATGCTTTCACATGAATGATCACCATGTGTTTGATATAATGCTTTGTCTTGAGACCGAGAGGAGATAGATAAAGGGATATCGAAAAATCAAACATCATAACGTAACAATTGACTAGAGATAGAATCGATTGCGTTGTGTGGCTTTTTGTGATAAGATGACCCGATTGAATGTAGGATCTTCGTAAGCAAGGAATTCCTTTGAACCTAAATGCATGTTAGTTAATTCAATCTTCACTATAGAGATATAGGAAGTTTTTAACTAGTATAGGCTTGTTATTTCAAGAGATTGAATAATAAATACATTAGGGGGTTTCGCCATAACAAGAACGTTCTAAGAATCCGGATAATTGAGAGTTAATGAACATAGAATAGAACATAGTAGGATCATAACCCAATCACCTCTTTCCATTCGATTTATTATCTTGTTTATCACATAGTTGTCTTTGATTATTTTCATAGTATAATCAACCATCATCTTATAATTTGATTTAGCTTAGAGTTAGATAATATAGCAATTACGAGCATTGAATCCAATTGTCCCTGTGGAGACGATACACCCGGGCAAAATAGTCCACTTTATTACTTTGCACGACCTAGTATACTTGCTAGGATTTCGCGTGTCAATGCTCTAAGTTTCCAAAAATCATAGTTTGATTCAACCAACTTAGACATTTTCTTAAAAGCCATAAAGAGATGTTTAAAAGAAAATTAAAGTGACTAAGTTTAGAAAAATGGATCTAAACAAGCAATTACGCTCAGAAACGCTTAGGTTTCTACTTCAACCGCTCTGATACCACTTGGTGGTCCCAAGTGGCACACGAAAGGGTCTAAAAAGGGGGGGGGGGTGGAATAGACTCTGAAGTCTTTTTCGACTTCAAAAATTTCATATCACTTTTAAAGACTTGAACGCTTAGAGAGCTAAGCGCTAGATCAAGCGCTACAATAAAGATAACTTAAACTTAGTGATTTTAGCAACTTACCAAAGTAGGGTAAAGCTTAGATCGCTTAATCAGGGTTATCACAGCGGAAATGATTTTAACTTTCTAGCATTAGTTTTGGTCAAATAGTTGCTTAACCATTTTACTTGTCCTTTTCAATATAAAATAATAGAATATAAAGTAAGATGATAAAACAGTAAATAACGCAATAATTTATAAGGTTCACTGGGTGGTGTAATCCCAGCTACGTCCTTCTTCTCCTTGTTCACTTAGAGGAATTCCACTAAATTGATTATTGAAGGATCACACAGAGGCTTCTACAAAATAGAGGTGGAGATGATGATCTTGGGCTCCTTGATCACACAGACTTCAGCACCAATGAAGATCTTCACCAACAAGCTTCTCTCACTCAAAAATACTGCTTGTAGAGTCAACAACTTCTTCACACAGACAGAGGATGTTGAGGGTTTTGATCACGGGTTTGTTTGATTTTATAAAGTTCAAACAACTTAGGATATCTCAATAATAGTGTATGGTTTTTCTTTGAAGATGTTTGAGATATCTGTGACTGTCTGGAATGTATGTAAAAAGCTTGGAAAAATTTTTGCTGTGGAGTTTTTAAGCTTTTTTTTTAGAGAGAATTTCAGCAAAATTTTGACTTTCTTATTTATCTAAGTGTATTTTAGGGTTTGCTGGGGGTAAGGTATTTAAAGGCATTTTCTTAGGATTTGTCCGTTAGACACATGTAGGTGCATGCCTTTCACGCGCGAGTGAGTCATGCCTTTTCTCTGACATTCCTGAAATCCTGCTGCACTAATTTGATGTAGACGGTTTGAACTCTGAAATTCTGACAATCTTAGCCAATAGGTAGCTTGCTCCGTATATAATCTGTCTTTGTCACATTTAATGCTCTTATCAAGCATTTAATGCATTAGAATTTATTTCCCGTTGGAAATAAATGTCCGTTGAATGACTGCATTTAAGTCCTTCATGACTTGAGAATTTATTTCAGGTGAATCTGATCTTCTTGAATGCTTGAGTACTTTGATCGCTTGATTCATAAACCGTGAAACAGTCCATAGCGATTGGCAGTCGCTTAAGACAAAATCTTCATCTTCACTTGTCTTTAGATGCTGATCTTCAACTTCATCTCTAATAGACTTACCTAGAATTCTACTAGCGACTTGGTATCCAATACTTAGTCTAAAGTCTACAAAGATAAAAATTACAAGCTTAATAAAATTACAACCTTTTCACAAGGACTTAAGGAGGAGTTGCTTCAAATGACTGGGTTTAGAGAGGGAGATTTCCTTATGCGATATCTTGGAGTTCCCCTGTCTCCTATCAAATGGTCCAGACAGGATTGTCACACGTTGGTGGAAAAAATGACTAAGAAGTTAACATGTTGGGGCTCTCGAAACTTGTCTTATGCAGGGAGATGTCAACTGATAAACTCAGTTTTGATGTCTCTGCACATCTATTGGTCTAGTATTTTTCTCCTGCCCCAAGCTATTATGAAATAAATTGAACAAAAGTGTAGAGAGTTTCTCTGGGGGGGAAAAAGAAAACTTGAGGAAAATGGCCCTGGTGAGCTGGGAAAATATATGTGCTAAAAAGAAGTTTGGAGGGCTCAATGTTAAGAACGATAAATTGTGGAATATTGCTGCGATAGGCAAGCAAGTTTGGGCCTTATCTCAGAAAGCAGACAGTTTGTGGGTGAGAAGAATTCATAGTGTGTATCTGAAGACACTGAGTTTTAGACTTATACCTCCCCAACTGATTGTAGTTGGACATGGAGAAAAATTGACTCGATAAAAAGGAAACTGAAGGCTGGATATACTGGGACTATATGGATGCATACAAAATCTGGACAGTATACCATTGCAAGCGGATATGAGTACCTCCAGGGAAGTCAGACAGCGTTTCGCGAGGCCCCAATTGTGTGGAATAGACTTAATATCCCAAAGCATTCATTTATCGGATGGTTAGTAATGCATAGAAAACTCCTTACTAGAGAAAGACCGGGGAAATACATTCTTTTGGATGATTATTCGTGTGTTCTATGTGATTGTTTGGTGGAAAATGTGATTCATTTGTTTTTTAGATGTGCTTGGACCCAACAAATTATCCATCATATGATGCATTGGCTTAATGCAACCAGGTACCCTTTACAACTTGACAGAATGGTAAGATGGCTGAAATTTGGACTTAGAAAATGGAAACTTAAACAGCAGATTCTGATTGCAGCTGTGGTGGGGATCATATATGTAATTTGGGAAGAGCAAAATAGGAGAGTGGTATTGCATGTAGAGAGGCCATGGCAGGTGTTGGTTGATAATTTGGAAAAAGAATTAAGTACAAGACTACAAGGGGTGAAATTGCAGCATCTTTTTGCTTGAGATGGGCTTTACTGGGAGTCTATCATTCTTTGATTTGTCTGGATGGGGTTTAGTTTGTAAATCTTTAGAGCCCCTTTTACTGTAATGGAAGCAACATCATTGGCTTTTGTAAAATGATGTGCTTTTTTGAGTTGTATATTTTGTTTGTTTGGTAATGAAGGCTTACTTTACACCAAAAAAAAAAAAAAATTACAACCTTTCAAACGCTTATACATTTGTTCTTATAAAAATATAAACTTACATTCTTTTTGGGGTCTAACATAAAATCCTATCTTGTCATCATCAAAACTTCTAACATGAAATTTTCTAACACAATCACTAGGAAGTAGTGAAGAACTCATATCATAGTTGCACTGATGAAGGTTATGGCACTCAGACATGACTCGCATCGATTTTGTCATATGGGTTTTCACTCTCTGACAGTCAATGACAGAATTTATTAAATTGTAATAGGTGTATCTGAACTTTAGACCTGAGGAATCAAGTTGAAGATATACTTGTGACATTAGGTTTGTCATTAGAGTAGTTAGACTCAATTCACCCTTTGGTGGGGTCGACCTCGAACTAACCTAATGGGCAAGTAGTAGTCTTAACTGATATCCAAGATGAGATTCGTTCGCTCGAAAGTGAACGAGAAATTATCCTATGCATTTAGAAGTAAGTTAGATCTTAAAATCTTTAGTCAAAGCATTCATTGATCTGGACTTATTATAAATATAGTATAGAGTCGAGTTTATGAGTTTGACCTAAACCGTGACTCTTACTTGACCGGGATAAGAAAATGAAGAGTTTGAATTCACACGATATTTACAATAAGAAAGGTAAACAACGATCTAATCATTTCATCTTATTTGGGATACAATATGAGCCACTTTACTGGCTAGGTATTACCCACATTCAATGGAATCCTCTCATTGCCAAATATAGATGAACCTAAAGAGTCACACTTAAAAAAGGAAAATCGAACGATATTGTGGTGTATTTCTTGTAATAATATTTTAAGTATTGGATACTTACAATTAATTAAATGGAATTAATTATTTAAATAAATAAGATAATTCATTTACGCTTAATTAATGTATTATTTCTTGGAGAAATTAATTAAATATCCCATCTATTATTTAATTAGATTAATCGATTGGATTGAATTAATTAATTAAATAAAGGATTGGATTGAGCTCAAATTGGTGCACCTTGACCGTGTATGGGCGGCCCCTAGGCGTCCAACATGGGCTAAATTAAGCCCAATGTTGTAACTTAAGTGATATAAATATATCACATAATTAAACCTAGGTCATAAAATAAGTTACAAGACACTTGAGCTGAAAGAAAAGAACTTCATCCCTCTCCACTTCTCTTTAGCTGTCGGCCTCACCAAACCAAGAAGAGGAGATTTTTCGTTCGAGTTTTCCGGCAAGACAATTTAGAGGTAGCTAGCACTTTTGGACTGCTCGGATTATCGATCAATCAGCCGGATCAGTTCGCGAAAGACATGAAGAATTCAAAAAATTGTGATTCTCCAACCACTTCGCTACAACTGGTGAAGTATCAATATCTATATCTTATATACGCCTGATAAAACTCCGGAGTTGATCCTGAATTGGAAAATCTGAAAAAAATTAATTACACCGTTTCCGTTGCGTTTTCATTTTATTTTCCCAACACACACCCCATCCCACCCCTTCTGGTACACCAGCTCTAACGGAAAAATTGGGGAAATAGCCTCCAAATGCACCCACTTTTAACAAATAGCCCTCTTCTAAAAAATATTTTCTTTTTTAATTCCTTTATCTAATTTTATTGTATAAAGACTAAATCACCCTTCTGAAAAAAAAAATCAATTACATAAAAAACTCAATTGTTCTCTCTCTCCTCTTTCCCCAAGCAATTTGCAGAAAAGAAAACATCCAAACCCAATTCATCTCCTGTTTCACTTCACGTAAAGAAAGAAAGGAAAAATTCCTAAACCCCCAAATCCCATATCAGCTGCTATCATCTCCTCCGTCATTACCTCCTCCATCATCCGTCATCCGCCGTCGCACCGCCGCCGCCGCTGCTATCCACATCTTTTTTTGTCAAAAAAGGTACAAATTCGAATTGATCATGGACAATCAAATTTCGACCGCCATCCTTCATTGGTGTGTATTGGACTTCTTCTAATGGACATGGAGAACAAACATTGAAAAAAGATAGACCCCAAAAATTTGAGAAATCAATCTTCAAAATTGATAATTTTATCGAAAATCTTATACTTTTACATAAACTTTGCTTTTTAAAGACTAGATATTCATATTTAATAGTGTAATTTAAAATAATAACAAAATTTATGTTTTTTCAGCTTTAAAATCTGAAAATTGGGTTTTTTCACGAAGAAGACAATGAACAGTACTAGGCCGACCGGCCAGTCCGCCCGGATGAAATTTTATTTTTGTCACTGGATCGATAGACCGGTCAGACCGGTATACCAATCTACCCAATCTGCCCGACCGACTGCCCCAATCTTCCCAGTTAGCCAATTCTATAAAAAAAAATATATATATTTTTCTTTTAATTTTTCAATATAAATAACTTCGTTTTTCTTGTTTTTATAGGAAAATGTCTGAGATTCCCTTATATATGCGATATGATGGTGAATGGAAGAAAAAAGAGGATGGCTCATATGAATAGTTGTCAAAGAATGATGAAATGACGGTGATTACCTTCTGTCAGAGAGCGCCAAAAACGCAAAAGCATTAAATCGCAACGAGCAACAATCTTCTAAATCTCTTATTTTGATATGATTTTTGTATATTTATCATGCTTGTATTTGGAATGCATCAATTATAAGTACTATTATAATTGTAAAAATGTTTTGAGTTGTTTAGCGTTTAACTACATATTGATCATTTTTTCAAAAATATGTGAGGCATTTTGGGGACCCAATCTATATGATTTGTGTGGATGGGATTAAGAGGAATGAGCTAACTGGGAAGTTGAGAGATGGAGAAGAAAAAAAAATTGAATGGGTTAGTTGAAAAAACTGGGAAGATTGGGCCAATTAGTCTAGAATGACTGGGCAAAATGGTAGATCGGTCTGACCAGTCGGCCAGTCCAGGGACCAAAAGTTCATTGAAATATTTAATAAATAAAAAATATTAGATTATGTGTTGGTCAAATTATAAATTGATTTTATTGTCTCAACCGGTCGGGCAGACAGGTATACCGATCTGTCCAGTGGACCGAGACAGAATTGAAAGATGAACACTTCTGTCTCGACCGATCGACCCGACTGGTATACCGGTATGCCCAGTCGGCTGAGACAAAAGTGTTCATCTTTCATTTTTGTCTTGACCGACCGGGACGACTGGTATACCGGTCGGCCCAGTCGGCCCAGACAGAAGTGAAAGATGAACACTTCTGTCTCGACCGACCGGGGCGACTGGTCTACCGGTCTGTCCAGTCGGCCGAGACAGAAGTGAGATGAACACTTCTGTCTCGATCGACCGGGCAGACTAGTCTACCTGTTTGCCCTGTCGGCCGAGATAGAAGTGAAAGATGAACACTTATGTCTCGGCCTATGATGCACGGATACTCCTAAAAATCACATAATGCAGTGTCGGACACTTGGGGGACACGGACACGGCCCCGATAAGTGTCGGACACTCCACCTGGAGTGTCTGAAAATCAAATAAAAAGAAAAAGAATGGGACACGACTAGGGAAGTGTCCGACACGTTTTAGGACACGGCGGGATTGAATTTTATATTTTTATTTGTACATTATTAATGCATAAAAGTATATATATATATATAATAATATATATTATATATAATATATATTGTATAGTCGTATCCCTGCCGTATCGTATCCTAAATTTTTTTGAAAATTCGTATCGTATTGTACCCGTATCCCCATGTCCGTATCCGTGTAACCTTGGTCTAGACCGACCGAGCCGAGACAGAAGTGAAAGATGAACACTTCTGTCTCGCCCGACTAGGCCGACCGGTACCAGTCGGCCGAGATAGAAGTGTTCATCTTTCATTTCTGTCTCCACCAACCGAGCCGACTGGTGTACCGATCTGCCCAGTCTGCCGAGACAGTCTCGACCGACCAGGCCGACTGGCATATCAGTTTACCCAGTCTGCCGAGAAAGATTATTTTGATTAATTAATATTATTTTATTAATGACATTTATTATGATAAATAATAAATTAAGTTTCTTATAAAGCAATGATATGATTGATGAATTTTCAAGTTGCGATTTTTTTAGAGTTTAGGGTTTAGGGTTTAGAGTTCAAAATAATTTAAATTTAGGGTTTAGGGTCTGACGAGACAGAAGTGAAAGATGAACACTTCTGTCTCGACCGACCAGGCCTACTGGCATATCGGTTTACCCAATCTGCCGAGAAAGATTATTTTGGTTAATTAAGTTTATTTTATTAATGACATTTATTATGATAAATACAAATCAAGTTTCTTATAAAGCAACGATATGATTGATGAATT
The DNA here is from genome assembly GCA_019426215.1 of Buddleja alternifolia. Classification (NCBI taxonomy): domain Eukaryota; kingdom Viridiplantae; phylum Streptophyta; class Magnoliopsida; order Lamiales; family Scrophulariaceae; genus Buddleja; species Buddleja alternifolia. Next base: position 21,617,790 of record CM033402.1, read on the forward strand.
TTCAAGTTGCGATTTTTTAGGGTTTAGGGTTTAAGTTTAGAGTTTGGGATTTAGAGTTCATAATAATTTAAAATAACGATAATGTTGATGATTATCCACACTCGGCTTGAGTTCGGCTTATATATTGAAATAATCAATTGGGTCATCCAATGTCAATAGATCGATTACGCGTTGTTCAAGAAGTCCTTGTATTTATAATATAATATGTATTCCTCACTATTTTCTCAAATGTTTCTTTTAGTATATATATATATATATATATACCGATCGGCTAAACCATCCACCGTTCGGTCAAGACAGAAGTGAGATGATCCCATACTATCTCAACCCACCGGGCAGACAGGTGTACCGGTCGGCCCAGTCGATCGAGAAAGATTATTATGGTTAATTAATATTATTTTATTAATGACATTTATTATGATAAATAACAAATCAAGTTTCTTATAAAGCAACGATATAATTGATGATTTTTCAAGTTGTAATTTTTTTAGGGTTTAGGGTTTGGGGTTTCGAGTTCAGAATAATTTAAAATAACAATAATATTGATGATTATTCACACTCGGCTAGAGTCCAGCTTATACATTGAAAGAATCAATTGGGTGGTCCAATGTTAGTAGATCGATTATATGTTGTTCAAGAAGTCCTTGTATTCTAATTTAATATGTATTCCTCACTATTTGTATTTTATAAGAAACTTTTCTTGTTCTTTGTGTTGGCACGACTAGTAATTATATAAAGATTAATAATAAATGTATGTATATGTTCCATGACATAACTTAATTATTTATAATTTATATCATTTAAAGATTTTACACAATTTTGATGATTATCACTAAAAAAATCTTTTATACGAGTATGATATCATATTAATTTTATATGATTTTGTCCACATATGTAATTATTTTGATGGTATCATATGTAATTTTATATGAGTATGTATTTTTTTAAAAATATATATATAATTAATGAAATAATACTAATTAGGTCAAACAATCTTTCGTGATCGATCGTCAAATCATCAACAAATTTGCCTATTCGAAATTTTAAGCATTTGGAAGATTGGTATTTGGATTGACCAGTCAATCAATTTTTTCGTTCGGAATTTTAGTTTATCATCTTTGATCTCTGGACCGACCGACCGACCGACCGGTTAGTCATGTATACCATTCTTCCTGTTAGGAATTTTATTATATGAGCTTTTGGTCTCTAGACTGGCCGACTGGTCAGAATGGTTCTCCAGTCTGCTCGGTCGGAACTTTATTCAATGAAATTTTGGTCCCTGGACCGGCTGACTGGTCAGACCGGTCTACCATTTTGCGCAGTCATTCTAGACTGATTGGCTCAATCTTCCCAGTTTTTTCAAATTTTTTTTCCTTCTCCATCTCCCATCTTCCCAGTTAGCTCATTCCTCTTAATCCCATCCGTAATACACAAAAATATAATCAAAAGTCATGAATCATACAGATTGGGTCCCCAAAATGCCTCACGTATTTTTGAAAAAATTATCAATATGTAGTTAAATGCTAAACAATTCAAAACATTTTTAAAATTATAATAGTACTTATAATTGATGCACTCCAAATACAAGAATAATAAATATACAAAAATCATATCAATATACAAACAGTTTTACAAAAACAACCATTCATATGAGCCATCTTCTTTTTTGTTCCATTCACCATCATATCGATAATATAAGGGAATCTCTGACATTTTCCTATAAAAACAAGAAAATTGAAGTTATTTATATTCAAAAATTAAAAGAAAAATATATAAGAATTTTTTACATAATTGGCTAACTAAGAAGATTGGGGCAGCCGATTGGGTAGACTGGGTAGATTGGTATACCGGTCGGACCAGTCGGTCGGCTGACTGGGCAGATTGGTATACCGATCTGACCGGTCTGTCAGTCCAGTGGCAAAAATAAAATTTTGATCGGGCTGACTGGGCAGACCGGTCACCGGTCAACCCAGTACTGTTCATCATCTTCCTCATGAAGAAACCCGATTTTTAGATTTTGAAAGCCAAAAAAACATAAATCTTATTATTATTTTAAATTACACTATTAAATATGAATATCTAATCTTTAAACAACAAAGTTTATGTAAAAGTATAAGATTTGTGATAAAATTACCAATTTTAAAGCTTGATTTCTCAAATTTTTGGGGTATCTCTTTTTTCAATGTTTCTTCTCCATGTCCATTAGAAGAAGTCCAATACACATCAATGAAGGATGTTGGTCGAAATTTGATTGTTAATTATCAATGACAAGGGAAGAAAATAGAATGGGGTTTGATGAATTGAGTTTTTTTTTTTTTTTTGGGATTTTGGAAGGGATGTGAATTGGGGAGAATATTTGTTTTTAAAAATATTTAATTTAACATTATTTTTATGATAAGGGCATTTTGGGTAATTCATATATTCAATAAGTGGGGAGGGCTACACAACTTAAATGGTTGAAGAAGAAGGCTAGTGTTTAAAAACATAGCCAACTTAAGGCTATTTGCCTAAAGCTCCCAGCTCTAACACCTGCAAGGCCACGTCGGATAAGAAAACTACCAGAAAAACTCAAGGATTATTGACACGACAAAATCCTAGCAAGAGAACTAGGTCGCGTAAGCAGTAAAGTGGATTTCTAAGTCCGGGGTTATCGTATCCGCAGGGACAACTATAATCTAAGTACTAAGACTACTATATTACTCAATTCTAAGTTAAATCGGTCGATAGAAAGGTTGATTAACTAATTAATAAATACTAGAAAATAAACTAAGGCAACGTCACACCAAATAAAGGGAGGAAACAATAGAGAGAAGCGATCAAGGCACATGGTTCAACCGATTATGCATTTAGATTGTGATTTAGGTTCTATTGGATTATTAGATTGATTTAGCTAAGGCGAAATTCCCTAACGTACGTACTACCCAATCTCTTGGCATAGCAACCCTACCCTTGGTAACGATTTCCTAGATATCTCTATATGAAAACCCGATTAACGAGGATGCATTTAAGGTCTAGGAATTCCCCACGTGAATGGAAAGCCACCTAAAGAAACCGAGTCTATCTCTAGTCGGTTTAACTATAGGGTATTCAATGTTTATATCTTCCCTAGGTTATTATCTCTCGATCTCTAACCTAGGCATTTTATCAAACACTTGGTGATCAAGCAAATGTAGCATTGAGATCAAATATTGAATACATAGCTAAAACCAAAATTAATCCAATAAACACCAACAAATCAACAATCAAAATAACATAAACGGCCTATCCATGGCCTCAATCAAACAAGTTTAGCTCATATTCATGTCAAAAGTGCAAATATAAATCATACAAGTCATAGGAGATTTGAACAAATTCAAGAAACAAATATGTAAAAACTCCCTAATTCTTGTAGAGATGTGGATTCCTTGTTGAATTCTCCATGTTTTGACCTTCAATCTTCTCTTCTAAGCTCCCTCTCTCTCTATTTTCGTGTGGTTGCTGATATCCAAGGTGAGTTAGGGTAAAAAATGGCTAAAAGAGGTATTTATAGGCCAACACTGCCGCCTCGAACGCCGCGGCGTTCGTTTGTTGAACGCCGCGGCGTTGGCTACTGCTTGTGAACGCCGCGGCGTTCGATTGTTTGAACGCCGCGGCGTTGGCTACTGCATGTGAACGCCGCGGCGTTCGATTGTTTGAACGCCGCGGCGTTGGCTACTGCTTGTGAACGCCGCGGCGTTCGCGTGTTGAACGCCGCGGCGTTGCCATGAAAAATTCCAAATTGTTTCATTTTGCCTTCGGTTCTTGCTCTTTCCTCCGGCTGTTAACCCAATCTGAAAAGTCAAAGCAAACCGGGTTCAAAGCATCATATGTGATCAAATTATTAAAGAAACAATCAAAATTAAGTTGATAAAAGAGGTAAAACTTGTGTAAAAATAACATATATCAACTACCCCCAAACTTAGCTTTGATCGTCCTCGATCAAATAGAATCAAGCGCACACATGAAGATTGAAAAGCTAATTTGCCAAATCATACACACCACAACAAGCATTATACCTTCTGAGAAGTTTTGGAATAGTCACCCAAAACTTTGAACATTCAACAATTCAAAAACCACACAAAATCTTAGTTTCCATCCCTAAATCATGAACTCCCACATCCATATTCATGTCAAGAGCACAACTTTAGAAAAGATTATGCAAATCAACTGGAAAGTAAAGACATTGAAACAATTCAATATTCGTTAACTCATCGGTGTGTATAAAGTGCAAAAGTCACAATCAAAAGGTCTTTTCGGCTTGTAATGTAAGGCTAGGTGATGGCTAGGACCGGAAGATATGGATAAAGTGACTAAGTCAAGAGAGCCTATGACTTCAAAATCATCGAGCTAAATTCTCATATAAACCATATAAACTTCCACAACTTATCACTTATCCCTTTTTCATTCTATTTTGTCTTTCAACTTACAACCCCCAAACTTGTTTCTTTTCATATTGGGTTGTACACAAAATTCCAAGCCAAATGATCCAATTGAGTGCCAAGATTCAAGCCTAGTCGAGAGCACAATTTTTTTTTTTTTTTTTCATAAATATCTCTCTCTCGACTATTTAGCCCATTGCTCAAGTTTTCATTTCATCCCTTTTTTACATAATACTTCAAACCTCAAAAATCTCAACATAGCCAAAACATCACTATCTAACTCATATTCATTCAAATCAAAACAAGGTGACTACCCATATTCAAGTCAAATGATATGAAGTTCTAAACTCTCTTGATTGGGTGCAAGACATTGTTTTTTCTTTTAGGCTAGAAGGTGGTTGTCATGGCTTATGAAAGAAAGACGAATGGTGGTTTCTAGTGTGCATAGCACACTCCATTCTTATCAATACGGCTCAAGTCAAGGTCTAGAGATTATGCAATATAGAGAAGGCCAAAATGTAAGGCTAACAAAATGAAAGATGGCCTAAATCATTTTGTGACTTCACAACATTAATGCACACTTCATAGCCAAAAAAAATTGAAAGTTCAACGTTTTAAAACCGCAATAATTCGCATAAGCATGACTAAAAAGGGCTTTCAAGTCACAATATATGACATGTTGACCACAGACAAGGAACTTTGACTTCGACAGAGTAGAGATATTCGAATGCATTCTGTTCTTACGGAAGGGTACACTCAACAAAAGAAACACGAGCAACATGCAAAAATGTACGCCCACCCCCAAACTGAAATGAAACAGTGTCCTCAATGTTGCAAAACGTAAGTATAGGAGAGGGAAAAGCGATACATCCCTGAAATTTAGAGAACGGAGGGAGAAACGGTGGCGTCTCAGATCCCGGAGTGAAATCATTATTAAACCTGCCGGAAGGAAAACTCAAGTGACCCACATCAACGCATGAAAGTGAACAAAAGAGCATGAAAGAGAAACAAAAACACGAAAACGCAAACAAAACCAAAGGAAACAGTACAAGCATCGAATACGAAAGAGTTACAGCCAATCATAAACATAGTAAAGTAGATAATTAAAAAGTGAAAAGCTCTCAAACTACGGCAACATCCGACTACTCATCCGACGCCGTCTCGTCCTCGTCAGTCTCATCATCCTCATCGTCCTCACCCTCCTCGTCATTTTCAGGGACGGCAGCGGGCTCTGGAGGCTGGGGTTGAGGGTGTAGTGGAGCAAGCGGATCAAACTGGGGAAACTCGGGCCAAACGCCGGGCCAAGGGCAAATGCATTAGCCGAATAGCACTCTCCATAAACTGCCATCGGCGTGTGCGTCCCATCGCGCAGCAAGAATATTCTGATCAATACGTGTCATCTTGTGATCCAACTCAACTGCCCACTGCGGGACATCAGACGCTACACGGAAGAAGAGAAAACGCGGTGGGGCTTTGCGACGTGGCGGAGCAGGCAGAGCGGGGGCGGTGGTGGATGATGTGGTGGTGGGTCGGCAGGCCCGGTGACCAGAACGAGCAGCTATAGTCTCGGCTTGGCAAATCTGTGTGTATGAAATAATCCGGCGCGGCCTCAACATGCTCCATCGGCGAGTACTGGACGCCGGCGTTCTTGCACAGTGCGGTGATGAGGGAGGGGAAACAAAGATTCTTCTTGGCACCAGAACACTCAATGATGGACTGAATCAATTGGTTAATCAGTTTGCCCACGTTGATGTTGAGACCATGATGAATAGCATAGACAACCTCGACTCGCTCGCGAGTAGCTGTGCTCAAAGATATGTCGGGATGAGGCGAGCGCAAACAAAGTAATACCATGTGCGGCCGTGGTGTTGAGGTTACATGCCTTGATTGAGATAGGACGGGAGTCCTTGAAACCTGTCCAAATAGACTGGGATAACAAAGGGCAGAGTGGATTGCAGCATAATCAATGTCCTGTAAAAACGTCTCAAACTGATCCGGGCGAGGGATGGGGATGTGAAGTACTTCATTGATTTTGTGGAAGAAATGGTAACATTGCGCCCCCTGACCTGAACAGAGACTAAACGGTGTACGTTTTCGGGCTTGCCGGTGGCATTGGCATAAAATCTTTGACTAAAGGAATAATAGCCTCCCCGGGCTGCGTAGCAAACTCAAACCAACCTCGATTCCTAATATTCGTCTGAATGGTTCAATCGAACAATCCAACGCTCGCTCATCCACCACATTCTTCTTTGTCAATTTTTCGGGAAAAACAAACAGAGGCGGCGAGGCTAACAAATTATCACAATCATACAGCGGGTCATCCGCTGGAGTAGAAGTATTCACTTAGCCTTGCCTTTGTTTCCCTTAGAAAGTCGCGGGCTCATTTTCAACCCCCTAACACTAGGCAACACGTATCCAAGATAGAACGCTCTAGTCACCCACACGACTGATTTCAAACTCGGTATCCCAAACATCTTCAACAAATCACTCCCACAACCAAATTTTCTCAACTCCACAAGCACAACAAGCTCACGAATGGAAAATGTAAAACGAGCGAGAAAGAAAACCCACAAAATTCAATCAACCCGAATGATGCTCGCAACTACCAACCAAATGCACGATATCATCAACAATTCAATACTTAAATTAATTTGCACCCCAAAATTTACCACAAAGAATATATGAACCTTAATCCAAAATGGGTAGACAATTATCACAAAGTGATGTAGGAAGCTATTACTTTACCCAAAGAGATGAAAATGCAAGGTAAAGTCCGGTGGTGGCGGCACAATTCCGGCGGTGGCGGTGCAATTCGGCGGCGGCAGTGGTGGAGTCGGGAATGGATTTTCGGCCGACATTGTGATTTTTGATCGGTGGAAGTGTAATAAATCGGTTGGGAAGTGTGGATTCAAGATGAATTGGAGAGAGATGGAGTGATGGGGAGGAATTTGGATTTTTTTGGAAGGGGGGAAGAGTTAGGGTTTGGAAATAAGAAATAAAGTTGAAGGGAAATGGGGAAAGGGGAAAATCGGCTGGGCATATATGCATCGAACGCCGCAGCGTTCGATTTATAACGCCGCGGCGTTGGGGTGCAGTAGCGAACGCCGCGGCGTTATTTGTTTGGAACGCCGCGGCGTTGGGATGCAGTAGCGAACGCCGCGGCGTTATTTGTTTGGAACGCCGCGGCGTTGAGTCAACCCGTTTTTTTTTTTTTTTTTTTTTTTAAAGGGAAAGGGCTGCTGGCGTCGAATTGTGCGAATGAAAGGAAAACCTGCAAAAACGATGAAAACACATCGTAAAAATATTAAACAGAAACAAAACGAAGAAAAGACAAAGTGAAATGAAAGGAAAATAAATAAAAAAAAACAAAAAAAAAAACTTGGGTTGCCTCCCAAGAAGCGCTTGTTTATAGTCGTTAGCTTGACGTAGGTGCAATCAATGTGGTGGGTCAGCGAGGGTAACGTGCACATGGTCCCTCATACAACCATTTCCTTCATAGTGTTTCAAACGGTGGCCATTAACAATGAATGAACCCTTTGTTTCGTGTGAAATTTCAACCGCACCGGAGGGGTAAACTTTCATGACAGTGAAAGGTCCTGACCATTAGAGCGTAGTTTACCGGAAAAAGTCGGAGGCGAGAATTGAATAAAAGGACCTGTTCGCCCTCGGTAAACTCCCTCGGTGTGATGCGCTTGTCGTGCCAGCGTTTTGTTCGTTCCTTGTAGATTTTTGCGTTTTCATAGGCCTCCTGTCGGAACTCATCCAGCTCGTTCAATTGTAACAACCTGTGGTTGCCAACATCTTGCAAATCAAAATTAAGCAATTTAATTGCCCAAATGCCCTATGCTCTAGCTCAACGGGTAGGTGGCAAGCTTTCCCAAAAAAAGTCGGTAAGGTGACATGCCAATAGGTGTCTTAAACGCAGTTCGATATGCCCACAGGGCATCATCTAACTTAAGAGACCAATCTTTTCGAGATGAATTTACCGTTTTCTCAGGATGCGTTTAAGTTCCCGATTGGACACTTCAACTTGACCACGTTTGAGGGTGGTACGGTGTGGAAATCTTATGTGTGACACCATATTTTTGCAAAAGATTATCAAATGTTTGTTGCAAAAATGAGTGCCCCCATCACTTATAATGGCTCGAGGAGCGGCGCGAGTGAAAAATGTGTTTTTCAAAAATTTAACTACCACCCTTGAATCATTCGTACGTAAAGCCTCCGCTTCGACCCATTTAGACACATAATCAACCGCTACTAGAATGTATTATTGGAGCATGAGCTAGGGAATGGTCCCATAAAGTCAATGCCCCAAACATCAAAAAGTTCGCATTCTAATATGTTGTTTAACGGCATTTCATGTTTCCTCGAAATATTCCTGTTCTTTGGCATTGATCACAAGAAGATACATACGCATGCACATCTTTAAATAGGGAGGGCCAGAAAAAACCTGATTGGAGAACTTTTGAGGCGGTCTTAGTAGGCCAAAGTGGCCACCTACCTTGCCATCATGGCAATGGCTCATAATAGATGTCATTTCTTCTGCCGGGACACAACGCCTGATAATGCCATCTGCACAATTCTTAAACAAAAATGGCTCGTCCCAAAAATAATGCTTGACATCAGATAAAAATTTCTTTTTGATAAAAAGTGAGATTAGGGGGAAGTGCACCCATGACAACATAATTTGCAAAATCAGCATACCAGGGGAAAGCACCATGAATCACCGTATACAATTGTTCATCCGGAAACTCTTCCCCAATTGGTTTCAATGATTGAATCGGAGACAGGGGCTTCTATCCTAGAAATGGTCAGCTACCACATTCTCAACTCCCTTTTTATCCCTAATTTCTAGATCAAATTCTTGGAGAAGAAGAATCCATCTAATAAGGCGAGGTTTGGCATCCTCTTTGCAAGTAGATACTTAAGTGCAGAATGATCAGTGTAAACAATGACTTTGTTCAAGACAAGGTATGAATGAAACTTATCAAATGCAAAAACTATAGCTAGCAATTCCTTTTCCGTCGTGGCATAATTTAACTGAGCATCATTTAAAGTTCGACTCGCATAATAAATGGTGTAGAATACTTATCTTTCCTTTGTCCGAGTAACAGCTCCAACTGCTGAATCACTAGCATCACACATAAGCTCAAATGGGAGGTTCCAATCTGGAGGTGCCATGATGGGGCTGAAATTAATTTTTCCTAAGCGTGTGAAAAGCCTGCAAACACTTATCATCAAAGTTAAACGGTGTATCTTTTACCAACAAATTAGATAATGGTTTAGCAATTTTCGAAAAGTTTAAAATGAAACGCCTGTAAAATCCTGCATGACCCAGAAAACTCCTGACGGCTTTCACCGAAGAGGGTGGGGGAAGCTTTTCAATGACCTCAATTTTAGCTTTATCCACTTCAATCCCTTGTGAGAGTTGTGGCCAAGCACAATTCCTTCTTGAACCATAAAATGACACTTTTCCCAATTTAACACAAGATTAGTTTCTTCACATCGTTTAGAACACGTTTAAATGGTTAAGACATGTATCGAAAGAAGTTCCAAAAACTGAAAAATCATCCATAAAAATTTCTAGGGAATCCTCGACCATGTCATGAAAAATAGCCATCATACATCGTTGAAAGGGGCAAGGGCATTACATAGGCCAAATGGCATCCGCCTATAAGCAAATGTGCATAAGGACAAGTGAAAGTGGTTTTCTCTTGATCCTCAGGTGTGATGGCAATGATTATAGCCAGAGTAGCCATCTAGGAAGCAATAAAACTCATGCCCGGCTAACCTCTCAAGCATTTGATCAATGAGGGAAGGGGAAAGTGGTCTTTCCGGGTGGCCTCATTTAATTTTCGATAATCAATGCATACTCGCCACCCGGTAACTGTTCGTGTGGGAATTAATTCATTGTTAGCATGGTAATAACAGTCATACCTCCTTTCTTCGGGACCACTTGAGTTGGACTCACCCAATTGCTATCGGAGATAGGATAGATAATACCTGCATCGAGTAGCTTAAACCCTTTTAAACAACTTCTTGCATCATTGGATTGAGTCGTCTTTGCGGTTGAATGGTGGGCTTATACTCATCCTCCATGAGGATCTTATGCATACATACCGTTGGGCAAATCCCTTTAATATCAGCTATTTTCCATCTAAAAGCCTTTTTATGGGCTTTCAACACCGTAAGCAGCTTTCCTCCATAATGTCGGTCAGAGATGAAGAGATTAACAGGTAAAAATTCTGAATCTTGTAAGTAAGCATATTGAGATGAGAAGGAAGAGGTTTAAGCTCAAGAGGTGGCGGTTCTTCAATTGAGGGCTTGGTAATGAAGTGATTGGTCTATCCAGAACTTCGAAACGAGGTCGAAAACTTCGTTTGTAAGGTGGATTTGCCTCGAGAAAAGCAACAGCGTCCCTCAAGTTATTGTTTTCCATTGTCATCCATGGGATTCACAAGACATGCCTCCACTGATCTTCGTATTGATTTCCCTGAAAGTGTTCAGAAAATTAAGGTATCAAATGCATCGATGTGGAAACAAGTAGAATCATTAGATGGTGTTCGCATAGCATGATACACATTTTTGTCACTTGCTCATCTCCCACTCTAAGAGTTAATTGACCATTGGCAATATCAATTAATGCTCGTCCGGTGGCGAGGATGGTCGACCAAGATGAGTGGTAGCTCGACATCCTCCTCCATATCTAGAACTACAAAGTCCACTGGGAATATGAATTTTGACTTTCACTAAAACATCTTCCACTATTCCTCGTGGGTACTTGAGGGACCTATCAGCGAGTTGCAATGAAATAGTGGTAGGCTTGGGCTCGCCAAGTCCTAATTTCTGAAAAGTGACAAGGCAACAAATTAATACTGGCACCAGAATCACACAAAACTTTAGAAAAAGAAATAGAACGATAGTGCAAGGAATTGTAAAGCTTCCGGATCCTTAGCTTTGAGGTATCCGGTTTTGCAATATAGCCGAGCATTCTGCAGTAAGGGCTACAGTTCATGTTCCTCCAACTTTCTTTGTTAGAAAGGATATCCTTGAGATATTTAGCGTAACTCGGCATTTGCAACAAAGCATCTACAAGAGGAATGTAATACGCAATTGTTTTAAATATTATCAAGAAACTTGGCAAATTGCTTATCTAACTTTCCTTTTTGTAATTGGCTCTAGCCCCACCCAGCTTCAACCATCCGAATCACGGCCCCCAACCAACTTTGTCCTCAACCCACAGCACAACACGCTCACGAATGAAATGTAAACGAGCGTAGAAAGAAACCCACAAATTCAATCAACCCTACGATGCTCGCAACTCCCAACCAATGCCGATAGCATCAACAATTCATACTTAATTAATTTGCCCACCCAAAATTACCACAAAGAATATAGCCTTAATCCAAAATGGGTAGACAATATCACAAAGGGATGTAGGAAGCTATTACTTTACCCAAAAGATGAAAATGCAAGGTAAAGTCCGGTGGTGCGGCACAATTCCGCGGTGGCGGTGCAATTCCGGCGGCGGCAGTGGTGGCGCGGGAAGTGGATTTTCGGCCGACATTGTGATTTTTGATCGTGGGAAGTGTAAGAAATCGGTTGGGAAGTGTGGATTCAAGAGATTGGAGAGAATGGAGTGATGTGGAGGAATTTGGATTTTTTTGGAAGGGGGAAGAGTTAGGTTTGGAATACGAATAAAGTTGAGGGGAATGGGGAAAGGGGAAATCGGGGCATATATCACGAACGCCGCAAGCGTTCGTTTATAACGCCGCGGCGTTGGTGCATCGAACGCCGCGGCGTATTGTTTGGAACGCCGCGGCGTTGGATGCAGTAGCGAACGCCGCGGCGTTATTTGTTTGGAACGCCGCGGCGTTGAGTCAACCCGTTTTTTTTTTTTTTTTTTTTTTTAAAGGAAAGGGCTGCTGGCGTCGAATGTGCGGAATGAAAGGAAAACCTGCAAAACCTGAAAACACATCGTAAAAATATTAAACAGAAACAAACGAAAGAAAAGCAAAGTGAAAAAAAGGAAAATAAATAAAAAAAAACAAAAAAAAAAACTTGGTTGCCTCCCAAGAAGCCTTTTTTAGTCGTTAGCTTGACGTAGGTGCAATCAATGTGGTGGGTCAGCGAGGGTAACGTGCACATGGTCCCTCATACAACCATTTCCTTCATAGTGTTTCAAACGGTGGCCATTAACATGAATGAACCCTTTGTTTCGTGTGAAATTTCAACCGCACCGGAGGGTAAACTTTCATGACAGTGAAAGTCCTGACCATTTAGAGCGTAGTTTACGGGAAAAAGTCGGAGGCGAGAATTGAATAAAAGGACCTGTTCGCCCTCGGTAACCTCCCTCGGGTGATGCGCTTGTCGTGCCAGCGTTTTGTTCGTTCCTTGTAGATTTTTTGCGTTTTCATAGGCCTCCTGTCGGAACTCATCCAGCTCGTCATTGTAACAACCTGTGGTTTCCAACATCTGCAAATCAAAATTAAGCAATTAATTGCCCAAAATGCCCTATGCTCTAGCTCAACGGGTAGGTGGCAAGCTTTCCAAAAACAAGTCGGTAAGGTGACATACCAATAGGTGTCTTAAACGCAGTTCGTATGCCCACAGGGCATCATCTAACTAAGAGACCAATCTTTTCGAGATGATTTACCGTTTCTCAAGGATGCGTTTAAGTTTCCCGATTGGACACTTCAACTTGACCACTCGTTTGAGGGTGGTACGGTGTGGAAATCTTATGTGTGACACCATATTTTTGCAAAAGATTATCAAACTGTTTGTTGCAAAAATGAGTGCCACCATCACTTATAATGGCTCGAGGGTACCGAAACGCGTGAAAATGTTTTTTTCAAAAATTTAACTACCACCCTTGAATCATTCGTACGTAAAGCCTCCGCTTCGACCCATTTAGACACATAATCAACCGCTACTAGAATGTATTTATTGGAGCATGAGCTAGGGAATGGTCCCATAAAGTCAATGCCCCAAACATCAAAAAGTTCGCATTCTATATGTTTTTAACGGCATTTCATTTTCCTCGAAATATTCCCTGTTCTTTGGCATTGATCACAAGAAGATACATACGCATGCACATCTTTAAATAGGGAGGGCCAGAAAAAACCTGATTGGAGAACTTTTGAGGCGGTCTTAGTAGGCCCAAAGTGGCCACCTACCTTGCCATCATGGCAATGGCTCATATAGATGTCATTTCTTCTGCCGGGACACAACGCCTGATAATGCCATCTGCACAATTCTTAAACAAAAATGGCTCGCCCCAAAATAATGCTTGACATCAGATAAAAAATTTCTTCTTTGATAAAAAGTGAGATTAGGGGGAAGTGCACCCATGACAACATAATTTTGCAAAATCAGCATACCAGGGGAAAGCACCATGAATCACGTATACAATTGTTCATCCGGAAACTCTTCCCCGATTGGTTTTTCAATGATTGAATCGGAGACAGGCTTCTATCCTAGACAAATGGTCAGCTACCACATTCTCAACTCCCTTTTTATCCCTAATTTCTAGATCAAATTCTTGGAGAAGAAGAATCCATCTATAAGGCGAGGTTTGGCATCCTTCTTTGCAATAGATACTTAGTGCAGAGTGATCATGTAACAATGACTTTGTTCAAGACAAGGTATGAATGAAACTTATCAAATGCAAAAACTATAGCTAGCAATTCCTTTTCCGTCGTGGCATAATTTAACTGAGCATCATTTAAAGTTCGACTCGCATAATAAATGGTGTAGAATACCTTTCTTCCTTTGTCCGAGTACAGCTCCAACTGCTGAATCACATAATCACCATAAGCTCAATGGGAGGTTCAATCTGGAGGTGCCATGATGGGCGCTGAAATTAATTTTTCCTTGAGCGTGTGAAAAGCCTGCAAACACTTATCATCAAAGTTAAACGGTGTATCTTTTACCAACAAATTAGATAATGGTTTAGCAATTTTCGAAAAGTCTAAAATGAAACGCCTGTAAAATCCTGCATGACCCAGAAAAACTCCTGACGGCTTTCACCGAAGAGGGTGGGGGAAGCTTTTCAATGACCTCAATTTAGCTTTATCCACTTCAATCCCTTGTGAGAATTTTGTGGCCAAGCACAATTCCTTCTTGAACCATAAAATGACACTTTCCCATTTAACACAAGATTAGTTTCTTCACATCGTTTTAGAACACGTGTTAAATGGTTAAGACATGTATCGAAAGAAGTTCCAAAAACTGAAAAATCATCCATAAAAATTTCTAGGGATCCTCGACCATGTCATGAAAAATAGCCATCATACATCGTTGAAAGGTGGCACAGGGCATACATAGGCCAAATGGCATCCGCCTATAAGCAAATGTGCCATAAGGACAAGTGAAAGTGGTTTTCTCTTGATCCTCAGTGTGATGGCAATTTGATTATAGCCAGAGTAGCCATCTAGGAAGCAATAAAACTCATGCCCGGCTAACCTCTCAAGCATTTGATCAATGAAGGGAAGGGAAAGTGGTCTTTCCGGTGGCCTCATTTAATTTTCGATAATCAATGCATACTCGCCACCCGGTAACTGTTCGTGTGGGAATTAATTCATTGTTAGCATTGGTAATAACAGTCATACCTCCTTTCTTCGGGACCACTTGAGTTGGACTCACCCAATTGCTATCGGAGATAGGATAGATAATACCTGCATCGAGTAGCTTAATTACCTTCTTTTTAACAACTTCTTGCATCATTGGATTGAGTCGTCTTTGCGGTTGAATGGTGGGCTTATACTCATCCTCCATGAGGATCTTATGCATACATACCGTTGGGCAAATCCCTTTAATATCAGCTATTTTCCATCTAAAAGCCTTTTTATGGGCTTTCAACACCGTAAGCAGCTTCTCCTCCATAATGTCTGTCAGAGATGAAGAGATTATAACAGTAAAAATTCTGAATCTTGTAAGTAAGCATATTTGAGATGAGAAGGAAGAGGTTTAAGCTCAAGAGGTGGCGGTTCTTCAATTGAGGGCTTTGGTAATGAAGTGATTGGTCTATCCAGAACTTCGAAACGAGGTCGAAAACTTCGTTTGTAAGGTGGATTTGCCTCGAGAAAGCAACAGCGTCCCTCAAGTTATTGTTTTCCATTGTCTCATCCATGGGATTCACAAGACATGCCTCCACTTGATCTTCGTATTGATTTCCCTGAAAGTGTTCAGAAATTAGGTATCAAATGCATCGATGTGGAAACAAGTAGAATCATTAGATGGTGTTCGCATAGCATGATACACATTTATTGTCACTTGCTCATCTCCCACTCTAAGAGTTAATTGACCATTGGCAATATCAATTAATGCTCGTCCGGTGGCGAGGAATGGTCGACCAAGAATGAGTGGTAGCTCGACATCCTCCTCCATATCTAGAACTACAAAGTCCACTGGGAATATGAATTTTTTGACTTTCACTAAAACATCTTCCACTATTCCTCGTGGGTACTTGATGGACCTATCAGCGAGTTGCAATGAAATAGTGGTAGGCTTGGGCTCGCCAAGTCCTAATTTCCTGAAAAGTGACAAAGGCAACAATTAATACTGGCACCAGAATCACACAAAACTTTAGAAAAAGAAATAGAACCGATAGTGCAAGGAATTGTAAAGCTTCCGGGATCCTTAAGCTTTTGAGGTATCCGGTTTTGCAATATAGCCGAGCATTCTGCAGTAAGGGCTACAGTTTCATGTTCCTCCAACTTTCTCTTGTTAGAAAGGATATCCTTGAGATATTTAGCGTAACTCGGCATTTGCAACAAAGCATCTACAAGAGGAATGTTAATACGCAATTGTTTAAATATATCAAGAAACTTGGCAAATTGCTTATCTAACTTTCCTTTTTGTAATGCAAGTGGAAATGGAGGTCTTGGTTTGGGCACGGAGGGTTCGGTAGAGGAATGTCCCGAAACACGGGATAAGGTCTCAGTGTTCTTTCCGAGTTAGATGTTGCCTTAGTTTTATCCAAATGTTCTGGTGTATCATCCATTTTCTCTCCCAATTTTGAATCAACGAGGTTCTTTCCGCTACGAAGTGAA
Organism: Buddleja alternifolia; assembly: GCA_019426215.1. NCBI lineage: Eukaryota > Viridiplantae > Streptophyta > Magnoliopsida > Lamiales > Scrophulariaceae > Buddleja > Buddleja alternifolia. The sequence goes on from CM033402.1 coordinate 21,634,240, forward strand.
ACTGCTTGAACTTGTTCCTTTGGATTTTTCTCGGTATCACTTGGTAACGTGCCTTGGGTTCGTCCAGAAAGCATGTTGGCAATTTGCCCAATTTGATTTTCTAAGTTTTTTAGTGCAATTTCTTGATTTTTTAAACTTGCTTCTTGTTTCTTGGACATCATTTCTTGATATTGAAACTTTTGTGTTGCCTCCATCATGAACTTTTGCCACCCATCTTCCATATTATTCTTTTCTCGCTTTGTTGTGGTTGTTGGAGCCCCCCTTGCCTTTGAAATGGAGGTTGTTGGAAACCTCCTTGGTTTTGCTGAAAACCTGGTGGTTGTGGTTTCGCCATATTCGAATTTTGGCTCCATGAGAAATTTGGATGATTCCTCCATCCCGGATTAAAAGAGTTCGAGTAGGGATTATTCTATTGACGACTTGCATTTCCCATGAAGTTAGCACTTTCAACCGAGTTAGATGTCCCACACACATCTCCTTGTAAGCACTCAAAGTTTGTGTGATCACCTCCACAATTTTCACAAGTGGATTTAACTTGATTTACCGTACCTTGCATGAGTCCGAAGGAATCCAATCTTTTGTTTAGGGCCTCCAATTGAACAGCTACTGTGGAGCTATTCCCAATTTCATACAATCCGGCGGGCTTCTTGGGCAACGTGATTCGTTCGGTTGGCCATTGATAGTTGTTCTCGGCCATGAGCTCAATTAATGCCCAAGCTTCCTCAAGTGACTTGTTCATGATAGTACCTCCCGCGGCGGCATCTAAATTCGTACGGAGATTCGGTCCCAAACCCAAATAGAAAGTTTGAACAAGTGTGGGCACGGCTAACCCATGGTGTGGGCATTTCCTCAAAAGTTCCTTAAAACGCTCCCATGCCTCATAAAGTGATTCCCCCTCATATTGACGAAAGCTGGTGATTTCATTTTCATTGCTGCCGTCTTACCCGGTGGAAAATACTTAGACAAAAATTATCCACCATTTGTTCCCAAGTACGGATAGAGGCGGTTGGCAAAGAGTTGAACCACTGTTTAGCCTTGTCTTTGAGAGAGAATGGAAATAACCGTAAGCGTATGGCGTCGTCGGTGACTCCATTGTTCTTGAAAGTATGGATAATCTCCGAGAATGTGGCTATATGAGCGTGAGGATCATCATGTTGTAAACCGGAGAATTGAACCTGGTTTCCTATCATTTGGATATACCCCGGCAGGATTTGAAAAGTGTTAGCCTCTACCGGTGGTAAAACGATTGGCCTTGCGGCTCCTTGGATGTTTGGCATCATATAATCCTCAAAGGGCGTTGCGGAGGCGCCTCTGGTTGGTTTTGATGAACACGAAGATTTGCAAGCTCCCGACGAACCGCTTCTTCTAAGATAGCGGGATCTATGTGAATAGGAGGAGGATTCAGATTTGGATCCATTGTAGCTTGATAACGTTGAGCCTCTCTTTGTAGTCTTACCCCTCGAGTAAACGTTCGTTCAATTTCAGGGTCCAACTCCGCTAGTCCCACTCGACTAGTACGGGTCATGCACTAACCGAGATCAAACCTTGCACAAAGAAAGACACACAAATTAAAAATAAAAGAAATGATCTAAGCTCAGAAAGAATAAGGGAATCTCAATATTAGATAAAAATAGTTGTCCCCGGCAACGGCGCCAAAAACTTGACACGACAAAATCCTAGCAAGAGAACTAGGTCGCGTAAGTAGTAAAGTGGATTTCTAAGTCCGGAGTTATCGTATCCGCAGGGACAACTATAATCTAAGTACTAAGACTACTATATTACTCAATTCTAAGTTAAATCGGTCGATAGAAAGTTGATTAACTAATTAATAAATACTAGAAAATAAACTAAGGCAACGTCACACCAAATAAAGGGAGGAAACAATAGAGAGAAGCGATCAAGGCACATGGTTCAACCGATTATGCATTTAGATTGTGATTTAGGTTCTATTGGATTATTAGATTGATTTAGCTAAGGCGAAATTCCCTAACGTACGTACTACCCAATCTCTTGGCATAGCAACCCTACCCTTTGTAACGATTTCCTAGATATCTCTATATGAAAACCCGATTAACGAGGATGCATTTAAGGTCTAGGAATTCCCCACGTGAATGGAAAGCCACCTAAAGAAACCGAGTCTATCTCTAGTCGGTTTAACTATAGGGTATTCAATGTTTATATCTTCCCTAGGTTATTATCTCTCGATCTCTAACCTAGGCATTTTATCAAACACTTGGTGATCAAGCAAATGTAGCATTGAGATCAAATATTGAATACATAGCTAAAACCAAAATTAATCCAATAAACACCAACAAATCAACAATCAAAATAACATAAACGGCCTATCCATGGCCTCAATCAAACAAGTTTAGCTCATATTCATGTCAAAAGTGCAAATATAAATCATACAAGTCATAGGAGATTTGAACAAATTCAAGAAACAAATATGTAAAAACTCCCTAATTCTTGTAGAGATGTGGATTCCTTGTTGAATTCTCCATGTTTTGACCTTCAATCTTCTCTTCTAAGCTCCCTCTCTCTCTATTTTCGTGTGGTTGCTGATATCCAAGGTGAGTTAGGGTAAAAAATGGCTAAAAGAGGTATTTATAGGCCAACACTGCCGCCTCGAACGCCGCGGCGTTCGTTTGTTGAACGCCGCGGCGTTGGCTACTGCTTGTGAACGCCGCGGCGTTCGATTGTTTGAACGACGCGGCGTTGGCTACTGCATGTGAACGCCGCGGCGTTCGATTGTTTGAACGCCGCGGCGTTGGCTACTGCTTGTGAACGCCGCGGCGTTCGCGTGTTGAACGCCGCGGCATTGCCATGAAAAATTCCAAATTGTTTCATTTTGCCTTCGGTTCTTACTCTTTCCTCCGGCTGTTAACCCAATCTGAAAAGTCAAAGCAAACCGGGTTCAAAGCATCATATGTGATCAAATTATTAAAGAAACAATCAAAATTAAGTTGATAAAAGAGGTAAAACTTGTGTAAAAATAACATATATCAATTATGCAACCAAAAAATCAGGATCGTTTTATCACTTGTATCTACCTTTCAACAGAGTGAAAGACCTCTAATGCTTAGTACCTTAATTTCAGTTGTTTAGTGCCTTCATTTTTGGTTGTTTTGTTTTGTCAATTCCAGCTTAGGATATACTAGAAAATGAGTATTGTAGAGGGATATGAAAAACATTCTGGTGTTATATATACTTCATCATTTTCTCAATTGTTGTTCTTGGAGATTAGCCATCTCGAATTGGCCTTTTAACAGCCTAACACAAAGTGCAACTAATATTAAATATATAAATGACTTGATCTCTTTATTATGTTTCTAGGGGGAAAGTGCTTGAAGCAAGATTTTCAAGGGGGTGAAGCGTTTTTTGCTCTTTTATTTAACTACTCCAATAACCAAGATAAACATGGGACTGTGTTCAGCAACCCATTTCTTTTGTAACTGCTACAATTTCTTAATATCAAGAGATTTTAATCATAATTGAAAATATACATGCAACACTCCACTTTTCAAGGCCACCGTTCTTAAAAATATACAAGTAAAAGCAAATTTTTGGAAAAGGAAAGAGTTGCATTCAAGTCACTCAAATATGAAGATGTCATTGAGCCGAGAGTTTCAATGTTCAATGGAAGAGAGAACTTTCTTCTTTCGAAATGGAAGAAAGAATTCAGAAAGATGCTACTTGGTGAGAATTAACTCAATCATTGGTAGAAACTTTACTAATCACATGTTTTGATAAGGTGACTTAATGCTAATATTAATATATCATCCATGAACTGAGTCAAGCTGCGACAAGGACGTCGCTCCTCGAAGGGAAGGTGATTGTAATATCTTTGTCCCACATGGGAAAAAGGAGGAAAACAAAAATAATTTGTCAAAAGAACCCTAAAATTCAAGTCTAACAATGAATATTTATTTTGGACCGTGGTTCAAAATGACACGAACTATCTCATAACCATCGTTTCTTCCTCTTAATAACCATGTTCCTTGGCCTCTAGAGTTTCAATTCTCACCCATTTTCAATTGAATATCTCAAATATAATTGTTAATGATTTGCGTTGTTGAGTCGTATTATTTATACGTGAATAAAACTAATACGACAAAGTAATAATGTACTTATTGGAACCTGCTGCTTCACGTGCCTTGAGCAAAGTGATAGGAAGAGGCATTAATCAGCACTGAAACTTTACATCATTTATTTTTATTTGAACAATAGTAGCTGGACTATGACAATTCATTTGAACATCTAAATATTAATAATATAAAAAACTTTACACACAAAACATTATGAGTATTCACATTATTCAATAACTAATACTAATAAGATAGAAAACTTTGTTGGGAAAGAGTGTCAATATGACAATGACACCGGCGCAATATGGAAGCGATATAATTCTTTTCCCCACTAACTGGATAAAAATGGGACCACACCAACGATAGTACGATAGAAAGAAATAGAATAAACAAGACAAGAGTTTTTACGTGGAAAACCCAAATCGGGAAAAATCACGGGACCGAAGTCGAAAACCTCCACTATATCAATAATGGGCTTACACAATTTTTCCCTAAACTAATTAGGAGATACACCTTTTCTTCAAGAGAATATCCCTTGGATTACAAATATATCAAGTTTAAAAACTTGAAATTGTAGAAGAAAAATAGAACACTCCTCTCAATCTTATTTTTCTTCTCCCAATTTTTCCCTCCTTTTTTTCTCTCTTTCTCTCTATTTCTCTCTCTATCTCTCGTTGATGGTGTGTAAAGAATGGCAAAGATCTATTTATAGGGAAAATGTATGGCAATTTTCAACACTTATTATGTCATGTCATATGTTATTTGCCCCTTTTTATTTTCAAAGAAAGTGGCTGCAAGTTTTTCAACAAAACCAGCCACCTTTATATGGCCACCCACATGGGTGGGACCCAACAATTCTCCCCTTCCAACTCATGTGGGGGGCACAACCAAGCCTGCTTCGCTTTTACAGACTTCAAGCTTTTCCCTTGGCAAAGACTTCGTGAGCATATCTGCGCCATTATCATCCGTATGCACTTTATCTAGCTGTATCAACTTTTTGTCAAGAACATCCCGGATCTAATGGTATCTCACATCTAAGTGTTTGGACCTTGAGTGGAACGTCGAATGTTTACTCAAGTGAATCGCGCTCTGACTGTCGCAGTAGAGCCTGTACTTTTCCTACTTCAAGTCCAACTCCTCTAGAAACTTCCTTAACCACAACACCTCTTTACATGCTTCAGTCACAGCAATGTACTCAGCCTCTATTGTGGATAATGCCACACATTTTTGAAGTTTCGACTGCTAAGAAATAGCTCCCCCTGCAAAGGTAATCAAGTATCCGGATGTGGACTTCCTGGAATCAATGTCTCCATCCATGTCTGCATCTGTGTACCCCTCTAAAATAGTTTGGCCACCACCAAACCTTAGACATAATCTCGAAGTGCCTCTCAGATACCGCATTATCCATTTCACTGCTTCCCAGTGATCCTTGCCAGGGTTAGATAGGTAGCGACTAACTACGCCAACTGCATGAGCAATATCAGGTCTAGTACATACCGTAGCATACATCAAACTGCCAACTGCAGAAGCATATGGTGTCTTCTTCATCTCTTGTTTATCTTCCTCACTTGTGGGGCATTGTGCGGAGCTGAGTTTGAAATGACCCGCAAGTGGAGTACTAACCGCTTTAGATTTACTCATGTTGAATCTTTCAAGAACTTTCTCAATGTACTGTTCTTGAGATAACCAGAGCTTCTTGTCAGCTCTATCCCTAGAGATTTTCATTCCAAGGATCTGCTTAGCCGGACCCAAGTCTTTCATCGCAAAAGACTTTCCAAGTTCTTTCTTCAGCTTCTCAATCTTGCTGGCATCATGACCTACAATCAGCATGTCATCAACGTATAACAGTAGAATGATAAAATCTCCATCTGAGAATTTCTTAAAGAATACGCAGTGATCTGAGCTGGTCCTCGTGTAGTCATGGTCTGTCATGAATGAGTCAAATTTCTTGTACCATTGTTTGGGGGCTTGCTTCAGACCGTACAAGCTTTTCTTCAACCTGCACACCAGGTTTTCTTTTCCTTTGACTCTGAACCCTTCCGGCTGCTCCATGTAGATTTCTTCATCTAGATCTCCATGAAGAAATGCGGTCTTCACATCAAGTTGTTCAATCTCCAGACTGAGACTGGCAGCGATCCCAAGAACAACTTTGATCGAAGACATCTTCACCACTGGTGAGAAAATTTCTTCAAAATCAACACCCTTTTTCTGATTGAAACCCTTCACAACCAGCCTTGCTTTATATCTGGGTTGTGAGCTATGTTCCACATTTTTCAACTTGTACACCCACTTATTTTTTTAGTGTTCTCTTGCCTTTAGGCAGCTTCACCAAGCCATAGGTGTGATTTTCTTGTAAGGATTTCATCTCCTCTTTCATGGCCTCCATCCACATATCTCTCTGATCATGTGATATGGCCTCTGGGTAACTCTCTGGTTCTCCCCCATCAGTGAGCATCACATACTCATCTGGATTATATCTGGTCGAAGGACGTGTTTGTCTGGTTGACCTTCTAACCCTCGCCTTCGGTGGCGGAACTGGATCATTAGTCTGTATAGGTGGCACCTGATCATCAACTGGCTCATCATCAGTTATATCATTCTGCTCGTCTTGTACATCTCCCCCGTGATCCCGAGTTGTACGTGAAGGAACTGGATCTAAGTCATCAGGAACTTCCTGAGAAGATTCTTTCCTCTCGCTCTGTTTTGTACATCAGATGTTTGTTCCTCAAGAAACACAACATCTCTGCTTCTGATAACTTTCCTGTTCACCGGGTCCCAAAGTCTGTAACCAAACTCTTCATGGCCATAGCCCAAGAAGGTACATGGTTTGGTTTTGTCATCAAGCTTAGATCTTTCATCTTTTAGAATATGAACAAACGCCCTGCAGTCAAACACTCTCAAGTGTTTGTAGGAAACATCTTTCTCTGACCAAACTCTGCCTGAAATGTCACCATCCAAAGGAGCTGATGGAGAAAGGTTGATCAAGTCAACTGCAATCCTCATTGCTTCACCCCAAAAGGATTTGGGCAATTTTGAGTGTGATAACATACATTTGATCCGCTCACAAATTGTCATGTTCATCCTCTCCGCCACACCATTGTGTTGTGGAGTTTTTGGAACACTCTTCTCAAGCCTGATACCATGGTCACGACAATGCTGTTCAAATGGACCCTGGTATTTACCACCGTTGTCTGAACGAATACACTTCAGCTTCCTTCCGGTTTCTCTTTCAATTTTTGTTTGAAAATGCTTAAAGACTGTTATAACCTGATCTTTAGATTTCAAAGCAAAACACCAGACCTTTCTTGAGAAATCATCAATGAATGTGACAAAATACACTGCACCACCAAGTGTTTTGTCTTTCATATAGTATACATCAGTATGCACCAAGTCCAGAGGATGTGATTTTCTAGACGGATAAAAGCTCTTGAACGCAACTCTGTGTTGTTTTCCTGCTAAACAATCAAAACAAGTTTGTAGCTCTATCCCACTAACGTCAGGTAGGAGTTTCTTCTTAGCCAAAAGTTGCATGCCTTTTTGGCTCAAGTGTCTAAGCCTTTTATGCCATAACTCAATGGAGGAATTATTGATTGCTGCATTCACCTCTCCATTGGATAATTTTCCTTGCATAAGGTAGAGTGAGTTCTTTTTCTTACCCTTTGCAGTAATCAGAGAACCTTTGGTGAGCTTCCATTTTCCTTCACCAAAGTGACTGACATAGCCGTCATCGTCTAGCTTGCCAGTGGAAATAATGTTGAGCTGAATGTCAGGAATATGTCTGACATCTCTCAGAATGAGTCGGCACCCTGTGTCAGTTTCCAAGTTAATGTTCCCCATGCCGATAACCTCTGTCACACCATGATTGGCCATTCTGACTCTGCCAAAGTTACCACTCGTGTAAGATGTGAACATATCCCTATGTGGGGTGATATGATATGAGGCTCCTGAATCAATGATCCAATCCGTTTCTTGGCATGATGAACTGACACATGCATCATCACAGATAATGACAACATCACCATCAGTTGCCACAGCTGTGGTGTCTTTGTCATCTTTCTTGTTTTCATTATTTCCATTCTTTTGATCTCTTTTCTTCTTTCTGCAGTCTCTTTCGTAGTGGTTTAGACCACCACAGTAATGGCATTTGAAATCTCCTTTGAACTTGGACTTCCCCCTGGATTTGTCTCTCTGGTGTTGAGGACCCCTATTTTTGTTTCTTCCTCGTCTGTCAGAATTTTCAGTCACCAAGGCATTTTGCTCAGTACTGAACGCCTGCTCCTTTCTTCTGGACTCTTCATTTAGAAGGCAATCTTTGACCACTTGCAGGGTCAAATCTCCATTGGGAGCTGAGTTGCTGACTGACACCACGAGGGTATCCCAACTATCCGGTAATGAGCTGAGAAATAATAAAGCAATTACTTCATCACCAAGAGGTATCTTCATGTTGATGGATTGATTTATTAAGCCCTGGTAAGAATTATGATGCTCCGTCATGCTAGCGCCCTCTATGTACCTTAGCCGGACAATTTTTCTGATAACAGAAGCTTTGTTTAAGGCATTTTTCCTCTCAAACATAGCCTCTATATTTTTCCATAGAACATCAGCCTTTTCCTCATTTGCAAAGTGATGGAAGATACTGTGTTCGAGAAAACGTCGGATAAACCCGACCGTTTTTCTGTGCAAGATGGTCCACTCATCTGCACTCATATCGTTTGGTTTAGATTTATCTCCTTGCAAGGGCAAGTACAAATCCTTGCAATAGAGAAGATCTAACATACTCGGTTTCCAGATTGAGTAGTTCGATCCGTTCAGTTTGAACATCCCACCAATAGATGATGACTCCTCCTTTTTTAATCCGTTACCTCAAATCTGAACGTGGCTCTGATACCACTTGTTGGGAAAGAGTGCCAATATGACAATGACACCGGCGCAACGCGGAAGCGATATAATTCTCTTTCCCACTAACTGGATAAAAATGGGACCACACCAACGATAGTACGATAGAAAGAAATAGAATAAACAAGACAAGAATTTTTATGTGGAAAACCCAAATCAGGAAAAACCACGGGACCGAAGTCGAAAACCTCCACTATATCAATAATTGGCTTACACAATTTCTCCCTAAACTAATTAGGAGATACACCAAATCTTCAAGAGAATATCCCTTGGATTACAAATACATCAAGTTTAAAAACTTGGAATTGTAGAAGAAAAATAGAACACTCCTCTCAATCTTATTTTTCTTCTCCCAATTTTTCCCTCATTTTTTTCTCTCTTTCTCTCTATTTCTCTCTCTATCTCTCGTTGATGGTGTGTAGAGAATGGCAAAGAGAGCCTCTATTTATAGGGAAAATGCATGGCAATTTTCAACACTTATTATGTCATGTCATATGTCATTTGCCCTTTTTTATTTTCAAATAAAGTGGTTGCAAGTTTTTCAACAAAACCAGCCACCTTTATATGGCCACCCACATGGGTGGGACCCAACAAACTTTACATACTAAATATATAAAATGAACATCCAAGATATATAAATTATCAAAAAATATACATGCAAGTTACAAATCCCTAAAAATGACCCCTCGTGCCACAAGCACATCTTTGACGCTGCGTCTGCCTCCTTTGTCAACCTTCTTGTCCCTCACCAACCATATGATCATAACCACTCAAATTCAGATTAATATTTTGTGGACTTTGTGAAATTATTGGACTCGACTCTCCGCGCTTGCGCATAGTTGTCATACATTGGTGAAATGCGACGAGTCATGCATGGAACTCTGAACGCATTGGTGTATATTCAGGTAAGAAATGTACGCTCCTATCCTCGGAATATAACTGTGCAAATGTTGACATATAAGGAGTGAAAAGAGACTCCCCTTGGTGGATCAGGCACATAGCCGTCGACCCTCACACTGTCCACATTGTGGAAGATGCCATGCGATGATGAAGCACCACTAGTGAATGCAGATGGACCCCCTTGTTCAAAAGTTGACCTAAATGAAGTGGGATAAGGCAAGTCAAATGGAGGGACGTCATGTGACGGATCTACTAGTTGTTGAGCATCTCTTGGATGTCGACAATTGTCCTCACGTACAATTTGACGAGCTATGGTTGTGTAATGACGCCTAAATGCTATCAATGATTCAAATGTTTCATCTTTTTCAGGTATCGAGTCTACACGAGCCACAATTTGTGCCATTTGCTCAACCTGTAAATCATGTAAATTATAAAAATTAATTTTTAATTACAAACAAAATTAAGAGATTAAAATTTAATTAGATTTACAAACCAAAAGTGAATGCATATGTGCATCTCCATATTGATACCCTATCTCTACATCCACACTACCACGCCCTATGAATCGATGTGTAATTTTGTTATACCAAATTATGTATCCAGCAGTGGTAGCAAGTGCGCCTTCAATTTAAACTCCAAAAAAATGGAAAATTGAATGTGTCAAATAGGTTAATTTATTTAGCAAATTAATTTCTTAATTTTGTTTGTAAAATTGATTCAAGTTAATTTGGTAAATGCCTCAAAAATTCTGTTATATTGATAAGTTTGATCGAATTTTCGGGTAAACTGGTAAAAAACTCATCTTATATCAAAGGGTGTAAATCATGCTATATCAAAATTAGCATATGGCAATATTCACCTCTGATAGTAAAAACTCATATTATACTCGTATAATATACGTATGTATGTATAATTGAAAAATACTCCCGTTTCCCGTATGCATTCTAAACGTAATGAATAATACTCGTACTTTTGAGTTGAACCGTTTAGTACAAGTATTTTACGTATCCCATATAATACTTGGCGAATAATACTCTAATTTTGGCAAAAAAATATTTTTTTTAATTTAAAACTTAAAAAATTATTATTAATTTTTATAAATACTAATTGAGTATTATACAATTAAAAACTCTGAACGTTAATAATTTATCAAAATATTAATTATTGTCAATTAATGACTCATTAAAATATTATTTATATAAATTAAAAGCAAGAACAAGCAAGAAATCTTACAAATTTCTATAGAACTAAGATGTATTTTTACTCCCGAATAATTAATTTATATCCGTATTATACTCGTTCCCGTACTTTTTAGCCGAACTTTTCACCGTAACTTTTAATAAAATTTCATAATATACACGTACGTATTAAACGATAAACTTTTCCCGTCCTGTATTTTACTAACTATGATATTCACGTGACATAATCCATACATTTTGGTGTTGGAACGCGAGGTGTATAGAAGTAGAAGTATATTCAATAGTTTGACTTTTACGGGTGATCATTGTAACAAAAAGTAAAAGGAGGTGCGCAGGATGAGTCGGTACCTAAGATGCACGGATACTCCTAAAAATGATCCGGTGCAGTATCGTACTCGTACCATATACGGATACGGGGTGGATACGTACCGGATACGGTTTTGAAGTATCCGAAAATAAAAAAATAAAAAAAATTGGATACGGTATCCGATACGGCAATTGGAAGTATCCGCGAAGTATCCGCGAAGTATCCGATACGGCAAGGGCATTTTTTGATATTTTGAAATACTTTTTGGGTCAAAACTCAAAATTCAAAGGTAAAAACTTATTACTGTAATAATTTAACAAAAAAATCCACGATTAATTGGAAAAAAATAGAAACGAGAATGGAGAAAAAAACCCTCATCCGTCTTCTGCTCTACAATTGCAATACCCAATATGCGATAGAAATCCGTCTTCGTCTTATAACTGAAGTATTCTGTCTTCTAGACTCTTTTCGAATTCCACCCTTCAGTTCTTCGAGAACTCTTCAAGTAAGTTAATTAGGATTTTGAGATTTGTTTATAGTTTTCAATTTTATTAAATATTTTGTTGTTGTACTGAGTATAAACAATAAACACTCTTCTACTTTTACTCTTTTAGTAATATGCAATAATATAGATTGAGGATTGTATTTTTGTCCTGTAATGTTGTTCGAGAAAAAGGTTGATAAAATTTTAAATCCACTTAATTGGTGTGTAGAATAAAGTTTCAATAGTTATGACTATCGATTATAGAAATTTTATACGTTTAGTAATTAACTGATTATTATAATAGCATCTTCATCTATAAGTATGAATGGTCATGTGACTTCATTTAGTGGATTGTAAAAAATTCAAGTTTATATATATATATAGTCGTATCCCAGGCGTATCGTATCCTAAAATTTTGGAAAATCGCGTATTTTGTACCCATATAGTATCGTACCCGTATTCACCGTACCCGTATCCGTGCATATAGGTCGGTACTAAGAATCACTTGAGTAGGTATTAAGATCAAATATATCAAATAATAATGCAAATTTACAGTGAGGAAAACGACGAAACTATTCGGTACCTTTTTAACTTCATTATCAATTTATCATCATTAAAGTATTTCTCGCTCTACCATTCCTATTTAGTATTTATGTTTGTAGTGAGTGGTCTCACTATTCCGATTGAAACCCGTTCGGCATTGGAATTAATAGTGACTTTGATTGATCTTCATCAATGGCGGATCCGTCGGAGATCTCCTTCGCCGGAATATTCGCCTGTAGTGCTTTTGCTGCTTGTGTTGCTGAGGTATCAATTTCATTCGTTTCTTTTGGTGTACTGTAACTATTAGGTCAAATAGTTTTGCTCATTGGTATAGGAGCAGAGTGCAATGCTATATTTTTTTATTAAATATATATATATATATATATATATATATGATCGTTTTAGGTGTCTTTGATTTATAATATCTGCTCTATTGCGCTCCTGGATTATGTTTTAAGACGTGCATTGTTTGGAGATTGCTTTTAGTTGGAATAGTGTTAGTTATTAATATATACACCACTATATGCCTTCATTTCCTGTGGATTGGATTATATGATCTGAACTCATTGAATAAAATAAAACATAATATACTGAGGTTTCAGTTAGTAAGATCATTAAGTTGGTTACCTGAGAGTTGAGAGGAATTACATGGGGTTTATTTCATTGGTTCAAAGTTACATGTCAAAAATTCCACATGCTTGAGTGACACCAGCCCCTGTGTTAGGTTCACATTATGTACAACGAAATCCTAAAGATGTTCTATGTCAAACTTTTGAGTTATTTAGGGAAAAATGCTACTTTATACATAAAAGATCCGAATTCAATTCTCTTAACCGAATATCTTTGCTATGTGGCAACTGTCATATTCCTCAAAAGCTACCAAGCTTAAGGTCAATATTAAATTCGATGATCCAGATTCAGGAAGGGATTGATCCCCGTAATTTGACTGGTCAAAGAAAAACCAACTTGTCTGCATCTCTATACTTGTTTGGTTTTCTCTTGAACCACACCTATCAGTGATGCATCAAGTGTCTGGTCGAACATTGCAAAGAAAATGTACGCGCATAGAATACGGTCTGATATTGCATAATTACTAAATGTTGCCTGACCTTACTATTTTAAACTTTCTTTTCTTTTCTTTTCTTGGCAATGACAACCAGTTATTGTTCCAAGAAGTTTCAGAACTTAAATAATATTAAGAGTTTTCATTGACGCTTTACCTGGTGATCATGTGCAGTTATGTACCATTCCTTTAGATACTGCTAAAGTAAGACTTCAGCTACAAAAGAGAACTTCTTCAGAGGATTCAGAGGGTGTGTCGAAATACAGGGGCTTGTTGGGTACAGTTGCTACCATATCAAAGGAAGAAGGTTTATTTGCACTTTGGAAAGGAATCATAGCAGGCTTACATCGCCAGTGTCTTTATGGGGGCTTAAGAATCGGGTTGTATGAACCTGTATGTAAAGACTCACCACCTTTCCAATCCTTGTTCACAGATTGCTTAAAAATTAACCCTTGATACTAATAATAAAGAAAACTGTAATCCCTTGTTGGTTGGATAGGTCAAAGCCTTCTTTGGTGGAAGTATTTATGCTGGAGATGTCTCGTTGTTCAGTAAAATATTCGCTGCTCTGCTTACTGGTGAATAATTGTCCACTCTTTTGTTATCAGTCTTCTATATGAACGAACATTACTTATTGCATTCTAAAAATTAACAAAACATATCTCTCCTAATGCAAAGGTGCTATAGCAATAGTCGTAGCCAATCCTACTGACCTTGTGAAAGTTCGACTTCAAGCTGAAGGTAAATTGCCAGTTGGAGTACCGAGACGTTATAGAGGTGCTTTGGATGCATATTATACCATAGTCAAGCAGGTGATTTTTTTCGAATTATAGTAAGTAGAGATCTGTTCCTAAATGCCTACCTGCTAATGTAGTTGAAGGTAAATTAACAGGAAGGAGTGGCTGCTTTGTGGACAGGAATTGGGCCAAACATTGCTAGAAATGCAATTATAAATGCTGCAGAGTTAGCTAGTTATGATCATATCAAAGAGGTTGCTTTCTTTATTTGTTTTTAATGGAGTTGCTGGGTCCTTTTTGTTACTGGGTGCTGTCGTGTAAAGTTGCCTGCTATTCTAATCTTTATGTTATATGCAGACAATTTTGAAAATCCCTGGATTCACGGACAATGTTCTAACACATATATTAGCTGGTTTAGGTGCAGGATTCTTTGCAGTCTGTATTGGCTCTCCCGTTGACGTGGTAATGTTTTTTCCTTGAATTAGTTTGTGTTCTTTCTGATGGAAAAGTTAATGCTTTAGAATTTGGTAGCCATAATGACCCATTTTACTGTTTTCCATCTTTCCATATTAGTGATGCATAACTGGATCTATTAAAAGTTGTAAGCATTTGAATGTTTTCCAATTGAAGCGTGCAGAAGCAAAATGTAGGCAATCATGATTACAGGCGCTTCCAGACATATACGTGTAAATTATTTGCACTAGACAAAAATAATGCTGGAATGAGAATTGAAATGAAAATCGGAGCACAATGAGAGCGGTTTTCTTATCATTAAGATGCTAACTGATTAATTTCAGCCTTTCAGATAGTTTTCAAATTGCAATGTAACAGTCGTACTAGTTGATAAAATTGGCATATGAATTATTCAAAATTTATTGCCCCAAAATCTACCTAATTGCAGACATGTGGCCTTAAGCAACTTCGTTTTCTTCTTACAAGTTTGCATTCAGTTTCAGCAGTCTTGAGGCCGCCATATTTTCGTTCAGTGATTGTTTATTTGTGAAATATAGTTGTGAATTCGATGATAACATATGCATGATATAATTAATCATAGACATTGGTGATGCCCTACAGGTTTGTAAATTGAAATTCTTTACGTTGATGAAGTCTGTAAAGCGACTTGTGCTACATTCTCATTTCTTAATATGTGTTTGCAAAATGTATTTCTTATCTAGAGGTTGAGGACTCACTCAATACCCATATGAACTTTTCTGCTTATTCTACTACAGGTTAAATCTAGAATGATGGGAGAATCAGTCTACAAAGACACGATAGATTGTTTCTTCAAAACATTAAAAACTGAGGTATATGTTTCTTTTCAATTTGCATTTGGCACAACCCAGACTTGTCATAATTCACCAGAATTCTTCTGCGCATTAGTCTTGTAGTGCTATCAGTTTTACATTTTCAATTGGATGTATGAGGTCCCATATCTTCACATGCCTCAAATTAGAAGTTATAGCCCTATGTTTTTTAGTTCACTTCTCATGCAGAAATTAGCAGTGGAATATGGCCTATGGGGGCTGGTTTTTAGGCCTTGAAATATCTTCTTGCAACTTCAGAACTCGATATATGAAATACGGTGACGAAACGATCTAATGCGAAATAAGTTTTTCAGGGATTACAAAACTAGTAAAATATCACTGGGTGGGAAACTTCAGCATCTTATGCTTGAATATGAAATGTAGTAGTATGAATATATGTACTGAATCTGAGGAATGCTGAGCTAGTATCACCTGCTTTTATGTTTGTGAGTTGGCCACATTTACTCCCTTCATATATTATATAAACGGAAAAATACCATGTCTAATTAAAGGCAACTTGTTAGGCATATAAGATAGGGAACCCTAACTTAACCTAAAACCATGGTCAAAGGTAAAAGAGTTAACTCCCCACTTATATACCCTTCCACACTTTCATGTGGAACCGATGTGGGATATCATAACAATCCATCCCCCTTTCAAACCGAACGTCCACGGACAGCACACTCCGGGTGGCAACCCATACCAAGGCCCACTTCCCGGGTGGCAACCCCCTTGGGCCCACATCCGGGGTGGCAACCCCTGGGTCCACCATCGGGTAGCCCCTTTCTGTAGCCCGCCCGAATCCGGCAGGTCGGACCAAATTGATGGAAACAAAAAACGATAAAAGAACAATACTTTCGATAAATCGAAAGTTCTACAAGAATAAATTCTTGTCCCTACAAACCGAAGTTTGTCCCAAGCTTAAAGCTCGATTCCACAATAAAATTCCGAATGCCTTTTCAATACAAGAGCAGACCCTGTTTTATACTAACTTAAGACTCCTAAACTTGCTGGGAAAGAAAATAAAAGAAAGGAAATAACTTGCTAACAAATTAACAGCTAATACTAATACTATTAATAAGGCTCATTACCATACTAAGACTCTACAATAAAAGGAAATAACAATCAATATAATATCAAATACTTAATACTAATGACTCTCAATATCTTCAATAGCAACCGGCATATGGCATCCTTGTGTGAACTCAATCTTTCGAAATCTGATTCATAACAATTCCACCCCCCTTAAAAACAGCCTTGTCCCCAAGGCTGAACTCAAGAAATTGCTGCCTATGCTGGTAAGGGCTTCCCGAATAATGATCATCAAATTGCACCATGAGTGCGTGGGAAAATTTCAGCCAAGTAGTGCGTGGTTGACGGTGATGTGACCGACACAAATACAACGCTGATTCTTCCATGACGACCAAGGTAAGCTGATCCTTCAATGGTGAGGGGGTCGGAATTACAGTTGCGACATCTTGGACATCTGGTGGTGGCTGCGGCAGCGAAATTTTGTTGGTTTGGTTGATGGTAGGCCGCTTGTGCTCTGTTGGTTGTAGGTTAGGGGCTATGGTTTGCTGAATTTGGTTGATGGCGGGCAGATGGGTTGCGTGGGATGTGATTGGTTGTATAAAACTGGCAGGAGGTGGTGGACTTTCAGCGGGGATGGCAGCGACGCTGTTTTGGATTGATGAAACTGACGAGTTGGCGAACGTCACAGGTGGTGCTTGGGCGGTGGTGGAGGACGAGGCCACGGTGGGGGTGAGGGCCTTGATTAACACTAGAGCTTCAGCCATCATAGCTCGTATCTCAGCGAGGTCACTCTTCATCTGCCTTTGAATTTCATCCATAGTCCGAGGACGACTCTCAATCTCTCCGATACGAGTTTCAACCATAATCCTTCGGCGGGGGTTAAATTCGGCAGGTCGGACCAAATTGTTAGGCATATAAGATAGGGAGCCCTAACTTAACCCAAAACCATGGTCAATGGTAAAAGGTTGACTCCCCACTTATATACCCTTCCACACTTTCATGTGGAACTGATGTGGGATATCATAAAACAACTCTTCCACGTTGTTGTGCACATGCCTTTAAGTATGGTCTCATAAGAGAATGTAAATCTGGAAAAATCCACTTGTAATGTCATTCCTGCTACTTTTCTCTCTTGTGCTTTCATTTTTCACTGTCAGTTTATATTCTCAATTTCAAGTACAACTTGCCAGGACAAGGGAGATCATTTCTTGGTTTCTACATGGGATATGTTTGAACATTAACTGCTTAGATATTCTGATAAGTATATTTCATACTGCTATTATTGTCTTGTTTGAAATTTTCTAACAACATTTCAATAGTACAGACACATGAAAAGCAATCGCAGTAGGTCAAGAATTCTTAACTACGTTTTGAACATTTCTAACGACATTTCGAAAGCACTTCTGCACATTTTTTCCTACTACTATTATTGTCTTGTCTGAGATTTGATTTTTGTTCAACCTCGTTGCTGATAGTGATGTTCAATACACACTTTAGCAGGGATTCTTTGCTTTTTACAAGGGGTTCTTCCCAAATTTTGGTCGACTTGGCTCATGGAACGTTATCATGTTTTTGACTCTCGAACAAGTAAGGCGATCCATCTCTCATATGTTTCTTTCAACGATAATATTACATGCGAATGTTAAATTCTGATTTTCCTTTCATACCACATTGATCACAATTATCTCTCTCTTCTGTTTGTTATAAGAATTTAGCTGCCAGAAAAATTAACGGACATCAAACTAAAGAACTGTTTATGTTGTTTCTGCAAAGACTTCATTCCGTGTTTTAGTACATCTTCCGGACAAACTGGATTACCAATATCGGAAGTGTAGTCGGATAATTAGAAAATCGCAGTTTCGAGTTTAAAGAGAATATCTAATCAGCTATGATGCACGGATACTTCTAAAATTGAAGTCGTGCAGTCCGATACTCGTCGGATACTTGTTCGATACGTATCGGATATTTATTTGACGTATCCAATAATTAAAATAAATAAAAAAGATTGGACACCGTATCCGATACTTCTGAATGCCGTATCTCATACAGATTTTGAAGTATCTGATACACATTGGTATCTGGCGGAGTATTTTTTTAATATTATATAATATTTTTTATGTTAAAATAGGAATATAATAATGACTTTTATCGTATGTTAAAGAGTTGAACAAATAAAATAAACTTAAAAGAGGAAAACCACTTTGGTTTCACTTCTTAAATATATGTTTTTTCTTCTCTTACCTCACGTGATATCTATCATTTATACTTTATCACCGAAGATTTTGGATAAGAATGTAGTTGTTGGTACTGATGGAATAACGTTCGTACACTGGAAATGATGAAGTTTTTTGGTTAGCTTAAAAGGTTTTGAAACTTATAGACAATAAAATGGTGTCAGTATTGCAGTTTTATTTATGTTAGTAAATATATTGACTCAAATTTATTTTTAAATATTATATGTATATATGCGTATTCCCAACGTATCGTACCCTATAATTTTGAAATTTGTCGTATCTCGTATCCGTATCGTACCGTACCCCTATCCCCGTATCCGTGCATCATAGCTAATCAGGAATGTTGTTTTCTATGTATCTCTGTTGCAGGTGAAGAAAATATTCACTTGACAAATCCAAAAAATAAATTGGCAACATTTTAGTTTTGATTGGCGACGAGGAAATTAGCTTCTCTTAGGTTCGTCTCAAAATTGGAAGCTAATCATCTTGGAAAAGGTTCTTCTCCAGAATCATATCAGCAAATATGAGCTGCTTTTTTTTTATGGAATCGAAGGTACTCCATTATTTACATTGACGATTATGATGATGCTACGAATCTACAGAGACTGCTAGTTCCCACGTCAAAATTGGCAGACAATCACTTGGGGGGCCAGATGAGACATCCGCTAGCTGGGACATATATGTGTTGATATAGATGTAACAACCATTTACTACTGTAACATTAAATTGTTGAATCAATTTATACAGATGAAATATAGTTATACTCATTTTCTCACATATTGTATGCAGGGATTCCTGAAGTTTAAGCAGGAAAACAAGTAAATGATCTAATCTTACTCCATACGATCAACCAATACGGATTAACAAATAGGATATCCATTCAGAGAGAGAGAGAGAGAGAGAAGAAAGATGGTATCCATTTTGCAACTATTTAAGATTCCATGCAATCATAGCTAGATTGACTCGAAACAGGATAAAAACAGTGCAGGATATATTAACCACATCTTCAATCTAAGATCAATGTAAACAAAGCAACCTACATTCAAGCATAAGGTCTTTATTCTGTCATTTTTCATCTTCATCTTCATCAGTTCTTGGGAATGAGATAAACCCTAGCTTTAATGATCGACCCATTCCCTAGCTTAAACCCCGGACCCACAGGGAAACCCACAGCCATCGACATTCCCACCTTAGCTCCCCCACCGTTACCAGAAACCCTCACCACACTCTCCATATACTGGGAATGAAACTCAGCTCCTCTACTTGCCTCAAAATGGCTAGGAGGTGGGTCCAGAGAAAATGCCAGCAAATGCAACAACCAAACAGCCTTAGCCAAACCCAAAAACTCCCCATAAAACTGACTCCTCGGATGGTGACCATCTAACACCTGTCGCCTCTGCTCCAAATCCCCAAACAACGATTC
This sequence comes from Buddleja alternifolia, assembly GCA_019426215.1. Lineage (NCBI taxonomy): Eukaryota > Viridiplantae > Streptophyta > Magnoliopsida > Lamiales > Scrophulariaceae > Buddleja > Buddleja alternifolia. The sequence goes on from CM033402.1 coordinate 21,654,447, forward strand.
CTCCATCTTTGGGTGCACGATTGAAAGATATTTCTTGAAACAAAACTTGCCAAAACTACAAGTGGGCAAAATGCTGAGAAGTTCCATCGGGTCCATTGCTTTCATGTCACGGTATTGAGTGAAGCAGTCTGTACGGTGCTGATCGGGGTGGAGTATAGAGGATAGGCTGCCGTCCATGTAAAACGTCTCGTGGTCAAAGCCTTGGAAGATTTTGCGGTTAATGTAGGATTCCAAAGCGTACTTTGCGTGGTTGGCCCCGACTATCGAGTCGGTGAATGTGGTGTTGGTGGTGGTGGAAGAAGCTGCTTCAATGGATCTGACGGCTGCTGCTATGTCCCACCGTGCAGAGCGCATTAAGGAGAGGAGTAGTGATGTGAATGCTTTGGAGGCTTCCTTAACTAACCCCATTGTGGCTTCAAAGAGCTCCACTGCTGGAGCTGCTGCAACTGTTATCAATCATATTCCGGTCATGAATTCTTTGAATCGACTCAAATGATCAAGAGATGTTTTTGGAAATAAACAATAAAAACAAGTACTCGTTTAAGTGATTTCTTTTATTTTCGAAACGTTAATTACATAACTAACATGTTTCTTTGGCAAACCGGATCCTCTATTTCAGAATTGTATTTTATCTCGTATTTTATTTACTTATATGCATGTCAAGTGTATAAATTTTACATAATTTATAATTAACAAAAAATGTATACAAGTGACATGTATGCAAGTTGATATAAATTATGGGAGCAGTACTCCAAATAGTGATAGATGCACTCTACTTTTAACTTTTATCTTGAATATTTGACAATATTGCCCCTAGATTAATGAAAAACTATTATTGTATTATCTTATAATGAATAATGTTGAATAAATATTTATTCTACCATTTATCTTTTAAATGCTAAATTGATGATAAATTAGCACAATAATGTTTTGTTCTCTCTGTGTTTTATTTTTCTTCATAAAATCTTAAATTTTAATATGAAGCTTATATAAACAAAACATAGAGGCGAAGTTGATATTAGACGGGTTGTGTATCAGATACATCCTAAAATTTATTCAATACTTTTATATCATCACTGATTCAATTATCTCGTACAAATTGAAAGCAACTCTCGAATTTCTCTTTTGCTCCATTAATTATTATGATTTTATATTTCGTAAAATGTACGAGTGATGCAGTTGAAAAAATGTACAATTTAATAGTTACAGTATTAGGAAATAAAAAAATTAGTAAAGGATGCTTACAATAAAAGGATAAATATTTTTTATTCTATTTTTACCATAATTAAAGTGTTCACCATAATTAGAAGTATATTTATTATAAAAAGTACAACAAAAACCTTTCATAAACTCATGGCCAATATTGTCAATTGATTAAGAAAAAAAGTAAAAGTTGAGTGCCAATATCATTTTATACTGTGCTAATATCAACTCCCTAAATTATAATAATGCAAAACTAATTCACTACAATTTACATATCACTTGTTTGAAATATGGGAAATAACAATAGGAAAATGAAGGAGTTGTGATCATAGTCTGGTGAGTGTATCTTTGACACAGGATTCATACAACAACATGCGGAAAGTATAAAAATAAGAAAAAATGGAATATACATATATATATATATACACATATAAGGTTATAGTAGTCATTTTAGGCACTGACCTCGAGTTGCGCAGCTAACTCGTCTCTTGGACTTGGACTTTGACTTTCCAGTGATGCTGTCAAAAGACGTCGCCGTTTTGAGCTTCTCCTTCAAGTTCTCAACTTCAGCTTGCTTCGCCTTCACTTCCCTCTTCAGCTCATCCACCGCCGCTTCGTACGGCGCCACCACCTCCCTCAGAGTGGCCGCCCCCATTCTCCACTTCCCGCCGCCGCCGCTCCGCCTGAACCTCTCCCTGAGGAGGCCAATACGCCGCAGCTCGGCCACCACCGCGACATCAGAGACGCGCATCCTGTCGGGATCCCAAGGGCAGTGGGCTTCCTGAAGACTAACGTACGCCCTTTTCATGGTGGAAACGGCGTCGAACACTTGCCCCATCAGCATTTCCAGCTCCATTACCCTCGGCGGCGGCTCCTCCTCCTCATCCGTTTGATGAGTGCATTCCCAATTGGTATTGATTTTGAACTCCTCCTCCTCCTCCTCTGCGGCGTCGGTTTCGTACTCGTCCTCTTCGCTGTCGTCGGGGCGGGAGACGCCGGCGAGGGGGTGGAGGAGGCAGGAGGCGGTGACACGTTGGATCAGATCCGAGAAATTTGAGACCTTGCTCGCCATTGATCTCTTGATGCTTAATCCTCCGCTACTTCTGTAAGGATTTCACCAGATTTTCCTTCTCCAATTAAATTAAAATAATTGAGCAGAGCAGGGGTTGTATTGTAATAATAAGTAGTAACCACTTAACAGTAAATATATATAGTAAATATTTACCAGGTATGATATGGTTAATAAATTAGTCAACAATGGTAAAAGTGAGAAATTCTATGTGCACCGAGCAGCGCTACAAATATCATTTTTTTGTACTTTATTTGAGAGTAAATTCTAGTTCAGATCCGATTTGATCGTACTCAAATATATTTTATAAGGAGAGTGTATTGTATTTATTATATAATTGGTAAATTATGTTATAAAATACACTTGCGTTTGGTCTAGCTGGGAGCGAGCTAAAATTTCCCTTAATTTAAGTACTATAAAATTTTAGTATTTAGCTTGGTATTAACTTTAGTGAGTTACATATTGCACTCCGAAGAATGATACCCAAACTCCAATTTTAATATACATCACCAAAAAAAGAGTTAATTAATATCACAAATTTAAAATTATTGTTCTATTTTACTTTGTTTTGTCTAATAGATACTGAACTTCATATGTGAAGTAAAAACTTAATCTGACGTAAGAAAGCTAATTTTATTATTTTAGATAAAATTATTGATAACTACTATTATTTTTTGACTAATGTTTGACTTGATGTTAAAAAATGAAATAAAAACATGAAGTAAAAAATTTGATTTGATGTAAGAAAATTTGTCTTGATTTTGTGTATTTTAAGTAGCATATAACTATTAAAAGTTAGAACATGGTGAAGAATTGAGAATTTTAAAATATAATAGATCATTTTTCTTGAATTTCGAATAATTTCTTAAATCATATTTTCATTTTGTGAAATATAATGTATTTTCATACTAAAATCTACTATGCATCAAAAGTTTAACATTTAGAATTCAACTACTGATATGAATTCAAATCCTATTTCATGTGATGTCTTTTGACATCAACTCAAATACCAAGAAAAAAAAAGAGTTAATTAACACAGACCACAAATTCGAAATTATTGTTTTATTTTACTTTTTTTTTTATCTAATAGATACTGAACTTCATATGTGAAGTAAAACTTGACATGACGTAAGAAAATTAATATTATTATTTTAGACAAATATTATTGATAACTAATATTATTTTTGACTAATGTTTGACTTGATATAAAAAGGGAAAATTTCACTTTTGGTCCCCCACTTATATGCCAAATCCGATTTTGGTCCCTTAGGTTTCCCTCTCATCAAATGTTGTCCCTCAATTATTACTCTTTAATCAATTTTGGTCCCTACATCAATTTTTCGGGTCAATTGAAATATCAAAAATTGCATTTTGCACCCCAAGAACATAAATTATGATAATTTCCATCCCAAAAAAAGAATAACTAACGAATTTCACCCTTTTATCATTTTTTTAATTATGATATATTTACATATTTTTTAATTATGCATGAAATAATACATGTTAAAGGTTTATTATAAATGTATATGAATATCATAAAATTACACACTTTTTTAAATTACACACCTTGTTAAATTATATGAGAGACGAAATGTACTTATGCGCTCCACATTACGCAACAACTTTACTTTGTTGATGATATCTCGGAAACTCATTTGGACGTCCCCGAGATTTGCCTTATGATTTTCATAGTCAAAATTCAAATTAGTGAGATCAATCCGGAGAACCTCCATCTTCTACCTAGAATGTTGGTTGCAATGGAGAATTTCATAGGGAGAAAAGAGAGAATGTGACAAAGCATTGAGTCAGGCAAGCTGCTATGCCTATCAGATGATGCTCGAATAAATTGATTTGTTCTCATCATTGTGAAACCGAAAAGGCTTAAAGTGTTCAAAGATTGTCTAGATGTTGGAAATGGATAATCAAACGGTGAATTAACGAACTCAGCTGAAAATACGCTTGATTTTGTTTCTTTAACCAAGCATTTTATGTAATTTAAGAAGGTGTGTAATTTTATGATATCTATATATATACACATTTATAATATATCTTAACATGTCTTATTTTATGCATAATTTAAAATATGTAAATATATCATAATTAAAAATATGATAAAATGGTCAAATTCGTTAGTTATTCTTTTTGGGGTGAAGATTATCATAATTTGTGTTTTGGGGTGCAAAATGCAATTTTTGATATTTCAATTGACCCTAAAAGTTGACGGAGGGACCAAAAATGATTAAAAAGTGATAACTGAGGGATCACATTTGATGAGAGCTGTAACTGGGGGACCAAAATCAGATTTTGTGTAAAACTGAGGGACCAAAAATGAAATTTTCCCATATAAAAATATGAAATAAAAACATGAAGTAAAAATTTGACCTGATGTAAGAAAATTTGTCTTCATTTTAACTAATGTATGTAAAAAAGCTAATATTATTATTTCTAATTATTATTTTAAATAAATGATGTTCAAACATTAAACTATGAAGATAAGCCTCAAAAAATGAAGAATAGTGTAGTAAAAATTATATTTGTCTTACATATTAAGATAAATTGTGTGTTTAAAGAAGACGTGCACTTTTGTAATTTAATTAAATATAAAGTGAATTTAGAGTGTGGGCTATTATTTTTTAGAGTGATAATATCAACTCTCTTAACTATATTGCCTTTCATTTAATTGAAAAAAATTGAACTAAATATTTTTAGTTATATAATCGCATGAACAATAGAAAATAATTTTAAATTAAAAACTTGACGTGCTTTGATAAATAAATTTGTTTGACATGTTTTGTTTTATAAAAAAAAGTAGTATAAAATTGACATTTGTTAATTTCTATCAAAATTCAATGAGAAGTTTTTGAACGGATTAATTGAAGTATAAAATTATTCTGATTGAAGGTGATTTCAGATAAATGTTAAATCTTTTTGTTCTTGTTTTTCCGCTTAGTTACGATGGGTGTTGAAGAAGACGATGAATAGTAAGGGTCGAGTGAATGAGAATTATTTTCATTTCTCATTCTACTTCTAAGAAGCAAGAGATTTATTTTTAAGGGAGTTTGAGATATATCGGTGAAAGTGCAATGGGTATTTTTGATAAGGAAAAAATGTAATAATTAAGTGTGATATAATGTGTTTTTGTAAGATAAATTATTTTTGTGAGAAATTGGTATAAATGAGTCTTAATTGTTTAAGAAAACGTATAGATATTTAAATCAAAATCATCGATTAAAACATCCAAAAATATGTAAAATGGATCTTATTTCGCACTTTGCGTCATTTTGAATCAGGATATGTGATTATGTTGATGTCTATGTTAAGATATTGATGTATAAATGTCTTCTTTTTTTTTTTTAGATTCAAGAGGAAAGGGGATATCCTACATATCTAGTCCGACAAACCCAGATTGATAGTTATAATCTTGAGCCATAAGACTCTATCTAGCTCCATAAAGGAGGGGAGAGTCACAACTAGTGACAACTTGGACTCAAACCTAGGACCTCTCACATAAAGTGGGAGGTGAATACCACTAGACCAACATGTTTTGAGTATGTATAAATGTCTTTTAGTTGTGAGGCGTGTCTTATCATGAATAGTAATAAATCTAATTTTTTGAGAAGATTTGATAGAAATGCCAATCGAATCTATTTTCGAGGAAATTTGAGATTTTGTTTTAGAGAATATTGTTTGTAACATTTATTTGAGATATTTTCAGAAAACATCAAACAAATACATTTTTCATATAAAAAAAAAAAATCCAAAAATCAAAGTATGAAAAACTACATGTCAAATGTGATTTGTTTTAAGGGATAATTACACTAACTACTTCTCTTGTTTAGTGTACTTACAGCCTAGTTCACTTATTTTGAACACATAACAAATAACCAATTTTTATATTAAAACCTTACACTTCCCCCTTTCTATTAGAAAATTAATGGAACTTGCTGACATCATCTAAAAATATTTTTTAAATTTTCTTGATTGCCCTTGATGGAGTGACTGTAATTTTTCATATTAAAAAGGATGTAATTGTAACTTTCAATTTAGTTTAAATAAATAATTTTCTTTAAAAAAATCGTTAGCATCTTGATAATGAAGTGCAAATTCGGATTTATGCCAATTGGAATATCTTTTAGAAAATGAAAATAAATACCGAGATTCTATTTATTATATGAGCAATATCATAATTCAATGCAGATAAATCTAAATCAGTAAGTAATTAGTAAATTAAAATAAGTTCAAAGAAAACAAAGATAAGTATGTATATATATATAAGGTTAAAATAAATAAATAAAAAAGTATATTATGGAGAAATATATAAAAAGGAAAAAATAAATAACGGAAGTTATTCGTAGGGGGTTGAATGTAAGGTTTTATTGCAAGAGGGAGAAGTTTGTTATATTGATCCAATAAAGCAAACTGAATTGTAATTACACTAAATAAGGATGATGTTAATGTAATTAACCATTTTTTAATTATTCTTTTATTTTTTTTAAACCAGGGGTAAGATTGACATTTTATATTTTCGGTTACGCTTGACTAACGGTCGTTAGTCAAAGGGGGTCCAATGTAAGGTTTTATTATAAGAGGGGAGGGGTATATGCTACGTGTCAACAATAAGCGGACTGAACTGTAATTATACTAAATATGAGGATAGTAAGTGTAATTAACCCTTGTTTTAAATGTTCATCATCTTTCTCTTTTTCCTTTCCTATTTTTGTTTTGTTTTCGTCTTCTTTTTTTCCCCTTAGTTTATTTCTTAATTTTTTTTTACGACGGTATCCAAATATCAGGTGAATGACGTGGTAATGGGGTTGGGTTATGGGTGGAGTGGTAGTGGTGATCATCATCCTCTTCTGGAGAAGAAAGAATAAGAATAGCAGAGCTTAATTGGTTGACATATCCATCTCAGAGAATTTTTTTTCATGACAAAAGTGAGAAAAGTGTTTTTAGAAATAAAAAAAGTGGTGTTAAAAGTGTGTTTGGGTGAGTTTTTTTAGAGAAAAATATGTAATCATTACGGTTGATGTTATATGTTTTTTGTTGTGAAAAATCTGTTAGAATCTGTGTTTTGATATAATATTTCATATACGAATATTAGTCAAATTCATCGATGTAGACATCAAAAAATAGATAAAATGGATCTTATTTTGCACCTTGTGTTATTTTGCATTAGAATATGTGATTAAATTTTCATTCGGATTTGCGAAAAGCCGGATAAAATCATTTTGATCGATAAGAAACAGTCAAATCATGATTAGTCTAAAGATACTTTTTCTCTTTCTCTTGAAGAACTTTTTCAAAAATTAGCTATTTTTTCCAAATTTTACAAGATAAAAATAGAAACTTTGAGACTTTTTTTTTTATGAAAAAATCTTGATATAATGCCATACAAATGCATTTTTTTATAAAATTTTCTTTGAAAAATTAATTTTCATAGAGTGGTATGCCAACCAATTAGGGCCATAACTCTTCATTTTTTCCTTTTTTATTTGTTTTTTTTTCTCTTAATTTATTTCTTCCTTTCGTATTAATAATCGACTATAGGATGTGTCCTTGTCCATCATGCAGCGGAGGTGGGCCGGTGGTTATCCAATTAGATGTCAGGTTGGGGTGGGGGTGGGCCGAGGGGGTCATACTTGAGAGCTCCTGGGAGTTGGGCTGACGGGATGATCTCCAACATCACATATACATATGTGATGGTGGACCCCCACACATATTTGAATATATGTTGGCGAAAATCACCCCAGGAGCCCCAAGTATCACCCAGGACGATGGGGAGAGAATAAAAACGTATGTAAGAAAAGGAAGAATTTATTTTTTGATTCGAATATTTATAATTAATAATTTTAGATCCATGTTTTATAATTTCTGTATATAAGAAATCAATAATTTTTAGGGAAATGATATTGGAGCTCCACAAATAACTATAGCAGCTTCATTTTTCTTTATCTCTCTAGGCAAATGTCAATAGTACGCATTTATTAACAAAAAGTCAATTGCTAAAAAAATAAAAATAAGTGTTCCTTTTAATAATCAATTTATTTTTTGTGATAATTTATCCAAATAATTGTGTGATGAATGTATAATTGGACAATTCGTACATGTAAGCAATCACAAAACTATCAGTTTAAGAACATAAAAGGAATGCGTAAAAAGCAATTTATTATTATTATTGTTATTGTTATTTTGGCATTTAAGTATAAAATACATTTATGTACTTTGTCTCTTTATATACAACTGAAGAAATTATCAGACATGATCATCACTATTATTATGATCATCATTATTATTAATTGTATATAATATTTTTTCTTATTATTATTATTACTTTTTATATAGAGATTATGTTTATTAGTACTTTTTCTTCATAAATTGTGAATGGCTATTATAACAAACTACATAAAATTGATGGTTTGGTGTTAATATGCGATAAAAATGAAATAAATGTCATTTGAAGTTTGATGTTTTTGTCATTTCTAATTTAACATACAATATATGTTATATTGTTGATAATGCTCTATGGTTTTTATTGACGGCTTGCATTCAATATAAATATTTAAAATTATTCAATTTTTAAATTTATGTGTTTATTGTTTGATATGTAATAAAATAGTTAGGAAAATATAATAACTCGTTTTAATTGTATAAAAATACTTGTGAAATTTAATTTTAAAGTTTATGATATTTTTATACTCTATGAGCATTATTGTCATACCTTAATATTAAAATTAAACTTGGAGCTCCTATAATAATTTGTGGAGTGTTAATATCATTCTCCTAATTTTTAATCACATAATCATTACAAAAGTAATTAATTCAATCACCTAAAACATCATATCATTAATAAATCACATCACTTTATAAAACACAATCAATATCACATCATTTATACATGAATACTTGTAATGCACTAATCCAAAAGTTTTTCTAGAAACAACCCCTAAAAATAGCCAAACATAGTCCAACCAATTTCAATTAGATTCAAACACTATAGCCCCGATTGAATGGGATGCTATTTCACATTTCTCATTTCCTTAGAAAAGGAAGAGGATTTTTTTTTTCAAATGAGTAAAGAAATGATGGAGGAAGTGACGTAGCTTTAATTGGATGACATGTTCATCTCAAAGAAATTTTTTTTCATAGAAAAGTGGAGAAAAGTATTTTTTAAGAACAAGAAAAGTGGTATTAAAAGTGTGTTTGGATGAGTTATTTTTTAGAGAAAAACAAATAATGATTATGGTTGATGTGATATGCCTTTTTTATGAGAATTTTGTTTGAACTGATGTTTAGATATAATTTTATGTGTACAAATTTTAGTCAAATTCATCATGTAGACATAAAAAAAAAGAAGGCAAAATTGATTTTATTTTGCACCTTATGTTATTTTGCATTAGAATATGTGATTAATTTGCCTCTCGATATTGCAAATAGCTTGATAAAACCCTTTTGATCGAGTTCTGAACTGTCAAATCATGAATAGCTTAAATATACTTTTTCTCTTCGTTTTCCAAAAATTGCTCCAAAAATTTGCTAATTTTTCAAATTTTGCAAGATAAAAATACAAACTTTGAGATTTCTTTTACGAGAAATCTTGATAGAATGCCATACAAATACATTTTTCAAAGATTTTTTCTTTAAAAAATTAATTTGTAAGAGATGATATACCAACCAATTAAGGCCACTTTGGATGAGTTTTTTTTAATAAAAAAAAGTGTATTGATTTGGTGTGATGTGATATGTCTTTTTTTAATAAGAAATGTTTTTTTTAAGGAATTGATATGGATGTGTTTTTATTTTATAAGAAAATTTAGACATATCTAAGTTAAACTCATGGATTAGGCATCTAAAAATATACAAAGTGAAAGTTATTTCGTAATTTACGTCATTTCGAATTAAGATATGTGATTGTTTTGATGACTATGCTAAGATATTGGCGGATAAAGTTTTTTTAATTGTTGGGTGAATTATCTAATTAAGATAGTAAAAATTCTGACTTTCTTGAGGAAAAACTAAGAGAAATGCCACCTAAATACATTTTTCGAGAAAATTTGGATTTTTTTAGGGAGATTGTGTTTGGCATTTTTTTGAGATATTTTTAAGAGATGCCAAATAAATGTATTTTTTATGAAAAGAATATCTGAAAAATCAAGAAATAGAAAACGGCGTGCCATTCAATCGGCGCCTATGGTTCTTACTCTTTATGTTTTTTGATAAACTTTTATAACATTATGGGGAAAATGTGTACTATAAATATTCATGTGAAAATGATGTGTTATTGATTGTATTTGTTTATATTTTTTAAAAAATGATTAGAATTAGCAAAATCTGTCAAATTACATGTGATTGATTGATGAATGATGCACAAAATGATTGAGTTAATTAGTTTGATAGTAATTGTATGGATGATGAGGTTTATTTATTATTTAAAAGAATTATGAAATAAGAACTTAATTTTGAAAATTAATGCATACAAGGAAAAAGAATATTAGTGATAAGGTTTTATGTGGTAATGTCAAAGTTGTCGCTAATTATGTATATTGAGATACATTATTTTTGTATTATCACAATAATAATTTTCACATATTTAATATTGACAAAATTTGTATAAATTAATTTGACATCTAGTGACAAAAGAATTGAGTAACATTGTCACTATAGACATATATAACAACACACATTTAGTAAAATTAATGACAAAAAATTGCGAAAAAAACTTTATTAGTAACTGCATTTATGTTCTCACTGTAAATGCCTTATTAATTGCCAATAGTAATAAATAGACACAATTCTTATGACTATTAAATTTGTGAAAATCATAATGTGTCAATAGATGAATTGTAGTCACTAAATAATCATCAATGACAAATTTATTATTTTCACTTTATTATTTTGTCGGCAAAATGGTACTTTTCGTCCCACATAATAGAGTTATTATTATTTGGCATCACATTTTATGTGATTTTGATTTTGGTAACAATATTTCAAAAAACTTGCAAACTTAGTCCTTTAGTTAAGTAAAATTAGTCCTTTGTTTCTTTTCCGTTTACAATTGGCTGAGCTGACCACATGATAATCATGTGGAGAAAATTTCTGATTTTTAAGTTGCAGTCTAGTCATGACGAACTGTATATATTGTGAGAAACACCATCTAAATAAAAATTTGGATTTATTACCCCTTCAACTAGACTATGACACACTTAACCTCTTCCATATTTTGTGAACAATCACCTATTTCATTAACCATTACTTTGTCCTTTTATATTTTTTCATTTTTTTCACCATTTTTGATTTTTTCTTCTTTCTCACAAGTTCGCCTTTTCCTTTTCCTTCTCTAGTCCGATGACTACTCGCCCTTGAAAAGTTAGAAGGATGTGAAAGTCAATAGTAATGCTATGGAAGGGGGAAAATATATTCTCGTGTAGTTGAAGAGTAAGTGAAAAGAATTCATGTAGGCGAGGGACAAATTTCAACTTTTTTCTAGCAACAGGAAAAGTAAATGACAAACTTTACCCAACATTGGGAACTAATGTTGTAATTGCTAAGAAATATTGAGAGTAAAAGTAAAATCATATACAAGATGGTACTAAAAGTAAAATAAGCCTATTTTGTGGGGACAAAAATTGCAATTTTGCGTCATTTTATCACTACCATTAAATTTTCCTTGTAGTGGATGAATGTCTAGAGTGTTTGTGATCTTGATTTGTACGGTGTTCTCAAAACTCATAAAATGAAGTTCAAGTTCAAATCTATATTGTTCTAATTAACCATCAATTTGAAAAGTCAATAGTTATAAACAGTGAATTGAATTAAGCATATCTCTTGTTTTTCGACCAAGAAAAAACCAATTGATTTCTACTTTTTTTTTATAACAATATAATAGTGCAGTAACCCAACAAACATTTTATACATTTTATACCATAATTGACCACCTGTATACTTTTGATATCAAACATTTTAAAAATCTCACTTCTCATACAAATTTGACAATTTTTTCTCATTTTTCATACTATCGTTAGTTATCTTCACAAAAAATTGGCCACTTCTTACCAATTTGTGAAGAAATTGAACCACTACTTACCATTTTGTGAAGAAATCGGCCACTTCTTACTAATTTGTGAAGAAATCGCACCAAATCCCCCAATTTTTTTGTGAAGAAAACTACCGGTGGTATGAAAAGTGAGAAAAAATGGCCATGTTTGTATCAAAAGTGAGATTTCAAGAATGTTTGGTATCAAAAGTGTACATGTGGTCAATTACGGTATGAAAAATGTGATTTTTCCCACCCGGTAATTAAACACAAAACATATACTGTTCAACTTTGATAACATGCTACTTGTGATCAGCTGTAATTTTAAGTGAAAGACATACTAATTTAATTATTTAACACTGTAATTGGTTCAGTTCAACATAAATGCAGTTCACTCAAAAATACTTGAGAAAATGAAAAGATAACGAAAATAAGAGAGAAAATCGAATTATACTCACCATTTGGTGAGAAAAATGGTGGGAAAAGGAAAATGATTTACTTGTGTTTTCTTTTCCTTTCTATGACACTTCTTTTGAACCAAACAGAACGTAAAAATAGTGTTCAATATTGAGGATTTCGAGGAATGTAAATTACATACTAAGTCAGGCAAAGAAAAGATGAATATAATGAAGAAACATAGATGATTAAAGATGAATTAAAAGATGGCTTGAAAGATAAAGATATATATATATATATATATCATGTATGTATCTGACCTTATATTATTGTGGAAAGTGTGGGATGGTCTTAAAGTGAAATTGTTGGTGTGTTTAGGGAGTGGGTCTGATCTGTGGAGTGGCACAGAGTACACATTACTCCTTTCTTCCTCATGATCAGTAGAACTCCTTTTCCACTTTGTTTTCTTCTCCCTGCATTTTACATTATTCAGCCAAACATCCACCATTATTAACTGCTGCTCTTTATTCATATCCAAATGAATCACACTATACATATATATATTGAATTTGTTTGAAGATGATCATCATATATATATTCAACAAACTGAGCAACTATATGAATAAAATTAATGGTAAAGATTATATATATATTAACCTTGACTTCTCAGTCCGAAAGGACCGAAGCAACACATCTGGTAGCATAGCTTTCAAGGCGTTGGGATGGACGAGCTAGGGGCGGGGGGGGGGGGGGGGGGGGGGGGGGGGGGGTTCGGGTGGGGGAGAGAGAGAGAGAGAGAGAGGACTGGTCGATGCATAAAATTCTTCAAAAACCCTAGTATTTATAGAGCTCCAAAGCACTTAGCTAATAACTAGCTAGCTAAAGATAGTTTAAATTAGAATCAAATTAGTAATTATACGTTTTCTCTTGCTTTATAAGTAATTATTTAATCAATTCAACCGGCAGGTTTTGTAACAAAAAAAAGAAAAAGAAAAAATAACTATAATTTATTGGATTTAAGTTTATGGACATATATGATATGATATATATATATATATATATATATATTTGTCTACTATTAGTTTCTCTCAATTTCATTTTGATGTGACTTATGGTATCTGATTATACATATATTGTACACAATTAGTATTTAGATGAAATAACGTAACGAAATTGATAAAGTCACTTCACATTTTATAAATGAGAATTGATAACTAGCATCCTACATTATTGTAAATGCATTACACTTTCATTTGGATTTGCATACATGAACAAAAATGCCCTTTAATTTAGTCCTCTAAATGTAATTCTTATTATTTTATTTAACAACTCGTTTTATAACAAAGAATTAAGTATTTATTAATTCGGTGATCCATAACCTGAAAATTTAAAGTGATGGATAACTATCAAAGATAAGTAGAAAAAAAGGATATATAAATATGATAATACTTAATTTACTTATTTACATTCAAAGTAGAATAAATTAATGTTATTTTATATTGGATAAAGATTGACAATTAGGTTTAATTAAATTTAACAAAACCTAAGAATAACTACTATAGGTGGTTAAATTGAGTTATTCATCGCGCTATCTAAGTGTAGCATCGCTTTACAATCACTTCTATATGCGGGTTTGAACATGGCAAGATGTAGTTCGTATTAAACTGCTGACATTTTTGTTCCATACTTGTTAGAATCGAACCGATTGAATTATTTTTCAGATTGAAATGAATCAATTAAAAGTAGGGATGTTCTAATTAAGGTTTATGACCTCAATGCAAAATGCATTAGCAAGGAGGGAGAAAAATAAGATGCTTGAGCAAAGGAGCAATTTTGCATGGTATTGTCTCAAAAGTTTTGTACCAAAAATAAATAATGCCAAGTTATAGTTAGAGTTATCTAGAAAAGATAATTAAGTTTATCATTAAAAGTTGATAAGAATTCTATATGATATATTGAGGGCACTATAGTCAACTCAGTTAATTTAAAATGAATATAGAGTGTCTTTATCAAAACATGAAATACCAATATAAACTCACATATTATAATGATCACTTCACTAGAAAAAAGTTATTACTTACTAAATTAATTGGATTATATATATATATATATATATTGATTACGTCTATGCATGTTATCTTAGATACTTAGACTTTATAATTTTTTTGGATGATTCAGTTACATTATCATACACGTTATAAATATCAAATAGTAATAATTTACAATTAACTGACAATTATGAATTAACCAACACTACTAACAAAGTAGAAAGAAAGACCCACATATCAACATTAATGGGAGTAGACCCAAAACCTCTTATATCTTAAAGCCTCAGTTTCGCCAATAATGGTAAGTTTCATCTTCTTAAAAACTTAAGACTTAAAATATGCAAGCTTTTCGCTCCTTAATTTTCTTAACGTTAGTAACATTACTCATCTCCTACTCAAATTCTCTTTCTGAATTATACTTGCAACCTTCACCAAATTAAATACCCTCATTCCTCCATGTTAGTTATTCTTCATCATCAAAATAAGAAAAGACAAATATTTTGAATCTATTAAAACTATTGGTTTTGATGCAAGACTTGTTAATATATAATTAGATATATATCCCAATAATTTACTATATGATGATCCGGATCAAATTCTTGTATTATTCTATATAAGACGCTTTAAAAATGCTAATTGTCTTTCTAATAGCTTAATAGTACTTCAGTGGATATATAATTAATACATTTATTTAATCATTTGGATGATTTAGCTCATGGGAGATGAAACCAAAAAAGAGAAGGCTCCAAAAAGGTATGATAAACAGAAGGCTCAAAAATATACTGCAAAAGATTGTATTTATTGATGTTAAATGAGCTGGAGATGGGTGTGAAAAAACTGAGATATTTTTCTATGATTCATATCAACAATTATTGTTGAATTGTTTGGAAAAAAGTCTATGGCTTGTAAGTGAAAGAACCAACATGGGGTGTGCATCTTATCTAAATCATTTCATGCACCTCTAATCCGGCCCTAGCTCTCTTTTTCTTACATGTGAGAATTAGTTAGTGACAAGGAAATCAAGGTGACATATATATGTCAATATAATCACTCAATGTTAGGGAAATATATTTAGGAAGAATAATTGATGTGATGTTTACTTAATCGATTATGAAAGTACATACGTACTACTTGATTTTCGATATAATTATCTTCAGGAAATAGTTTTTTTTTCCCCCTCCTCTTGGTAATTGTAGAATTTATATTATATATATCTATCTTATATAGTTGAGTAAATTTTTTTTGTAAGTTTAGTAAGTATATCACCTTTTATATACCATTAATTTTTCACTTCCCCAATTTTGACAAGAAATATATAATTGCAAATTTGCAATTGATTGACTTCGATTGGATTTAATATATCTTGTTTTTCAAACTAAGGATATATAAAAAAACAGTGAAGTATAATTGGTGGCATATATATATATATATATATATATTGCATTTTTCTTCAATTAAATGGGAACTTTAACTATTCAATCTCTACACCCTGTTCCCATTAATCTTGTCAAGCCTTTAGCACTTTAGGCTGCCAGGACCAAAATAAATCTCCCATGCATGATATATTTTTACCGATAAATGCATATGGAGTTGCTTAATTATCGAATGCACAATAGACCTACTAACAGTAGCTACGTACTGAGCGCCACTGGAAACAGGCAAACCTTGCAATCTATTGATAATATATGATCAGGATTATGATTTAGGAATTGTTTACACCATAAAATAATTGGGCTTTCGAAATACAGAGCCCAAATAGCCCAAATTGTAGAAATTCGAAAAGAAGGGGCTGAGTTAATAAAACCCAAGAATCGAATCTGAAGAAATAAAATATAGTCCACATAGCCAACCATCTGCAGAAGCGCGCTAATTCGAAAATATTTGAAAGAACGGTTGAAGACGGTTGAAGGCGGCTCCCGAAGAAAAGGAACATGGGTTTCTTCAAAGACCAATATATATACAAGCCACAGACAGAGACAACAGGAAGATCGCAAGATCACCAGATTTCTGCATTTTCGTTTTCTTAGTAGTAGTTCATAGCGTAATGTAGGAGTAGCTCTTAGCATAATTTAGGAGTAGCCGTAATGTAATTTAGTATTAGACTCGAAGGAATTTGCCTTTTCAAGGCTTGTATCGGCATTCGATTGCCTGTAATTTTTACGAATCGAAGACTTTTATGGAGGTATAGATTACATGCTTTCAGATTTCAGTATTTGACAGTAATTTGTATCTTGACCTAAGTTTTCTATTCATTAACATCGTTTTGAAAAAGAAAGGTTCTCACGTAGGTACAAAATTATCTTGTGTCAGATTTAAGTATCAGAGAGATAGTTTTTACCTGGACTTGAATTTTTCTTTTATAATATTATTGTGTCATCCGAAGACGATACATAACATCTAAAATAATACATTTGATCGAAAGGTTCTCACGTAGGCATAAGATTATCTTGTGTCAGATTTAAGTATCAGAGAGATAGTTTTTACCTGGACTTGAATCTTTCTTTCACTGTATTATTGTGTCATTCGAAGACGGTAAATATTTTAGTCAATTGCGGTCCGAATAATTAGTTTAAACAACACGACGAAGTGTTAAATTCTGAACCACTGCCTAGCGTATCGAATTCGAGCGCGGGGGTTGAAAGATAGTTATAAGATAAGAATTATCGCGGGGCTTGGAACACGTAGTTGGATCCACCCTAATCGAGTTTGTTTTTATTTTCGAAACAAACAGGAATATCATGCGTTTTGGTTTTTAGTTTAATTAGTATATACTATTCGGTATCATTTTGAATTGGAACAATTATTAGTAAAAAAATAATAAATTATTAAAAAATAGTGAGACATGTATTGTAACAACACAAATATATATAATCACCGAGTTATTATGACATATTTTGATATATTGCAAAAGGCAAAATACAAATAGCAGGTATAAACAGAGACAGAGCTGGGGGGGGGGAGGGGGATGATGGGGCCGTCGCCCCTCCTCAATTATTAAAAAAAAAAAATTAGTGGTTCAAATTTTTTATAAAAAAATTTTCCTCCCCAAAAACATTTTTTTTATCAGGTTTTGCCCCCCTTACCCCACCATTTTTCTTTACTTTTCTTTATACTTTACATCTTGTCCCCCACAAACACCACTTTTTCTTTACTTTACTTAACTTTTCTTTTCCTCCCCAAATCACTCTTGTATTCACGCACCATTGTTCTTCTTCTGCAGATTACAAGCAAAGCTGAAAGCTCTATTTCAGTATCCAACTCTCAAGTCTCAAGCTTTCTCAAGATCCACCACTGCTGTTACTGCTGTCGAACTCGCCGCTCACACACGCCCTCACCCCTCGCCGGTTCGCCCCTCTATTTAGGCTTTAATTACTTAATTTCAATTTCTAAATCTTAATTTGCATGATTGATGAATTGAAAAAGATGAGAACAACATATCTATCTGTACTATATTTCCCCTCATGCTTTAATTATTTTCCTCTCATGCTTAAGTTTCACTAGAAATTATAAATTTAATGACTGAAATAAATTAATATTTTTAGATCTAAATATTTATCTATCTATACTTTATGTTGTAATAGATATATTTTAATAGTTTAATTAGATAAAATAAATAGACCACTACATAACTAATTTATCAAATAATTCCCCTTCATTTTTTACCAGATTATATATTATGAGATAGAGAATAATTCAACCCTACATGAAAACAAATAAACAATACACAGAGAGTTCTAGGTGTTTGGGCAAAGAATATGTAATTGTCCTTGGCATGTACGTTGGAGCGGGGGAGCACTTTAAATCTTTTATATAACTTTATTCCCGCAGGCCGTATTATATTATATCCTAGTAGTCTTTCATATTTATATTGACAAACATGGGGTTATATATGTTGTGTTTTTTTGACTAATTAAATTGTCAATGTTATTTTGTTGTATGTGCAATTCATGTTTAATTAAAATAGATTGTATTTTTGCATATACTTTTTTAGGTAATTAATCATGAGTAACAATAAAATTGATTGTTACTTTAAGAAACGGTGCAGTCAACAGGGTACGGGTCTTCCTATTCTTGAGACTTCATCCACGGTTATTTCTGAAGCTTCCAAGCTTTCCGATGATCAAACATCTATTCCCGAGTCTTCTCCAACAAAAGTTCGAAAGAAATTGCCCAAATTTTTGATGTTGATTCAATGATTGATGAGTTCGATGACTTAAAAACTCGTCGAGTACAACTTAGAATGTCTAACTTAAATAAGTAGTCATGTTGGTTTGTTTTATAAGACTTCAATTGTATATTTTTGGATGAGACTTTTTAGTAGATATTGTATATTTTCTCACATAAATATAGCGTACCGTACCGCGGGGAGCAAGCCCCTCGCACCCACCATAAATCTCGCCCCCCCTCCAATTCCTGGCTCCGTCCCTGGGTATAAATGTGTGTGTGTGTGTATACAGGTTCGGGATAACATTACAATGTGAGGGAGACTCTCACATAATACATCAAGTTTTTGGAGGATTAGTTTTGTATATGTGGTAGCTGCCAATTGAACATGACCTGATCGAGATCGAATGTCAATTTAGGATGTCCCCTCTATGAAATGTAACATATACACTGCGGCACAACCTCAACCTCATCTTTAATACCCTAGCTAATTAATAGCCTTTTGTTTCTTGGCTTAGGCATTTGGAAGGAATATCAATTTCTACGCACCAAAACTGTATTTAGACACTTCCACTTTACATGAGTCCGTGAAATTGCAATTTTTTAGACTCTCTTCCATGTGCCGTGCTAGATCTTTCATGTAGTATAGTTACAATGATTATAGCTTGGATAATGGGATTTTGTGGTAAGAATGAGACCTCAAAATCTTTTAAGAATAAACATTGATTCAAATGTCATTGGACGTGTGAGTATCTTTATCACTTTTATAAGAGTGAGTTTGTTATGTCATTTAAAAAAAAACTTATGTTTGACATGATTTATTGTTATAAATAGATTATTGATAATCTTGTTGTATTATTGAATTATTGATCTAGTAATTTTATTAATTGCTTTTTGAAAGAAAATTGGGTATCAGATTCTTGTGAATGGTCCAACTCTCTCTTTTTTTTTATTTTTTATAATAGGGTATTTTAGGGATTTCTTATTTCCATTAAGTGGGGAGAGCTATGCAACTTAGCTGTTGAAGATGGCGGCTAGTTTTAAATAAGTGGCCGATTTAAGGCTATTATACTAAAGGTCCCAAGTTATAGAGACTCCACTTTGTGAGGCTCTAAGTACTAAACACATTGAAATATAAAAATTATCAAAACTCCCTCTGTTAATAAAGACGTTATATTTTTATCCCTTGTCATTTTCTTTGACCCGGAACAAAGAAAAGAGAGATAACCACATTTTACCATTGGACTTTCATGACCATATAAGGTTGTCTTTTACATGACAAAAATACCTCAGGGAATAGCATGTTACCCATTAAGTCAGGCATATAATGTACGATAATTTTATTCAAGCTGTATTACTATTCTTCTTCTTTTGAACTTTTTACTCTATTGTAATTTCAGTGTATTATTTCTTCATACCTTAGTTTAACTATTATTGTTCAACCAAAACGAAATTAATATATGCTAATAACTAATTCCTAACTAAGAAGCACTTCATTATTTTTTACTCCATACATAATTTAATAATTATTCAATTAATTAATATTAGTTAATAATTAGTAATTATTATTTGCATAATTATCAAATAATGAGTTAGTTTTACTTAATTAATTAATATAAGGTAAGTATTTCTCCTAAACAATAAATTTATTAATATTTAATTTAATTATTAATTATTACATCACAAAAATAATATTTACTTTTCAATGATAACATTTCATTATATTTTGATAAAAAAATGTAATTATCTATACTCTTTTATAAAGCCTCCACCCCTTAGAATAACCACCATGGTATGTTTTCATTTGAACTTCCTAAAATACCTTCTCCAAATTGGATCAAACTAACTCACGGCTAAGAACAAAAACTTCCATCAAAATGCTCCCATTCCCACGTACAAAAAAGAGTCATGCATATGTTTTTTTGGTAACTGCCATTGTTGTGGTACAACAATTTGCAGTAGGTAATGCAACAAGGTGTAACTGCAATCTTAAAAGGAAAAGGTAGTTTTCTCCATAGAAATTAAAGAGATAAAGAAATGGTGGCTACTTGCATAATAAAATTCCCCTTCTGACTAACAATTTATTCATTCTTTTTCCGTAGTTTCTTTCATCTGCACTACAATAATATAGTTGATTCTATATTTTTGTATTTTATTGGATTTTATTCATTCTATGGAGAATGTCCAAATCGTCTAGAATTCTCCAATCGAGTACTATGAAAGTATATGAAAAGATAAGATAGGATGAAAGACAAAAGATAAAAGAAATATTTCTATTTCTTATTATGCATTATATTCCTTTTAAACCTGAACACATGTTTAACAAATGCTCGGGCAGATTTTTAGAAGCAAAATATTGTACAAATATGTAACTGCTTCATTTTCAGGTTTTTCCCACAAACATTTACAATAAACACACATGACTGCATCATATTACAGTAAAAAAAAATCATGTTTAGTCTAAGGATAGAGGCAAGGCAAGTTAGCGGTTCTTTCCTCATATTTCTTTTAATTCCATCTACGACTTTATTACACTTTCATAATAACATTTTTTTTTTCAACTAATGATGTCGAATTTGAGAGCGCAAATCTAGGAGAACGGGGTGAAAAAATTTGCTGGGAAAATAAGGGAACAAGGCGAATATTAGAATGTTGTATTTACTTTGTACAACACTATGCAGTATGATAGTATCTCTCTTTAATTCTGTTTATTTTTATTTCTTTTTTGTATATATAATTTTCATTTACTTCTTAACAGCTAGGCTTCTTTGTCTTTATTATTGGTTCTTTATTGTTCACTATGATCAATGATAGTCCTTTCTCTTTCTTCCTTTTTTTCCATGTTACTAGCTCTTTCTCCTTCAAAATTTGGGGAAGTGACTAAATAATTGATCTCAATTTTTTTGTTGCATGATTCTGCATTGTTTATGTTAAATACTATTTGTATGATGAATTATGAAGTATGATTTGATTCTTTTTATCTTTTCTTTTCTTTTCTTTTTTTTTTTGTAAAAGTTATAATACATTTCAATTTTTGTATAACGTTGTAAAATCACTTTGCATGATAAATCAACATCCTATATTCACAGGTGACTCATAAAGAGCTTTGTGAGAGAGTCCTCATTATCGAGCACAAGACCACTTTTTCTAATCTTACATAGTGTTATTCAATCAGCAAAGTTTTAGTATTTAGGAAAATATTTGTCCACAGAAATTATAGCATGTCGATTTTATATATATCTTTCATTGTTCGCTCAATTTTATCTTATTAAAAAAAATATTTATGTCATTTTTTTGTGTTTGCACACGCATTGAATGTGCCTTTGTCGCTAGTACCTAATAATTAATCAATATTAAAAGAATGTGTTAATTATAATTCACAATTGAAAACTAAACAAAATGAAGAGGTATAAACAAATTCAAAATTTTCTTTTTATATTATTCTTCTTTCACTTCCAACCTCTATTCACTCTTTTTTCCCCCTCTCCTTCTTTCTTTCCATAACCAAAACCCTAGCCACCCAATATAACCGTACCTTCACTCCCACCACTGCTCGCCCAGACCGCTACCATCCTCCCTATAGCCTGCTACCATCACTGCTCTACTACCATCGCCAGAACCCTCCCCCGCACATCATACTCCTCGCCCAACCCGCCACCATCATCCCCCCAAAATTTCCTTTTTCCTTTTTCTTGTATGTAAATTTTGATATACCAAAAACAGATAAACTCAAAAAAATTATAATAGAAACATATTTATGAATTATATAGGTGAGAAAAATTTGTGCTTATACAAAAGGAACAAATTGCAGGATCAGACGAAAGATATATAATGCATGATGTTATAAAAATTGAATTTTTTCACTCCCTAAAACAAAAAAGAAAAGAAATACAAGATTTCTTAGGCGAACTAAAATGACATCTTTCTGAATCAATGTTCTACATTGCCTCCTTATTTCGGACCAATCAAAGGAGAGTTCCTCCTCGTTGCTTTCAAGCAAGAAGACAGAAACCCACAAGTGGCCTCGAGTTTCTACTAGATCTCCTTAGAGGCAATGTACTGCGTCAAATTGTAAAGCTTGTATTTCTATTAGTTTGGGACATTTTTGTAGTTCTCGACTTTCTTTGAACAATCTCTGTTTTTCTAAAGAATTACAGAGATAGTATCACTTAGATTTCTTAAGATACTTCAAAAAGTTTCTCACAAGATAAATCACCTGTCCAACATTGTCTCCCTCCAAATGCTTACAAAGCAAGATTTTTTTTTTGATCAAAAAAAAAAAAAAAAAAAAAAAATCTTACAAAGCAAGATGACCCCATGTAGCCTAAGGTATTTTAATAAGGAGCCATATCCACACCATATTCTCAAGCATTGGGCCTGCAAGCCTATTGAACGTGAAAGCATGCCTCTGAACTCACTAGGCATAACCTAAATTTGGGCTACGACTGACTGCTCAAAATTGATAGGCAATATTACACTTGAGTTCCTAGGCCACAATTTATAAACCATTTCATTTCCCCTTAATTTACTATAACACCCCAGATTTTATAACTATTAGTTTTACAAAATTCTATTATTGTACTTGGAGCAAATACCTTTTGGTCCAATAAAGAGAGATTTTCAATTGTATTTTCTTATATACCGTAACCGTAACCGAGCATCCTGAGGCCTCGTTAGTAGTTTCGCTCATTCTAGAGCTTATCAGACTTTGAGGATGTCCAAATAAATCTTATTAACATGCGTTCACTTGGTAGAATGAGGTATATGGGATAATTACGTGTGACATATTTCTTATAGCACTCACATGTACCAAACTTCAAAGGTCAAATTGCAAATAGAGTAGAGTAGATAGTCTTCTTGTCTCCATTTATCAAATCTCCATTTGACACCTGATCCCATTTTACCTCACATAAATTGTACAAGTGTAGGACACATGAATATAAAAA
Organism: Buddleja alternifolia; assembly: GCA_019426215.1. Taxonomy (NCBI): domain Eukaryota; kingdom Viridiplantae; phylum Streptophyta; class Magnoliopsida; order Lamiales; family Scrophulariaceae; genus Buddleja; species Buddleja alternifolia. The sequence goes on from CM033402.1 coordinate 21,678,303, forward strand.
GATTTGTACTTGGACAATTCAATTATGATTACCAGATTCTATTTCCTTTAAATCGCTTGTCTCTGTCTCTCTCTCATTTTCATTCAATTCCATATCCCACTACTCAGAACAGTATTACCTATGTTATTCATCTTCTTCATGCTCAAAGAGATTCAGAATTTTCTTAAATTCGGCCATAAGAGTGCAAACAGCCCCATCTTTCAGTTTTATGCAAAATCCTGCGGTAGTGCTGTGGCAGTTTGTCTTTTGCGATTTTGAGGTATCAAATGATGTCCATTTTTGGGGTTCCTTAGCTCAAAATAATCCAAAGAAGACAGGGAACAACCTTGTTAAGTCCAAATTGTCTAATTAGTTCCTTAAAATTCCAGAATCAGTCACCAAAGCACCACCACAATGCACAGTTTTCAATTGCAGAAACATTGCTTCATCTTCTTGTGCCCAGAAATCCCACTTTCAGTGGTTTGATCATACATGCAAGACCATATTTGGAAACCTCCATGAGTGTAGGTATCATTACAGGTAATTTCCTTTGGAAAATGTAAACATTATAGAATCTGCATTTAAACCATCAATGCTACTAATCACTTTTCAATTCTAGAATCAGTGTTTCATATTCAATTGCCCTAACACCCTTTTTTCTTTGCTCTGATTGTACATGCAAAATCACCTTTAGAATCCTTGTCCAGTGTAGATATGTTATATGGTAAAGGTTTCTGAAAAAGAATTCGTGAATAGTTCAAAAATGGCCACTAAAGAGTTCTTGTCAGTGTGCTGTTTTGATTTCCAGAAACTGTTTACATTTTCATTTTGCCTGAAACTACTCTTCCAATGATCCAATCACTCATCCAACACCACCAAAAGAAAGCTTATCGAGTCTAAATACCTATAATGCTGAGTTTTGCTGAAATCCAATTCGTGGACAAGCAAGAAACAGCCCCTCAAGATAACTGCCAGTGCCCTGTTTCAATTTTCAGAAACGGTCATCCAATTTATTTTGACCATAAATGGATCGTACTTATGTCCGATTTCACATGAAAGACTACCATTGGAAAGCCCTGTGAGTGTAGATAATTATAGGTATAAGATTTGACAAAATCAACGGTGAAATGGGTCCAGAAATGGGATTTGGTTACAAGATGGCAAGATGTGCGAGAATTTGGCAGATTTGGGAGGTCAACTTTGATGGCCCGATTTACCCATTGATCGAGTGGGTTTTGGGATAAAATTTATATGGTGAGAAAACTGAGGTCATGGTGCATCTGTAGTTATAAATTTTGTGCTGGGTTCTCATGCTAAATGTAAGAACAAAAAATGGAAACAGTGAGGATGCACGAAGGTAGGCGGAAGCGCATGGTTGAGTTATCTCGTGTAAATTTTGACCGATCCAAATCAATTTTATGGTGTCTTTGTAGATGAGGTAAGTGTTGGATGATATATCTTTCCTCGACATTTGATAATTCGATATTAACCGTATAGTATTTGGTTACTATCAATTGAGTTGATATTATGATTGTATTGATGAGTATAGTTATTTGGAATAGGTAATTGCACTTACGAGATAGGTTGAGCATCACTCGAATTCTCGACTTGAGCTTGGTCTTTGATTGGACGAGGTGAGTTGCTTCTCAAACTTATAGTTATATGTCTTTCCAAACTGGAAGGAAATTTTATCATGTCATGTACATATCTATATACTTTCATCATGCTTTCGATACTTCACATGAAAATGAGTTTCAACACTTTCATAAGCAAATCACGAACTCATTTGCATTAACCAGTTCATGTGCTAAATGTTAACTACATGAATAATTTCAAGGCATGTTTTGTGAAATGATTTCAATGAAAATATTCTTTGCCAAATATCTTGAAAACTAAGTGATTCAAGGTATGTTCTGTCGTGAGCTGAAAGGCTACTATGGCATCAATTTTGATCATACATCGTGACTATATTCAAGTGATACGTGTTGCATATTACGTGGTTAATTGTCGGGCCCAAGTGTCGGGCGTGGATAGGGCAGGGTTCGGCCGGTCAAGCATGGGCTTGCGGTCTTAAACGGTTCCCGCTATCCACGGCCAAATCCCAACACCTAAAGACGGAGTGTTCTAAGGGTGAGTGGGTACTAGATCGTGTGGCATACTCCGGATATGACCAATCAGGCATCGCGAGCCTTCGTGGGGAGGTATAAGGTGATGGCTTTTAAACCGCGTGCTCAGGAGTGATAAGGAAGATCAGTGGGACCCAAAGTACCGTGGGCTAGTCATCGGACGCGATGGTATTGCTAACATAGCCCCCTCCTGCTTAAGCGTACCTTGTACATGTTACTTGCAGTGAAATGCTTGCTATTGAATTACATGTTTTGAAACTTGAGTATCATGTCACTCATTTCCACTTTAAATGTAAAATCATTTTTCACTCATATTTTAAATGATCTTGATCAAAACTTTATCGTGCATATACTAAGAGCTTGGTGTCATACCAGCTATTGCTTTAATGCAAATGCCATTCTTACTCGCGTTTTCAATGACCCTTTGAAAAATAGAAACTATTATTGACTTCACCTCATTACTTTACCATTTTCGGGTCTAAAAACTATTTTAAGCACTTTTCACACGTACACTGGCGCTCACTAAGTCTTTGCTTACGTATTTCACTACTTCCTTCCAGTTAGAGGTAACTTGAGCGGTGGGCTGGCTCGGAGGATCATGAGTGTAAACATGGACAATCCTAGATGTGGCAGTTGCAGATTAAGACATGGATAGTAAGTTCACCTTATCTAGTTAACGGTGTTAGAGTTGGGAACCTACTAGAAGTTGTTGAGTTGTTGGAGATTTTGGATTGAACTGTTGTTTCGATAAGCTCACGCTTTCAGATTTTGGCCCTTTACGGACTGAGTTTGAGGGCGTGACATTTACTCATGTGGGCTGAGGCACTACATTCACCTTCCTGCCTTCAAAATGTGATGCCTTTGTTGCGATTTGACTCAGTTCAGGATCTCTCGCCAAGCATTGGGACTCTAGCGGTGACTCCCACAGGTTCAAGAGGTGGCTTCCACCGTGTAACACTTTGTCCCACATGTTCAACAAGTGACTCCCATGTACGTAGCACTTTGCCCCATGTATTATTTAGCTCCTTGAAATTTTAGCTGACAAATGGCTCTGATACCATTCGTCATGCTCTAGGCCTACAAGCTGTTGGATGCAAAGCATGCCTCTGAGCCCACTGAGCGCAACTTGAAATTGGGCTACGAACCCACTGCCCAAAATGGACACCCAATGTTACTACTTACTCTTGAGTTCCTAGGCAACAATTTATAAACCTTTTGATCTTCCTTTAATTCACCCATGTGGGACGGGGCACTACAATCATCCCTGTGGTGGTTCCACATGGGAAAAATGAAAGAAAAAGAATAGTTTATAAAGAAATAATAGCAGACTCCCCCACACCCACACAATTTATAGGTGGTGTAGCACTTTGCTCCGTGTCCTATTGACTTGTGCACCTGACACCATCACCTTTGCTGTTGGGTGCACTTAACCCCCTCCGACGGAATATTGAGGAATATTCCTCAATTTTCCAGTGCATGTTCAAGGCACATGCCATATTAAGTGTAAAATCGTCACTCTGGGATCAAAGTGCTCTATACACCATAGGATATGGGGGTTTCGCTAAAACTTGATGTTTGAATTTTAATAATATTTAATGTTTCTTTTTATATGTTAGTTAAAAAATTATGGATCGTGCCATACAAAAGAAAAAAACCTTGAAAACTAATGAAAAATATTTTTTTTAAAAAAAACCAAAAAAATGAAGGGAAATTCAAAAAAATAAAGAGTTTCTTTTTAAAAAAATGCCTAAAATCCAAATAAAGTTCAGAAAATAGAGATTAATTAGAAAAAAAAATTAGAAAAATTAGGAAGAAGTTCAAAAAAATTCATAAATTAAATCAGAAATAATTGGAAAAAAATTCTGAAAACAGAAAAAATTCATTAAAACAAAAAAAAAATGAAAACTTGAAACACTACAACTTTCAGTTTTATTTTTTTTGAATTTTTATATTTTTTAACTCAAAGTATATTAGTTTTCTAATTTTACAAAAAAAAATTCTAATTCTTTCTGATTTAATTTTTCTAATATTTTTCCTAATGTTTCTAATTAATCTCTATTTCTAAACTTTTTTCAGATTTTTAGCATTTTTAAGAAACTTTGCTTATTTTTTCGAATTTCCCTTCAATTTTTTGGTTCTTTTATTAAATATTTTTCATTATTTTTCAAGTTTTTTTTGTGGCATGATCCATAATTTTTAACTAAAAATATAAAAAGAAACATTAAATATTATAAAAATTCAAACATCAAGTTTTAGGCAAAACCCCCCTATCTTATGGTGTATAGAGCACTTTGCTCCCTGAATGACGATTTTACTCTTAATATGGCATGTGTCTTGCACATGCGCCGAAAAATTAAGGAATATTCCTCAATATTCCATCGGAGGGGGTTAAGTTCAGCCCGATACCAAAGATGAGGGTATCGGGTGTACAAGTCAATAGGACAGGGAGCAAAGTGCTACACCATTAGATTAGGGGGGGTGTCTGCTATTATCTCGTTTATAAATAATAGCCTAAAAATTCAAGTTTAACAATGAATATCCATTTTGGAATGTGATTTGAATGCCCAACACCAGGTTACGCTCAGTATGTTCGAAGGCAAGCATCGCTTCCAACGGGCTTGTGGGCCCCGAGCATGACAAATGATATTCGAGTTGTTTGCCTGCCAAAATTTTGGTGTGCACTCACAACTAGAGGACGATATTATTTCCTCCTATACTAAAGTGAGGAATTACATCAAGAAACGAAGATCGAGGTAGATGTTTTCATTGCAAAAAGGAAATATATATACATATATTTTAAAAAAAACAATAATAAAAAGATGGAAAAAAATAATAATTTTATATATATATATATATATATGTATATGAGTATATTTATATTTATGCGTATACATATATATAGGTATATGACCATGTATGCAACATGTATGAAGATGTTTTTAGTTACCTGAGTTAGAGAAGATGAATTGGCTGGGAAGAAATACGAAGAAAATAATTGTGGAAGAAAGGGGAAAAAAAGATGGAAGGTTTTAAGGCTTGATATTTTCGAAATTTGTGTGTAGAAGAAGGAGTAGTTGGAAATTAAAAAGACAAGTGAAGAAGACTTTAAAGGAAAGATGTAATACAAATTCCATCAAAAGAAAGAATCATAAAAGGAAAAATTCTCTAATCCTACAAGGAGTCTAGAAGAGATAAAGAAAAGTTTGTTGGGAAGAAAAGTGGAGAATTTGGGGGAAGCTTATCTTTAGAGGAGAGCGAAACATACTACAAGATAAAAAAAAAAGAGAGAAAATAAAGGGGGAAGCCGCCCCCTCCCACTTTGTTGTTCGTTGGCTCACGCGAGACCACTGGGTCGGCTCGCTAGCTAGCTCGTGGGACACCTCGTGATTCGGCTCCCATTTGATCCAAATGTTACAATTCACGTGTAGTATTATACTCTTGAGACTTTAAATTATTCTAAACTCTCGAGAGTAAGGGGACTTATGATGTGGGTGTAAATATTGTTTTTTACAATTGGGCCTTATTAATTTAAGGCATGCTCATGGGCCACCTCAAGGGAAGATTGAAAGGACATGTTGAAGATAGCAGGTTTAAATGACTCATAGTAAAGCTTATAAAAAGATGGAATGAAATCAAATCAAATATTTAGTCAACTTATGTTCCTAGAAACAAGGGATTATTTTTTTCTCCTCAACTACCACAAGATATCATTTTGACTTGGAGATGGGGAAGTAGACGGCCATTTGGAGTATAAGAGAGGAGGATTTTTATTTTGATCATTCTCACATCACTTCTACAAAAAATAGAATTCTCTCTTGTACTTTTCTCTCCACAAAAAATAATAAAGTCCTTTTACTTTGTTCTTCCTTGTTCTTTCTTCTTATTTTTTCTAAATATTTTTAATCATAGAAATCACTTTTAGTTTATTATCACAAAAAAATTATATTTTTGTTTATCGAATTTAATTTCTTGGTATGAAAATCGAATTGTTTTTTTTTCTTTTTGTAATTTGTTTCTAAACCAGAATTATTTTTAAGCTGAATTTTCCCGTTAATATTTTCTCAATTTTACATATTATGTATTACATTTTTTGTTCTTTGGAAATTTCTTTTTGTTGGTCCCAAGTGGCATACGAAAATGGTTTAGAAGGGGGGGGGGGGGTTTGAATAAACCCTGAAGTCGTTTTCGACTTAAAAAAGATTCGTATTAAAAATTCGTTGGACGCTTGAAAAATAAACGCTTGACTTGAGCGTCTAATGAAGACTGCTTTAGAAAGTTAACTTAGACTTCAAGATTTGAGTACTATAATCAAATAGATATGAGCGTTCACTTCTTTAATCAGTGTTATCACAGCGGAATGATTTTGGAATCTTCTCTTTTGAAAACTTTAGCGTCACAGAAAATATCTTAGTTGTTTAGCTTTTGATTGTGTTTTACTTGGTCAATTAATGCAATGATATGATAATAAATAAATTGACTGTAAAGTAAATAACACAATATTTGTAAAGTTCGTTGGGTGGTGTAATCCCAACTACGTCCTTCTTCTCCTTGATCACTTGGAGGCAATCCACTAAAATGATTCTCAAAGAATCACACAGAATCTTCTACAATTTAGGGAGAGATGGATGTCGATGACTTGAGCTCCTTGATCACACAGATTTCTGCTCCAAATCACTTCTATCCTCTTGCTTCTTTCACACAGAAATAGTGCAAGTATCCAACTTCGACTTCACACAGATCGCGAGGCTTGGATGAGGTTTTTCTAAACGGTTTGTTTGATTTTGATAAAGTTCAAACAACTGGAAATATCTCAATAGTAATGTAGGTTTCTCTGAAAAGAATGTTTGAGATATTTGGTTCACTGTCTCAGGAATTGAAAAAAGCAAGTAGAATGTTTGCTTGAATATTCTGGTTTTTCTGAGAGTTTAAGGAATGAGACTTCAATGCAACAACAATTTGGCTTGGAGTTGATCATTGTTTTTTGGCTTGTTGTTGAAGTTCTATTTATAGGCATTCTTGGAGAAAGTGTCCGTTTGACACATGCACAGGCGTGTGTCTCTCACTTCCACAAGTGAACAACTTTTGTCCTTTTTTCTAAAAATCTGCTGCACAAAAGTTGGTGCTGCAGTCTGTGAATAGTTGACAGTCCAATAGGGTGGCTTCTCCGTACGTCCGGAAGAGCTTATCACATTTAATGCTCTTATCACCATTTAATGCATTTGATGCCCGTTGACACTTAATGCACTGAGAATATTTGCATTGAACTCCTTCTGGACTTAGAAATAAATTCAGGTGAAATCAGTCATGGATAGACGCTCATTCATCCTTGAGTTACTTCTGTCCTACAAGTGACGCTTGATTTAGCTGGTCGTCTTGGACTCTTGGAAACTTTATCTTCATTCAGACTTCAAGCGCTTGAGTCGTCAACCTTAGCTACTGATAAACTCATTCAGAAATTATCAGACGCTCAGTCTAAGAATACTTGGCCTAACAGTCTAGAATAAAATAAAACAAAGCCTATTACAATTCTAACGCTCAAAGCTTATACAAGATTTTTATAAAAATCAAACTTACATATTTTGGGGTCTAACAAGTAATCCTCATTGTCATCATCAAAACATCTAACATGAAATTCCTAACAATTTTCCCCTTTTTAATGATGGCAATACTTACTCTTTTATAGTTCAAGAGTTAGACAACCAGAATAAAAGTTAGCTTTGGTTAGATAAGGTTAGTTAAGCTTTAACGAGTTGTTTCAGCTGAAAAATGCATTTTATATATATCAGTGATTACAAGCATTTTTACAACTAAACAAGACTACATAAGAGACAAGAAAATAGATAATGCAAATCAAAAAGCCTTAACGACTTGGTCTAACTATATATCACTTGGGCATTTCAGCTCGGATAGCTTCAGTTAGGTTATCTTCCAAAGTCATCATCGCTTCATGATCTTTGTTGATTATGAGCTTATTCTCTTCCTTTTGTCTCTTCTCGAAAGCAGTAAAGTGTTTGTCCCATTCAGTCTGGTCAATACCCATATACCTTAGGCAAATTCTGAAAGCTCAGTTGAAGTTAGTCAGCTGCCTCTCTTCAGCTAAGGTATTTGGATCTGTAGGTTCTGGAATAGATGCTCTTTGAAGAGGGATGTCAAACTACTCAAGCCGTGCCCGAGAAGGTATTGGTAGATTAGGATAAAGTGCCATTGGAGGTTCTCTCAGCGTTTGACTAGGCGCTCCAGCAGAATCACTTAACCCGTAAGCAGTTATCCAAGATGGGAGACTAAGCGCAGAAGAAGGAGATATTTGCTGACGCTTCAGCGGCGGAGGAGGATCTTGAGCTCTTGAACCAGACGCTCTTCTCTTCTCTCCTTTCCTTTTCTCTTTCCCCTTATTGCCATCATCACCCTTAAAATGTTCTGTAAGAAGGCTAACCTGAGAAGCAATTTGAGACGCAGAGGCTGTGAGATCATCCAGACGCTTGTCCAAATGTTCTTACATTGCGAGTAGGTTAGCGCTGGTAGCATCATTCAGTGTAGTATCCAAGTTTTCTAGGCGCTTGTCAAAATGTTCTTTCATGGCAAGCTGGTTGGCCCGAGTAGCATCATTCATCTCTTGAAATTCTCGGCGACATTCACCAACAACCGTTTGAGCAGAACTGCGCATATGAGCAATCTGGGCGCTCACAGTTTGAGACTCAATCTTCGCCAAATCAGTCTTAATCCAGCGGAGTGATTCTTCATTCTAAGTAGCGTGATTGCTCATCTCCTCTAAGACAGATTTCAACAAAGGTTCAAAAGCTTAACTCACATCCGATGGAACCGCTTGAGGAGTCGGTCATTTGAATCTGGATGTATGCTTGAGTGAGTCAAGGGGAGTTTGATATGCAGGATCAAAAACTGTACCTCGTACATCAAGTTGAAGATCCTCAGCCATATTAGAAACAATTAGTTCGGAAGCGTCAGGATTCTCCTCTGGTGGAGACGCTTGAACAGGTTCTTCAGCAAACGCTGGAATACTTGCAACTTCTGAAGTGGACACTCGTGTAGACTCATCGGTCAGCTTCACAGGCGCTTCCTCAAGCGCTAACTCTGTTTGGCGGAAGTCATCAAATTGAAAGTTCCAGGTGGCGATATTTGCATATGAGTTAGAAGCAGCGTCCAGAAGTTCAGTCAGTCTGGAGCGAGAAATGCAGGTCCTTTGAATGAAAGTGCGAAGAGGACTATCTCTGGCTCGGATATACATTGGACCCATGATGTCCAATACGTGGTTTGGGAAGATCCTTGACTACGGATTTGGAATAAGAAATAAAGTATCTGGGCAGTAATGCAAGGAAAATTCAATAATCCGATCTGTAGGAAGACGCTGTGACATGTGAGCTTCTGGCACATACCTGCGGTAATAGTCTTCCAAATACGGATACACCGCTTGAGCTATGTCTTGATTGCGTTCAAGTAGAGAGAGAACGTAGGCATAATGATCGCTTACTTCCTGTCTGATAGAAGGTAGAAGTGGATAGCCTTGGAAGTTTTGAATCCTCGAGCCATTTGGCTTCCTTAGATTTTCAGTGAAGATTTTGTCGAAATGAGGAATGGGAGCCATGATCTTCATCATCAATCTGAAATTGTCATCGCAGTGGCTTGGTGAGAAGTTCAAACATGATGGTGATGAACTACCACTGGTTGACGCTTGAGCGTTGAACTGAAGAGGAGTGATGGGAAGCCTATGTAGCGCTTGGCGTAGAAATCGTTCTATTTGTTGACGAACTTCGGGTAACTGGTCAACAGGTCCAACTCTCTCCTGACGCTTCTCAAGATAATACTTGGCAAGATGACGTTTCTTGTCATGCATGCCTATGTCAAAAAGATGGGGAGCTTGAACTAACTCCGGAAAGGTATATCTATGGCCCACATACGCTTCAGCCCAATTGACCTCGGCTATACAGTAGTCTATTCCAACATTAACCATAGCTCGAACGCCTTCATGGTGGATATCTCTGATAGATTCAAATCGATATCTATCAGTCTGATAGTTGGCATTCTAGACGCTGTCAAAGTATGCATCAGCTTCGGTCTGGATCACATCTGTAAGAGATGCTAGGCGCTCACCGGCATGAATGCCTTTATTCTTCCATAGGAGAAGTGGATTGACAAACTTCAAGTTCTCTTTACTATTTGCTAAAAGAGGAAAGTGTGTGTAGCCTTCTCTGTTCAAGACTGCTTCTGACGGATTGAGAAAGGTAGGGCGAAAAGGATCATACACACAGATGTTGTAGTCTCTGAGAACAAAATCGGTGGACTTGTTGTGCCCATAGTCTAGATAATATGCTAGATCTGCATCACACTTAGGAGTTCTGCCTCATTGTCGGTCTTGTTGAAGAATAAGAGAAGACGGTATCTGACCAGGAGTTTCACCAAGTTGAATGGCTAAATAATATTTTCTCTCGATTTCTGTTACCTCAGTGTTGAACACTATATCCCTGATATGATTGTCAATGTCAATCAGTGCGGCTACCTCATTCTCAACATTAGTATATCTTTATTCATTGTATCCTGCTGGAATGAAGTCTTCTTCGAGCGCTGGAGGCATATAATTGATTGAGTGACCAAAACGGTAGCTAAGATCCTCTAATCAGGTTTCTTCTGGCCTACTCTTATTAAAGATGCATATCATTATGTCAAATCATGTGATCGCTGTCAACGAATGGGGAACATCTCTAAACATCATGAAACACCTTTAAATAGCATGTTAGAGTGTGAGTTGTTCGATGTATGGGTTGTGGACTTTATGGGCCCTTTCCCCAGTTCTTGTTCAAATAAATATATCCTTGTTGCGGTAGACTATGTCTCCAAATGGGTGGAAGCCGTGGCCTCGCCCACTAATGATGCTCGGGTAGTCACTCATTTTCTAAAGAAGCATATTTTTACTCGATTTGGAACTCCCCGAGCCATCATTAGTGACGGGGGCACCCACTTTTGCAACAAACAATTTGAGCTTTTATTGAACAAATACGGGGTGAGGCATAAAATTTCGACCCCATACCACCCGCAAACTAGTGGCCAAGTGGAGGTTTCAAATAGGGAGATTAAGCGTATCTTAGAAAAAACGGTCAATGCATCAAGAAAGGATTGGTCCCTTAAGTTGGACGATGCTCTTTGGGCTTATCGGACCGCCTATAAAACCCCAATTGGCATGTCTCCGTAGCGTCTTGTTTTTGGCAAAACATGTCACTTGCCCGTTGAGTTTGAGCATCGTGCTTATTGAGCCATTAAGTTTCTGAACTTTAACTCTCAACGTGTAGGTACACAACGTTTGCTACAACTCAACGAGCTCGAAGAATGGCATCATCTCGCCTATGAGAACGCAAAACTCTACAAGGAGCGTACCAAAATGTGGCATGACAAGCATATTCTCCCTCGGGAGTTCCACAAGGGAGAAAGGGTGTTACTATACAACTCTTGACTCTGACTCTTCCCCGAGAAGCTTAAGTCTCGATGGTCGGGCCCATTCTTGATTTCCCATGTCTATCCTTCGGGCGCCGTCGATCTTACAACGGATAAAGGACACACTTTCTTGGCCAATGCTCAACGTTTGAAACCATATGCCGGGTTGGATGGACCGAGAGACAAAGTGTCCATCATCCTTGAGGACCCTCCATGATTTCTCGCCTTAAGTCGAGCTAACGACTCTAAACTAGCGCTTCTTGGGAGGCAACTCAAGCTTTCTTTCCGTTTTTTTTTTCTTCGTTTTTTAGAGTTTTACCGTTCGCTGCTTTATTTTCTGGCTTTGAGTCCCTGTTAGTTCGTGTTTAAGTGTTTTTCTTCTTCTTTTGAAACAGGAATGGAAATCCTACACAATAGGTGATCTGCGCCTAGGCGCCGATTATCGCGCGCCTGGGCGCCCAAGGATTCCAATGCACACCTCACTTCGCATCATGGCACCCGAGCGCCACCAGAGGCGCTCCCCGGCGTGCATTCCCCCGCGCCCCGGCGCCACACATTCGGCGCCTAGGCGCCAAAGGAACTCAAACGCCACTTAAAGGTACGCACTCAGGCGCCTAGGCGCCTAGGCGCGTAGATGAGTATACACACTCTGATCGATACAGCAGGTCGCTCAAAATAAGTCCATAAGGTTTGTTTGGGTTGCTTAAACAGTCCCGAAACCTTCCAAATACATACTCACTTCAGTTGATCTTGAGATTGAGGAGTATCACCGTCATCATCTGAAATTGCACTGGGTTCACCTTATCAAAGGTACCCACTCTGCATTCTATGATCTTGCTGTAGAAATCAGCCATCAGTCGGTATTTGGACACAAGTTTTTTGTTTTCAAAGTGTTGTTTGTTGGGTACACCGTCATAAGCACGCATAGTCATCCATGCTTCTTTGATTTGTTCCAAAACAACGCAGTCCAATGCCTCACCCTCATTTAGAAGATTGAAGTTCTTGGCAATGGAGGCGGCAGACAAAATAAATTCCTTTGGTGACTCCTTCTTGGACAGAGGAATTAGACAAGAGATAGACTTCTTGTCCGCTGAGAGTTTAGCATTCTTCCAGAAGGTGTCGACTTCCATTGGAAACAAATAAGAGTATTGAGTTATGAAGGTTTTTAGCCCTGCCTTAGTTACCATGTCCATCATATCCGTTACATTGATTTGAGGCTGTTCATAAAAGAATTTCCAGTCGACAACAAGGCCTTCAGTAACCTTGTGGCTCAGCAGAAGTAGAAGTAGATTTCTTTGGTGCCATTTTAGTGAAAAAGATGAACTTAGATTTTGCTTTTTTGAAGGAGAGAAAGATAGTAGTTTTTGCAGAAAACTTTGAGTAAGAATGAATAATTTTTCTGCAGAAGTTTTGTTTTAAATGACACAGTAAAGAAATTTTGAAACTTGTGTTCTCTCATTTCTGTAAGATTTATACACGTGTAAAGATTCTTAATCTTAGTCATTACTAGAGGTAACTCCGGACGCGAGTTTTGTGTAAGAGAGAGAAGTTACATTTTGTAACTCCCATATATAAATATTTGACATCCGAGTTAAAGTTTTAAAACGTTTGGGGTTTTCAGAGTGTAGCATACGTGCCTGATGGTACACTGCCACGTACACAGACACGTGCTATCTCTGAACCGTCATTTTGAAAAGTTTTGATTACCCGCTAGTTTGATGTGATAGAAGCGTGTAGATAGAGTACAACATAGACTATTGAGTCTATCCACTACCTCAAGAAACGTGTAAATTTATGCATGAGTTTTAAAAAACAATTTTATATTAAGTGTTGAGTGGAATATGTTCAACGGTTAATACATATTACTTGTAAAATTTATATTGATGCTTGAGATTAAAATCATTTTATACTTGAGCGTCCAACACATCGTGCATAAATAATTCTGAGCGTTGATGATCATGCTTATGAAAGTTTTTGATCATTGACGCGTACAGATATGTTTAAAGTACAACTTTTAAGGTTCCCCCTAAATTTGTTAACTTGTAACAACTTTTCAAAGATCTTTTGGACATAAATAAAGTGGATTCCCCCTAAATTATATGTCTAATAAAAGATGATGCATGATGATTAAGCATTTAAATCGATCATACCTAGTTCACTTCTCAAAGTAAGAAAACATTGTTCGCTGAGCGCTTTGGTGAAGATATCTGCCGGTTGTTTGTCAGTTCCAATAAAGTGCATGGAGATATCTTTCTTTTGAACATGATCACGAAGGAAATGGTATCTCATGTCAATATGTTTGGTTCTGGAATGAAGAACAGGGTTTTGAGTCATAGCTAGAGCGCTTTGGTTATCACAATGAATGGGGGTTGGACCTAGGATTATTCCATAATCTCTAAGTTGTTGTCTCATCCACAACACTTGTGCACAACAACTTCCTGCAGCTACATACTCAGCTTCGGCTGTAGAGGTAGCTATGGATTGTTGTTTCTTACTATGCCATGAAACTAACCTATCAGCTAGAAATTGATATGTACCACTAGTACTCTTACGATCTATTTTGCAACCTGCAAAATCTGCATCTGAGTAACCAATTAGTTCAAAAGGAGAGTCCTTTGGATACCATAAGCCCACATTTTGTGTGCCTTTTAGGTATTTGAGGATCTTCTTGGCAACAATAAGATGTGATTCTTTAGGATCAGCTTGGAATTGTTCACATATGCATAGCGAAAACATAATATCAGGTCTACTAGCAGTAAGATAAAGAAGTGATCCAATGATACCTCTATAATTAGTGATATCAACCTTCTTCCCACTTTCATCTTTATCTAACTTAAGCGTTTGGCTTATTGGAATTTTTGAATATGATGCATTTTTCATACCAAATTTCTTAATCATATCACGTGTGTATTTAGCTTGGTTTATAAATACACCATTAGGGAATTGTTTAACTTGTAATCCTAAGAAGAAAGTTAATTCACCCATAATGCTCATTTCAAATTGTTCTTCATCATTTTTGAAAATTTCTCACACAGACGCTTGTTAGTAGAACCAAATATAATATCATCAACATAAATTTGAACTAAGAGAATGTCTTCATCATTGGTAATTTTAAATAACGTTGTATCAACGTTGCCTTTTGAAAAGCCTTTACCAATACGGAAGATAGAGAGAGTGTCATACCATGCTCAGGGTACTTGCTTAAGCCCATAAAGTGCTTTGTCTAGCTTGTAAATCATACCCTTACCATGGTTGTTGATGAATCCTGGTGGTTGCTCCACATATACTTCTTCTTGGAGTTTACCATTCAGGAAGGCACTCTTCACGTCCATTTGATACACAGTAAACTTGTTGAACGCTGCATACGCTAGAAACATGCGAATTGCTTCAAGACGGGCGACATGAGCATATGTCTCATCAAAATCAATAGCCTCTTCTTGGCAATATCCTTGAGCTACGAGTCTGGTCTTGTTCCTTATCACAATGTCATTCTCATCCATCTTGTTTCTATAAATCCATCTAATTCTAATAACTCCTTGGTGAGTTGGTCTTGGTACTAACTTCCAAACCTTACTACGCTCAAACTGATTGAGCTCTTCTTGCATAGCTTCAATCCAACTTGGATTGCTTAGTGCTTCATCCACTTTCTTAGGCTTCATTTGAGATAGAAAGCTTGCAAACATGGCCTCATTAAATGTAGCGGCTCTAGTCCTAATAGACGCTTCAATATCTCTAATAATCTGCTCAGGTGGATGATCACGCAGCCATAGTCTATCCGGTTAGAACGGGTTAAGAGGTTGAACAGGCGCTTGACGATCAGACGCTTGACTTTCCTTTTGCGTAGGCGCTTTAAGTTCACTGATTCTTGTTTTCTCTTGATGATCATTCTCTTCATGATCATCACCAGAACTTGCATTGGTATCTGAAATAACCTCACGAGTAATCTTAAGAGGTGGCACTGAGATCTTATCATCATCGTCACTATCTTCATCAATGATAATTTTAGACGCTTGATGACATAGATCTTCAACTCCTACATCATTCATATTAACCTTACTCAATTCTTGATTAGCATCATCAAAAACAACATGAATAGATTCCTCAAACTTTGATTTGATCTTGTTTAAGATGCGGAAATTCTTTCCATTCTTGGCGTAGCCTAGAAAGATTCCCTCATCCGCTTTAGGATCAAATGTGTTTAGGCTTTGGGATCCATTATTATGAATAAAACATTTAGAACCAAAGACGTGAAAATATGAAACGTTTGGCTTACGTCCCTTCCACAGTTCATATGAAGTTTTTCCATGCTGTTTATTGATCATGCAACGGTTTTGAGTGTAACAAGCAGTGTTGATCGCCTCGGCCCAAAACCTAGGAGCAAGCTTGGATTCTGCTAACATTGTCCTGGCAGCTTCCTTGAGCGTTCTGTTCCGGCGCTCAGCAGCACCATTTTGTTGGGGAGTTCTGGGAGCCGAATACTTATGATGTATTCCGTTCTCTGCACAAAACCTCTCAACAACTTTGTTAGTAAACTCAGTACCGTGATCGCTTCTTATTCTTGTAACCTTAAGATTTTTCAATGTTTGAAGTTTCCAAATAAGCGTTGTTAACTTGTCACATGTTTCATCTTTGGATGAAAGAAATTCCACCCAAGTAAATTGAGAGAAATCATCTACTATCACTAAAGTATACTTTTTACTGCTCACACTGATCGTTTGAACAGGTCCAAATAGATCCATGTGAAATAGTTCAAGTATTCTAGAGGTTGATAGATGAGGTTTTCTCTTGAAAGATGATTTGACTTGTTTTCCCATTTGACAAGCGTCACAAAGGCGATCCTTATGAAACGGTCCTTTTTGGTAATCCCTCTACAAGATTTAGATTTATAAGTGGAGAGATTGTCTTAAAGTTGAGGTGATTCATTTTTCTATGCCATAACCAACCCGTTTTAGATTCATTTTTAGCAACAAAACATGTTGGGTTGTTATCAAGTGTTGAACCCCAATCTACCAAATATACGTTATTAGTTCTTTTACCTTTCAATTTAGTAGACTTAGTCTTAACGTCGTTTATATAGCAACAGTCGCTTGAGAATATGATTTCAAAGCCTTTATCACAAAATTGACTTATGCTTGATAAATTGTGCTTTAGACCCTCCACATAATAAACATCACTTATCATGATGTTCCCCCTATGCATAGTACCTATACCTTTGGTTTTAAATTTGGAGTTGTCACCAAATACAACCTGAGGACCATTGGCAGCTTGATAGTTGATCAGAAGATCTTTGGAACCAGTCATGTGCCTTGACGATCCACTATCGAAGTGCCAAACAGATGTATTTGCTCTAGCTCTAGGTACCTGCAATCAAAAGGGAAGTTCTATTTCTGTTTAGGTATCCATTGTTGCTTGGGTCCTTCACCATTAGTAGCATTGTTAGTTTGAATTAGAACTTTAGGAACCCATATCTGCCTAGTCTTCATTGTAGGAATACTGGCCTTCTTGAGTTTCACATTGTGTTGTGTGTGTTGTTTGGGTGTATAATAATATCCTTGATTATAATAGTAATCATAATCATAGTTATAATCATAATCATCATAGTATCGATAATATGATCTTAACTGCCTTGGATATTGACGCTGGTATTTCCTTGGCGCTGGCTTGGGTTGTACTTTTGGGTTCATTTTGTGATTGACATTGTGAACCTTTCTCAACAAAGAAAACACCCTTTCCCTTGTTGTTCGCCGTAATATTAGATTTATTCTCTGTAATATTAGATTTATTTGGTTGTTTACCGAATTTATTACATCTTAAACCATTCTTCTCACCAAATAACCTTGTTACCTCAGTCACATTGTCTAGCTTTCTTGACGCTTTAGACAATGATGGGATGAGCTGTTCTGATTTAGCAAGTTTAGCAATCAGCTCAGCTTCTCTCTTGATTATTATATTAAGATCACTTTTCAACTGGAGTATCTCACCCTCAAGCGATTGATTTTCTCAATGCATTGTTTCTGGACTTGCAACTCTGCCTTGAGCGTCAATTTATCTCTTTTGAGCGACGAAATGATAGCGAAGTGATTTTGATATATTTTGGCGGCATCTTGACAATCATTGTAATATTCTTTGACTTTGTCAAGTAATTCTTCATAAGAGAGAAGAAGAGATAATTCAGTGTTTACCTCAGGGGACGCTTCATCATCTCTGCCCATGAGACAAATAAGCGCTGAGTCATCCATTGGCTCATCATCATCACTACTCTCCTCTGAAGACTCTAAATCTTCAGGTGCGAATGCTGGTTCTGATTCTGCTAGCAAGACTTGTTGACGAAGGTTGCTCCTGAATTGGTTTCTATCCGCGTAATCCTGCCTTGAGGGCTTGGATACGTTTGGATAAGGACAATTTACCTGGTAGTGCCCTGGTTTCCTGCAATTATAACAAAGATTAGTTTTCATCTTTTGTTCATTTGTTAACCTTGCATTGTGTTGTTTTGAGACCACTGGCGCTGAGAGATTTTGAGTAGACGCTTGGTACGAACAGGCGTTGAAGGCGAAGGTGCGGAATATTGAGGCGCTTGATACTATTGTTGAACTGGAGCAGGCGCTTGATATGAATTTTGTCCTTCATGCTTAGGACTATTTCCTTTCTTTTCATATCTCAAGAACTTTCTGAATCTATTTAGAAGCGCTAGTTCCTCATCCTGATTAGTATCTAAAGCTTTTCCTTTATTACCCGATTTACCCTTGATTGATGCTATGAGCGCTCCAGACTCAATCACGGGACTGCTTACTGCATCATTAGTCGAATTCAACTCAAATTCAAAAGCTTTAAGCTCTGAAAAAGCATCTTCTAGAATTAAACTATCCAAATTGTTCGACTCTCTCATAGCTGTTGTTTTCATCAAAAATCTACTAGGTAGACTTCAAAATTTTGACCACCATTTCACGATTCTGTAGATCAATACCCAAAGATGTTAATTCTGTAGTAAGGGTGTGAATCTTATATCCAATTGTTCTAAAGTCTCATTTAGCAACATCTTGAAACTGTTGAACCTTTCCTTGGCAATGGAAAGCTTGTTCTCTTTAATCTGAGCTGATCCACCACAAATTGTGGCTAACCTATCCCAGATTTCCTTAGTAGTGCTACATGACTTAATCTTGTTGAATAAGTTGTCATTATCACCGATAGCTGTATATAGAGCATTACGACCAACGTTATCCAAGTTTGCTCTTCAATGCTCATCTGGAAATCATTCTTGTTTTGGCTTTTCCATGTAACCATCCGGAGTGTCTTCCGTGGCTCCAGGCGCTCTAGTGACAACCTTATATATTTTGATTGGCCCATCTGAAATAATATCGCACATGTCATCATCACATGAACAGAGATATGTAAATGCTTTGACTTTCCATGTGTCATAGTTTGACTCAGTCAGTTTGGGAACTTTAGCAAATGCCATAAAGAAAATTTTAAAGCAACTATATTTGAAAAAGGATCTAAACAAGCTATTATTATGCTTGGAAACTTTAAGATTTCAACTTTAACCGCTCTGATACCACTTGTTGGTCTCAAGTGGAATACAAAAATGGTTTAGAAGGGGGAGGAGGTTGAATAGACCCTGAAGTCTTTTTCGACTTCAAAAAGATTCGTATTAAAAATTCGTTGGACGCTTGAAAAATAGGCGCTTGACTTGAGTGTCTAATGAAGACTGTTTTAGAAAGTTAACTTAGACTTCAAGATTTGAATACTATAACCAAATAGGTATGAGCATTCACTTCTTTAATCAGTGTTAGCACAGCGGAATAATTTTGAAGTCTTCTCTTTTGAAAGCTTTAGCGTCATAGAAAATATCTTAGTTGCTTAGCTTTTGATTGTGTTTTACTTGGTCAATTAATGCAATGATATGATAATAAATAAATTGATTGTAAAGTAAATAACACAATATTTGTAAGGTTCGTTAGGTGGTGTAATCCCAACTACGTCCTTCTTCTCCTTGATCATTTGGAGGCAATCCACTAAAATGATTCTCAAAGAATCACACAAAAGCTTCTACAATTTAGGGAGAGATGGATGTCGATGACATGAGCTCCTTGATCACACAGATTTCTGCTCCAAATCACTTCTATCTTCTTGCTTCTTTCACACAGAAATAGTGCAAGTATCCAACTTCGACTTCACACAGATCGCGAGACTTGGATAAGGTTTTTCTAAACGGTTCATTTGATTTTGATAAAGTTCAAACAACTGGAAATATCTCAATAGTAATTTAGGTTTTTCTGAAAAGAATGTTTGAGATATTTGGTTGACTGTCTCAGGAATTGAAGAAAAGCAAGTACAATGTTTGCTTGAATATTCTGGCTTTTCTGAGAGTTTAAGGAATGAGACTTCAATGCAACAGCAATTTGGGTTGGAGTTAATCGTTTTTTTTTTTGGCTTGTTGTTGAAGTTCTATTTATAGGCATTCTTGGAGAAAGTGTCCGTTTGACACATGCACAGGCGCGTGTCTCTCACTTCCGCAAGTGAACAACTTTTGTCCTTTTTCCTGAAAATCTGTTGCACAAAAGTTGGTGTTGCAGTCTGTGAATAGTTGACAGTTCAATAGGGTGGCTTCTCCGTACGTCTGAAAGAGCTTATCACATTTAATGCTCTTATCAGCATTTAATGCATTTGAATTAAATGCCCGTTGACACTTAATGCACTGAGAACATTTGCATTGAACTCTTTCTGGATTTAGAAATAAATTCAGGTAAAATCAGTCATGGATAGACACTTATTCATCCTTGAGTTACTTCTGTCCTACAAGTGACACTTGATTTAGCTGGTCGTCTTGGACGCTTGAAAACTTTATCTTCATTCAGACTTCAGGCGCTTGAATCTTCAACCTTAGCTACTGAAAAACTCACTCAGAAATTATCAGACGCTCAGTCTAAGAATACTTAGGCTAACAGTCTAGAATAAAATAAAACAAAACCTATAAAGCCTATTACAATTCTAACGCTCAAAGCTTACACAAGATTTTTATAAAAATCAAACTTGCATATTTTGGGGTCTAACAAGTAATCCTCATTGTCATCATCAAAACATCTAACATGAAATTCCTAACACTTTTCCCATCTTACATTTATCTTTCTATAGCCCTTATTTGATAATAAAATAATTTAGCTATTCATTTGCCTTTTTTTGAGATTATTCATTTGAGTTTAATGATTTGATTTATTTGAAATTAATTTTTTCAGCGAATTGACTTGTTTCAACTGAATAAAAATATCTTTTGTTTAGTAATAATAGACTTGAGAATAAATTTTTGATGTTCACGTTAGTCCACATTTTACTTATATTTTTCCTATATAAAAAACTATTTAGATTGAAACTATACAAATAGAGATCGATTTAACTTACATCCTTCTTTTTTATTTATACAAGATGTACCTTTTTATAGTTTAATATAGGTTAATGTAATAGGTCAATAGTTCTTTTCATCTTTCTACTGATAAAAAAAAATCAATTAATTATTTTGTTGGCTAATCAACATCCTTTTCAAGAAATATTTTAAATACCGCACCATAACTATCTTGAATAGTGGCCGAATACATATTTTTAAGACTTTTTAATGTGAGAAGCAACTAGAAATGCAAATTACAATATTATAGAGTGTCAAACATGAATACAATATTACAATTTATAATAAGAAAATTCTATTACATTACTTAGTGATATTTTCATATATTTTATCACACTTTAGCTCGTAGTAGTGATTAGAATGTAGAAGCAAGTTTGACAAATGTTCACGCCATTTACTTACAATATTGTCTAACCAACATATAATTATTTTAAAAATAGAATTAAAGAATGCTACAGCATAATATTCAGAAATTATGTTTGCATTAAGAATTTATGTTGGGTTTCGCGAAAAATTGCGCAAAGGAAGATCTTAAAATACCCACAGTGTTTTCTCAATTTGCATATTGAATCATGAATTCGCTAAAACGAACTAAAACGTACCCGTTGAAGCAAAGTGGTTGGAGAACTCGATCCTTCTTCAAAATTTGAGTGGTTGAATCCTCCAAGTCTTCAATTCTCGTGCTATCCACTCTTCACGAATTCCTTGAAGCTTTCTTGAATTTTTGATCCAAACAACGCAAATACGTTGTCTCTAAATAATCACGCGGATTGATTGACAGAAAAAAAAATCCCTTCTTTTTCCTTGATGACCGACAACTAGTTGCAAGCAAAGAGGGAGGAGTTTTTCTTTTTCTTTTCTAGGAGAGTTGTGTGGGTTAGGAATTCATCGTCTAGGTCAAAAGTCTTTAAGTGATGTATTTTTTATCACTTGACTTGTTGACCAAGACAAGAGGCAAGAGTCCAAGTTGGGCATCCTAATGGACGCCCAACCCACCCATATGAGGCGTCCATATGGACCCTCTTATTTGGCTCGACTTGTCTCTTGTTTTAATTAATTATTTATTATATCCAATAAATAAATAAATTAATTAAATAACCAAATTAATTAGATAAACTAAAAATTAATTAATTAAATAACCAAATTAATTAGATAAATTAATTCATTAATTTATTTTCTTAAGAAATTAATAAAAAATTAATCTTATCTTTATAATTAATTCTCTCATCTAATGAGCAAATAATTAATCATATTTAATTTATCCATAAATTAAATTTCGTAGAATAAAATAGAAAAATCTTTTTATTTTTCTTTATCAATCCTTTAGCGCAACTCTTTAGGTTCGTTTTGTTTGGCAATGGAATCCAAAGGAAGTGGGTAACATTTAGCCAGTCACGTGGCCCACTTCGTAGCCCAAGCGAAATCAAATGAATGGATTATTCCACAACCTTCCAATCGTAAATTTTGTATACGTATAAACCCTTTGTTCACGTGTCCTAGTCAAGTGAGAGTCACAGTGATGTCAAACTTACTGAGCTTGACCATATGTATTAATTATAATAATATGAGATCAATGACCTCGATTTAGTGCCTTGCACAATCGTCTCTATTGCTTTAGCCAAAGATTTTGATCTCCATTATCTATAATCACATAGGACACTTTCTCATTCACTTATGAGAGAACAAATCCCATAACTAAGACTACCACTTGCCCATCAAGCCGCATTTCGAGGTTGACCCCACCAACGGGTGAATTGGGTTTAACTACTCTAGTGACAGACTTGACGTCACAAGTGTAACTTCAGTCTGATACTTCAGGTGAAAGGTTCACCTATACCTATTACGAATAATCAGTTCTGTCATTGACAGTCCCACAGTGAATACCCATGTGACAGAACTGATGCGAGTCGTGTTCGAGCATATTAGTTCCACTGATGTGCCTACAACCTTAAGCTCCCACCATCATATGGTGTTCGACTGACACTCCCATGTCAAAGCTCAGATTGTACAAGTATTCCTAGTCTTCATTTGTCCATTAAAGACTTCATATCACTTGCGAACTTGTTTAAGTAATCAAGATCAATCTCTCTAGTGCATATCTTTCTATCCCATAGGAAGTAGAGAGATTGCACTGAAAACATGGACAAAACATTTTACACTACTTATAAATGCATATATGATTTTAAGTTTATTACAAGTGAGATGCCTTATCATTTTATCCTCTATGGTATCTGAGGGCATAATCCTAACAATCTCCCAATTGCACTCAATGCCACTCTCTATGGTATCTTATACACATCCTTTCCAGGTGTCGGTCCAGAATAGCCTGATTTAGTAGTTTGGTGAACGGGTCAGCTACACTGGTAGCTGAGGCTATTTTCTGCACTGCTATCTCTCCTCTGCCAACGATCTCGCTGATGATGTGAAATCTTCTCTCAATGTGTTTAGACTTGTTATAATACCTTGGTTCCTTGGCTTGCGCTATCGCTTCGTTGTTATCACAATAAAGTGGTAATGAGAGCTCTGCACTAGGAACCACTTGAAGTTCTCCTAGAAACTTTCTCATCCAAACAGCTTCTTTGGCTACCTCTGAGGCTGCCACATATTCTGCTTTAGTGGTGGAATCAGTGGTTGTGCTTTGCTTGAAAATTTTCCAAGACACCACTCCACCATTAAGTATGAAAACAAACCCTGAAGTGGATTTTCGTTCATCCACGTCAGACTGAAAGTCTGAATTAGTGTAATCTTCCATCTTCAGATCTCCACCTCCATAGATGAGAATCATATCCATAGTTCTTTGAAGATACTTTAGGATATTCTTCACAGATATCCAATGTCCTTTTCGGGGTTTACTTGAAATTGACTCACCACGCTTACTGCATAAGCAATGTTAGGTCTTGTACACAACATTGCATACATCAGGCTACCAACTATAGAAGCATAGGGTACATTGCTCATCTCCTTTCTATCTTCCTAATTTTGAGGACACATAGACTTAGATAAGTGTACTCCATGTCTCATGGGAAGGAATCTTTTCTTAGAGTTATCCATCCTAAATCTCTTTAGGACCTTCTCTAAATCTCTTTGGGAAAGACCGATCATTATTTTTGTTCTATCTTTATAGATACGAATTTCTAGAATGTACGTTTGATAGGAGTCATTTTTACATAAGTTTTTAGGTCCTTTTAATGACAATTCAAGCCTATATATAGTTTATTTCATGCCACTCGTGCGTTTAATATGTGTGTAAAGTGCTTTCAGGTAGTAAGCGATGATGGACGAAGAAAAGGGCAAAAAGACGACTCATTTACCCAACTTTGCTCAAGGCTACGCACTAAGGCGCCTAGGCGCCATTTTTCTCGCGCCCAGGCGCGATCCAGCAAACAAAATTAAAGCTTCGCAGAGAGGCGCCCAGGCGCCTGAACCACCACGCCTAGGAGCCACATATCGCGCGCCTGGGCGCCCCGAAACGTTTGCCCCAAGAAAGACACGCCACAAAGGCGGCGCCTAGGTGCCGATCACCGCGCGCCCAGGCGCCGCGATAACAGAATTTTGAATGTATAAATAGGATTTTTCAATTCATTTTGATGGTTCTGAATCTTGGGAATTGGGAGCATTTTTTGGGGTTTTGGTCCATTATATCACTGATCTTGAGGAGCAAGAAGAGGATAAGAGCCAAGGATTAAAGCTACATTAAAAGATCCATTGCCATTCAACCTTATAGGGAGTTTCTTTCATTGTTCATTGCATTTGATGTTTACATTTATGTATAAGAACATGTTGAATTCTGCTATGTTGATAGTTATGGGCTAAATTCATATGGCTAGGGCCTTGTAAGAATTGATTTGTGAATTATTCGTTTTATTGATAATTGTTGAATTAATTCCTTTGTTGCTATGTGTTATGAATTTGTACTTATATTCCTTACTTGTGATTGATCACCATATGTATTATAAATTGCCTCATTTAGCATCTTGAGAAAAAGTTAAGTTAGGGTGCAAGGAATTCATAGCATCACCGATCAAATAGGAGTTGCCCTAAACATAGGTAAAGACTCCCGGGTGAAGTCATTCGATTCTAATCGAGTAAACTCTAGTTCCTCAATGCATGCTTAGAGTTTAGATTTTCGGGTAGACATACTTAGGAAACCGCCGCTTAAGTGTAGGAGCATATCGCGAGACATCGGGTATTCTTTACCTTAGGAGTTTTCACCATAGCAACTAGGTCTAATAATTCAACAAGAGTCTTTGTGCGAATAAGGATCAAGTCAAGTCTTGCATGTGCCTTAGTCTAGTTCTCACACTTGAGTTTCAATCCGTTGCTTGTTCTTATTTCTTTTGTTCGTTGTTTGCTTACTTGTTTTACTCTTAATTTCAGTTAATTCGTCTTTACGTTTATTCGAAAATCATAAGCTAAAAATCTAAGTCTCCGTGGTTCGACAACCCGGACTTATTTTGTCCATTTTTATTACTACACGACTAGTATACTTGCTACCAAGCACGTTAGCTTCTAGCGTGTCAACTTTGCTTCTCCCAAGTCTTTCATGGAAAACGTACTGAAAAGCCCATTTCTTGACAGTGGTTAGTATTCCCACGTCATTTCCTATAAGTATAATGTCATTTACATATAGTACTAAGAACGAGATCTTTCTCCCACTAGTCGTCTTGTAGACACAGGGTTCATCTTCGTTCTTGATGAAGCCATATCCCTTTGCTAATTCATCAAAACGAAGATTCTAGCTTCTAGATGCTTGCTTGAGACCGTATACGTACCTCTCAAGTTTACATACTTTATGGATATTGGTCTCAGATACAAAATCTTTTAGCTGTTCCATATAGATGTCATCTTCCAGGAATCCATTCGGGAAAGCAGTTTTGACATCCATCCGCCATATCTCATAGTCTAAGTATGCAACTATGGATAACGGTATTCAGATGGATTTTATCATGGTCATTGTTAAAAGGTCTCTTGATAGTCAATTCCTTCTCTTTGACTATAACCTTTTTCTACAAGCCTGAATTTATAGGTGTCAACCTTGCCATCACTACTAATCTTTCTTTTGTAGATCCATTTACATCCTATAGGTTTGATACCTTTAGGACGATCTACCAAGGTCCAGACTTGGTTCGATTGCATAAAATCCATCTCTGTTTCTATTGCTTCTCTCCATCTTGAAGCGTCGACATCCACCATCGCTTGATCATAGGTAGAGGGATCATCTTCATGACCTTCTTCTACTATAGTGTGGAGCTCTAGCTCCCTCTATAGTAGATACCCATACCTCTCACGTTCATGCGGTACTCTACCAGATCTACGTGATGGTTGTGCTACTATTGGGTCAGCTCTTGATTCTTGGACAAATGTCACGGTGGGAGTTTCATTTTGTTCTTCTAGAACAATTTTTCTACCTTTGCCCCCTTCCAAGATAAACTCATTGTTGGTCCCAAGTGGCATACGAAAGGGTCTAGAAGGGGGAGGGGGGTTGAATAGATCCTGAAGTCTTTTTCCACTTCAAAAATTCGTACACAAGATATTGTGGACGCTTGAAAATATAGGCGCTTGGCTGAGCGTCTAATGGAAGACTATTTTGATAAAGTTAATTTAGACTCAAAATTTGAATACTATAACCAGATAAGTTTAAGCGTTCAGTTCTTTAATCAGGGTTAGCACAGCGGAATGATTTTAAGTATTCTCCTTTAAAGGTTTTAGCATTACAAAGTTTTCTTTTAGTTGTCTTCAACTTTAAGTGATTTTACCAATGTGTTTACTTAACCAATTTATGTAATGATATGACAATAATAAATATGGTGGTAAAGTAAAGAACACAAGATTTGAAAGGTTCGTTGGGTGGTGAAATCCCAACTACGTCCTTCTTCTCCTATAACATTTGGAGACAATCCACAAAAATGATTCTTGAAGAATCATACAGAAACTTCTACACAATAGGGAGAGATGGATATGGATGACTTGAGCTCATTGGTCACATAGATTTCTACTACAAGACACTTCTATCCTCTTACTTCTTTCATTTAGAAATAATGCAAGTATCCAACTTTGACTTCACACAGATTGCGAGGCTTGGATTGGGTTTTTCTAACAGTTTGTTTGATTTAGGGAAAGTTCAAACAACTTGGAATATCTCAATAATAGTGTAGGATTCTTCTATGAAGAGGTTTGAGATATTTTCGAATGTCTTGGAATGTATAGAAAAAGCTTTTAGGATTTTTGGCTATGAGATGTGTAAGCTTTTTCTTTCAAATAATTTCAGCAAAGTTTTGTCTCTTTGTGCTTGAACATTTTTGTTTAGGGTTTGCTAAAGGGTACTATTTATAGAGATTTCTTGGGAATTATCCGTTGGACACATGTAGGCACATGTCTCTCACGCATTGCATTAAATAGACCTTTTCTGACATTCCTAAAATTCTGCTGGTTTCGATTGAACAGGAGCAGGTTTTGAACTTTGATTTCTGACAGTCTAGTCAAAAGGTGGCTTGTCCACAAGTCACTATAGCTTATCACATTTAATGCACTTATCGGACATTTAATGTATTTTGAATTTATTTTCCATTGGAAATACATGTCCGTTGATGGTTGCATTTAAGTCCTTCATGACTTGAGAATTTATTTCAGGTGAATCCCTTTGTTAAACGCTTGAGTAGCTTGAGCACTTGATTCATAATTCCTGAAACAGCTCTTTAGCGCTTGACAGACGCTAAGAACAAATCCCCATCTTCACTTGATTTTAGATGCTGATCTTCAACTTCATCTTTGATAAACTTACCTAGAATTATATCATAGACTTGGTATCTAATACTTTATCTAAAATCTACAAAGATAAAAATTACAAGCTTAACAATATTACATCTTTCAAACGCTTATACAAATCTTCTATGAAAGCACAAACTTACATTTTATTTGGGGTCTAACATAAAACCCTAATTGTCATCATCAAAACATCTAACATGAAATTCCTAACAATTTCTCCTTTTTGATGATGGCAATACTTACTCTTTTATAGTTCAAGAGTTAGACAGCCAAAATACAAATTTAGCGTTGAAAGGTTAGATATAATTAGTTAAGGTTAGTTAAGCCTCAACGAGATGTTTTAGCAGAAAATGCACTTCATTATATTTCAATAATAGTACAAGCATTTAAAACTAAAATAAAAAAATTAAAATAAAGAGACAAGAAAATAGATAATGAAATGTAGGAGCTATTAATGTCCTGATTGAGCGGTGTATCTCCTAATCATTTCAGCCTTGATCGCCTCAGAAAAATTTTCTTCAAGTCTAATCATCGCCGCATGATCTTTATCTATCACGATCTTCTATTCTTTTTTTTTTGTCTCTTTTGATAAGCTACAAACTGCTTATCCCACTCAGTTGGGTCTATGCCAATGTGTCTTAGACATATCCTAAACGCTTGGTTGAAATCTGTCATCTTCTTTGGATCAGTAGGCTCTGGAAGAGGCGCTCGTTCAATAGGAACGTCAAACTGTTCAAGCAGCGCTTGAGAAAGCACTGACAGTTCGGCTCTAAATGCTATCAAAGGAAACCCTGGTGTTCTACTGGGCACTCCAGAAGCAGCTACCCATGAGGGGTATCTTGGCTGCATGGTTAGCGGAGGAGGAGGAGGAGGAAGTATTTCTTGAAACTTCAGTGGAGGAGGACTCTAAGCTCTTGAACTAGACGTTTTTCTCTTTTCTCTTTTACTCTTTTCCCGCTTATTGCCATCATCATACTTCATAAAATGTTCTATTAAAATGCTGACCTAATTGGAAATTTGAGCCATAGAAGCCGCGAGATCATCAATACGTTTATCAAAATGCTTCTTCATTGAAATCTGATTTGCCCAATTAGTATCAGCCATTTCCTGAAACTCTTTAAGGCTATCAGCAACCTCAGCTTGAGCAGCTCCACGCATATGGGCTATTTGAGAGTCCAAATTCTGTGATTCTATCTTGGCTAAATCGGTCTTTATCCAGTGGAGAGCTTCGGCATTTTTACTCACTTGATCTCTAACTTCCTTCAAAACTTCTCTCAGAAGAGGACCAAACTCTTAACCAACATCAGAAGGAACCGCTTGAGAAATTGGTTGCTTAAACTTGCATGTGAACTTCAATGATTCAAGAGATGGTTGATGTGCTGGATCAAGCGTTGTGCCTTGCGCTTCGATCGGAAGATCAGCAACATCAGGAACTTCAGGTTCATAAGCGTTAGAAATATCCTCTGGTAGAGACGCTTGATAAGAGGTGTTTTTACGTGTTTTTAAGACCGTAATTCTTATGATTTGGATTCACTTATTGCTTAAATCATGTCACATTTGCATTTAATAGGTGTGTTAAGTGAATACAGGTAATAAATGAGAATACATGAAGAAAAGGGAAGAAAAACGATGTACAAAACAAGTTCAAGCATGTTTTTCAACACCTAGGCGGTTTATGCATCTCCTACCACATTCGAGCGATAATTCCGTACATTGCGAGACCGACTTAGACAAAGTTTCCTTCTACAAAGTTTTAGGTGTATGTCCTAGCTTCAAATGGGAACTTGAAACATCCAAATCGGAGGTCTATAGAGATGATTGTGAAGGAAATACGATTGCTGCGCCGAACAGAGAAGTACATGTGCCAGGATACGCCCCAACGCCCTCCTAGTCATGCCTAGGCGTGGATAGTCCAAATGTTACTCCTTTTCAGCCTAAATTCCAGCATTATATGATGGGTAAGAATCACTTTTGGCCATAATTCAGCACATGTGTTGAGGGGTTGTCATAAGTGTGTTTCTTGGTAGATTTACTTTATGGGCGCCAAATCAGAAACAACCTACATGTTGAAACGTAATTTAGGTATACTTAGTGACCGAATTGGACAAAATGTCCTTCTGGAAAGTTGTAGATCTATGTTGTATCTGCACATGGGGACTTGAATCATCCAATTTGGAGATCTATGGAGAAGTTTATGAGGAAAATACTAAGACTGCGCTGGAAAGCAAGAAAATGGCAGCATGCATGTGTTTTGTTGAGGTTATGCTTGGTGGAATTCTTAAGGGCCGAAAGTTCAGCATTTTTTAGCTTGTTGGAATCTTAAAAGCCAAACTTTAAGCATCACCTTAGGTGGAATTCTCATTGGGGAACTTTAATGGGAATTCTTAATGCATACTTTAGTGGAATTTTGGCTATAAAAGGAGGGGGAACCCATAGTCTTCATCATTCACTATCAATTTCAGATTCTTGGAGGAGAGGGGGGCAGCCCCTAATCTGATTTCTCCACCATTCATCACCATTCTTCATCACTCTTGGAGGGGAAAACTAGAGGAAGGAAAAGAGCTTGGGGATTGAAGGCTCAACTTCAAGATCCATCATCATTCACCATTTAGGGAGTTTTTAAGAGCTTTTCATTTCATTTATGTCTATGAATATTTATATGAATCCTTTTATGTCTTTTATGCTTTCAATTATGAACTAAATTCGTAAGACTAGGGCCATGTAAGGCCAAATTGTGATTTATGTTTATAATAGATGATTGTTGAGGTTATTCTTATATTGTTATGTGATGTGAATTGATGTTCTACTTATCTTGCATATACTTGATCACTATATGTTAGAATCTTATGCCTAGGTGAATATTTTGGGAGAAAATTGACTTAGGGTGCAAGAAATTCACATCATGACCCGCAACTAATGAGGAATTGCCCTAGACATAGGTAAAGATTCCCGGGTGAAGTTGTTCGATTCAAATCGAGTGAGCTCTAGTAAGTTAATGCATGTTTAGTGGTTAGATTTTCGGATAGGAATATTTGGGAAATCACGATCTAAGCATAGGAGTTTATACGCGAGACATCGGTTATTCTCTACCCTCGGAGCTCTCACCATAACAATATAAGCGTAATCCTTCAACGAGAATCTTTATAAGTATAATTGATCAATTTGAACCTAGCATGTGCCTTAGTCTCCCTTTATAATTGATCAATTCTTATCTTACGCATTTCACACTCATTTTACCTTTATTGTTTTGATCTTTGTTGTTATAAAATCTTAAACTAGAATTCAAGTCCTTGTGGTTCGACAATCCGGACTTCTCGTCCACTTTTATTACTACACACGACTAGTGCACTTGCTATTATAGCACGTTAGCTTTTAGCGTGTCAACGCTTGAACTGGTTCCTCTGCACGCTCAGAGATACTTGTCGCTTGAGGTTCAGACTCTTTAATAATCTTCACAGGTACTTTCTCGAACGCTGACATCTCTTGACAAAAGTCAGTAAACTGGAAGTTCAACCTGGCTAAAGGCATACTTGCATAGAAATCTGATGCATCAGCAAGAAGTTCATTCACTCGGCGAAGTGGAAGGCACGTCCCTTGAACAAGTGTGTGAAGTGGACTATCCATGGCCATGACATACATAGGACCCATGATATCCAGCACATGATTCGGAAGAATCCTTGACTGCGCTTTAGGAATCTGAAATAGCATATTCGAGCAGCAATGCAAGGAAAAAGCAATAATTCAATCGGTTAGAAGACGTTGAAAGTGATGAGATTTAGGCACATAAATTATGTAATATTCTTCCAAATACAGATAGACGGCTTGAGCAATGCCCTGATTTTGTTCCAGCAACGAGAGCACATATTCATAGTGTTCGCTCACTTATTTTCGGATGGATGGGAGCAACGAATATCCCTGAAAAGAAATAATTCTTGAGCCATTTGGTTTGTCCAGATTTTCAGTGAAGATTTTATCAAAATAAGGAATAGGAGACATGATCTTGATCAATTGCCTGAAGTTTTCTTCACAATGGCTGGGAGTGATAGTGAAATCTAAAATTGGTTTAGAGCCGCTGCTGGACGCTTGGCCAAAGAAATGAAGAGAGAGTCTCTGCAAGTTGATGTAACACTTCACGCAGAAATCTCTCAACTGGTTGTCTGACACTCGGTAACTGATCAATCGGTCCCACCCTCTGTTGACGCTTCTCAAGGCAATACTTAGCAAACTGACGCATCTTGTCATGCATGCCAATGCCGAATAGATAAGGGGCTGTAACCAATTCTTGAAATGAGTACTTGTTACCCACGTATGCTTCGCACCAGTTAGCTTCATTTAAGCAATATTCTATCCCAGCATTGCAGATAGCATTGGTACCTTCGTGGTGAATGTCTCTTATCGATTCAAATCGATGTTTGTCCATCTGATAGCTGGCATTCCATACACAGTTAAAGTAATCATCAGCTTCTTCTTGAATTAGATTAGTAAGGGACGTTAGACGGTCACCAACGTAAGTACGCTTATTCTTCCATAGACTAAGTGGGTTAGCTGAACTCAAATTTTCAACACTGTGCACCGCTTAAGAAAAATAGGTATATCCTTCTCTGTTCAACAATTCTTCAGAAGGATTGAGAAACTCCACGGGTAGACGCTCGTAGATTCTGATCCTGTAGTTTCTTGGAGCAAAGCCAGATGGTTTGGTATGCCCCATGTCCATAAAGTACGCTATGTCTACATCGGCACTAGGAGTCCTCGCATCTGGATGCTTGTCATAAATTAAAATTGAAGTTGAAATCTGATCTACCAGTTCATCATTGGCAATGGACAAATAGTATGCTCGCTCGACATCAGTCAACTCTAAGCTGAACAACATCTCACAGATAGATCGATCACGCTCTATCAAGGTGGCCACTTCATTGTCCGCAACTATGTAGCGTTCTTCATTGTATCCACCGGGAATGAATTCTTCTTCAAGAACTGGTGGCATATAATTGATCGAATGATCAATAGTCTTTATCAGATCCAGCCTGATGAACTGCCTTGGTTTTGTAAGTCCTCAGCAACGCTCAAAACTACTGAGCGTGCCTCTGTTATAACCTCTGAGGTGAGTGATGCTTGGACCCCTTCTATAATAGGTTCCTCAGCATCCACTGAAACTTTTGTTGCAATGTCCTTGGCGATGGACACCACTTCCTCTAAGTCAACATCCAGGTGGACATCAACTAGTGCTTCAACAGCAGCTAAAATAAGAGTTGTAGCACAAGATATATCCTTTATAAGAGTAGGATATTCTACAGATGTAGGTAAAGGAACGTTGTGGGAAGAAATAAACTTACCCTGACAACTTATCTCAACAGCAACAGTTCCTTGAGTGCTTTGCTCAGCAGTCTCAGGCTCTATAGGAGCAGGAGCAGATGGATGCTTCACTGTTTCTCTGGGTCGCTTGAATATCTTGTTGACATTGACCCCTTCTATTGGCTTAAGCATTTGGACTAGAGCTACAATTGGCTCTTCTTCAAAATTTATCTTCTTAATAATAGTCCCCAACTTTCGTCTTTTGATCAACAGAATCTTGTCCTCCACGTCCTCATCCATCTCTTCATCATCATCATCATCCTTGACAGGAGATGGAACAATCGGAGCCTTGGCCTTTCTGGGAGCCCTCTTCTTCTAAATAGCTGGACTCTTCACAGCTTCTTCTTGAGCAGGTCGCTCAGCCTCCTCATCTGACGCTTGGAAAACCACTTGGCGCTCAGATAGAGGTCTGACAGCACCACCAAATGGGGGAGGGTTGAGGAGATTCGTCACTATCCTCTTCCCTAAGAATTTGGCTATGGCTAGTGCTGCCCAGCAGAATTGACACAGTCTGCCCTAAACAGTAGATCACCAAGAACAATACCATAAGGTTTGTTCGTGGCGCTTAAACAATCCCTAAACCTGCCGAATACGTACTCACTTTAATTGATCTTGATATCCAGGAGTATGGCAGTCATCATCTGGAACTGCAATGGGGAAACTTTGTCAAATGTTCCCACTCTGCACTCTATAAACTTGCTACAGAAATCAGCCAACAATCTATACTTTGGAATGATGTCTTTCTTCTCAAAGTGGGGCTTGTATGATGCATCGTCATATCCAGGCATCTTTGACCATGCTTCTTCGATATGTTCGTTAATAATAGATTCTAAAGTTTCACCCTGATTTGGCATCTTAAAGTTCTGGGCAATGGAATCAGCAGAAAGAAAAAATTCCTTTGGAGCAGTTTTCTTAGAAAATGAGAAGAGGCAAGAAATGGAAGTCTTGTCCTCTGAAAGTCTTGTCCTCAGAGTCGGCCTAAGTCTCCGGATCATGGACTGGACTAGAATCCTTGTCCAATCTCCCCTCAATTGGTTCATCATGTTCCAGTTCCGTGGGTATAGTGACATCCACTTGTTCTATCGTATCGAGGTTTCCAACCTCGCCAGCACTCGTATCTCCCTCATTTTCATGATTGCTCGGGTCATCAGACGAATGTTTCTGCAAAACTTCATCTTCAAAAGGATCAAAAGCATCTAGTATAGAACAAGTAGTTTCAGGAAACTCATGCTTAAAACTTCGATAAGCATTCAGAGTTACCTTCTTATCCCCTATATTCAATGTAAGCTTACCAAGCGCCAGGTCTAGCGTGGCTTTACCTGTGGCTAGGAATGGTCTTCCTAGGATCAGCGGGACATCAGAATCTTCCTCCATTTCAGGACCACAAAGTCGACTGGAAAGTAAAACTTGTTGACTTTAACTATGACATCTTCGATCAACCCAGTAGGATTTGTGACAGATTTATCTGCAAGCTGCAACCGCGTAGTAGTGGTTTTTGTCTCTCCAAGGCCCAACTTCTAAAATGGTGCATAAGGCATCAAATTGATCCCGGCCCCAGAATCACAAAGCACTCTGTCGAACTTCATATCCCCAATAGTGCATGGAATGGACAAACTACCCGTATCCTTGAATTTTTTTGGCATATTGTTCATCACAGCCGCTGAACATGCTTCGGTTAGGTAGACAATACCCACTTCTTCCCACTTCTATTTGTTTGATAGAACTTTATTGAAAAGTTTTGCGAAGTTCGGCATCTGCAAAATAGCATCCACAGCAGGAATGTTAATGCGCAATTCTCTCAAACTCTCAAGAATACGAAGGAAACTCTTATCATGTTCATTCTTTTTAATTTTCTAAACTAAGGAAAATGGGAAACGTACTTCAACAGGGGAAGGGAGATCAATAACAGCAGACTTACAACCTATATTCACTGCCTTGGACATTCGAACGTTAGAGGTGTCCACGTTCGGACGTTGAAAGTTCAACGTTCGAACGTTAACTCCTTCACGTTCGGACATCTGAAGCGGGGGGATCCTTTGCCTTTGGAATATCACAGGACGTTGAAACGTTGCAAGATTCACATTCGGGTGTCCTGTACGCGCTCTTCACTTCCTTCCCACTTCTAAGCGTTACTACAAAACATTGTTCCTTCGGTTTTTTCTCTGTATCACTCGGTAATGTACCCGTATTTCTCCCTGAAAGACTATTCAAAAGTTTCCCTATGTGATGTTGCATCTCCTTCATCCCCGTAACAACATCTTTTAGCATCAAGTGGAGTTCTTTAAAAGATTCATCCAACTTATGAATGTGTGCATTGAACCTATCATCAATATTCATAGGTTTTCCTTGACTTGGCTACTGAAATTACACTTGTCATTGGTTATTGTTGGACTGAAATGGTTGTCGAGGTGTTTGGTATGCTCCCAGATTTACATATGGTGGATTTGTTAGATTTTATACCCGGTACACCAATTTGGGGCGCCATTCTATGTAATAATAACTCTAGCTGAACGATCTTTTTCATATAAATAAAGTTAATCTTTTAGCATTGTTTATTCATGTATATAGCTTGGTCTTAACTTAGAATAAAGTCCCGAAGGATCACACATAGTTATGGGACATCATTGCACATCGGGAATGGCAATGTGGAATATGTCTCAAAGGATGTGATCCTTAAACATATGTTCCAAGTCATGAATGGGCTCATCGAGATGAAGGGATATCGATGAGACCCAAAAGATTTGCGTATATGATGCATACTCTTAATAGAGTATATCTCGTTCCATAGATATTGGCACGGTGAAAGCATATGCATGTATGAGGGTTCCTATTGTGGGAATAGGTATACTGAACAACCTCATGAAAGTGGGGTTGACTGGCACCCGTGCGCCGGCCGACGAGACCTGGTGGTTTCATTACTTAGCTCAGAAAATGGGGGTAATGGAATTGATGATTGACCATGGGATATTTGATGGGTTGAGCCTAACATCGAGTACCATGTGTTAGCTCAGAAAATGGGGCTTATGTGAAAGATGAGGAAAAGTATCTTGAAAACTATCAAGGAAGATGGAAGGCCCGGTAAGGCTACTATTCGAACTAGTCATATGTTAGCTCAGAAAATGAGGCATATGATGAAGTTTGGATAGATCTCAAGCGCACTAAAGAATTAACTATTCTTCAAATCACACCAAGAGGGTGGTGAGATTTGGAAAAATAGTGGGAGACTTGTACAATTAAAGACCAAATTGTATAAGAACTTTATTTGAGAATCCATTACTTATCATCTGCCTCATACGTTTTGTAGATAATACGAAATGGCTAAAAGTCAACTTTATACAATTCTCGAAACAAACAAACTGACCACTCCCAACTTTCCCGATTGGCTAAGAAACCTTAAGATTGTTCTACAACATGAAAAGAATGACTATATTCTGACGGCTGAACAGCCGGGAATAACTCCTGAAAGCACTGATGAGGATAGAGAGTATGTTAGGCTTTGGTCGGATGACAATATCCAAGCAAGATGCCTTATCATGACTACATTGTCAAATGAGTTGCAAAAGCAACATGAGAATACGATATTGTGAAAAGATATTGTCAACCGCCTTGAAGAGTTGTACGGTACTAGAACTAGGAGAGAGAGGTATGCTATCTCAAAGGAACTGTTTAGAGCAAGGAAGGGCGAAGGAGCGTTTGTCAGTGAACACGTCCTTAAGATGATTCAATTGATTCATAAGATGATTCAATTGATGGAGACCTTTGCGTCGACCTCGTCCTTCAGTCTCTCCCAAGGTCTTATGACCAATTCGTCATCAACTTCAACATGAACAACTGGAATGCCTCATTAAATGAGTTGTTGAACATGTTGACAAGTGCTGAGAGCAGCATCAAGAAGGACAAGCCGGTGCTTCTTATGAATTCATCTTTTATACCTAAGAAGGGTGACAAGAAGAAGAATAAGACTAAGAAGTTGAAAGGTACAGATGGTGTCAAAAAGGTGAAAAAGGCTAAATCGGATAAGTGCTTCAAATGTGGGAAGACTGGGCACTGGCAAAGGAACTGCAAAGAGCCACCAGCGCAAGGTACGTTCTTTGTTGAAGTTAACTTCTCGGTTACCGATTCTTCTTGGATTCTAGACACTGGATGTGGAGTTCATATTTGCAATAACTTGCAGGAGATGACAAGAATCAAGGAGCTAAGTAGAGGAGACATGACCCTACAGATGGGAAATGGAGCACGGGTTGCTGCCAAGGCCATGGGGATGATCTACTTAGGGATAGGAGATAGAAATTTAGTATTAAATTCTATTTATTTTGTTCCTGAATTAATAAGAAACATTATCTCGATTCCGATTTTGGATCGAGAGGGTTATTGTTTTGAGATTCGTAATAAAACTTTGTTTTTGTCATATGAATCATCTCTTATTATGGAATCAAAATTGCAAGATGGAGTTTATACTGTTTTCCCAACAATTTCTAATCTCAATATTTAACAAAGAAATAAACGTAAACGAGATAATCAAGCAAACGCACTAATGTGGCATGAGAGACTAGGTCATATCTCTAAAGAAAAAATTCGAAGCTTGGCAACTCATTTAGGTCTCCAAGACTTAGATGAATTGACAACTTGCGAATTGTGTCTCAAAGGGAAAATAACTAAGTTATCGTTTTCGAGTAAAGCGGAACGAGCTACATACAAGTCCATTGGACTTGATCCCCACGGACGTGTGAGGCCCTATGAGCGTAAATGCTCGAGAAGGGTTTAGCTACTTCATAACCTTCGCCGATGATCATTCTTGCTATGGTTACGTATATCTGATGAGATATAAATTTGAATCCTTTGAGAAATTTAAGGAGTTTAGATATGAGGTAGAGAAGTAACTTGGAAAGGGTATTAAAGTTATTCGATCTGTTCGGGGAGGAGAATACTTGTCTTTCGAGTTAATTGATTATCTTAAAGAGAATGGGATTCTCTCAAAGTGGACTCCGCCTGGCACGCCTCAACATAACGTGGTAGCCGAGCGTAGGAATCCTACATTGTTGGATATGGTTCGATCCATGATGAGTTTCACTAAAGTTCCTAAGTCCATGTGGGGCTATGCTCTTGAAACGACAACCTATCTATTGAATAGGGCGCCGTCCAAGGCTGTTCCCAAGACCCCCTATGAAAATTAGTGTGGAAAGTCACCCTCGTATGCTCACTTGAGAATATGGTGGTGCCCCGCTTATGTAAAGCATTTAGTGGGACACAAATTGGATCCCAAATCCTCTTTGTGTTATTTTGTAGGATATCCAAAGGAAATTATTGGATACTACTTCTACAACCCTACGAAACGAAAGGTGATTGTTTCAAGAAACGCTAATTTTCTAAAAAAAGGATTCTTTTTGAATAGGAAAGGCGAGGCCGTAGAACTTGAAGAGACGAATCAAAGTGATTCGAATCAAGGAGTACAAAATAACCCAGCTGACACCAATGAAGCTAATTTCGATATACCTACCGAGAACACACAACCCTTGAGGAGATCTGAAAGAGTTCCAAAGGCGCCTGAAAGATAGCTTGGCCTGTTGGAAGAAAGAACTTAGAAGATCCTCTCTTAGATTCTGATCCAAAGAGTTATAAGGAAGCAATGTCTGACATTAATTCGGGAAAATGGCTAGAAGCCATGAAGTCTGAAATGGACTCCAATAAGGTATGGACCTTGGTGGACCCACTAGAGGGCATGAAGCCTATTGGCTGTAAATGGGTCTATAAGAGAAAGCTTGGAGTCAATGGAGAGCTGGCAACCTATAAGGAATGCCTCGTGGCAAAAAGATTCACTCAGAGACAAGGCATTGACTATAAGGAAACCTTCTCGCCAGTCGCGATGCTGAAATCTATTAAGGTTCTGCTTGCTATATTTGTATATCTCAATTTTGAGATCTGGCAGATGGATGTAGAGACTGCATTCCTCAATGTAGAGATTGAGGAAGAGATATATATGCAACAGTCAGAGGGCTTTACATCCGAGATGAGCGAACACAAGTGTGTAAGCTCCAAAGGTCCATTTATAGATTAAAGCAGGCTTCCAAAAGCAGGAATAAATGGTTTGACACTGTCATACAAGAGTATGGATATGTGCAAAATGTTGAAGAGGCTTGTGTGTACAAGAAGGTTAGTGGAAGTGCGGTTACTTTTCTCATACTTTACGTTGATGATATTCTTTTGATGGGAAACAATATTGGAATGATGCAGTCGACTAAAGTATGGCTCTCTAAACAATTTTCCATGAAGGATATGGGAGAAGCATCCTACGCACTTGGTATGAAGATATACCGAGAGAGATCGAGTAGGCTGCTGGGACTCTCCCAATCCGCGTATATCGATTGCGTACTTAAGAGATTTAAGATGGAAGAATCCAAGAGAGGATTCTTGCCAATGGGACATGGGATTACACTTTCCAAGTCGATGTCTCCTAAGACTCGAGAAGAACGAGTAAGAACCTCCCACATACCTTATGCCTTTGCTATAGGTACTATAATGTACGCGATGATATGCACAAGACCCGATGTAGCATATGCATTGAGTGTGTGCAGCCGTTATCATGCTGATCCTAGTGAGAAGCACTAGAATGCATTAAGCGATCCTTAAGCACCTTAACAGGACTAAGGACATGTTTTTGATGTACGGACGTGGAAAATTCAAGTTAGAGGGATACACCGATTCGAGTTTCCAAATCGATGTGGACGACTCAAAATTGGTCTAGGGATTTGTCTATCTGCTTAATGGAGGAGCCGTCAGCTGGAAAAGTTCCAAGCAAGCAACTGTGGCGGACTCCACCACTGAAGCAGAATATATCGCAGCTTCAGACTGCAAAGGAAGGTGTTTGGATTAGGAACTTCATCCAAGAATTGGGCGTAGTTCCATCCGTTGTAGATGCAGTACCTTTGTACTGCGATAACAATGGGGCTCTTGCACAAGCAAAGGAGCCAAGGTCTCATAAAAAATCTAAGCACATACAGAGGCGATACCACTTGATCAGAGAAATCATTAGGAGAGGCGACGTTCGAGTGGAACGTGTGAACTCGGCAGAAAATGTGGCGGACCCGTCACCAAACCCTTAAGCCAAAAAGTATTTAAGGGACATCTAGGGAGAGTGGGCCTCAAGTACATGGGCAATTGGCACTAAGGAAAGTGGGAGATTTTTAGAGTTTATGCCCAGCGTACCAATTTTGGGCGCCATTCTATGTAATAATAACTCTAGCTGAACGGTGTTTTTTATATAAATAAAGTTAATCTTTTGGCATTCTTTATTAGTGTATATAGCTTGGTTTTAGCTTAGAATAAAGTCTCAAAGGATCACACATAGCTATGGGACATCATTGCGCATCGGGAATGGCAATGTGGAATATGTTTCCAAGGTTGTGATCCTTAAACATATGTTCCAAGTCATGAATGGGCTCGTCGAGATGAAGGGATATCGATGAGACCCAAAAGACTTGCTTATATGATGCATACTCTTAATAGAGTGTATCTCGTTCCATAGATATTGGCACGATGAAAGCCTATGCATGTATGAGGGTTCCTATTGCGGGAATAGGTATATTGAACAATGACATGCTAATACCTACCTAACGTGCTTGAATAGCAAGTGTACTAGTCGTGGTAGTAATAAAAGTGGACAAAATTAGTCCGGGTTGTCGAACCACGGAGACTTGGATTTTAGCTTTAGATTTTCAATAAAAGAAAGGACAAATAAAGTAAATTGCAAGAATTGATTGAATAAACAAAGGACAAAAGAGGAAACGAGCTTTAGACTGAAACTCACGTATGATAAAATGACTAAGGCATATGCTACAACCAAATCTACTCGTCAATATATATGAGTTACTCCTCGAATTATTAGACTCCTATTGCTTTGGTGAAAACTCCTTAATTAACTATTACCCGATGTCTCGGTTCATAATAATCCTATGATTAATTGACGGTTCTCTAAATATGTCTATCCGAGAATCTAACCAATAACCACGCATTTACGCTTTAGAATTTCCCCGGATAAATCCGGCTAACCGCACCCGGGAATCTCTACCTATTTCTAGGGGCAATTCCTCATTTGTTTTGGATGATGTGTTAATTCCCTTGAACCCTTAACCTATCTTCTCTCAAATGACTAGATTAGGCAAAATAGCAAGCATATGATGATCAAGCATATGATTGGAATAAAAGCATAAAATTAACACACAAAGCAATAGAAGAATTAATAGGAAAAATCACTTCATATATATTGACTCATAAATTTGGCCTTCACATGGCCTTAGTTCTACAAAATTAGCTCATCATCAATAGCTCAAGAAGATCTAGAACAATCATATACATAATTATGAACATAAACATGTAATGAAAGCAAATAAAACTCCCTAAGACTTGGTTGATGATGAATCCTAGCTTGGAACTTCAATCTCTAGCTTAATCCCGTTTCTTCTCCCTCCAAGATTGATGAATTTCGGCTCAAAATCCCAGAAAAATACCTTCCTTCCCCAGATTTTCGAACCCCTCCTTTTTCCTTTCATTTTTGGCCTTTATACCTTCAAAACCGCTATATCGGCGCCCCGGCGTGACCCAAATGGCGCCTAGGCGCGGTCCAGGTGGCCTAAGTGGCTTGGGGAAGAAGTTGACTTGCGTATAGGCGCAGATAAGGTGGCGCATAGGCGCCACAGTGCGAAGTCTTAACCGTTTTCTTATTTTTCAGCGCAGCAATCGTATTTTCTTCATAACGTTTTCCACGGACCTTGGATTTGGATGATTCAAGCTGCCACGTGAAGCCAAGACAGAGATCTACAATTTTCCAGAAGAAAACTTCTCCAAATTCGATTTCAAAAGATACTAAAATACTGTGTTTTTGTGCACTTTACGTGGATTACAGTGATTTTCCACCTTTACTCAATAAGCCCATAGATTATACACATATGTGGCATAAATCAAGCGATAAATGAATCTAAAACATAAACGTAAGGGCTTAAAAACACGTAAAAATGACTCTTATCAACCCCCTCACACTTATCAATTGCTCGACCTCAAGCAATAAGAATTTTAGGATATGGAAACATCATCAAACAAGGGAGAAACAAAAAGAAAACTACTAACTAACTCGCTTTCGGGGAGTAACCGGTTGCACTTAGCATGTGCAACAAGCCTTTAAACCTTTGAGTTACCTCAAGGATGAGTTATAGTCTCGTGAAGGTTTGCATATGATATACCCATAAAATCGAAGGATGTTATGTTCAAACCAACCGAGACAACTTGAAATAAGAACTATGATGCAATGGCACGAATCAAGTGACAATAAAGCTCAAAAATACGTACACAAATGAAGACAATGCTCATTCAACACCTAGAATTGAACCAATTTCCAAAGGGTGTAGTGGGATAAGATCTAGGGCATTATGATCAAAAGGCATCCCTACCATGCTCGGAAACATTCCCCATATGTACCAACTTTCGATAGATCATAAAGCTCATCGAATCATAGGAAACTTTAAGGTTAAATTGTGCTCACTTCTATTCACTTTACATTGACATTTCACGCTTTGAACGATTTAATCTTATAACGACATAAGGCCTCGTACGATGTTCTACCCCTTTAGATCTTCTTTGCCACCCATGTAACGGGCTTTGGGTCAACAACTCCCAAACCAGAGGGTTTTAGGGTGCTAAGTGTTAAGACACTCCTACGAACTTAATCACCCGAGTGGCTAAGGCCACGAAATAGAACGAGGTCTTTTATTCATCTCATTCCCGATTGGCTTGAGCAAAGCTCAAATTTGATCAACGAGTATAGTATATAGGCAATGGTGCTTTGATGATGGTGGTCCCAAGTGGCATACGAAAGGGTCTAGAAGGGGGGGGGTTGAATAGACCCTGAAGTCTTTTTTTTTGACTTCACAAAAACTTTCGTATCACTTTAGAAATTTGAACGCTTGGAAAAACTGAGCGCTTGGGTCAGACGCTTCAGAATAGTTAACTTAGACTTAGTGATTTCAGCAGTTTACCAAAGTAGGGCAACGCTTAGATCGCTTAATCAGGGTTAGCACAGTGGAAATAATGTTTAGCGTTCTTTTGGTTAAATTAGTCGCTTTGCAATTTTACTTGTTTTTTTCAGAATAATATGAAGTGAATAATATAAGACAATAAAATAAATAATACAATAATTTGTAAGGTTCACTGGGTGATGTAATCCCAGCTACGTCCTTCTTCTCCTTTTTCACTTGGAGGAAATTACTATGATGATTATCAAAGGATCACACAGAAACTTCTACACAATAGTAATGGATGAAAATGATCTTGGGCTCCTTGATCACACAGACTTCAGCACCAATGAAGATCGTCTTCTTCAAGCTTCTCTCACTCAGAAATGCTGCCTGAAAGTTTTCAACAACTTTTCTCACTCAGATGAAATGTTGAGGTTTATCACTTGGGTTTTGTTTGTTTTTAAAAAAGATCAAACAACTTGGAATATCTCAGTTGGAGTTTGGATTTCTTCTTTGGAAGATGTTTGAGATATTTGTGACTGTTTAAATGTAGATGGAAAGCTTGAAAAGTTTTGGCTATGAAATCTCTAAGCTTTTTCAGAAAGAATGTACGTAGGATTTTTGACAATAATTTCTCGTATATTCTTGATGTTGTTCTTTCTTTTTGATTTTCTGGAGTAAGGTATTTATAGGCAATTTCTTGGGATCTGTCCGTTGGACACATGTAGGAGCATGTCTTTCACGTAGCGCGTGTTTGTACCTAAAATCTGACATTCCTGAAAATTCGCTGGAACCGATTGGACGGGAGCAGCTAAAACTTTGAAAGTTCTGACAGTCTGGTCAAAAGGAGGCTTGTCCACAAGTCACAGTAGCTTATCACATTTAATGCTCTTATCAGGCATTTAATGCAATTTGAATTTATTTCCCGTTGGAAATAAATGCCCGTTGAATGATTGCATTTAAGTCCTTTATGACTTGAGGATTTATTTCAGGTGAATCTTCTTTAAGTCGCTCGAGTATTTGAACGCTTGATTCATGAATCCTGAACTGCGGTCTCTTAGCGTTTGACAGGCGCTAAGACGGAATCTTCATCTTCGGTTGATTTCAGACGCTGGTCTTCAACTTC
This sequence comes from Buddleja alternifolia, assembly GCA_019426215.1. NCBI lineage: Eukaryota > Viridiplantae > Streptophyta > Magnoliopsida > Lamiales > Scrophulariaceae > Buddleja > Buddleja alternifolia. The sequence continues at coordinate 21,722,493 of CM033402.1, forward strand.
TTTTCAAATAGACTCACCTAGAATTCTATAATTGATTCAATCGCTAAGACTTAGTCTAAAATCTATGAGGATAAAAATTACAAGCCTAAACAAAATTACAAACTCTTTAAACGCTTTATACAATGATCTATGAAAGCATAAACTTACATTTTATTTGGGGTCTAACATTGAATCCTATCTTGTCATCATCAAAACATCTAACATGAAATTCCTAACAATTTCCCCCTTTTTGATGATGTCAAGACCTTAACTCTTATAACTCTTTTATAGTTTAAGAGTTCAAAGAAAAGCCCAAAATAAAATAAGTTAGCGTTTGAAAGGTTAGTAATGTTAGATAAAGTTAGTTTGGCTTCAACAAGTTGTTTCAGCAATAAATCATTCATATGTATTGAAATGAAGCATACATGATTTATACTGAAAAGAATACGAAAGAAATAAAATACGCAAAAAAAAGAAAAACATTTATTTCTTCTGTCGCTTTGCTCTTTCTTCGCCTTGAAGAACTTCTAACGCTAGTTCTTTTAAGAGTCGATCAATGTCGATCATAGTTGTATGCTGGATTTCATCATAGTCATGCCTTCGGAGTCTGGCGCTTTCATTTAGCTCTAACAACCTTTCCGTCCAATTCCTTGGTGGAATGCCAAGTTCTCGAACCAGATCATAATATATATCTTTTTGACGGTCATTTGACGGTCTCCAATTCACAGGTCGTTGTAGCGGTCCGGCATAAGCATGAAATCCCATATTCTCTAAGAAGTCGGGGTCCAACTGGGGACGAGCGTATTTTCCGAGATAATACCTTGGTTTTCGTTTCTTGGATAGCATTCTCTTAATGCTTACCAGTTCATAGAACATCGAACGCCAATGTTTATTATCCGTCTTGGAAATCGCTTTGGTCTTTTCTTTACTTTCCCCCTTCTTGACTTCATCAAGGGACAATTTTAGATCAGCGACATCGCGGCGCAAAAGTCGAACTTCTTCGACTAGAAGAGCAAGCTGTTGAGCGACACTTTGAGCAACGGCATCGGACGAAGCGTGTCGGTCCGCATCAGCCGAAGCGCTCTGAGCAAGGTGACGATTGAATTCAGAGGAGAGCTCAGTGATAAGAGGGGACATGCTTTCCATGATAGCAATGGTGCTGGAATTTGAAGCTTTGGCAATGTCACGGCTTCGCGTATCAGACATTAAGCGAGTCTGTCTGGTAGCGGCTTCAGAAAGCTTGGAGCAGGAACCTTCGATGTGGTGAAGCGAGTTCCGTACAGCCTTTCTGAAATCTCGGGCCTCTAAGTCACTGTCGGAATCTGAATCCGAAGAAGGACGTTCTGGGGACGGGAGAAGTCCGTAAGAACTTGAAACTGCAGCCTTGCCTTTGGTTTTATCTCTTAGGAGAGGTTCTACAGGCGTTTGAGCAATTTCAGCGTGCACTTCTTCAATGGCGTGATCCAAGGTAGAATCAGCAATCGCTGGGGGCTCGACTACTGGGGCGCTAGAAGAATCTGGCAAGGAAGCCTCAGGGAGATGAGCGACTTCCGCAGTAGGAGCAGAATCTTCTTCCAGAATTTGGATTGAGGGAGGAGAAGGTTCTCGAATGCCAATAACCCAGAGGGGGCCAAGGGCTTCCATCACATGCCGGGGACTGATCAGGCTAGATTGCCGGATAAAGAATATAGCGTCTTCGTGCTCGTCAGTACTTAGTGCAAGTTGCACACCTTCTGGTAAAGCAATCCCTGAGGTATATGTGTTGAAAAAGTCCAAAATTAACGGCATGAACGCTTGAGCTGCTTCTTGGTCCACTGGCCTAATCAGCGAGATCATCTTGGCCACTTGAATATTGTGTTCACTGAAGAGCACAAGGTGGAGAGTATATCCTCGGAAATTGTTTAACCCTGAATAGTGATTGAAACTTGTATCCAATGCTTGGACATTTTCTATCACTGCTCTCATATCTCGGTGGAACTCAGCAAACTCAGCGTGTTCTGTTGAAGTGTCAACATGAATCTGACTCTGGCTTTGAAGAACTGGTTGTTTACTTGACGAAGCGTCTTCATTGAGGTCAGGGAAGATTCGTTGAACAAAGTTTGCACGAGGATGCAAAACGTAGCCTCCGCCCTGGCTGAATAAGGCGAGCTGCTGGCGAATGTAGGTTTCGATTGGCTGTCTGTATCGTGGCAAAGTGCTAACATTCCCGGCAATTATCTGACGCTGTTGAAGCAAAAAGGTGGCAAATCCTCGGCGTCTATATTCTATTCCAAAATTAAACAGGAATGGATATTTGACGAGTTCATCAAGGGTGTAGAAGTGAAGAACGAACTCTTCAGCCCATTTGGCTGTATCCATCATCCATCGTTTTCCAAGTTTGTTCGCTTTGTTTTGATCTTTTCTAGCGGCTAAGAATTTCTCAAAGCGTTCTGTTTCATCATCATAGTCTTCAGCCCATAATCTGGCAAGATATTCACGAGCCTCATCTTCAATCCACGAGTTGACCGGATTTGGGCGCTCCGCAACAAGCGAGCCTTTGCCTTTCTAGAGTTTGAGTGGATTTGGAGAGAGAGCGTTCTGGGGAGACTTGACAACGGAGGGGAGAGCAGAGTATCCTATCTTATTGAGATCTTCCTCATCAGGATTTTTGTTCCAATCACCCATGTGTGGGTTCTTGAAAACAATCTTGCTTTGGCGCAGAGGATAAAAAGACTCGTCCGAGCGACCTGTTAGAGTAAATCGCTGTTGATCAAAGTCAGCTCTATTGAACACTGGACGACGAATATACTCAAGGCGAGATTGAAGTCGCTCTAAGTCATATAGTCCTAGATTTGCAATACGCTCGAAAAACTCAAATTTCTTGGTATCGAACATATCGGGCCGATGGAGAGTAGTTTGAAAGTTGATTTCCAACTCGGCAAGCATTTGAGCGTCACGTTCTCTGGCAGCATAATAAAATTCGACATCTGGATGATATTCGTGTGAGAAGAAATCAATGACACGAGGAGGAGGTCCGGTTGGCGTAGGAACAAGGGCAATAGTTTCTGTTGGAATGGGGGCCACTTCTATCGACCGCTCAGCGTTTAAAGTTGCTTCACTCGCTGATGAGCTTTCATCGTTAGGAAGAACTTGGAATGCTTCTTTAGCAATATGCACGACAGTTGCCATGTCCATGTCTAGTTCAACTGGAATCTCCGAGAGAGGAGGGGCTTCAGCGATTGGTTCATCAGGAATTTCGTCATGAGCTCCGTCATGAGCTGAAACATGTAAGCGATTGAGAAAAGCAAGCAAAAATTCCTACTGAGTAGAAATTTACAAAGAAAATACTACATCGCTTACCCTGAGGATTGTCATCGACTGTCTTAGTCGCTTGATCTGTTTCTTGGACAAGTGCCTCAGGCTCCTGAACTTCTTCGTCGGGTTCTAAATCGATAAAAGAAGTTATTGGATCAGCACGAATAGGGATATTTAGTTCTTCAAGCGTGTTGAGAACATAATGAATATCTGCTTCACTTGGCGCTGAAAGAATTTGTTTTGTTTTTATCCTAGCGTTAGAGACTTAGGAAACTAACGAGGAAAGGATAGACTAATTTGCTTAGCAAATACTTACCCTGAACATTGGGAAGCCTTTTAGATGGAGAAACGTCTTGAGGATCTGAGCTGATTTCGGGAACAGCGTCAGAGACGGAAGCACTCGCTGACTCTCTAAGCGCTGGATTTGTGGGAGCGCTAGAAGATACTGCGGGAGTGGGAGTAAGAGTACGCCTTCGTGCAAGCGGTACTTCTTCTTCCACTGCTGTCTCTTCTTCCTCAGGAACGGAAAAGAAAAACGCTGGAGGAGGAGAGGGAGACTTAGGCGAGGGAGAAGGAGAAGGAATATTTTGTTTCTTTTTGGGTTCTGGCTTCTTCTTCTTTAGTTCAGGCTTTTGCTTCTTTGCGGGCTTGGATGGCTCAGCGACTTTGAGAATGAGCTTTCTCTTAGGTCGCTTGACCACCACTTCTTCTGATGATGATGATGATGACGAGGACGCTTGATCTTCATCATCACTGCGAACAACACGCTGATCTTTTGGAACCGCTGCTCCGCCAGGTTTCCGCGGGTTAAGAAGCTCGCTTATCATTTTCTTGCCATAAAACTTGGTCGCTGGGATCTTTTTCCCAGACGCTTGCGTATATCCGCTAGAGCAGAGAATACGACTTAGCAAAATCCCGTAAGGCTTGGGATTAACGGACTTAGCCATCGCTGCTTTGAAGCGATTGAACACGTAAAGAGACCAGTTAATTTTTAACTTAGTCAGGATGGCAACCATCATCTTGTATTGAATGTTAGTTACTTTATCGAACGTCCCTTTTCTGCATTCAATAATCTTTGAACATATGTCAGCGAGGATGACATATTCGCCTTTCATATCGTTCTTCTTGAAGTTGGGCTCATAGGCGTCGTGAACATCTTCTTTCTTTATCACGTCCCATACTTTGGTAGCATCGCCGAGATTTACACTTTCTACCTCAATGCCAGTATTAGGCAGACCAAGTAATGAAGAAATTAGAGAAGGAGTGAGGATAAAGGTCTCTTTTGCAGAAGGGAAGACGCAGGATATGGAGTTTCCGTCTGCAGAAATTTGACCATTGCAGAAAAAGTGGAGAGATTCTTCTTCAAAATAGTTGAATGTAGTAGTAAGCATGTCTTTCAAACCAGATTCTTGAACAAGTGGAAGAATTGTTCGAAGAGGGAAGTTCTGGTTATCATAGAGATAGTCCCAGTTAACCAAAAATCCGGCGTTAACTGTAACTGGTTTTGTTACTTTCTTGGAAGATTTTGAAACTTTGGGTGCCATTGCTGAAAGTTGAAGCTTTTGGAGAAAATTGAGAGATTTTTGCCTTTGGAGAGAAAAAGCTTTAACAGTAGGAGAGATTGGAAGTGATAAAGGTTTTCTGTAAAAGTCTTGGGGGTTTAAATAGAAGGTGAAAGTAACTCCTCAATTGACAGATGAATGACACGTGTTCAGAGGTTAATGACAAAAGGAATCTGAACCGTGTACATTTAAATTCGGATGTCAAAAAGTGTGGTAAAGTAGGGTACTATAACATTTTTCGGATCCGCGGTTAATTTGAAACGGTTTGAAAAAATTTGAAATTTTCAGCGTGATGTGCACGCGCCTGATAGTGTACTGACACTTACTCAGACTCATGCAATCACTGAACCGCCTCGGTTTAGATAGGAATCATAACCGTCAGTTTGATTTGATAGGCACGTGTGGGTAGTTGTCAAATCTGATCTTTTGGTCTTATCCACACGTTATTTTTAGCAATGAAAACTATGCATGAATTTTTGAAATTGAGTTACTTAGCGTTAAAGTGGGAATCCTTTCAACGCTGAAGTCTTTTCATAAAATATTTCAATAAGTGAATCAATCGCTTGGATTTATGAGAGACAACATTATTAGAGACTGATTTTGTCATGCATAATAGATAAGAGCTAGTGATCAATGCTTTAAGATTTTGAAAGTCATTTTTGATCACAGTCGCTTGATACATTGAAGTAAGTACAATTTTAGAGTTCCCCCTAAAGTTGATGACTCATTTCAAATTTTGATAAATGCTTTAGACACAAACAAAAAGAGGATTCCCCTTAAATTATATGCCTATTAAATATGATGCTTTATGCTTTAAGCGTTTAAATCGATCATACCTAATTCATTTCTCAAAGTGAGAAAGCGTTGTTCGTTGAGCGCTTTTGTGAAGATATCTGCCAGTTGTTTGTCAGTTCCAATAAAGTGCATGGAGATATCTTTCTTTTGAACATGGTCACGCAAGAAATGGTATCTAATGTCAATGTGTTTGGTTCGAGAATGAAGAACAGGATTTTGGGTCATAGCTAAAGCACTTTGGTTATCACAATGGATTGGGGTAGGACCTAGGATTATTCCATAATCTCTAAGTTGTTGCCTCATCCAAAGGATTTGTGCACAACAGCTTCCAGCGGCTACATATTCTGCCTCAGCGGTAGAAGTCGCTATGGATTGTTGTTTCTTACTATGCCATGAAACTAGTCGATCACCTAGAAATTGACATGTACCACTAGTACTTTTTCTATCTATTTTGCATCCTGCAAAATCTGCATCTGAATAACCAATTAGTTCAAAAGAAGAATCCTGTGAATACCATAAGCCCACATTTTGTGTGCCTTTTAGGTACTTAAGGATCTTCTTGGTAGCAATTAAGTGTGATTCTTTAGGATCAGATTGAAAACGTGCACACATGCATACTGAAAACATAATATCAGGTCTACTAGCGGTAAGATAAAGAAGTGATCCAATAATACCCCTATAGTTAGTGATATCAATTTTCTTCCCACTTTCATCTTTATCTAACTTAAGCGTCTGGCTCATTGGAATTTTTGAAGATGATGCATTTTCCATACCAAATTTCTTAATCATATCTCTAGTATATTTAGCTTGGTTTATAAATATTCCATTAGGGAGTTGCTTAACTTGTAATCCTAAGAAGAAAGTTAATTCACCCATCATGCTCATTTCAAATTGATCTTGCATCATTTTCGAAAATTTCTCACACAGTCGCTTATTAGTAGAACCAAATATAATATCATCAACATAGATTTGGACTAAGAGAATATCTTTATTATGGGTAATTTTAAATAACGTTGTGTCAACGCTGCCTTTTGAAAAGCCTTTACCTATAAGGAAGATAGAGAGAGTGTCATACCATGCTCTTGGTGCTTGTTTAAGGCCATAGAGTGCCTTATCCAGCTTGTAGACCATACTTTTGCCATGGTTGTTGATGAATCCTGGTGGTTGCTCCACATAGACTTCTTCTTGGAGTTTACCATTCAAGAATGCACTCTTCACGTCCATTTGGTATACTGTGAACTTGTTGAATGCGGCAAACGCTAGGAACATCCTAATTGCTTCAAGACGGGCTACTGGGGCATACGTTTCATCAAAGTCAATACCCTCTTCTTGACAATAACCCTGAGCGACTAATCTAGCTTTGTTTCTTATAACAATGCCATCTTCATCCATTTTGTTCCTAAAAACCCATCTTGTTCCAATAATTCCTTGGTGAGTTGGTCTTGGTACTAGCGTCCAAACCTTACTTCTTTCAAATTGGTTGAGCTCTTCTTGCATTGCTTCTACCCAACTTGAATCATTAAGCGCTTCATCCACTTTCTTTGGTTCCATTTGAGATAGGAAACTTGCGAACATGGCCTCATTAAATGTAGCGGACCTAGTTCTAACAGGTGCTTCAATATCTCCAATTACTAGCTCTGGTGGATGATCTCTAAGCCATTTACGGTCTGGTTGGAAAGGGTTAAGAGACTCTTGGTTGTTAATCGCTTGATTCTCATTTGTCTCTTGCGTAGACGCTGCATCATTCACAGTTCTAATCTGCTCTTGATGATCATTCTCTTCATGATCATCAGCGATTCTGACATTATCATTTTTGTTAACCTCACGAGCATCCTTTGGAGGAAGTACATGAATCCCATCATCCTCGTCATCACTATCATCCCTAAGGTTGATTTGCAATGCTTGTTGGGAGAGATCTTTAATTCCTACATCATCAGGATTAACCTTACTCGGTTCTTGGTTAGCATCATCAAACACAACATGAATGGATTCTTCAACCTTTGATTTGATCTTATTTAAGATGCGAAAACTCTTTCCATTCTTGGCATAGCCTAGAAAGATTCCCTCATCTGCTTTAGGATCAAATGTCTTTAGGCTGTGAGATCCATTGTTATGAATGAAACATTTTGAACCAAATACATGAAAGTATGAAACGTTAGGCTTACGTCCCTTCCACAACTCATATGGGGTCTTCTCATGTTGCTTGTTAATCATACACCGGTTCTGAGTGTAGCAAGCGGTGTTGATGGCTTCTGCCCAAAACCTTTGAGGCAGCTTGGACTCTGCTAACATCGTCCTTGCGGCTTCTTTAAGCGTTCTGTTCCGTCGCTCAGCAACTCCATTTTGTTGAGGTGTTCTAGGAGCAGAATACTCATGAAGTATTCCTAAATCTATACAAAACTTCTCAACAACTTGGTTAGTAAATTCAGTTCCTCTATCGCTTCTAATTCTTGTCACTTTTAGATCTTTTGAATTTTGCAATTGACGAATTAGCGCTGTGAGCTTGACACTGGTTTCATCTTTGGTTGCTAGAAATTCTACCCATGTATAACGAGAGAAATCATCAACTATTACTAGCGAGTACTTTTTGCCACTAACACTCATGATTTGAATAGGTCCAAACAAATCTAAATGCAATAGTTCAAGAACTCTAGAAGTAGATAGACATGGTTTCTTTTTGAAAGATGACTTAACTTGTTTACCCATTTGACATGCATCACATAAGCGATTCTTTTGAAAGGAACCTTTAGGTAATCCCTCTACAAGATTTAGCGATATTAACTGAGAGATTGCCTTGAAATTGAGGTGATTCATTTTTCTATGCCATAACCAACCTAATTCATTTTGACTTTTAGCAACAAAGCATGTGGGGTTGTTATCAACTGTAGAATCCCAATCTACTAAATACACATTGTTTGTTCTTTTTCCTCTTAATTTAGTAGACTTAGTCTTAGCGTCGTTAACATAGCAGAAGTCGCTTGAAAATTTTACTTCAAAGCCTTTATCACAAAATTGACTAATGCTTAACAGGTTATGCTTAAGACCCTCAACATAATAAACATCACTAATCATGATGTTCCCCCTATGCATGATACCTATACTTTTGTTTTACCTTTTGAGTTATCACCGAATATAACTTGAGGACCGTTGGTAGCTTGATAGTAGACTAGAAGATTCTTGGAACCAGTCATGTGTCTTGACGATCCACTATCGAAGTACCAAACTGAAGTATCGGTGCTGGCTCTAGGTACCTGCATTTAAAGGACAATTCTAATTCTTCTTAGGTACCCATGTTGTTTTGGGTCCTTCAGTGTTAGTAACCTTGGTTTGAATTAGAACTTTAGGAACCCATATTTGCCTGGTCTTCATTGCAGGAATACTGGCCTTCTTGGGTTTCACATTGTGCTGTGTGTGCTTTTTGGGTGTGTAATAATATCCTCGATTATAATAATAGTCATAATCATAGTCATAGTCATAATCATCATAGTATTGATGATACGATTTTGACTGTCTTGAATATTGACGCTGGTAAGTCCTTGGCGCTGGCTTGGGTTTTACTTTTAGTGCTTGACGCTTAGCGCTTGATTCACAGTGATTAGACTTGTCCTTGACTTTTTGAGCGTTTGGATGAGTTTGTCTTTGTGAGTCATTTGCCTTAACCTTACCCTTGCCTGAGTCAGCTTTGGCTTTCTCATTTGGCCTCGTACCATCGTTGCTAGGTTCACTTAGCGTTTGACTCTGTGAACTTTTCTCAACAAAGATAACACCCTTTCCTTTGTTGTTTGCCATACCATTGGATTTATTTGGTTGTTTACCGAATTTATTGAATCCTAAACCGGACTTTTCACCAAATAATCTAGTTACCTTAGACACATTATCCAACTTTCTAGAAGCTTTTGATAATGATGAGATAAGCTGCTCTGATTTAGCAAGTTTAGCGATCAAATCAGCTTCTCTTTTGATTATTATATCAAGATCGCCTTTTAACTGAATAACTTCACTCTCAAGTGATTTGTTCTTCTCAATGCACCGTTTCTGAACTTGCAACTCGGCTTTGAGTATTACTTTACACTTTTGAGCGACAGAATAATAGCGAGATCGTTTTGATATATTTTGGCGGCCTCTTGACAATCTTTATAATATTCTTTAACTTTGTCAAGTAATTCATCATAAGAGAGAGGATGATATAATTCATTGGTTACCTCTGGTAGCGAGTCGTCAGACGCTTCATCATCTCTTGCCATGAGACAAATCAGTGCTGAGTCGCTTGTAGGCTCATCATCACTACTTTCGTCTGATGATTCCAAATCCTCTTCAGGTGCGGAGAGTGGTTCAGATTCCGCTAGCAGACCTTGTTGGCGAAGGTTGCTCCTGAATTGGTTTCTATCCGCATAGTCTTGCCTTGAGGGCTTTGACACATTTGGATAAGGGCAATTTACCTGGTAGTGCCCTGGTTTCCTGCAATTATAACACAAATTAGTTTTCATCTTTTGTTCAGTAGTCAATCGCTTTGAGACTACTGGTATTGAGAGATTCTGAGTAGGGGATGGAGGCGCTTGGTATGGAACTGGCGCTACTAGTTAAGGTGCAGAGTACACTGGCGCTTGATACTGAGGCACTGGTGCTGGAGGGGGAGTTTGAAATGAATTCTGTCCAATAGGAGTTCTCTTCTCGTATCGTAGAAATTTCTTGAACTTCTTTACCAATAAGGCCATTTCCTTTTCTTCATTTGACTCAACCGGTTTGACCTCGATAACCGCTTTTCCCTTGTTTTTGGTGGTAGCGATTAAAGTTCCTGATTCAATCGCTGAAGTCGATGTGTCGCTGACTTCACCTAATTCGAACTCAAATGCCTTTAACTCTGAAAAGACATGCTCTGAGGTAAGTGTCTCCAATGTTTGTGATTCTCTCATAGCAACAGTCTTAATTAAATACTTGCTTGGAAGACTTCTGAAAATCTTGTTGACCATTTCCTTGTTGGTCAATTCCTTGTCTAATGACGCTAACTCGGTAATGAGCAAAGTAAACCTTGCGTCTAGTTGTTCTAGCGTCTCATTGGGCTGCATTTTGAAATGCTCGAATCTTTGCATGGCTATGGAGAGCTTGTTCTCCTTCATTTGTGCTGAACCTTCACACACAATAGCCAATTTATCCCATATTTCTTTGGATGTCTTACATTGCTTTATCTTGTTGAACAATGCATCGTTATCTCCTAACGCTGAGTAAAGTGCACTTCGTCCAACATTATCTAGATTCGCTCTTTTTCGATCATCTGGCGTCCAATCTAGTTTATTTTTCTCGACATATCCATCTGGAGTGGCTTCATCGGCTCCAGGTGCTCGAGTTCTTACTTGCATCATTTTGATGGGGCCATCTGTAATGACATCACACATTTCATTATCACATGAGCATAAGTATGCGAAAGCTCTAAGTTTCCACGAATCATAATTTGATTCTACCAACTTAGGCATTTTGTTAAAAGCCATAATGATATGTTTTGACAAAAAGATTTAAAGCGATTAAGTTTAGAAAGGTGGATCTAAACAAGCAGTTACGCTCGGAAACGCTTAGGTTTCTATTTTAACCGCTCTGATACCACTTGCTGGTCCCAAGTGGCATACGAAAGGGTCTAGAAGGGGGGGTTGAATAGACCCTGAAGTCTTTTTTTTTGACTTCACAAAAACTTTCGTATCACTTTAGAAATTTGAACGCTTGGAAAAACTGAGCGCTTGGATCAGACGCTTCAGAATAGTTAACTTAGACTTAGTGATTTCAGCAGTTTACCAAAGTAGGGCAACGCTTAGATCGCTTAATCAGGGTTAGCACAGCGGAAATAATGTTTAGCGTTCTTTTGGTTAAATTAGTCGCTTTGCAATTTTACTTGTCTTTTTCAGAATAATATGAAGTGAATAATATAAGACAATAAAATAAATGACACAATAATTTGTAAGGTTCACTGGGTGATGTAATCCCAGCTACGTCCTTCTTCTCCTTTTTCACTTGGAGGAAATTACTATGATGATTATCAAAGGATCACACAGAAACTTCTACACAATAGTAATGGATGAAAATGATCTTGGGCTCCTTGATCACACAGACTTGAGCACCAATGAAGATCGTCTTCTTCAAGCTTCTCTCACTCAGAAATGCTGCCTGAAAGTTTTCAACAACTTTTCTCACTCAGATGAAATGTTGAGGTTTATCACTTGGGTTTTGTTTGTTTTTAAAAAAGATCAAACAACTTGGAATATCTCAGTTGGAGTTTGGATTTCTTCTTTGGAAGATGTTTGAGATATTTGTGACTGTTTAAATGTAGATGGAAAGCTTGAAAAGTTTTGGCTATGAAATCTCTAAGCTTTTTCAGAAGGAATGTACGTAGGATTTTTGACAATAATTTCTCGTATATTCTTGATGTTGTTCCTTCTTTTTGATTTTCTGGAGTAAGGTATTTATAGGCAATTTCTTGGGATCTGTCTGTTGGACACATGTAGGAGCATGCCTTTCACGTAGCGCGTGTTTGTACCTAAAATCTGACATTCCTGAAAATTCGCTGGAACCGATTGGACGGGAGCAGCTAAAACTTTGAAAGTTCTGACAGTCTGGTCAAAAGGAGGCTTGTCCACAAGTCACAGTAGCTTATCACATTTAATGCTCTTATCAGGCATTTAATGCAATTTGAATTTATTTCCCGTTGGAAATAAATGCCCGTTGAATGATTGCATTTAAGTCCTTTATGACTTGAGGATTTATTTCAAGTGAATCATCTTTAAGTCGCTCGAGTATTTGAACGCTTGATTCATGAATCCTGAACTGCGGTCTCTTAGCGTTTGACAGGCGCTAAGACGGAATCTTCATCTTCGGTTGATTTCAGACGTTGGTCTTCAACTTCTTTTCAAATAGACTCACCTAGAATTCTATAATTGATTCAGTCGCTAAGACTTAGTCTAAAATCTATGAGGATAAAAATTACAAGCCTAAACAAAATTACAAACTCTTTAAACGCTTTATACAATGATCTATGAAAGCATAAACTTACATTTTATTTGGGGTCTAACATTGAATCCTATCTTGTCATCATCAAAACATCTAACATGAAATTCCTAACAGATGACCTCCAATACTCGTTGGCCTGGCCGAATTTTAGAGGTCATACCAATCTTATCTTAAACATTCATTCCACTAACACAATTATGAACCCCTAAGAAACTAATCATCTCAAAACAACATGAAAAATCTAGGTTAATATATCCGGGGGTGCTCCTCACATGTCTCGGAATGGGGAACACTTTTCAATCCCTCTACCTTCGACTTATGTGCAACGTGTATCATCTAAGGGAGATTAATTCTCAACTAAGGTTGAAATGAGCATAATCAAGATGTGTAATTTTTCATTTTAGACCATTAATAGAACATATAAGATATCATGCCATTGTCTCAAGTTCTCAAGTCTAATTGCACCAATTGGCAAGCTAATATCCTAGAACAAAATTTGGCCATGCTTGAGTTTTCTCAAAAATTTAAAACAACATACATGCAATCGAAACAATTCCCCCAAACTTGAGCTAAAAACAAGATCACACGACATATTGATACCGCCCCACACTTAAAGTCAACATTGCCCTCAATGTTGACACAATCATACATACTCAAAAGGGGAGTAAATGAGAGTACTTACAACAAGGGTGCTGAAAAGCAACCCTTAATCACGTGAGATCCGCTCCAAGCTCAAATCCTCAACGAAAGATTTTCCAAAGCAAAAATCAACTAATACATGTCATGTACTCACGATACAAACCATCAAGACTCAAAGAGAAGCATGCCAAAAGTGCATGCTTGAACATAGCATAAAGAAACAAACTAAACAAGACAAAAACGAAAGCAAAAAGAAAAGAAAACTTACAAACTTGGGTTGCCTCCCAAGAAGCGCTTTTTTATAGTCATTAGCTTGACTTTACCGAGTCGGCTCAAGGAGGATGACGTATGAATGCTTTGTTCAATCTCCAATCAAGAATGAAACTTGGCTTGGTTTTTGTGAGAAGTAGCTTGAGTAGGGACTAAGCAATCATCCACTCAAAAATTTGTTTAAAGTCCATTAACACCCTTATCATCCTTTCTTCCTCATGCATCAGGTAATGATATACACTATTCTCTAAGCCATGGACACTAGCTCTTTTTCCTTCACCCATTGAAGTGACAAACTTGAAGTTCATGATGTAGGACTCGGGGAGATTATTGGTTCTTCTTTCCTAAAAAAGCTCAACACTAAAAGGATCAAAAGCATCAATGCGTAAGGATAATGTAGAATCAACTGGATGCTTAGAAACCTCAAAGTTATCACAAATAACCATGTCATCTCCCACACTAGAGAACAACTTACCATCATGGACATTAATTACCTCTATACCAATGGAGAGGGGAGAAGGTAAAGAAACTTCAACCGGGTCAGAAGGTGTAGGAGTGGAAGGATCGGTGCTAGAAGTTTCTATCTCGAACGCTCGGGCATGGCTATCAGAAAGTTCAAGTGTGCTATATAGTAACCTTTTCAATTTTGCTACTATTTCAGACACTTGAATGTTAAACTCATCACACTCCGGCATTGAAAAAAAATGAAAAAATCAAAGCAAAACCAAGTATGTACAATAAAATCAAAAACTAAAATAAACAAGTCCCCGGCAACGGCGCCAAAAACTTGACACGCTAATACCTAACGTGCTTGAATAGCAAGTGTACTAGTCGTGGTAGTAATAAAAGTGGACAAAATAAATCCGGGTTGTCGAACCACCGAGACTTGGATTTTAGCTTTAGATTTTCAATAAAAGAAAGGACAAATAAAGTAAATTGCAAGAATTGATTGAATAAACGAAGGACAAAAGAGGAGACGAGCTTTAGACTGAAACTCACGTATGATAAAATGACTAAGGCACATGCTACAACCAAATCTACTCGTCAATATATATGAGTTACTCCTCAAATTATTAGACTCCTATTGCTTTGGTGAAAACTCCTTAGTTAACTATTACCCGATGTCTCGGCTCATAATAATCCTATGATTAATTGACGGTTCTCTAATTATGTCTATCCGAGAATCTAACCAATAACCACGCATTTAAGCTTTAGAATTTCCCCGGATAAATCCGGCTAACCGCACCCAAGAATCTCTACCTATTTCTACGGGAAATTCCTCATTTGTTTCGGATGATATGTTAATTCCCTTGAACCCTAACCTATCTTCTCTCGAATGACTAGATTAGGCAAGATAGCAAGCATATGATGATCAAGCATATGATTGGAATAAAAGCATAAAATTAACACACAAAGCAATAAGAGAATTAATAGGAAAAATCACTTCATATATATTGACTCATAAATTTGGCCTTCACATGGCCTTAGTTCTACAAAATTAGCTCATCATCAATAGCTCAAGAAGATCTAGAACAATCATATACATAATTATGAACATAAACATGTAATGAAAGCAAATAAAACTCCCTAAGACTTGGTTGATGATGAATCCTAGCTTGGAACTTCAATCTCTAGCATAATCCCCCTTCTTCTCCCTCCAAGATTGATGAATTTCGGCTCAAAATCCCAGAAAAATTCCTTCCTTCCCCAGATTTTCGAACCCCCCCCCCCCCACTTTTTCCTTTCATTTTTGGCGTTTATACCTTCAAAACCGCTGTATCGGCGCCCCGGCGTGACCCAAATGGTGCCTAGGCACGGTCCAAGTGGCCTAAGTGGCTTGGGGAAGAAGTTGACTTGCGCCTAGGCGTGGATTAGGTGGCGCCTACGCGCCACAATGCGAAGTCTTAACCATTTTCTTATTTTTCACCGCAGCAATCATGTTTTCTTCATAACGTTTTCCACGGACCTTGGATTTGGATGATTCAAGTTGCCACGTGAATCGAAGACGGAGATATACAACTTTCTAGAAGAAAACTTCCTCAAATTCGATTTCAAAATATACTGAAATACTGTGTTTTTGTGCACTTTACGTCGATTGCAGTGATTTTCCACCTTTAATCAATAAGCACATAGATTATACACATATGTGGCATAAATCAAGCGATAAATGAATCTAAAACATAAATGTAAGGGCTTAAAAACATGTAAAAATGACTCTTATCAAACAATCCCATGGATGTTCCATTAAATGGAATCCCAGGCGAATCTGGAACTTCCAGTGGACTTGTAGTATATGAGTAATCCGTATAACCTGAGGTTCCATTAGATTTCTTATGCACAATCGAACATGTCTTAATCTGTTACATGATTACTTAGATGATCACAAATGGGCAAAATCAGACATGGGCTGATTGTGTCTGAAGGCACGTGAGAATCAAGATGGGATCTATCTCTGACATTAGTCTTGTCAGTGAATCTCCTATGTTTACATAGCGAATCGACTAGAGGAATCTTCGGCCGAAGTATGATATCTACAGAGGCGTAGGGTTTCCTCGTTTAGATAGTCGAAAGTCGATCTCACCGTATTTGGGAGACATAGTTATTGAATTAATAAAGCTTCGACCTTAGCCACTGCTCTAGATTCAATCGGGGGATTAGATGGAAGGATCTTACTTATACAAGGATCAAGATCACGAAAGGCATATCTTTATATTCGTCTTTGTCTAGGTCTTCGTGGCCCGTTGCTAGACAGTAACCACGATTTGTAAGTGTCGAGAATTAATATGATGATTAATTCGAGATTTGATTAAATCAAAAGAATGATTTAATCTAGTACTTTCTATTTTAGAAAAGCACACTAGAACTTTGGGAAAGTATACTTACTACTAGATAGTAGACGAGCTTAAGGGGTCACACACTTAACTCGTGAGAGTCACTGCTTAAATGATGTGATTAAGCAATTTGAGGAAATTGAGGAAATTAGGAAAGTTGTTAGGAATTTCATGTTAGATGTTTTGATGATGACAAATAGGAATCTTGTTAGACCCCAAAGTTATGTATGCTTAAATTTCATAGATACTTATATGAGCATTTGAACATTAGAATTGTATAGGCTTTATTTTATCTTTTACTTTTGACATTCTTAGATCAAGAAGTCGGTTAGATTAAGTGTTTGATGCTTTCTGAGTGAGCTTATCAAGACTGCGAAATCTGAAGACTCCAAGCGTCCAAGAAATCAATAGTGAATGAAGTTTGAAGAAGTTCACTCTAAGCGCCTGACATGTTCTGAGTGAGGTGTCAAGTAACGAAGACTGAAGTTTCAAGCGTCTACACTTCTAAATAAAGTCTGAAGACTTTTCCCAAGCGTTTAAACATTAAATAGTCCTCCAGATTAAATTGAACTTTCAGTTCATGAATGAAGCGTCTATCAAATGACAAACATTCTCCTGAAGCGTCAGATCGAAAAGAGTTTAATGCAAATATTCTCAGTGCATTAAATGCCAACGGGCATTTAATTCAAATTGCATTAAATGCTGATAAGAGCATTAAATGTGATAAGCACTTTTAGACGTACGGAGAAGCCATCCTATTGGACTGTCAACAATTCAAAAACTACAGCACCAACTTTTGTGCAGCAAATTTTCAGGAAAAAGGACAAAAGTTGTTCACTTGCGACAGTGAGAGACACACGCCCTTGCATGTGTCAAACGGACACTTTTTCCAAGAATGCCTATAAATAGGACTTCAACAACAAGCCAAATACAGAGAACAATTATCAAGTCGAATTGTTGTTGCATTGAAATATCATTCCTTACAATCTCAGAAAAGCCAAACTTTCAAGAAATTATTCTCTTTGCTTTTCTTCCAATCCTGAGACAGTCAACTCAATATCTCAAACATTCTTTTTGAAGAAACTACTCTACTACTGAGATATTACAGTTGTTTGAACTTCATCAAAATCAAACAAACCTTTTTAGAAAAACCTCTATCCAAGCCTCGCGATCTGTGTGAAGTCGAAGTTGGATACTTGCCATATTTCTGGGTGAAAGAAGCAAGGGGATTGAAGTGATTTGGAGCAGAAATCTGTGTGATCAAGGAGCTCAAGTCATCGACATCCATCTCTCCCTAATTTGTAGAAGATTCTGTGTGATTCTTTGAGAATCATTTTAGTGGATTGCTTCCAAGTGTTCGAGGAGAAGAAGGACGTAGTTGGGATTACACCACCCAACGAACCTTACAAATATTGTGTCATTTACTTCTCAGTCAATTCTTTCATCTATCATATCATTGCATAAATTGATTAAGTAAAACACAATCAAAATTTAAGCAACTAAGAAACCTCTTGTGACGCTAAAGCTTTCAAAGAGAAGACTCCAAAAATCATTCCGCTGTGCTAACACTGATTAAAGAACTGAACGCTTAACCTACTTAGTTAAAGTATTCAGATCTTGAAGTCTGAGTTAACTTCCTAAAAATAGTCTTCATCAGACGCTTCGCCAAAGCGTCAATAATTTTTAAGTGAACGCTTAAGTCAAGCATTAGACACCTCAAGCGTCCAAAAATCTTTTAGTACGAAATTTTTGAAGTCGAAAAAGACTTCAGAGTCTATTCAACCCCCCCCCCCCCCCCCTTCTAAACCTTTTCGTATACCACTTGGGACCAACAAAAGTCTAGTCCTTTTCTAATAAGGAATATGAATTAATTGAGGCGATTCAATTAATTCGACTATTTTAATTAATCTTGTAAAATTGATTAAATTAGTGGACTTGATAGAGTCCAAGTATTTTATTTATTTGTGCTTGGCCCAAGTTAAATAAATAAGTCAATTGGAATAAGTGACATATATAAATTAATCGGGTTTTAATTATATGGGAATATTTAATTGATGAGTTTAGCCCATAATTAAATATGGAGTCAGGAATTAATTCTTGAACTCCAATTAAAGGATGATGGCCAAATTTTTTAGCCCCAAGGATGAGGGGTTCGAATTCTTGGTGAAGAAGAAAAGGGTTTTCTTCTTCTCCAAGTCTTGCAGTTAGATTAGGATTCTAGGACTCCTATTCTCTATATATTTGAGTGCAAGACTAAAACCCTAAGCCTCCTTTGAGTGTAAATTTCAAACCCTAGCTGAAAAAGAAGAGAGTTTTTTTTGTCATCCTTGAGCAAAAATCGGCCCCTCCCTTGTTCCAATACGATATCATTTTGTTCATGTGTTGAACTGAACGATTCACATATTCCATCTGATGTGTGTGGAAACAATCCATTGGGCCAAGCTGACAAGTTCATACCAAAGTAGGCCAAATAAGCTTAATAAATCAAGAAGAGGTAAGCCCAAACCCACTGTGACACAGCTGGAGGTGCCAGCTGTACGCGGAGCTGGTCCATGGAATATAAAAGAAAATGAAGATTTTTCAGAGACAAGATCCAATCAAGACATAATTAGAGATCAATCAACGTATTAATGAATATCCATTAGAGATATCAGTCAATGACTTACCAAAGCAAGCCAGCATGATCAAATCAAATCCAGGCCTTTTCTCGGAAAGATCCGACATGATATTTTGGACCTCAAGACTTACCTAAATTAGCCAGATCTGCAGAAGATAAATAAGGAAGGTTGTTAGCCCGATTTTACTTACTTTATTTAACCCAATGCCATTCAACTTGTATAAATACGCACATTTGATGATGAAAAAAGTTTCTACACGTTTTATGCCATATTATCTCTTACGTTTTACGCAATATAAGCTCTTTATTTACGCATTATATCTAATTATTATACTTAATTTCTCATATTAATATATAAATATTATTGGTGTGAATCGGACAAGCATCAATTGGCGCCGTCTGTGAGAAATTGAGTTCAAGACGTGAGGTAAATTTTAATTATTGTTATTTTCGTAATTTTCTTTTAACAAGTCTAATGGCAGAACAAGAAATGGGTGAAATACGAGAAGTCTTGGAGAACGGAGGTAAGAAAAAAGTAACATTTGATGCAAATGGAGGCAAGAATGCTCCTGAGACAACAACCAACCTTGCTAGACAACTAATTGGTGATCTGGGAGAGTCCCCGATAGACGAGGAGGTCAACATCCAGTCTGGACGGAAAGAAATTTCCTTACAGCCAGAAGGGCAAGCTATCCGGAGGGATACCCCCCCTGCCAATCACCTCGGTGTACCACCTGACGGCTGAACAATTGCAAAAAATCATAGACGATGTCGTCAAAATGGCGATGAAACGTCAAGATCTGCAAGATCTGGCAAATGGTGAAATGAATCTTATGACACCCACACCTGAAAAGGTGTGTATTGCAGGAAATGGAGGCCGCCATGGAGGTTTGGAGATCACCCCTGAAACAAGCCCTAGAAAAAGTGCTGGAAGGACGGAGTGCCTGGAGTAAGAAGGAAACCAGGAGGGAAGAGAGCCTCGCAGGAAATACCCTGCTCCAGAAGGACGCCAGATGCGTCGATCTGAAATCTAGGAGGAAGCAAATCAGGAGGGTTGGGGCCCATGGCCTCAACCTCCTCGGGAGAAATTCCAGGGAAAAGTTGCCCCTAAGGCAGGATGAATGGTGATCATCGCCGGCATCTTCAGCAAGGCAGGAAGGATGAAGGCAATCACCTTGATGAGGAGGCTAGTAATTATGAATTTGCTCATTCCCTATGGGGAAATCCTGAAAGACAAGCTAAGAACAAGGCTGCCCAAGACAAATTAGAGATCATGTCCAAGAGGATGGAAGAGATGGAAAGGCGAATGGCAGGAGGAAAGAGGCAAGTAGAAAGAAGAATCTCATTCACCGAGTCCATCATGATGAAAGACCTGCCACGGGACTTCAAGATTCATTCCATTGCCCCCTATGATGGTACATCTGATCCTGAGGATCATTTGTACACCTTTAGAAACTACGCCTTGCTGCACAGGTACTAGGATCCAATCAAGTGTAGAGTTTTTCTGACGACCTTGCCCAAGTCAGCCCAATTGTGGTTCAACCAGCTGCTCGAAGGATGCATCAGATCCTCCCAGGAATTCATTTCGCGATTCCTGCACCAATTTGCCAGCAGCAAAAGGCACGAGAAGATACCATTGAGCCTGTTTAACATAAAACAGAGAGGAGACGTGGCCCTCTGATCCTACATGAAATGCTTTAACGTAGCCACCCTAGAAGTTCCATCGGCGACGGCTGAGCTGAAATCCAGTGCCTTCACCCAGGGGCTGCGTGAGGGTGATTTATTCAAATCATTGACTAAAAAACCCGCTGAAGACTTCGATGACCTACTTAGCAGGGCTGAAAAGTACGTCAACATGGAGGATGCCCAGATGATAAGACGATCCAAGCAAAAGAAGGATAAGATAGAAGAAGAAAGTCGGAACGGGCAGCGTCGTGATGGACGAGGCAGGTGGCATATGCCAGTGCCTTTGCCTGCCCGGATTCCAGAGCGATCCCACTATCACCCGTTGTGAGGGGGTTTACAACAACAACTAATGGAGGTGGAAAATAAGAATATAGTACAATGGCCAGCCAGTTCTGGGAAGCAAACCCAGGGAGCCCCATGGGGTCTTTATTGCCGATTCCATAGAGAACGGGGGCACCACACAGACAACTGCAAAGAACTAGCCGAGGAGATTGAACATCTCAATAAATTAGAACACATGAAGGATTCTACAGCTAGCGACACTTACCAAGCAGGAGGTCATGCTGGAATTTCCTCATTCCGAGGGAGGGAAACACCCTGAAACAGAGGATGAGGTGGCCCAGGCCGATGGGCAGGAAGAGGGACAGGACGAGTTGGACCAGTAGGAAGAGGACATTTCCCTCAATAATTGGGAGCTGGACCTCAACTTGCAGGAGGAAATCAAGCGTCACAGACGACTCCCGCAGCTAATGATCCTAGTAAAGGAGTCATACACATGATATCCGGAGGATTGACCCCTCGACTTTCAAAGACAAGATTGAAGAAAAAAATTCGGGCGCTCGATCAAGCACCTGCATTCTTCCTTAATGTTAGCCAAAGTTATCCCAAAGGAGAGATCCGCTTCGGGCCAGAGAATGCTAAAACCGTGATGACACCCCATAATGATACAGTAGTCATCACGACCACCATCGCAAATTACAAGGTATAGCGCGTATTCATCGATAGCGGTAGCTCGATGGATATCATGTTCTACCAGGTGTACAAGCAGATGGATCTTGGAGTAGCTAGACCAGAGGCTGCAAGTACGCCTTTATATGGTTTCGCTGGAGAAGCCATTCAACCTATCGGACAAATCACGCTGCCAATGTCTCTGGGAGAGCCACCTAATCGCAAGACCAAACTGGTGAAATTTTTGGTGGTGGATACGCCATCGGCATACAATATAATAATCGGAAGACCCGCCCTAGTACTATTTGAGGCGGTAATTTCCATCCCACACATGAAGATCAAATTTCCTACACTTGAAGGAGTAGGAGAGGTAGCAGGGCATCAAAGCATGTCCCGAAAGTGCTACGTGGCCTCACTAAGAAAGGACGACAGGATGATAGAAGACAAGAAGCGTAAAATGACAAAGAGGAAGACCAGGGCAAGAGAGAAGCTGCCCATGTAGAGCCAGTGGGAGAACTCATGAGCATGGAAGTAGTACCCGGAGATGCCAAAAAGAAAGTCAGGATCGGTTCCCACCTGAGAGAGGAGCTAAAGACCGGGCTGATAAAAGTACTGCAAGAGCATGCTGATGTCTTCTCCTGGTCAGCCGATGACCTAGTAGGAATTGACCCTGCCATGATTCAACATCATCTCAATGTGTATCCTGAAGCTCAGCCAGTAATCCAGAAGAAAAGGCATTTTGGTCCTAAAAAGGACGCTGTCATCAAGGCCGAGCTGGAAAAGCTGATGAAGGCAGGCCATATTGCGGAGATACAATTTCCAAAATGGGTGTCCAATGTTGTTTTGATACCAAAAGGGGGAGCCAAGTGGAGAATGTGCATCGACTTCCGAGACCTCAACCTGGCATGTCCTAAGGACCACTACCCTTTACCAAGGATTGACCAGCTAGTTGATTCAATGGCTGGATTTGAGCTGCTGAGCACCATGGATGCACAAAGTGGGTACCATCAAATACCTCTAGACGAGGAGGACCAGAAAAGAGTAAGTTTTATAACCTCGTTTGGCACCTACTGCTACGTGGTTATGCCATTCAGGCTTAAAAATGCGGGAGCTACCTACCAGCATCTGGTTGATATGATGTTTCGTGACCAAATCGGTAAAAATATCGAGGTGTACGTAGATGACATGGTTGTAAAAAACTATGTTATGAATAATCACATAGAAGACCTACGGCAAACCTTTGAGATGCTAAGGAAATATAGGATGAAGCTAAATCCCGCGAAGTGCACGTTCGGAATTAAAGGAGGAAAATTCCTCGGTTACATGGTCACCGAAAAATGAATCGAGGTCAATCCCAAGAAGATAAAGGCCATTCAAGACATGAAGGAGCCGTGAGATGTCAACGAAGTCCAATGATTGAATGGACGCATTACGGCTTTAAGCCGTTCCATATCAAGATCGGCAAAGCGAACTTTGCCATTCTTCAAGATATTAAGGAAGGCTGAGGGTTTCAATTGGACGAAGGACTGTCAGTGCGCTTCAGGGAGCTAAAGGAGTACCTAAACCAAGTACCCTTGCTAACTAAGCCAGTAGTGGGAGAACCGCTGATATTATATATCTCGGTAGCCGAGCCAGCTGTTAGCACGGTATTAGTCAACGAAGATGAAAAGAGGGAGAAACAGGTGTATTACGTCAACAAGGTGCTCAGTGACACTGAGTCGTGGTACTCGGAGATCGAGAAAGTTGCTTTTACAATAGTGATTACGACAAGACAATTGAAGCCATATTTCCTAACCTACAGGATCATAGTTCGGACCAGCTAGCCATTGAAAACCGTGCTGGGAAAGGCGGGTACTTCAGGATGATTACTGAAGTGGGCTATAGAATTGGGAGAATTCAAAATCGAGTAAGTACAAGTCCTAGCTAACTTCGTCACGGAGATGACGAGACCCGATCAAAAAGAGGAAGAAAAAGAAAAAGTATGGCTATTGCATATAGATGGATCGCCACTTATACTGGAAGTAGGGCTGGGATTGTGTTGACAACTCCTGAGGGAGACCCACTCGAATACGCGATAAAATTTGTGTTTAAGGCTAGCAATAAAGGCCGGATATGAAGCTTTCATAATCGGGGTCAAAATAGCGATAAAAGGCGGAGCAAGGAACCTAATTATGTACTCCGATTCCCAACTGGTGACCAAACAAGTAGAAGGTGTCTATGAGGCAAAAGAAGAAATAATGGCAAACTACCTAAAAATAATTGAGACGCTGAAGAAAAGTTTGGATAAATTTGAGGTACACCAGATCCCTCGAGCTAAGAATACCAAAGCGGACTATCTATCTAAGCTAGGTAGTTTTGTGGCCGACTGCGATACCAGGCAGATTACCATACAAAGCTCAGCCAGAGTCAGCACGGAGGAAGAAATATTGAACATAGAAGAAGGAAAAGATTGGAGAACAAATATTATCGAATATCTTACAATGGGAGTACTTCCTGCGGATAAATATAATAGACAAAGGATGCTCATTCGTGCTGAACATTTTTCCATGATAGACGGAGTACTATACAAAAGAGGCTTCGTCCAACCTTACCTCAAGTGCATATCCATTAAGGAGGGAAAGTATATCCTAAGGGAGATCCATGAAGGATGCTGTGGCAGCCATATCGCATGAGGGGCTCTAGCTGGAAAGACATTACGAGCTGGGTATTTCTGGCGCAGCTTAAGAGGAGATGCCAATGAGTTAGTAAGGAGTTGTGAGCAATGCCAGAAGCATGCTAATCTTATACTCAAACCCGTAGAATTTTTGCATTCCCTAAGCGTCCCGTGTCCTTTTGCTCGATGGGGAATGGATATTGTAGGACAGTTTCTAGTAGCCAAGGCCTAGAAGAAGTTCCTGCTAGTAGTGGTGGACTATTTCAGCAAATGGGTAGAGGCCGAGGCATTAGCCCAAATCACAGAAGTACAAGTAATAAAATTCCTCTGGAAAAATATCATATGTCGTTTCGGTATACCAAGGGAGATCATAGCCGACAACAGGAGACAATTCAGCAGAGCCAGGCTGAAAAAGTGGTGCGAAGAGATGGGAATCCAGCAGCGTTTCAGCTCGGTGGCATACCCACAAACCAATGGACAAGTGGAAGTCACCAACCGCATACTGGTCTAAGGGCTGAAAACCCGGCTGGAAGAAGCGGGAGGTAGCTGGGTGGACGAGCTGCAATCCGTGCTGTGGTCCTACAGGACCACTCCAAAAACTACTACGGGAGAAAGCCCATTCCTACTAGTCTATGGAATTGAAGATGTAATACCACCTGAGATACGGGTGCCAACTCTTAGAATCCAAAACTTCGACGCCAACCAAAACGAAGCCAGGATGAGAGAAGAGTTAGACATGATCGAGGAAGGCCGGGAGATAGCATATGTCTGGGTAGAAGTATACAAACAATGCATTCCAAGATCACAAGCAGCAAAGGTGAAAACAAGATCCTTCCTAGTGGGTGATCTCGTGCTGAAAAGAGTAGACGCCACACATGCAGTGAAAAATTTAGGACCCAACTAGGATGGGCCATACAAGGTGACCAAAGTATTGAGAGAAGGAACTTATGAGCTAACAAATGGTGACGGAAAGACGTTACCCAGGCCTTAGAATATACAAAATCTGAAGAAATTTTATGTCAAGGCGTTGTAATTTCAAGTAGCTGTTTCAGCAAGAATGTTAACCTAATATGCAGGCGATAAAATGTGAAAACAGATAAGTATCAATAAAATTTATTTTTCTTGTTTATGTGTCTTTCTTTATGCGTGTTTTCCTTTAATATGGTAATGCTCCTCACAAATAATAACATGCATTCATATACTGCATTTGTATGGAAGTAAATGGGGCATTGGTGGACGAGCAGGTAGCCCTAGGATAGGAACATAAGGGATAATCCTGGATTGACATCCAGGCGATAAATTCGGATGCTCAATCCAAGGCCCCCTATACCATGCAGTTTGAAGAGGGTCTGTGAACCCATAAATGAAGTATGAGAATAATTTCTGGAGTGATAAGGCTAAGGATAGGATGGACACCGATCCATTCCGACTCCATGGAGAAATAAGGAAGGAGTGTGTGACTTCGGTCCACTTCTCAGGCTAGGTTTTAGACTTAGATCTATTTCGTTGGCTAGCACTAATAACGAAGTAGGTGGTGACTTAAACGAGGTGTGGATACATCTTAGAGGTGCGACGTTTGGAGCACTAATACCGGGGATATGACTGACGGGCGATTTTCTCCAAGAAATCATGTAGACTTGCACCACAGGGTTGAAAAGATCCAAATCGTTGCTGCGAGAATTTAATCAAAAGGTGAAAATTCTCGTAACCTTCTTTATAGCGTAATCGAGCACACCATTATTCCTGTTTCGGGTGGTTGTATGTTAATTTTAAATTTCCGCTGCCACGAGCCACCTGGGGAATAGAACCAACCCAACAGGATTATTTGTCTTTCGAGGGAAATTCTCGGCTCCTCCAAAAATAGCTTGAGGTCTCTGCTGATTCACATAGTTGACCTAGTAATGGCCTCTGGCTCAACTCCTTCTCCAACCTCTTTAACTGCTGCCACCTTCTTTGGTGCAGGTGTGATCTCATCCTCCTCCTCGGGGTATAACTCATCCTCCTGAGCTAATTGCTTTATTTTCTCCGAGACGGATTTATTATCAAGACCCAAAAAGTCTCCCCCTGCTCCAGCATTGAGTCGATGTCTAATCCTAGACCTTACTCCATTGTAAAAGTGTTGTACCAATTCATCTTGAGTAAAATTATGGTCCGGACACTCCTAATCATTCCTTTATACCTATCCCACCCATTTGCTAACGACTCATTCTTTCTTTTCCTAAACCCTTTAATGTTACTATGAAGCTCATTCATTCTTGAAGGTGGGAAAAATTTATTTAAAAATTCTTCAACGAGCTCTCCCCAAGTGGTGATTGACTGTGAGGGTA
This sequence comes from Buddleja alternifolia, assembly GCA_019426215.1. Classification (NCBI taxonomy): domain Eukaryota; kingdom Viridiplantae; phylum Streptophyta; class Magnoliopsida; order Lamiales; family Scrophulariaceae; genus Buddleja; species Buddleja alternifolia. Next base: position 21,749,087 of record CM033402.1, read on the forward strand.
AGGATTTATACCAAGAAGTGGCTTTATCTTTGAGTGTGAAGTGAAACAACCTAAGTCGAAGAGCATCTAGGTCTCTGGGATTAAATTGCATGGTCGAAAAAACGTTTTCAAAATTTTGCAAGTGATCATGTGGGGACTCTCTGCTTTCTCCATAAAAAGGGTAGCTTTGTGCCATACTAAAGAGATGTGATGGAATGTGAAAATTTGGTGAGTGAAAAGGCGGTATGACAACAAGATTAGGTAAAGTGTGTACCCTAAGTGGTTGAATACAATGAATAGATGGTAATTGAGATGGTGTTGCTGACTGCATTGCTTGTAGAATATATTTTGAGCCATACCAATTCTCTAGAAGATTCATATCTGGAAATTTGGCTGCCATGGCTCATCTTCGTTGGTTTGCTCGGAATGTTCGTTCGATTTCTGGATCAAATTCTTCTAGATCTCCGTCATGAGATTGGGTCATAAACCTGAAAATGATATCAACCGAAAAGGTAAAATAAAGATAGAATTTAAACGAAAAATAAGAAAAGCTTGAATTGAAATAACTATGCTAAACAGACAAATCCCCGGCAACGGCGCCAAAAACTTGATGTACGAAAACTCAATCGTGTATTTAACAGCAAGAGGACTGATCGTGTGTAGTAATAGAGTGGACAATTAAGTCCGGAATGTCAAACCTACAGAGATTTGTGTTATAGCAAAAATAGTAAATTAACTCAAGCAATTGTAAACTTAAAGAGAAATAAATCATAAACTATCTAAATAATAATTAAAATATGTGAAAACCAATGAATAAAAACAACTACGACACATGCATCGACACAAATTAATCAATTCTCATTATATTAGTATTCTCGTATTTCAGACAAATATTGCTAAGGTGGAAAACTCCTTAATATTATTACCACGCGGATCCCTCGCTCATGATAACCTACACTAGATTGGTTGTAGCAATCTCTACGGCATGCATTAAGAACTAGAATTTTTCCCAAATTTATTCAGATTTATCCCTCCTAATAAACTCGTCTAATAGCATCTGGAGTATGTAGCTATCCCTAGTATCAATTAACTTAGAAGATGCTATGAATCCCTCTTGCACCTTAATCTCCTTTTTCCCGAACATATAAATTAAGCATTAAATCTTAAATATGTTGGCCAGACACACCAAGCATTGAGAAAAAGATTATAACACAAAGAAATATAAATCATTCATACAAGAAATACTTTTATAATTCAAAAATCATAATTCGGCCTAAGTATGGCCTTAGTCTACAAATTTAGCTACTCATAATTATATGAAAAACAACTAAAATATTCATGAAAGTAAAAAACAAATAATATAAACTCCCTATGACTATGTAAATCTTCTTCTTCCTTCAATCTTCCTCTACTTCTATGGAGAATTACAAAGTATAAAACCCTAGTCTAACTCTCTGTGAAATAGATGGAATATTGCTGAAGAACAGCTTTGAAAAAGGCTCCTCCTAAACCCTACTGCATCACTTATATTTATAGGCGTGGTTTGAGAAGAGTTCGTGTAATTGTAGAATTTGGAAATTTCCAAAACTGTTCCGCCGACTCTAACGTTAGAATGTTAATGTCCCTGGCATCCGTGCGTAACATCTTTTCACGTTCGGGCGTTAGCTCTCTCAACTTTTGGGCGTAAACTCTCTCAACGTTCGAATGTTAGTTTCTTCAGCTTTCTGCTCTGAAACTCCTTCTTTCTGCCGATGTCATCCTTTTTGTCTCCAATGTTATGATTTATACCTGAATACTCAAAATAGACATATTACACGCATATGTGGTATAAAATCATACTAAGTTCTATGAAAATCATACAACTAAAGGATTATAAAACGCGTAATTATTTACTCTATCAAACTAGTGTTCGAACATGAGACATCACAACGTCCGAACGTGAAGGCGTGCAATGACCAAATGTTGAGAGATGTTATGCACGGATGCTAGGGAGATTAATGTTCTAAAAAGTTGGAGTCGAAGGCACAGTTTTGGAAATTTCCAAATTCTACACTTACACGGACTCTTCTCAAACCATGCCTATAAATATAAGTGATGCAGTAGGGTTTAGAGTGCAACCTTTTTTCAGTGTTCCTCTCCAACAATATTCTGTTATTTTCATAGAGAGTTAGACTAGGGTTTTATCTTTTGTAATTCTCCATAGAAGTAGAGGAAGATTGAAGGATGAGAAAATTTTCTACACAAGTCATAGGGAGTTTCTATTCTTTGTTTCTTACTTTCATGAATATTTTAGTTGTTTTTCATATCATTATGAGTAGCTAAATTTGTAGACTAAGGTCATGCTTAGGCCAAATTATGATTTTTGAGTTATTAAAGTATTTCTTGTATGAATGATTTATATTGCTTTATGTTATAATCTTATTCTCATTGCTTAATGTGTCTGGCCAACATATTTAAGATCTAATGCTTAATTTATCTATTTGGGAAAAAGTGAATTAAGGTGCAAGGGGGATTCATAACATCTTCTAAGTTAGTTAATGCTAGGGATAGCTACATACTCCGGATGTTGTTAGCCGAGTTTGTTTGGAAGGATAAATCTGAATAAATTTGGGGAAAGTTCTAATTCTTAATGCATGCAGTAGAGATTGCTACAACCCAATTTAGTGTAGGTTACCATGAGTGAGGGATCTGTGTGATAATAATATTAAGAAACTTTCCACCTTAACAATATTTATCTGAAATACAAGAATACAAATATAATGAGAATTGATTAATTTGTGTCAATGCATGTGTCTTAGTTGTTTTTATTCCTTGGTTTTTCTCATCTTTTAGTTATTGTTTTTAGTAGTTTATGATTTAATTATCTTTAAGTTTACAATTGCTTGATTTAATTTACTATTTTCGCCATAACACAAATCTCTGTGGGTTCGACTTTCTCGACTTAATTGTACACTCTTTTACTACACACGATCAGTCCTCTTGCTGTTAAATACATGATTGGGTTTTCATGCATCAAGTTTTTGGCGCTGTTGCAGGGGATTTGTCTGTTTTAGCATAGCTATTTTAATTCAAGCTTTTCTTGTTTTTAGTTTTAATTCTACCTTTGTTTTACCTTTTCGTTTAATATCTTTTTCAAGTTTATGACCTGATCTTGTGACGGAGATCTTGAGAAATTTGATCCAGAAATCAAACGAACTATCCGAGCAAACCGACGGAGACGAGCCATGGCAACCGAATTTCTAGACACGAATATTCTGGAAAATCATGAATGAATCCAAAATATTCTACAAGCAATGCAGCCGGCATCACTAGCTCAGTACCCATCTGTTTGCGGTAGTCAACCACCTAGGATACACACTTTGCCTGGTCCTGTTGTCATACCACCTTTTCACTCACCAAATTTTCACATCGCATCACATCTTTTTACTATAGGACAAAGCGACCCTTTTTATGGAGAAAACAGTGCGTCACCACATGATCACATGGAAAATTTTGAAAACGTTTTGTTAACCATGCAATTTAATCCCAGAGACTTAGATGCTATTTGACTTAGGTTGTTTCACTTCATACTCAAGGATAAAGCCACTTTCTGGTATAAATCCTTTCCCTCACAGTCAATCACCACTTGGGGAGAGCTCGTTGAAGAATTTTTAAATAAATTTTCCCCACCTTCAAGAATTAACAAGCTTCGTAGTAACATTAAAGGGTTTTGACAAATAAAACTGAGTCGTTAGCAAATGGGTGGGATAGGTATAAAGGAATGATTCAGAAGTGTCCTGACCACAATTTTACTCCAGATGAATTGGTACAACACTTTAATAATGGGGTAAGGTCTAGGATTAGGCACTGACTCAATGCTGGAGCCGGGGGTGACCTGTTAGGTCTTGATAATAAATCTGTCTGGGAGAAAATAGAGCAATTAGCTCAGGAGGATGAGTTATACCCCGAGGAGGAAAATGAGATCATACCTGCACCAAAGAAGTTGGCAGCAGTTAAAGAGGTTGGAGAAGAGTTGAGCCAGAGACCACCACAGAGGTCAACTATGTGAATCCGAAAAGACCTCAAGCTATTTTTGGAAGAGCCGAAATTTTCTTCAAAAGCCAAATAATCCACCATATGGAAATCCAGGAGCATACCAAGCACCTCGACCACCGTTTCAGTCCAACAATTACCAGCGACAAGTGCAATTTCAGCAAGGTCAAGGGAGACCTATGAACACTGATGATAGGCTCGATGCACACATTCGCAAGTCGGATGAATCTTTTAAAGAACTGCACTTGATGCTTAAAGATGTTGTTACGGGAATGAAGGAGATGCAACATCACATAGGGAAACTTTCAAATAGACTTCTAGGGAGAAACACGGGTACATTACCGAGTGACACTGAGAAAAACCCAAAGGAACAGTGTTTCGCAATAACGCTCAGAAGTGGGAAGGAAGTGAAAAATGCGTACAACACTCCCGAATGTGAATCTTGCACGTTCGAACATCCTCTAACATTCCAAAGGCAGAGGATACTCCACTTCAAACGTCTGAACGTGAAGGAGTTAACGTTCAAACGTTGAATCCTCAACGTCCGAATGTGGACACCTCTAACGATCGAACGTCCAAGGCAGTGAATAAGTCCACTGTTACTGATCCCTGTCCCCCTATTTAAGTGTGTTTTCCCTTTCCCTTACCTCAGAAGATTAAAAAGAATGAACATGATAAAAGTTTCCTTCGCATTCTTAAGAGTATGAGAGAAATGCGCATTAACATTCCTATTGTAGATGTTATTTTGCAGATGCCAAACTTTGCTAAACTTTTCAAGGAAATCCTATCAAACAAATAGAAGTGGGAATACGTAGGTACTGTCTGCCTAACCGAAGCATGTTTAGCAGCTGTGGTGAACAATATGCCAAAAAAATGCAAGGATCCGCGTAGTCTATCCATTCCATACACTATTGGGGACATGAAGTTCGACAGAGTTCTTTGTGATTCCGAGGCCGGGATCAATTTGATACGTTATGCACTCTTTCAGAAGTTATACCTTGGAGAGACAAAAACCACTACTATGCAGTTGCAGCTCGCAGATAAATCTGTCAAGAATCCTATTGGGGTGATTGAAAATGTCATAGTTAAAGTCAAAAATTTCTACTTTTTAGTCGACTTTGTGGTTCTTGAAATAGAGAAAGACCGCAGCTAAAGCCACGCTAGACCTGGCGCATGGTAAGCTTACATTAAATATAGGGGATAAGATAAGAAGGTAACTTTGAATGCTTATCGAAGTTTTAAGCATGAATTTTCTGAAATACTTGTTCTATACTAGATGCTTTTGATCCTTTAGAGAATAAAGTTTTGCAGGAACATTCGTCTGATGACCCGGGAAGTCAAGGAAGTGAAGAAGATATGAGTGCTGATGAGATTGGAAACCTTGATACGATGGAACAAGTGGTCGTCACTATACCCACGAAATTGCAACATGGTGAACCAACTAATGGGCGATTAAACAAGGATTCTAGTCCACTCCATGATCAGGAGACTTAGGCCGACTCTGCAAAGTCAAGCTAATGACTTCAAAGAAGCACTTCTCGGGAGACAACCAGAGCTATTTTTTTTTTATTTTGTTATTTTTTAGCTTCGTTAAGTTTCGCTTTGTTTGTTTTGATCTTGTGTTTTGTTTCTGTGCAAAAAAGAGGTAGAATTTGGAAGAAATCTTCAGACAGCATGCTCGAACGTGTGGCATGGGATGCCGAACGTGAAGAGTTTAACGTTCGAGCATGGGGTTTTACGAGAAATTTTGTTCACGACAACAACACGCCCGAACGTGCCATGTTTCCACGTTCGAACATGGATCCCGTCAGAAAAGAAGGAAAAAGTAGAGAAATCATCACTTACTGATTTAAAAGCCCATATCATTCAAAGCACCCTATTCCCCAAGATACTCGCGCCAAATATATCTTACCTTCCACAATCAAACTCTGAAATCATAACACATCCATAAAACCCTTCCATAACATCAAAACCTTCCATCCTTATCCATACCTATTTCATATAAAATTCTTTTCACAAAAGGAATTCCTCCATATAATCCCATCTATCACAACCCATAAATACTTGACACGGCAAATTCCTAGCAAGAGAACTAGATCGTGTAAGTAGTAAAGTGGATGTTCAAGTCCGAGGTTATCGTATCCGCAGGGACAACTATAATCTAAGTACCAAGACTACTGTATTACCCAATTCTAAGTTAGATCGGTCGATAAAAGGTTTGATTTAAACTAATTTAACTAAGTTAAGCACTAAAATAAGTTATAACCAAATAAGTGGAAGAAACGATAGAAGAGAAGCGATTAAGGCACATGGTTCAACCATTTATGTATTTCGATTGTGATTAAGGTTCTATTGGATTATTAGATGGATTTAGCCAAGGCGAAATTCCCTAACATACGTACTACCCAATCTCTTGGCATAGCAACCCTACCTTAGTTAACGATTTCCTATATATCTCTATATGAAAATCCGGCTTAACAAAGATGCATTTAAGGTCTAAGAATTCCCCATGTGAATGGAAAGCCACCTAAAGAAACCAAGTCTATCTCTAGTCGGTTTAACTATAGGGTATTCAATGTTTATATCTTCCCTAGGTTATTATCTCTCGATCTCTAACCTAGGCATTTTATCGAACACTTGGTGATCAAACAAGCAAAGCATGGAGCTCAACTATTGAATACATAGCCAAAACCAACATTAATCCAATAAATGCCAAAACAACAACAATCAAAATAACATAAACGGCCTAGCCACGGCCTTAATCAAATGCGTTTAGCTCATGTTCATGTCACAAATATGGATTTGAATCATACAAGTCATTGTAAAGAGTTGGACAAGTTTATGAAATAAAGATATAACAACTCCCGAATAACCGTGATGAAGTGGATCCCTCGATGAAATCTCCGTCGTCTTGTGAATCCGGGCTTTCAAAGAGATGTTGTGGCCTTCTATCTTCTCTCCAAGGTGTTTCTCTCCTATTTTTCTTGTTTGGCAGCTCTCAAGTGTATATCTTTGTAGAAATGACCTGAATGGTCTATTTATAGACAAGTCTGCCGCCTCGAACGCCGCGGTGTTCCATTCTGCTTATCATCGCCGCGGCGTTGAGTGGTGAACGCCGCGGCGTTCCCCTGCTGCTCCGTCCAGTTTTGGTAAAATATGTATAACTTTCTCTACCAATGTCAGAATAAGCTGATTCAAGTTGCTATAGAATCCTAAAACAAATATCTACAACTCCATCGTAAGACGTCTCTTCCGATGACGTTTTCACCTCCTTCCTTACATATCTGATATTTGTCTTCAACATAAGAAATGTACATTTTCCTCTTATCTTTCCATTGGTATAAGAAGTGTGTAATTTGGACATGGGTAGAGAAATCTATTCCATAAACTCTAGAACTGCGCAGACAGTTTGTATCTTTATGCATGATTTACCTTCAATCCTTGTTCTTTTCCTCCAAATGTTATGTTATTCTATAAAATATGAGAAAACAAGGGTCAAAGCATCATATGTGATCAAATTATCAAGGAAACAATCAAAACTAAGTCGATAAACGGGGGAAAACTAGTGTAAAAATAACATATATCAATACTCATACCAAATACAACCCATTACATAATTTTTCACAGAAATCGATTTCATAGCAGCAGTAGCTCAAGGGTTTAGTATTCAACACGACAAAAGAATATAAGAATAAGAAGTCAACAATACTCTACGTGACGCACACCCGAACGTGAGACCATCCAATGTTCAAACGCCGGTCTCTGGGCATGAGGTCAATTTTTGCGTTACAGCACTGTAACTGATTGGCTTAATCCCTTCTTGATTCAATACTTGTTATAGCCGTGTGGGGCTTTTTCTGGTGATATTGTGTATTTTGGTATTGGTATTGGCTATTGTGGTTTGGTGATTAAATTGAGCTGAGGTGCGATTGTAGTGAACGAGTTTGGGGGGAAAAGTTGGTGTAGCGTTTATTCAATGGCTAGATTAAGATACAAAAATTTGTGTCGAGGGGAGAGTTCGGGAGTGAACAAAGGAAAAGGTATTAAACAAGAGGCAAACACTCCAAGAAAAGAAGATACTATCAAACAATTTTGCAAGAGACTTGATGGATTTGAGCTTCAACAAAGAAAGATCTATAGGAGTAAAGAAGATGTTTGTGCTCGCCACAAGGCAACACTTATTCTTATCATAATTTGTTACTACTCCGAGGATGATCATACGTGCTTGGATGAAAGAGTTCTATGCTAGTAGTGCAAGCACGGAGTTGAGAGAAAATTTGCAAAACGGGGTATATAAGGTGATGGTAAGAGATAAGGAAGTGGATTTTTTGAAGGCAAAGATGAATGAATATATGAACCTTTTCGTGCCTTCTAAGTGTGCCTATGAGACATTGGTGGAGCAAGATGAGTCTAATACCTTAGATTGGGAGATGGTCTTGAAAGAAATTGCAACTGAAGGAGCAACGTTTTGTGACAACAAAAGAGAGATACTACCTAGGGATTTGAAATCGGAGGGGTTCTTTTGGTTCGAGTTCATTAGGTATTGTATTGTGCCTACTAGTAACCGGTCTTTGGTTAACAAGGAGAAAGCCCTTCTTATTTATTGCATTATGACTTTGAAAAGGGTAGATTGGGCTCAAATCATCTTCGATACTCTATTGGTTCAAGTAAGGAGGATGGGGAGTGAGATGGCTAATCCATGCCTTACTAAAAAGATTTCATTGATATTCCCATCTTTGATTAGTATACTATGTCTCAAGCAAGGAGTGATGAGGGATTCGAAAGACCGGGAGTGGATATCGCCTTTAGGGAGGAGAAGCAAGATAAGACCCCGATGCGTAGATTTACCCGCGAGAGGGGCGAGAGTTTGAAGAAGACCTCCACACCTATTTCCCTTTCTACTATCGCACATGATCTTAAAAAAACAAGGAAATAAAAAAAGGGACTTAGGGCGACATAATCCACTATTATGGCAAACATGAGGATGATGGCTCACTACCAAAGGGATTGGGCCCTTGCCATGGATTGTTCGTTGAGAAGGCCTTATTTCCCGTATGCACCCATTCCCACCTTTCACCATTTGCTCATTGTTGATGAGAGTGATGATGACACCACCGATGATGATGGGGTTCCCGTATCCTCCCCGACGGGGTTGCGGTCTTGATTGCTTTGTATCCTACCTTTTTAGTTTTTTTCTTTTTTTTTATTTTTTTTCTTTTCGGTTTTTTTTAGTTTTTAGTTAGTTTTTTTTTCTTTGTCTTATGTTGTTTCTTGTGATGCATGCACTTTTGGCATGTATATTTCTTATGCTTGATGGTTTGAAGAGTTGAAGTGTTAGATACGATGCATATTTGGAGCCATGATTGGAGATGCTTATTTTACTCGAGAGGAGGAGAAGCTTTGTGAGGATGCATTGGAAGTTTAAGGATGTTTTTCAACATCCTTGGTTTTAAGTGTTCTTTTACCTTAGTGTATGCTTGTTATAACAACAATGGGGACAATGTTGGATTTGAGTTTGGGGGTAGAAAAGTACTTATTTTGAACTTTGAAAATGCAATCCTGATTTTTAGCTTCAGTTTGGGAGAAAGTTTGTATGATATCATATTTAAATGCTTCTTTGTTGAGAAGAAAAATCAAGTACGAAAATTGTTTAGTCCTTCCAATTGATGCATTGAAATTGATTGACTTGGAAAAATGACATGATTTCTTGATATAATTTGAATTTAATGGACATATATATCTATGAAATTGCTCGTGGAGACCCTAGACTTAGATTGATTTCTTAGATGATTAACAATGCACAATAAGTCGAGTGGAGAAGAGTTGGGAGGATAACCATCTTGAGAGACTTAGGGAGTTTTTCCCAAAAATATTAACTTAGATTTTTCATAAGGTTATAAGTTGATTAGAATTTTGTATGCTAAACAATGAATTAAAAATGTTGAATTTTGGTATGACCAAAAGTAGTCATGCTAATATGTATTGGAGGTGAGAGTTTCATGCCTATATACTATAATACTATTATGCTAATTTGAGCTTTACTCAAGCCAAAAAGAAGTGAATTGTTTAAAAGATCTAGTTTTATTTCGTGGTCTTTGACACTCGAGTGAGTAAATCCATAGGAGTGTCTCTACACTTAATGCCTGGGAGTCATTGATCTAAAGCTTGATACATGGATGACAAAGAAAGCCCAAGGGAATAAAACATTACATATGATCTAGCCTTAATGAAGTTAATTGGGAAGTTTCATATGAATTGAAAGTTTGAATGTTTGAGATAATGACATTTAAACGGCTATAAGATTGTCTATGATTCTTGTGCTTTGATAGGTATGAGATTAATGTCCAAAAATTGGTAAGGATGCCTCTCGACTATAATACCTTAGATTTTTTTTCACTACACCCTATGGAGTCTTCTTGAGTATTGGTGTCACATGAGCAAAAGTATTTGATATGTATAGATACTTGTGAGCTTAAAAGGATGATTGTGTGCCATTTATTCTTGTTAATTATTTAAGATGTATTGATTTGGTTGGGATTGAAAATTTGTTAGATTTTGTGGGTAACATTAAGGTTTAGACTCTTGTTACATATACTAAGTGTAATCGTCTACTCCACGAAAGAGAGTTTATCTTTATCTTTATCTTTGTTTGTTTTATTTTTGTTTACCTTTGACTGTGTTGATGTCTATCATTGCTCGATGACAATCAATGTATAAGTTTGAGGGAGTTGATAGAGTTGAGAATTACGTGTTTTATAGTCCTTTAGTTGTATGAATTTCATAGAATTTAGTATGATTTAATACCACATATGTGTGCAATATGTCTATTTTGAGCATCCAAGTATAAATCATAACATTGAAGACAAAAAGGATGAAAGCAGCAGAAAAATGTAATTTCAGAGCAGAAAGTCGAAAAAACTAGCATTCGAACGTGATACATCACAACGTCCAAATGTGAAGGAGTGCAACGCCTGAACGTTGAGAGATGTTACGTACGGACGCCAGGGAGATTAACGTTCAAATGTTGGAGTCGTCAACACAACTTTGGAAATTTCCAAATTCTACACTTACACGGACTCTTCTCAAACCACGCCTATAAATACAAGTGATGTAGTAGGGTTTAGAGAGCTATGTTTTTTCAAAGTTCCTCTCCAACAATATTCCGTCGTTTTCATAGAGAGTTAGACTAGGGTTTTATCTTTTGTAATTCTCCATAGAAGTAGAGGAAGATTGAAGGAAGAGAAGATTTTCTACACAAGTCATAGGGAGCTTTTATTCTTTGTTTCTTACTTTCATGAATATTTTAGTTATTTTTCATATCATTCTGAGTAGCTAAATTTGTAGACTAAGGCCATGCTTAGGCCGAATTATGATTTTTGAGTTATAAAAGTATTTTTCGTATGAATGATTTATATTGCTTTGTCTTACAATCTTATTCTCAATGCTTAGTGTGTCTGGCCAACATATTTAAGATCTAATGCTTAATTTATCTATTCGGGAGAAAGTGAATTAAGGTGCAAGGAGGATTTATAACATATTCTAAGTTAGTTGATGCTAGGGATAGCTACATACCCCAGATGCTGTTAGCCGAGTTTATTTAGAGGGGTAAATCTGAATAAATTTGGGGAAAATTCTAGTTCTTAATGCATGCGGTAGAGATTGCTACAATCAATCTAGTGTAGGTTATCATGAGTGAGGGATCCGCGTGATAATAATATTAAGAAACTTTCTACCTTAGCAATATTTATCTGAAATACGAGAATACTAATATTACGAGAATCGATTAATTTGTGACGATGCATGTGTCTGAATTGTTTTTATTCCTTGGTTTTTCTCATCTTTTAATTATTGTTTTTAGTAGTTTATGATTTAATTATCTTTAAGTTTACAATTGCTTAAGTTAATTTACTGTTTTCCCTATAACACAAATCTCTGTGGGTTCGACATCCCAAACTTAATTGTTAACTCTATTACTACACACGATCAGTCCTCTTGCTGTTAAATACACAGTCGGGTTTTCATGCATCATCCATAACGCACTGTACAATGCTCAGAATCACAAGACATTTTTTTAGTTTCAAAATAAACACATAAAGCTTTCTGCACGAGAAAGAGATAAACATAGATCATTACCAAGCACGTACGGCCACGATGATTTTTCCAATTGTCGAAATAATCAAACTTCGCCATGTCCTAGATGAAACTATTTTGTTTTCATTTACGTTTTGTAATACAATTTTATGATGTTTATTCTAAATATTTTCTTTTTATGCTAATATAGGCATATGTAAATATACGTCAATTAATAGAGAAAAATACGTCAATTGATATGAAACCATACGTCACATTGTATGAAATTATACTTCAATTTAATATACTAATACATCACTTTTATTGTACAAATACGTTAATTAATAGATAAAACTACGTCAATTGATATGAAATTATACGTCACTTTGTATGAATAATATGTCCATTTTATGTACTAATACGCCACTTTTAATGTCCAAATACGTCAATTAATAGATAAAAATACGTTAATTGATCTGAAATCATACGTCATTTGAAATGAAATAATACGTCCATTTAATGTACTAATACATCAATTTTGATATACAAATACGTCAATTAATAGACAAAAATACGTCAATTGATATGAAATCATATGTTACTTTATATGAAACCATACGTCACATTGTATGAAATTATACGTCTATTTAATGTACTAATACGTTATTTTTATTGTACAAATACGTCAAATAATAGATAAAACTACGTCAATTGATATGAAATTATACGTCACTTTGTATGAATAATATGTCCATTTTATGTACTAATACGCCACTTTTAATGTACAAATACGTCAATTAATAGATAAAACTATGTCAATTGATATGAAATCAAACGTCACTTTGTATGAAATAATATGTCCATTTTATGTACTAGTACGTTACTTTTAATGTCCAAATACGTCAATTAATAGATAAAAATATGTCAATTGGTATGAAATCATACATCAGTTGAAAGAAATAATACATCCATATAATGTACTAATACATCAATTTTAATATACAAAATACGCAATTAATAGAGAAAAGTACGTCAATTGATATGAAATCATATGTTGCTTTGTATGAAATAACATGTCCATTTAATGTACTAATACATTATTTTTAACGTACAAATACGTCAAATGATAGAGAAAAATACATCAATTGATATGAAAATATACGTCACGTTGTATGAAATAATACATCTATTTTATGTACTAATACATCACTATTAATGTCCAAATACATCAATTAATAGTTAAAAATACATCAATTGATATGAAATAATACATCAGTTGAAATGAAATAATATTATGTCACTATATGTCGTTATGTATTAAATATCTACCCTCTTAAGTATACATACAACATCAAAATGCATGACATACTTCATTATGTATTACACCGTACTTCATTATATCTTCACATGTGCTAAATCCTAACCCCTAACCCCTAACCCCTAAATCCTAAACACTATGATACCATATACCCTAAAACTAAATATTCCGAAGTTCAATGTTCATTGTTCACGCATATCAAAGTAAATTATGCGTTTAATATAATTCAATGTATATTTATTCACTAACTAGGATTACTTTGTGTTTCCAAAACTCAATGTTCACATATACCACTAGTAGTGGTTACTTTGTGTTTGTGTGAGATAATTGATGCAATCAATACGTTATGAGTTGTTATGATTCTTAGTTGTATAATAATATATTATCACTTGGTTGACAACACTATAATTAACTAATGCTTTCAAAACTCAATGATCACCTAATACTACTACTAGTGATCACTTGACTTTTTGTGTGAGTTTGTAGTTTTGAAATAGTCACACACATGATTATACTTAGGCATGTTATATATTTAATAATATTTATTTATAATGTCATGAAGGTGCACTAAACAACATACTTGAAGCAAAATATGCATTAAATAGATATGTCAAACACTATGTATATCCACACTACTGCTAGCTATCACATGACTTTATGTGTAACGATTTATAGTTTTGAGATATTTATACACGTGACTATATACATATTTAATTTGTTCATTTAGGACGTATCGTTACAAGTAAATATGTATTGTTACAACTAATAAGATGCATATACAATTGAAGTATGGTTACATATAAAATGTCATATTATTACATTTGCGTTGACGTATTGTTACATATCAGATGGCGTATTGTTACATATCAGATGGCATATGGTTACATATGAATTGACACAATATTACCTATCAAATAACGTATTGTTACATATAAATTGACGTATTACTACCTATAAATTGACGTTTCATTACATATGAATTTACATATTATTATATATCAAATGACGTATGGTTACATATAAATTGACGTATTATCATATATAAAATGTCGTATTATTTCATACAAAGTGACGTATAATTTCATATCAATTGACGTAGTTTTATCTATTAATTGACGTATTTGTACACTAAAAGTGACATGTTGGTAGATAAATTAGACATATTTTTCATACAAAATTACGTATGTTTTCATATCAATTGATGTATTTTTCTCTATTATTTGACGTATTTGTACATTAAAAATGATGTATTAGTACATTAAATAGACGTATTATTTCATACAAAGTAATGTATTATTTCATATAAAGTAACGTATTATTTCATATAAAGTAACGTATGATTTCATATCAATTGACGTATTTTTGTCTATTAATTGACGTGTTTGTATATCAAAATTTATGTATTAGTACATTAAATGGACGTATTATTTCATTTCAAATGACGTATGATTTCAGATCAATTAACGTATTTTTATCTATTAATTGACGTATTTGGACATTAAAAGTGGCGTATTAGTACATAAAATGGACATATTATTCATACAAAGTGACGTATAATTTCATATCAATTGACGTAGTTTTATCTATTAATTAACGTATTTGTACAATAAAAGTGATGTATTAGTATATTAAATTGAAGTATAATTTCATACAATGTGACGTATGATTTCATATCAATTGACGTATTTTTCTCTATTAATTGACGTATATTTACATATGCCTATATTAGCATAAAAAGAAAATATTTAGAATAAACATCATAAAATTGTATTACAAAACGTAAATGAAAACAAAATAGATACAAAGTGACGTATAATTTCATATCAATTGACGTAGTTTTATCTATTAATTGACGTATTTGTACACTAAAAGTGACATGTTGGTACATAAATTAGACATATTTTTCATATAAAGTGACATATGTTTTCATATCAATTGACGTATTTTTCTCTATTATTCGACATTTTTGTACATTAGAAATAACGTATTAGTACATTAAATGGGCATGTTATTTCTTACAAAGTAACGTATAATTTCTTATCAATTGACGTATTTTTCTGTATTAATTGACATATTTGTATATTAGAATTGATGTATTAGTACATTAAATGGATGTATTATTCCATTTCAATTGACATATGATTTCATATCAATTGACATACTTTTATCTATTAAGGGAAAAGAGGAGGGAGAAGTGGGAAAAGAGAGAATGAGAGGTTGATGAAGAAGGAGGACAGAGAAAAGAAAGATGGAAAAAGAGAATGTGGTGGGTCATTTTTAATTTTATGTTAAGTTGACAATATTTTAGTCTTTTGATAGGAAGTGGGAGTGAATCATAACTTTTAATTACAATTGGGGAGTGCAGAGCTTTAAAACATGGAAGGGGACTGATCCCCAATTTAAATTACTAATTGGGGATTTATCTCTTAAAAACCATTTTTTAAAAAAAATTATATTTCTCAATTTAATAGCCTTTTCTCTTAATTAAATTTACCAAGTTTAAATGGTTTGGTTGAGATTTTCTTCCTTTGGCTTCAAGCCTTCGACCTTAGTAGTTTGCACATAATGTAATGAGGTACAAGTAGGAATATATATTTGAAAAAGTTTTTTTGGCTCTGTGGATAACTTGGTGTTATGCTAGCCACTTAAAAGGAAAAAGTGCACAAGTGCAAAACTTTATAAATCTAATTCACTCTTTTTTTTTTTTTTTTTAACATCACCAGTATTATCATTTATCTATAATCAAGTAAAGGGTTTTTACTTTTCTATTAAATAAATTTTACAGGTTAATTTGACAAAACCGATCACATCTGTGGTTCTACATGTAAACTATTTTTTCTAACTCAATGAAGAGTTAAAATATCAAATAAAGATTTTATTAATTTCAACAATTTAGTTGGCTAGACTTTGAAAATGAAACTTTACTTCTACAGTTCTTCAGTAAAATGAAATAAATATAATATTTTTATAAAGAGAAATGATAAAGGCACTTTACAAATTATTATAGGAGCTCCAAGTTTAGTTTTATTATTAATATATGACAACGATGCCCAAGAAGTATAAAAACATTATAAACTTCAAAATTAAATCCCAAAAGTATTTTTATGCAATCAAAACAATTAATTATACTTCACTATTTTATTCTATATCGAATAATAAATATAAATTTAAAAAATGAATAGTTTTTTATATTTATATGGAATGCAGCTTGTCAATGAAAACGTTAGACCATCATTAACAACAATAACATAGCAACATATGCCAAATTAGAAATGACAAAACATCGAACTTCATATTAAAATTAATTTTTTCATTATTACCGCATATTAACACCAAATTATCAATTTTTTGTAGTTTATTATAGTAGTAAATCAAGATTTACGCATAAATAAGTACAACCCAGATAAACCGAATTCCTATAAAAAAAGTAGTAGTAGCAACAATAGTAGTAGTAGTTTCAAAACCCCAGGTGATAGTAGTAGTAGTAGCAATAGTAGTAAAGCAAGGGGGTGTGGCCTAGCGGTCACAAGGCCTTTGGCCGTGAGAATCCACCCAGGTTCAAACCCCAGGTGATGCTTGGTAAGGGGAGTTTTCTCCCCTATCCCCCCCTGGGGGGGGGGGGGTGGTTTCCAAACCTAGGTGATGCTTGGTCTGGGGAGTTTACTCTTCCGTCCTGCCCTGGGGGCCCCTGCGCTTATCAAGCCCGTCGCCTATGCGTTACCTAGGGCGGCTTACCTCCATACATGGTTTGCGGGCTATTGCGTATGGACAGGTTTGCTCTGTTGGGTGACCGCCGGAGATTTACTCTGGGATTTCCAAAAAAAATAGTAGTAGTAGTAATAATAATAACAACAATAGTGGTGATGATGATGATACTGTTAGAAGTAGTTGATAATTTTTTCAGTTGTATATAAAGGGACAAAGTATATAAATATATTTTATATTAAAATGTCAAAATAGTAATAATAATAATCATAAACCATGTTCTTTACGTATTTCTTTTATGTTCTTAAATTGATAGTTTTGTGCTTGCGTACATATATGTATTTTCCAATGATGTATTCTTTAAACAATTATTTGGGTAAATTATTACCTAACATGAATTAATTATTAAAAGGGACATTTATTTTTTTATTTGTTAGCAATTGATTTTTTATTAATAAATATGTACTATTGTCATTTGCATAGAGAGAGAAAGACAAATGGAGTTCCTATAATAATTGACATACTTTTATCTATTAAGGGAAAAGAGGAGAGAGAAGTGAGAAAAGAGAGAACAAGAGGTCGAGGAAGGAGAAGAGAGAAAAGAAAGTTGGAGAAAGAGGATGTGGTGGGTCATTTGTAATTTTATGTTAAGTTGATGATATTTTAGTCTTTTGATAGGAAGTAGGAAGTGAATAACTTTTAATGGTTTGGTTGAGATTTTCTTCCTTTGGCTTCAAGCCAAGCCTTCAACCTTACTAGTTTGCACATTATGTAATGAGGAACAAGTAGGAAGATATATTTGAAAAAAGTTGCAGATTTGTTTTGGCTCAATGAATAGCTTGGTGTTATGCTAGCCACTTAAAAGAAAAAAAGTGCACAAGTGCGAAACTCTATAAATATATTTCACTCATTTTTTTTTTAACATCACCAGTATGATCATTTATCTATAATCAGATAAACGGTTTTATTTTTTAATTAAATAAATTTTACAGGTTAATTTGACAAAAGTGATCTCATCTATGGTTCTACATGTAAACTATTTTTCCTAAATGAAGAGTTAAAATATCGAATAAAGATTTTATTAATTACAACAATTTAGTTGGCTAGACTTTGAAAATAAAACTTTACTTCTACGGTTCTTCAGTAAAATGAAATAAATATAATATTTTTATAAAGGGGAATGATATTGGCACTCCACAAATTACTATAGGAGCTCCAACTTTAATTTTATTATTACAATATGAAAACAATGCCCATGAAGTATAAAAACTTTATAAACTTCAAAATTAAATTCCAAAAGTATTTTTATACAATCAAAACAAGTTATTATACTTCACTATTTTATTACATATCGAACAATAAATATAAATTTAAAAATGAATAATTTTTTATATTTATATGGAATGCAGCCTGTCAATGAAAACTTTAGACCATCATCAACAATATTAATATAGTCACATATGCAAATTAAAAATGACAAAACATCGAACTTCAAATGAAAATTAATTTTTTCATTTTTACCGCATATTGACATCAAACTATCAATTTTTTGTAGTTTATTATAGTAGTAAATCAAGATTTACGCATAAATAAGTACAACTCAGATAAACCTAATCCCTATAAAAAAACGTAGTTGTAGTAGTAGTAGTTGATGATAATGTTAGAAGTAACTGATAATTTTTCAGTTGTATATAAAGAGAATATATAAATACATTTTATATTAAAATGTCAAAATAATAATAATAATAAAATAAATAAATTCTTTACGTAATTCATTTATGTTCTCAATTGATAGTTTTGTGCTTGTGTACATGTACATATTTTCCAATGATGTATTCTTTATGCAATTATTTGGATAAATTATTACCAAACATGAATTCATTATTAAAAAGAAGTTTTTTCTTTTTATTATTTGTTAGCAATTGATATTTTGTTAATAAATAGGTACTATTGTTAAAGAGAAAAAAAACAAATGGACCTATTACAATAATTTGTGGTTGTCTTTTATAAAAAGTTATGTAAATAACTGTCTGTGATATGAGTTTAACTAACAAAAGAAAGAAGGTTGTGTCGAGCTGTGGACTATTATCCAGTTGAATCCTTTCCAGTGAAAGGTGTCAAACCCAGAGCCAGTGGCAAATAAAATATCCCCTCCCCCGGCCCACATCACCCTTGCACTCCACAAGTTGTTGTATGAAATGAATAAATAATTGCGTACAAAATTGAAGTGTTGTCCGAATCTTCCCCACACAATTCCTTGAATGACAAAAGATCTGTACTCTCCAATTCTCCTGGAAATCTTGCCCCTAAACGCAGCTAGCTACCTAGGTAGGTAGCTATTGTAGTGAAAACAGAAGAGGAGTGAACTTGCTGTCCTGCTGTTGCGCTATGAACGCTGCTAGAGCATTGCTTATTTCTTTCTGCTCTGCTCCTAAAGATTCGCCACCCAGAACTACTACTACTAATCTTAGCTCTAAATCTCACCTCCAGTTCCACTCATCACGTCCTTGTGCCAATTTCAATGCGAGTTGGCGGAGGAGGGGGAGGAATAGTTTGATGATTAGAAGAATCAGAGATGTTAAGTCGGAATCGCCGCCGGCATCTGTGAAGGTTTTGTTGGCGACCACCGATGACGACGCCATGGTGCCATGGTGGGAGCAGTTCCCCAAACGTTGGGTGATTGTGGTTCTCTGCTTCTCTGCTTTCCTACTTTGCAATATGGATAGGGTAACTATCACATCACATCTACTCCTCTCCTTCTATATCAAACTTGCATTCTAGTACTTGCTTCTTCATCCATCCAGTTTTCCCTTTAATTACCATTCCCCACCACCAAAGTTGAATTACATATTTTTGGGTGTCTACTACTGTCTCTAATGTTTGCTTGGTAGAGAAAGTTGCAATGGAGCGCTTATTGATATTTTCTTCAGTTGGTTTTACTCTCTGTATGGTTTGAGGTGGTCTGTTATTATCATCTTTCAAGAGAAATAAATAAATGATGAATCTGAGAAACAATCTGAAAAGGACAAAATGATGTCGAGCACGCCTCAAATGAAGTGGTTGGCCTCAAACAGCCTTTATTTGTTGTAGAAAATTGTCTGACTTGTTTCCTTAATGATTAACTCCATAAATATTTGTGAAATTTGTTTGAATTTTTGTCCAAATGGGAAAAGGAAAATAGTTGACATTGGGTGTGAAACATAAAAATGGGTTAGTATGGGATTCAGTTTGCATAATGAAATATGAAGCTTGTTTAGAAAATATTTATTTTTCTTCTCCAGCAATTATCAATCTTTATGAGGTCTTGCAAACTGCAAAGACGGAAAAATACTCCCCTTTTGTCGTACCACACCTTCAAGCTTACACAATTATTGATTTGTTTCTGTAGAAATTAAAGAGAAGACATAAAAACACCAAAGTTTTTACACGGTTCAGTCAAAGACCTACGTCCACGGAATTATTTTTCTGTCTTTTTTCTATATTTTTTCTGTACAGCAGAGTCACAAATAAATAGATACAACTGGGTAACTAAATAAGAAAGGGAAATCACCATCACAGATTTTAGGGGATTTGCTATGAATAAAAGGAAATAAATCAGGGAGAATATTTCTCCCTTAATCCACGAGATTTCAACACTCCCCCTCAAGTTGGATCGTAGATGTCAATTATGTCCAACTTGCAAAGGAAATCATCGAAACTTTGCCTTGGTAGCCCTTTGGTAAAAATATCAGGAACTTGCTCTTTTGTGGGAACATATGTCATGCACATTATTCCTTTCTCGAACTTTTCCTTGATGAAGTGTCTATCCACTTCTACGTGTTTGGTCCTATCATGCTGGATTGGATTGAGAGAGATGCTAATAGCTGCTTTATTATCACAGTAAAGTTTGATGGGTAATTTAATTGTGATGTCAAGTTCTTCAACAAGCTTCTTTAGCCATAATCCTTCACACATTCCTTGTGCAATAGCCCTGAACTCAGCTTCCGCACTACTTCTTGCCACCACATTTTGTTTCTTGCTCCTCCAAGTAACAAGATTGCCCCATATGAATGTACAATATCCAGTGGTAGATTTTCTATCATTGACTGATCCTGCCCAGTCAGCGTCTGTAAAGATCTCTACTTCCCGTCTTTCGCATTTCTTAATAAATAGCCCTTTTCCTGGAGAGCCCTTGAGATATCTGAGGATTTTGTACACGGCTTCTAAGTGGACTTCCTTTGGTGACTGCATATGCTGGCTAGCAATACTCAAGGCAAAAGCAATGTCCGGTCTGGTGTGAGACAGATAGATCAGTTTTCCAACTAATCTCTGATACCTCTCCTTATCAACATCTTCTCCATCATTAGTTACACTTTTGCCCACTTCAATGGGAGTGTCACTTGGCTTGCATCCCAACATTCGAGTTTCAGTTAAGAGATCAAGAACATACTTCCGTTGAGAAACACTAATACCTCTGCTTGATCTAGCAACTTCCATGCCCAAGAAATATTTCGTTTGTCCTAGGTCTTTTACCTCAAATTCAGCAGGACCTTTTTTAGCCTTTCCATTTCAGGTGTGTCATCTCCAGTTAGGACAATGTTATCGACATACACAATCAGGATTGCCTAAAGAACATAGTATGATCTGATTGTCCTTGTTGATATCCTTGGCCTTTTATAACCTTCGTAAATCTATCAAACCACGCTCTTGGAGACTGTTTTAGACCGTATAATGACTTTCTGAGTTTGCACACTTTACTTTGTTCACCTTCTTCACCGAACCCTGGAGGGAGGGTCATGTATACTTCTTCCTCAAGCTCGCCATTAAGGAAGGCGTTCTTGATATCGAACTGCTGAAGAGGCCAATCCAAATTGACTGCTAATGATAGAAGTACTCGAATGGTGTTAAGTTTTGCCATTGGTGCAAATGTCTCTGTATAGTCAATGCCGTATGTCTGAGTAAACCCCTTAGCCACAAGGCCAGCCTTATATCGTTCCAATGTACCATCAGCTTTATATTTCGCTGTGAATACCCATTTGCATCCGACAGTTCTTTTTCCTCTAGGTAATTCGGTTATCTACCAAGTCCCATTCTTCTCTAGTGCCCTTATATCCTCCATAACGGCTTTTTTCCATGCTGGATTCTGAAATGCCTCTTGGATATTTCTCGGGATACTGATCCTGTCTAGATTAGTGGTAAAAGCACGATAACTAGTAGACAAGTTATTATAAGAGATGAATTTTGAGATGGGATGAAGAGTGCAAGAACGTTGCTTACGAAGAGCAATAGGTAAGTTGATCTCATGGGAATCTGTTACCTGAGTGGAGGTAGACTCATGATGGTCTATCACCGGTTCAGACTTCTTGGGTGCTTCGAATGTGAGGTTCTTGGGATTCTTTGGCCTTCTTGAGTAAACCAATAGCTCCTTACCCTTCGAATTTGAATTTGAATTTTCCATATTTTCCCCGAAGTTTCTGTTTTGGTGAAGGCCTCGAAGGTTCAGTGTTTTCAATCTGTGGAGAGGAACCTGGAAGGAGAAATTCAAAATCCAAAACACGAGCCTCACTCGGACTCTCCCCCTGAGGCGAGGAATTTTTAAAATAGGATGTAGTTTCAAAGAAGGTAACATCCAAGCTAACAAATATTTTTCGAGTGATAGGATCATAACATTTGTACCCTTTTTGATTAGGTGAATAGCCCAAAAACACACACTTAATGGCCCGAGGATCCAATTTAGTACGATGTTGAATATGGGCATGGACAAAGACAGTGCAACCAAAGACTCTGAGAGGAATAGTGGAGAGTATAGGTGAGAGTTTGGAAAAAATTCCTGGAATTTTTGTAGTGGGGTAGCAAAAGATAAGACCTGGCTAGTCATTCGATTAATGAGATATGTAGCAGTTAAAATGACATCTCCCCAAAAAGATTTTGGCATGTGAGTAGTAAAGAGTAAAGCACGAGTAACTTCAAGTATGTGTCTGTTTTTTAGTTCGGTAACCCCATTCTGTTGGGGAGTGTCAACACATGAACTTTGATGAATAATACCATGCTCGTGAAGATAAGTACACAACACTTGATTGAAATATTTAGCGCCATTATCTGTACGAAGGATTTTGATTTTAGTGTTGAATTGAGTTTGGACCATGTGATAGAATTCAATGAACACAAACAGGATTTCGGTTTTATCACGTAACAAATAAACCCAACAAATACGCGTATGATCATCGATAAAAGTAACAAACCATTTTGTGTGAGTCCTATTCGGAATTCGGGATGGACCCCATACATCACTGTGAATTATGGTAAAAGGTATGGATGGTTTATACGTAGAGTTGGGAAAAGAAGTACGATGGTGTTTAGCAAACTCACAAACTTCACACTAAAATTCAAAGCAATCTTTATTTGAACAAATAGAAGGAAATAAACGTTTTAAATACTTAACATTGGGATGACCCATTCTAGAATGCCATAACATAAGCTCATTATTCTTAGGAACAGAACCATAAATAGCAGTGTGACATTGGTCACTTACACTCGCCCCCTCAAAGTAGTAGAGTCCCTCACATTCTTTAGCACTGCCAATCATCTTTCCCGATGAAAGATCCTGAAAGACACAATACGAGGGAAAGAATTTAGCCGAACAATTCGAGTTTTTTGTCAATTGGCTAATGGATAACAAATTACAAGATAATTTCGGGACATGTAGGGCGTGATCAAGAATTATGGAATTAGAGATACGAATACTCCCTTTCCCGGCTATCGATGAGAGCGATCCATCTGCAATTTTTACTTTCAAATTACCCGCATAAGGTGAGTATGTAGAAAAAACAAATGATAATCATCAGTCATGTGATCTGACACGCCTGAGTCAATAATCCATGGAAAATTAACACGAGATGTGTGGCCTGTTTTTCAATATTCACACCGAGGTTTTTCTTTATGATTTTTATGGCCCGACCCATTTTGAGAACTTCGTCTATTGTAATTCTGGGCAGACCCATTCTGAAAGTTAGGCCCATTCTGAAAATTTGGGCCCATTTCGAAAATTAGACCCATGCTGAAAATTAAACCCATTCTTTGAATTAGGCCCATGCTGGAAACTAAGCCCACGACTTGTTGGAGGCCCGTGACTTACAAATCCGGATGAATTAGGCGCAGCAGCAGATTGCATCTCCATCATCACCTTGCGTCTTCCTTCTTCACGCCTTATTTCTGCAAAAACTTCTCTGATACATGGTAGAGGTTGGCGACCGAGGACCCTGCTTCTCACATCATCAAGTTCTCGATTGAGGCCAACTAAGAATTCGAACACCCGCTCGCTGTCAACCCTCTTTCTGTAGCGGACGCTAACTGCAGTGCACTCCCAATTCTCTTCCAGGCTTGAGTCGAGTTCTTGCCACAGATTCATCATCTCCATGTAGTAGTCAGTGACTTCTCTTTCGCCTTGCTTTGTTTGCCACAATCGGGTTTTAATTTCATAGATTTGAGCAGCGTTTTCGGCGTCGGAGTATGTTTCTCGAACTGCCTCCCATATGTCTTTCGCCATTGGAAGGAATAGGTAGGTCTTTCCGATTGTGGGCTTCATTGAATTAACGAGCCAAGCCATGACCATAGAATTCTCGGATTTCCATTTTTGCAGAGAAACGACATCAGTTGTGGAGGGTTTTTTCAATTCTCCAGTGAGGTACCCTAATTTACCTTTCCCATCAATAACAAGTTTAATTGATTGAGCCCACTCTCTGTAGTTTTTTCCGTCGAGTTTTTCCACGGTTATTTGGAAAGATGAGTCCTCGAACCCGGTTGAGCTAGAATTAGGAATGGTTTACCTCTCATTCTCGAGACTTTCCGAGGCAGCAGACTCGTTGGTGGTGATGTCTGCCATTAATTTGATAACCTAAGCCTGCTCTGGTACCATGTAGAAATTAAAGAGAAGACATAAGAACACCAAAGTTTTTACGTGGTTCAGTCAAAGACCTACGTTTTTTTTTGTTTTTTTTCTATATTTTTTCTGTACAGCAGAGTCACAAATAAATAGATACAACCGGGTAACTAAATAAGGAAGGGAAATCAATATCACAGATTTTAGGGGATTTGCTATGAATAAAAGGAAATAAATCAGGGAGAATATTTCTCCCTTAATCCACGAGATTTCAACAGTTTCCTTTCCTATTCTTTTTCTTTCCTTTCCTTTGTTACCGTAATGCCCATTCTGAGACGAGTTAGAAGGGGAGTCTTTAAATGGATTAGGAAGGTGAAACGGAGGACTCGGATGAAATTGATTCCGCAATCCCACTCTGTTCCAAGAGTGCATTCATGTTTGATTTGAGTGAACTAGTGGAATTCCAAATAGGCTTATGAATACAAAATTATAGCGTCATTCATAAACATTAAGTCGATAGAGGTCCACTTGAATCTGCAAGAGACTGCATGTGTGCTACATGTTTGCTTTTGCCTACTTATAATTGCCTTTTTTCCTTATTGCTTTTTTTCCTTTTTCTTATGGATGATAGAGTGGTATATATTTAGTTCTAACGCATGCTTTGCTCTCACTGGACACACACACACTAAAAAGAAAAGAAAAGAAATCATTGAACGAAAATATTCGAAAAACAAGATGCATCTACCTGATGGAGACGCCATTCTTGAATAACCTAGAAGATATGCCAAAAATAGAATCATACGAAGAGGAAAACTTCAGTCAAACTCATCCTTTGCCCAAGCATGCTTATTTTGTAATATTGTGGTCAAATAAGATTGCTTCAATCATGAAAGAAAGTGGAGAGGAACTAGGAAGTGAAGTTTTGAAGATTGGGAGCTCCTAGACGATATTGAAGCCTTTTTGGGTCAAAAGTATATATCTCTGGTGATATTAGTGTCTTTCCTTCTATCTTTATTGTATTTTAAAGTTATAAGAATGGAGGGTATCCTGGACTTTATGCATTTGTAGTAAATTTTATTTCTGGATTTTGACTTTTCAGTTGTGATTGCAATTGTTGATAGAGTTTTATTTGAAGTCTTTAGTCATCTAGTCGTTTCCTCATACTAGAAGTCTGAAGTCTATATATACTTTTGTAATCTTGTTATTTCATTAGATATGATTATCATTGAGAACTTTAGTGGACTTTCGTCAACCCTACCCATGCATTATAGCTTCTTTCCTTGTTTCATGTCGTTTTTCTGCCTTTCTTGGCATTCTACTTTATATATATTCGAGTATTTTATTCTTTTTCTATTTATATGCACTGTGTTGTAGAGTCATCCCTTCACAACATAAGCACCCAAAACAGTTGAACTTGCTGACTGATGACAGACAGGATCAACATATATAGCTTCAGATTTGACCTTGATAGTTTGGAATGCAAATTTTTGGACTCATCATTATTGAGAAGTAATATCCCACAATTAATTTAGGTTATGTGCTAACTGTTTCCTTAACAGAGGTGGATTCTAGTGATAGAGAGAGATATCACCAACAGATTTGTCAAACAAAATTTTTGGGCGACGGACTAAGATTGGTACTTGGGTGGATGTGGTCTCCCCACAATTTGTTAGTATGCATTGAAGTATCTATTGGTGTCAATATTTTGATGACATTGGCCACGAATATAAAGATGTTCCGATAGCAAGTTGATATTGAATTACTGCATTTCTCATATCAGATACTTTTCTGTTATTCGTTTAATGACTAAAATTTGATATATTTTTTGCTTATGTTAGACAAATGTCATAACCAAACTAAATTTTAATTTCTGGGACTATAAATGTATAAATACTAATGGAGTGGATATATCAAGTAGTAAAGAAAATAAACTGACTAATAAAGAAAACAACGATGAACAACTAAATGAAATTGTAATATTATATCTAAGTTCTCTAAAAAAGTTTTCAACAGTTGAAAGCAACACAATGTGAAAAATGAGAGGGAGTTGAATGGGAGGTTTTCCAAGTATGCTGAGCCTTTGGGTTTTAATTGTTCGGGCATGATTTCTTTGGCAATTTCTAGAATAGGCTATTTAATGAAAGAGAGAAACATCCTTACTCTTCAATATTCTCCCTGCTTAAGTGGTTTTGTGAGAGTTATTTTGTGAAATTGATCCGTAGTTTTTCATTCCTCAAACTTATGATAGTGGGATCCAGCTTACACACTAATTGAGTTTCTGTAACCCGTGGTGTTATTCAGTCCTAGTAAAATGTACATGTGTCCACGCTTGTGTAATTGATACTTCGCTTTACTTTGTCTAAAAGCATGTCATTTGAAGTTCTCCTAAAATCTATAATGATGTGTTGGACAGTTGACCTTTTTCTTATTACACGGACATATATAAAAAAAGTTGGAGGAGTAATCTTAATGTCAGCATTTTTCATGGGTAAGAGAGGCCATGACCACATTTGTCCCTCTACTAAATCTATCGTTGGTATTAATCATTGGTTTCTCCGCTTTCTTTAGCAGTTGGTACTTGGTAATAGGAAATATTGAGCTATTGATTCACATTCTTTTCATATCAATTTCCATCCTATTCGCCCAGCTTTATATTTTGACAACTAATGCAAAAATGAATCTTTGTTCCTTTTCGTGAGTATAATATTCAGTTGGGAAGTTTAAGAATATTTTATGCAGGTAAACATGAGCATTGCAATACTTCCAATGGCATCGGAGAATCATTGGAGTCCTACAACTGTTGGTTTAATACAATCTTCCTTTTTCTGGGGTTACCTTCTTACTCAGGTGATTAAGATAACATTTATTTTGTTAGTTAAGATTTTTGTATGCATCTTAAACTTCATTTCTATGGCATTGAGAATAATGTTTGGATGTTCGATTTGAGTTTTCACTGATATTTTGTTTTTATTTTCTTTGACTTTAACCTTTTCTAGAAACTAACCAAGATAGCACATCCTTGTGTATTCTTTGTGAGTGTGCTGTTGGTTTCTTATGATTTTGTTTGTGGCATGCGCAGATTGCAGGAGGAATATGGGCGGACACTGCAGGTGGGAAATTTGTTTTAGGGTTCGGTGTAGTTTGGTGGTCAATAGCAACGATGCTGACACCCATTGCTGCAAAACTTGGTTTGCCTTTTTTACTCGTTGTTCGCGCTTTCATGGGTATTGGTGAGGTCAGTAATCTCACGTATTTGATTAATATTTACAATTTAATTTTACCTGTGGAATGCAATAATCATGAGGATCATGTCCTTAGCTTGTAAACGTGGTGTGTGGATTAAATTGTAATAGGACTCAGTCACTCTTAATATGATTTATCCAATTATCTGTTGGATTAAGTTAGATCTCTTTCAGGGTGTTGCAATGCCTGCGATGAATAATATACTGTCAAAGTGGGTTCCAGTATCAGAGAGAAGTAGATCATTGGCATTGGTTTACAGTGGAATGTATCTTGGATCTGTAACTGGTCTGGCATTTTCACCAATGTTGATCCATAAGTATGGCTGGCCATCTGTCTTTTATTCATTTGGTTCTCTAGGCACAGTTTGGCTTGGGTTTTGGCTTAACAAGGTGAATTCTCAACTAGTATGAAACTGACTTGAAGAACCATTTGTACCTAGTCACGAGTCATCTATTATTAACCAAAATGACACTTCTCTCCAGTTTATCAGTTTGATTTTCGTTCATGACTTAAACGTACATAATGTAGGCACACAGTTCACCTCTTGAGGATCCTCAGTTGTTGCCCGCAGAAAAGAAGCTGATTCTTAGTAACTGCGCATCGAAAGAACCTGTTAAATCTATACCATGGAAACTAATATTGTCAAAACCACCTGTATGGGCCCTGATAGTGTCTCATTTCTGTCACAATTGGGGAACATTCATCCTTCTTACTTGGATGCCGACTTATTATCACCAGGTATTTTTGATTGATTGTCATTGCGAGGATATAGGTTACATATCTCATTATCTGGTACTTTTAGTGTTTTAGTTGATTTATCTTGCTGGTAATGAATGGTGGGGCACACTATTAGTGTTTTAGTTGAGTTATCTTACTGGTTGTAGTCGGACACACTTGAAGAGAATGTCTGGTGGTCATTTATTTGTGAAATAGAAAATATTCAGTAATATAATCGTTAAATAAGCTGGAAATGAAGAAAAAATTACCCACAAAGAAAACTTTTTTTCCAGATTTCTAGTTGGTATCCTCAGGTCCAGTTTAATTTGCTAAGTTGCTTAAGTCCTCATTCCATCTTGAAATTATACATGAAGTTGAACAATGATTCATTCCTTATTTCTATTGGTTGCTAGCATACATGGAAAGGCCTAGTTAAAATCTGCCAATATCAAGCCACAACCCATCCATGACCTCTCCTATCCCACCCTGCTGCAATGACCCCCTTGTTACAAAGTTATGCCAATTGTTACATGGAATATACCTTGTAATTGACGTGCACCAGCTTTGGCAGTGGAGTGTCTCATTTCTGTTGCAAATGGAGAACATCTACCCTTCTTACTTGGATACAAATATACTATATATGTTTTCATTGACTTGTTGGCAATGTGGACTTAATTTTCTTGTCAGCATCAATGATATATAAATACGGATATGATGCAGATATGACATGACACGACTACATGAAAATTTTAAAATATGTAGGACATGACGCATCAGAGACACATTTTTTATTTTAGACATTAATGTCAATCATATAAAGCTTATCTATGTTGAGACTTATTTGTTTAATCAAAGGCAAGAATCAGTCACAAGTCCTGTCACATTTGCTTGATGCAGATTGGGTCATTTAGCGATGCCCAAAGAATTCTGACCCATAGATAAGAAAACCTAGTTAACTGTTAGCTTAAAACCTAATTGTGTATACAATGTTATCGTTCTGTCACTTTTTAACCACTATCAGCTACCTTCTCCATCTTTGTTCATCACCAGCTGCCCACTCTTATTTCATCCCATCGCTTTAATATTCCATCTTAAGGTTATTTTAGAAGACTAGTGTTGGTGAGGCTATACTTTTCCTTTACATCTTTGTGGGGTCTGAATTACAAATTGATGCCATGCCATTTTATATATCCCACTTAACATTAGAATCTCTCTGTTTTTTGATCTGGGAAATGATATTTTCAAACTTGCACGAATTACTTGACTGAATTTTTTTATCGACTCTGTTGTAGGTGTTGAAGATGGATCTTACTGCATCAGGACTTTTTTCTGTCTTGCCATGGCTTACAATGGCCCTTTCTGCAAATTTTGGGGGTTGGATTGCAGACACTCTTGTGAGCAAAGGTGTGTCCATAACCATGGTTAGAAAGGTATGCATATTGTCACATTTTCTGTCTACTATAACAATTTAAATGAGTAGGTGGTTATCGTCTATTAATTTAGAAGTTCATTTTTTGGAAACATGTTGACAGAACTAATCGAATATACTATGTCAATCTTTTGAATTGTCTCACCCAGGGCCCATGTGAGTGAGGCTCACCTGGGAGACTCTGGTGCATGATCCCACCGGCAACTACTTCGCACTTGTCATAACTTTGCAAAAATGGTTGATCCAAGTTGCTAGAGAAGCCCACTGCACTTGCTCGTAAACCAGTCTAATCTTTCCGCCATCCATGTGGGATGTCACAATCATCCCATTGGACACCTGATATCCTCTTTGCGTTTCTTCCAGAATTTAGGCCGTCCTTAGTATACACCATGCTGATCCCCAAGCTGCTAAACCCTAGGGGTTAGCTCTAATTCTATTTAGTTATGTCTAGGCTCAATGGGTCAGGCGGTACAAGTGAGACTCCAGCCTAATGGTGTCTGTTCGCAACTACATTCCATTAGTCTTGTGGCTGAAATGGTGAACCTCACTTGCTAGAGTAGTACATTGCACACTCATAAACCAGTTCAAATTTCGTCCTACATATCCATGTGGAACATGACATGAATATAATGGTTGGTAATGTGTAAGCATTGTTTGACATGGTAACCTTGTTACTAGGTCCTTTAACTATTAATCATTGTGATTGGTTGGGAAAGTTCAGTCCCTTTAATCACATGCAATTTTAGATCTTGAAAACCAACATAAAGTTTGTAAGATTTGAAATTGTGATTTCTCAATAATTATTCTGTAAAGAGAGCTATCTTTATGGCTAGTTTATAATTCGAAAATGATAAATTTCCACTTCAGAATTTTGTTTCCTGTGTTTTTGCTTAGGATATTTTCATCTGTTCAGCTTTTGGAAAAATACTTTCTTTAAAATGGAAATTCATGATTGAAACAGATTTTTAGTTATCATACCTGAGGTAACTAACTAATACTTTGTAACAAATATTTTGACTCCAAATTGCCTGTCATTTTAGTATCCTAGCTCCATAGAGATCACAAAAGCCATATTTATTTAACATTTGGTGACTTGGGATGTTACTTTGTTCATGTTGCAAATTATTGCTGATGCTGAGTCTTTTGACATTGGAAGTCTCTTGTGTTAATCATAATTGGCTTTGGTCCAATAGAAAAACTTCAATTTATAAAGTAAGTGGTTAATATGGGTTCATTATGAGTAGTTTTGATAAGTCTGTTTGTGTAAATTATGGGGTACGTATTTCCTTCGAGTGATATAATATAGCTAACAGAAGGCACACAAGTTAAAGAGAAATACTATACCCCAACTAATGAAACTGATAATTGTAATATGCTTTGATAATAGTTTATTTATTAGAATCTTTCTTTTTTTTTTTTTTAATGTTTGTAGCATCTCGTAATTGACAATGAGACTTCCCTTAAGGAAATACAAAGAAAAAAATAACTTGTGCTTCTTCCATGCTTGCATTTATTTCCTAATGCCATTTCACATTGCTTGTTTTCAAATTCTATGTAGAAAATATTAAAAATAATTTATTTGGTTCTTAACTAGTAAAATGCATAGAGTTATTTGATTGGGAAAAAAGAATTAACTGCTCATTAGCAATCTTACCAGATCTTGTTCTAGGTGTGAAGTTTCTTATCCTAGTTCCTGGTTTACTTTTCCAATACCATGGATCAATTTTAGTGAATGCAGTTGGTCTATCATTCCAATTTTGACATTTCTTAATGGTTTTGCATTCTTTAATGTCCTGTGCAGATCATGCAGACAATTGGATTTCTTGGCCCTGCTTTCTTCCTAACTCAGTTGAGCCATGTGAATTCTCCTGCAATGGCAATTTTGTGTATGGCATGCAGTCAGGTTTGTTTTACCGTGTGCCAACAATATTTTATATTACCTGGAAACAGTCAAAGGTCAAGCGAACTACTTCATAAGATTACTGAAAGATAAATCTCTCCTTAATCTGTTTCTTGGATGGTTTGTGTGATATCTCTGAATTGTAGCATTGCCATAGACAAAAAAGTTAATGGAATCCATATTTTCCATTCTATGATTTTATGTAAACTTAGATTTATCCAAAGTTCGTGAGTTTTAGTGAAGAGAACACTGCGG
This sequence comes from Buddleja alternifolia, assembly GCA_019426215.1. NCBI lineage: Eukaryota > Viridiplantae > Streptophyta > Magnoliopsida > Lamiales > Scrophulariaceae > Buddleja > Buddleja alternifolia. The sequence continues at coordinate 21,781,593 of CM033402.1, forward strand.
AAAACCCTTTTGGTTCATTTGGTTTCAGAAAAAATCATCAATTATTTAGGACAAATCTAATTGTCAAAGCATTTATTGTTTTAAACTTCTATTTCTTTACTTTTCAATAATACTCAAAAACTCTTTCTGAAAGCTTTTCCGTATCTACATCATTTAGTTTTCAATTATTCTGGTGTTCCTATTTTTCCATAGTGAAGTCTTATATTCAAACAGAGCTGGTGTCTTCTTCACTTTCAGTGGTTCTGGTTGCTTCTTAGTTTCTTTATTCCTTCTAATGTTTTTTTTACAATTTATCATGTATAGGGAACTGATGCTTTTTCTCAGTCGGGGTTATATTCAAACCATCAAGATATTGCACCTCGATATTCAGTAAGTAAACCCTCAATTTCCACATAACTACGAATGCATGCTTGATGTACCTGTGAAGGCTTAAGATTTAATAGCTTGATGATAAAGAAACAGCAGTCATATCAAAAACATAACTTGTGGCATATGTCACCGAAAGTTCTTGTTATAATCACATAAACCTCGTCTGAGGTTTAGGTTAAATACAGGCACATTACCTCAGGTTTAGGGACTCCTATCCAATACCCTTGTCGTTGGTTACAATAACCCCAATCCTTAGTCAACATAACCGAAATTGATGGCATAGATAAAAAAAATAGTCGATGAAAATCCCATTTTTCCCTCAAGGTGACTGGTCAAAGAGATTGACACTTTTCTTGGGTAAAAGATTTTTTTTGACTCTTAAACTAGACCCTAAAATTTAGGGTGTACCATTTTGACACTTGAACTTCTTAAGGTGAACCAAACTTAACATCTCCTACCAAAACCACCTATGGCAAAAATGAATGTATCAACTCACATCTACTTATCTTTTTTGGTTTTGAGGTTCATTTTCCTCAAGGTTTGATTTTTTGACAAATACCTTCATTGCAATTATATGAACAAAAATACTAAGAAAATTTTATAAAGAAACCCAAACATTTACATCCTATACTTTGATATAACTTTGTAAAATCTAATTGTAGCTATTTTCATGATATATGTAATTTATTAACATAAATGAAGGGTCAAGTTCAAATAAATTTAAAATATTGATAAACATTTATATATTTAAAATTAAAGTTTACTCCCAAGTCTATAATTGGTCTCGATGAATATTTATATATTAAATAAATTGATAAATTTTTAAATGTTGAGTGAGATATATATTTTGAAATGTATATTTTGAGCTACTTGTGAAGCCAAATTTAACTCTTATTTACAACAATGATTGTTGATGAACATTTATATATTTAAAATAAATTGATAAATTTAAAAATGTTAAGCAAGAGACATACTTCGAATACGGACTTGTGAAGCCAAATTTAAATCTTATTTACTACAGTGAGTGTTGATGAACATTTATATTTTAAAAATAAATCAATAAAATTAAAAATGTTAAGCGAAAAACATATTTAGAAATGTATATTCTGAACAACTTGTGAAGCCAAAATCTATTATGTGAGTGTTGATCAATATGTACTTAATATTATCATTATTTATGTATGGAAAAAATAATAAATCCGATAACTTCAAGTTGATCTGTAAGTTAAGTATTATTGGTTATATTATTAAGTTGGTTCCATAATCAAGTTTAAGTCTCTTGCACGTGAAACTAATAATAATAATAGTAATAATAATAATAAAAATCATAATCATAATCATATAGGTTTCTCCCTTCAGTTTAATGAACCACACAAAGGTCAAAAAGATTATTTAGGTTAGTTACTCAATGTCCTTTAACCACAGGGGTATTGGATGTAATTTCCCAAACCTGGGGGGGATATTTCTGCATTTATTCAGACCTTACGGGAGATTTCTGTAACTGTCACTTCTTTTTTCTCCTCTATCACTAAGACATGGATTGTGTCATCACTTTGCCTTTCTTGGGAAAATATATAATGTGTATGTATCTTCTGGGTGGAATACTTTACAGGGTGTATTGCTTGGTCTGTCTAATACTGCTGGAGTGCTTGCCGGTGTTTTTGGTACGGCAGCAACCGGTTATATCTTGCAACATGGTAATGTTCTCATATATACTTGTTTGGCTGAGATAACCCAATATACTTGGATGTTAAATCCCAGAGATTAGTTTATTGGTGCCTGTCTAGAATCATTGTTCGTGAGCAATTAGTTCTACAGGTCTTACAGATAGTGATGGAGCCACGATTTTGGTTGGGGGGTTGCAAAATTTTAATTATTAAAAATTTATAGGGCAAAGAAATATTTTCCTAAAGTTGGAGTTGCCACCACCAGCCCCCCTGGCTCCGTCACTGCTTACATATGTTCCATGGTTATGATTAAGTTTCCTTTGAGACATGCCCCACCTGCGTGTAAGATGATCTGACTTCTTCCCCCAAATATCTTCTAATTCCTTAGTATGCACTCTGGGCATGGCTAAAAGTGTTCGGCTAAACTTTTTTGGTTAAAACATCTTATGTTTGGTAACTTTAAGCGAAGAGGTGATAAGCATTTGGTAACTTTAAGAGAAGAGGTGATAAGTATAAACACTTAGGAATTAAGGAGACTCCTAACTTATTTTTATAGTATTAGATGCTCTTTCATTTTTTGGATTAATGACTAAGATTATTTTAGCTAATTCGCAAAATATCTCTTCTAATCTATTAGAGCATGTTTTCTATGTAAAATAAACTGGACTAAGATTTTACATCCTGTGAGTTGTGAAAGCTTATGCAGTGTTACCTCTAAGATCAGCTAATCACCCTTTACAAGGATTTTTTCTCAGAACCAATAATTTGAGTTCAACCCAATAGCAAAGAATAACCCGTTCTTTTTCCTGCTTATTTTGATTTCAAGCCATTGTGTCTGGAATGAAGTTTTAAATGATCTGCCTTTCAGGTTCTTGGGATGAAGTGTTCGAGGTTTCGGTTGGACTCTATCTTTTTGGCACTGTGGTTTGGAATCTCTTCTCTACTGGCGAGAAAATATTGGATTGACTTTACATGAACGAGAGCCTCCAACTTTGAACTTGTCATTGAACACATGTGGCTGGGGAAAGTAGTTGCTGCAACTCCGATTTTGATTGCTAGAACAAATTTGTTATACAGAATAGGGAGATGAAAATTCTTCTGATGACTTCCCAGATCTCCACGAGGATGCTTGGACAAAACATTGGAATCAGAATACGACCAAGCAGGATTAGCAGAGGTACACAGCTTTTATGTACATAATGTATGTATTTAACCAATTTTTGTAATGTACTGTCGAGATGTTAATATTTGTAATGATAGAATCATTTATCATCAGTGAAAGAGTCAGGATATGGGTATCTGTGTTTTTTGTAGGTAATATTGAGTATGTAAGATGTGGCTAAAGGTAATTAAGTTGGAAAATGAAAATGCTTAGAAAAAGGCTGCAGAATGTATTCCGAAGTTGAAACATTACAAGTAGCTTTAATTGCTTTCAACATATCAAGAAATCTAGGTGCTTTGTGATTCTAAAGATCTACGAAACATGCCAACGTTGGACGACATATAACACACACGTGAAGCAGGGCAAATAGAAGGTCTATACAGGAAGACGTATGAATAGAAAATGGATGATTCCTAGGCGCAGAGATAGTGATATGTATACAGGATTATGAAGCATGATAGTTGCGATTGTTGTAAACATTCTAACAATGATTTATACATGGTAATCTTCATGAAAACTGAAACAAAAACTATTCTTTTATTAAGAATTTGGGAGCAACATATGTAGAATTAAATCCATGGATGTAGAATATCACCACAATTTCCTTTCTGGTTACAATGCAGCACCTTTCAGCTGACTAAAATCCCTTTCATCCACCACTTGAATATTACAATTTCCATCAACATATATAAATATATATGTATACAAGTATATCAAACACCCATACAAAACATAAATTCTTTAAAAGAAAAAAAAGAAACAACATATTTTAATTGACAAATTTACCCTTGATCCTCTCATCACAAACCCATAAACCATGAGAATTGATTTGACCCACACTCGATTTCCTTGCCTCCGCCTTCGTCTATGCAGACACGGCGGCTATTGGTGGTGCATTCAGCTCACGTGGCTTTAAATAGACCTTGAGCCCATTCTTCATAAACAGAGTCAAAGACATCTTCTGCTCAACACGGTGACCGGGAACCAGTGATAGCTGGTAACGAAGGAGCACAGCCATTGCCACAGACTTCATTTGTAGGTAAGCTAAGTCCTTGCCCAAACAGGTTCTAGGTCCACCATTGAAGGCCACAAACCTATACCCATCCTTTGGCGGTTCGAATCGGTCTCCACCAGCCGAGAGCCATCTCTCTGGTTTAAACTCCATGCAATCCTCACCCCAAATACTCTTCATCCTCCCCACTGAATATATCGAATATGTCACTGTTGAACCTGCTGGCAACTTACTCCCATCAGGCAAAACATCATCTGAAACTACATATTTAAAGTCTTCAGGCACTGAGGGATACAGACGTAGGGTTTCAGCCAAAGACGCTTTCAAATAAACCAACCTATCCGCTTCATCGAATGTCAATGGCTCTTCAATCCATTTCTGTGTGTCTTTGCCTCGAGTTTCTTGTAAAACTGCTGAGATTTCATTTATGATCTTTTCTTCGACACGACTTGTGTTCATGACAAGCCAGAAAAACCAGCTGAGAGCCACTGATGACGTGTCACGTCCCGCAAGCACAAAGTTAAGGGCGATACGCTTGAGGACCGAGCTTGGGAAGAGGTTACCATCAATGTCTCTCTTCTTCATGAATCGTGATAAGAGGTCGTCAGATGGAGTCTCTTTTCGTGCATCCAAAGCTTCAGTCATGTAATTCTCCACAACTTGTAGACTATTTTTTAACCTCTTTTCAGCTCCAACATCTAGAATTTTCTTCAACCTCCATAGGAAACCAGGGTACATTAATCTTTGGAGAGTTGCCTCAGTTGCTGAGTCAAATGCATTGGCAAATGGATTTTCGGGCAACTCAGGGGAGAGAGTCTCGGGGTCTTTACCAAATGTGAGCCCACATATGTTGTCGAAAGTTAGACGTAGCAACAAATCTTGCAAGTCAACCGAGGTATGATCTTTGGCCGCCTTCTCCAAGATAATCCACAACCGGGTTCGGATAGTCCGGTTGACCCACCGGGCCATGGCTTGGCGAAGGGTTCTTGTGGTGAATTCAAGAGCAGCAGTTTTTCTCTGTATAAGCCATGTTTCTCCATCACTGTTGAATATGCCTTGGCCTAGTAGGTCATGAAAGGCTGTTTGCCAAGTGGGACCTTTTGGATAGTTATCAAACCGGGTTCGTAGAATATGCTCAATGTTTTTAGGGTGGCATGTCACTGTGTAGAACCCTTGTTTACGAGCGAGAAATGGGATGGCAATGGTGGAAGTTTGATAAGTGGCGGCATCGCCGGTGGCGTGGAGGTTTCCGGCGATCCAGTCGTGAAATCTTCGCCGGTTCATGAATACATGAGGGAGGCTGCCCACAAGGGGCCATGCTTTCGGGCCGTTCAGTGTTCGGGCAAGCATATAAAACCATAGGAGATAAGCTGATGTTGCAGCAGCAATGGTGAAGAACAATAGAATAGAGTCCATATTCAAAGGCTTTTGGGATGATAAAGAAGGAATGGTATTGAATGATTTGAAGTTAATGAGATAGGTGAGAAGGATAGGGGTTTATATATAGAGAGTGATGTTAAGACAAAGAATTAGGAGAGATTTGTTGGGAATTTTTTGGTAGTGTAGGAGGAAAGGTCGCTGTTTGGTTTGATATTATTTTACTGAACAAAGTTTGCTGGACTGGAATTCTATACGGAAACGCCATGCATGCAATTTCCCATTTTCTGACGGATCGATGGTGTACTATACTGTGCTGCAGTAGATGCTTATGGCACCAAATTTATTTGTTTTTTTTACGTTAGTAATGTATCTATTTGCCCATTTTTAGCATATAACTTTCGAAATTAATTAAGCAAAATATGATAAAAGTTTCAAATGTATATGTTTCCACACAAGATCTTCTATTATAAAATGATGTTACATCTCGTGTTATATATCATGTCTGCCCGACAGGTGTATATAATTTATATTAAATTTATATTTAAGGAAATACTTTATATACATGTCATTCATTAGTGAAGTGCAATAGAAAATTACAATAGCGTTTACAATAGAAAATCTGAACTGATATGTTTCGACTCATTTATATGTTATTGCAAATATTTTATACATTTAATGTGCACGCGTAAAATCGAATACAAGATTAGAGTTAACAAAAGTGGTTTAACCATTTTAGGTTTTTTTAAAAAAAAAATTGTCTATCATCTTGTATAGTTGTATTTCACTAGCTTTCTTTATGCACGATAAGTGTATATCCATATTAATTTCATATTTTTGTAAATTTTTTTACACATCGACTATAAATAAAGTAAAATACGAGATAAAATACCATTTACAACGAGTATCCGAAGTAGTGTATCACTGTTTAATATCATCAAACCTCTTTTGCTAATCCAGAAGTTTCTTACTTGGAACTCTATGAAAATACTGTTCCAATTCAGAGTTTGGTAGAACAAGATTATTCATGGAGTTTTTTAATTAAAATAGTAGATATTTGGGTTCTCATATGTCAGTATTCGTAAAACTGAGTACAATTCTAATTAAGTTGTTCCTCTATACTCTTATTATGACCTACTCGTCACCCATAAATGTTTCCTCTTATCGTGCATAAAATTCTAGTCCATACTCGATTTCGATCACCCATATTTATTTCACAAGGAGAAATAACTAGCATAATAAGATTTGTTGAGATTCATTTAAAGATTTGTGGTGATAATAATCCTAGACAAAGGCGGAGCCAAAATTATAAGTTTTGGGGAACGAATGCAAAATAAAGTGGATAAAGCTGAATAATTTTAGATTTTAGGGGGACACTTTTAAATTTAAAAAAATTACAGAGTAAAAAATTTAATCTTTCAAAATTAAGAGGGCCGAGTGTCCCACGAGCCCCATGTGGCTCCATCCCTGTTCCTAGATTGAGAAACTTTCCATATTTACTATATTATTATATCTAAAGAATAATATAGTGGAAAGGTTAGAACACCAATAGACCTATCACTTTAGTTTAAGAGCAATGGGGGTAAAACTAATGACATGACTCGTACTAAATTATTACTATATGAAAAGCATAAATTATTTTTGTTTGTATTTTCGAGACTCAGTACAATTTGAATCATTAAATACGTGTTTGATTAACCCATTTTAACAAGAGTACCCATCTAGTTTCGTATTTCCATTGCCATCATTTTCAAACCTAAACATCTATGTTATTAATGTAGGATTCACATCACTAATATTTGGTATATGATGTATCCATAATATAAAAATAGCTAAGATTATCAAAATGCTATTTTTTTTCTTTTATTACAAGATGATAGGATCTAAAATAAAGAAGTGATATTTTCTCATTCCAACATAATTAGACAAATTACGTAAGGGACACTACAAAAAGAATGATTATTGCCATGTCAATATGTCATGGAAAAAAGTTTATTTACTATGATTAAAATTAATTGACCACATCTTTGTTACGGTATTGACCATGGTATTTACAAACATGACCAAAATATTTACCATGACTTATAGTCATGATCAATGTTTTGTTCACTTTATAAAAAAGTATTAGGTTAACATTTCTTCCACTACGGCTAGTTAGAGTTTAAAATAGCTAGTATTTTTTTCTCCACAGTTAACTTTAGTGCGGCTATATAAAACATCTACCACGACCAAATTAGCCGTGAACTTAGACCACTATAGACCACGATTTTAAGCCATGATATATATTTTCATTACCAATACTCAATTTTCTTGTAGTGAGATTAATGTAATTAACGAGATCTATAAAAATTAAATACTAATTTATCATCCCAAGCTAATATTATCACGGATACGATTTTAGAGAAAGTTATGCAACCGACAGATTTTCGCTCTTATTTAAAAATAGTATTTTTAATCCTGTAAAGTCAAAATTTTACCATTAATCCAACATATTTTATTTTCATAGAAGTTATAATACGACGAAACTCTAAAGAAAATTATAGATAATGAAAAAAAGAAATAAGTAAGACGAAAGAATAGCCAAGTTTTCCACCTAGAATTTTTTTATCGAAAAAAAAGAAAAACTAGAAATTGATTCTATTAATTATATTCCTAGACAATTTTCTTCCATTTAGTTCTCTGATTAAGACTAGTTTATCAAGGTCCAAAAATGCACTTGAGATCTTCTATTGCAAAATTGTGTTGCATCTTGTATTGTATATTATACCTACACGACAAATATATATAATTCATAATAAATTAATTTATATTTGAGGAAATATTATAAACACATATCATTATATGTGAAGTGCAATAAAAAATTGCAACACCATTTGCTAAAAATGGACTACCATGAAGAGTACGTATATGAGGGGTTGTTATTGCTGTTATAAATAACATTGACATCTTAAAAGAGTAATATTAATAACAGGTGTTAAGAGATACCTAGTTTGCATTACTTGAAATAGAGGCAAACATAGTATCTATCTATATATCTATATTATACCTAACCAACAGCAAAAGCAGCCAGCACTTCGGCAAAGATTGTTCAGTCTTTCTTCCTTTGGCAGAAGTTCTATCGTTTTGCAGAGGGAGTCCCAAAAAAAGAGAAATGGTTGTTGGAGACAGTTTACCCGAGTTGAGAAATTAGACTTTGTTGCAAAACATTAGCAAGACTTAGTCTCAGTCTTATTCTTGAATAAAAAGCCTTTACATAACTTTGTCTACAAGACTGTGACTCATTATCTCAACCCAATAATGTATGCTACTAAAAGATCATAAACAATTAATGCATATATATATATACACACACACAAAAAAAAAAAAAAAAAGTGGATTAGCAAAAGAGGTTGATGATATTAAACAGTGGTACTATAATAAATGAGTCGTGTTGTTCATTGTATTTACTCATAAATAATTTTATATCCCATTTTCTTAATTAAATATTAGTTAAATTTTTTGTGAAAATGATTGATATATATACACACACATACATAATTTTTTGTATTCCACCAACCTTTTCTTTAGACAATATTTTTTTGGCTCTAATAAGAAACATAAGATTTTTAACTCGATTTTAAATGAATTATTCATTTGTCCCAAGAAGAATGTTCCATTTGAATTGCCAAAATGGAAAATAAGGAGTGACGATCATGAATAGGGGCAGAGAAGAAAATTCAAATTCGTCGAAGGATGTATTGTCAAGGGGTACATGAGATTGGGTAAACCATTTTATGTTTTGTGAGGAATAAGAGAATGGATTTTGAATACCAGTACAATTATTCAATTTCGAGAAATTTGAAACTGAAAGTTAAGAATCATGAATTTATCTCAACTCCAACTTCAATAAGTGTTTCTCCTACAAATAGTTGGTTTTTGGTTGCAAGTGGAAATGTTACTCCTACAACAAAAAGTAATAGCACAAAGGAAGAACTGTAGGCTGCAATTCAAGCTGCTACTGTTTATTGCAGAGGTCCATTGCCAAAGTTGATAAAATCAAGTTCCATAAGTTTATATTAATTTTTTTTATATATGGTACAGAATCCTACTCAAAATTTTGATTATTCCATTGATGTAAATATTACATAAGATGCACATGTGCGTTTAGTTGATTACCAAAGAAGTTCATGACATATTCTAATAGCAAATAAGGATGTGGTTCTTGGGAGGTCCGTTAATTAAGAATGCGGAACAATAATCATAATACATTAATATATATGGGCTCTAAGAGATTTGCAATATTTACGACTGTAATTATTGTAGAGTCAACTTATTTTGTTAATATCATTTCATTTAACTTTGAATTTTATTCAACTTATTGGAATTTGATTTGTGTTCGACTCGTGAACACTATGATACCAAGCTCAAGTTTTTGAAAATTTATTGTACATCATTACAGTTTTGTGCTTATTTAAGATTTCACTGGCTCTTGATAATTTATAAACTTCTATTATCATGTGAAAGAATAGATATAGGGGTTGAGAGGTGTCGTATCACGTATACATATTGTGCACATGAGTCACAATTTTTTCTTTAATGTATAGATCTGAAATTTATAGGAAATCGATCTATTTGAGTTGCTTTCCTTTCTTCATATCTTTACTCTATCTAGTCTATAGTTATTATGAAAGTATGAATGATAGGAGATGATTTATAATTTATATTTTTTTTTGTGGAGATTAAAATAATTCTATACGAATATTATGTTAGGAAATAAAAACAAGATTAACTAAGTAAATAAATGGACCGTAATTATTATTGATTTTATTTTTAACTAGTCTCTTAAATACATTTTTGTTGTTTAGTATATGCTCTACTATAATAAATTATTAGTCATGTTGTTTATTGTATTTACTCATAAATCATAAGTGACTTTGCAAATATTTTATTAATTGGATATTATTTAATATTACTGTGAAAATGATGAATATATAAGTTCACATAGTAGTAATTGACTTTATGTATTTCACTGTACCAGCACTTATTAGAACCAATAGTTTTTTTTTTTTTGGGATAGTTACTAAAATCCCCCTAAAGAAATTTTTGTAGCCAAAAAACTCATGAACATATTTTTCTATCTCAAAAACTCCATTTAAAAAACCTTTCATTCAAATAACCCAAAAATTAGGAATTTCAACCTTTTGAACTAAATTACCCTTTTATTAAGATAAGAATTGAGTAATTGATATTTTTTTTTCTTTAAATTTTTTAAATTGATAAATGGTATTGGTCCCAAGTGACATATGGGGGTGAATAGACAATGAAGGTCTTTTGAACTTCAATTTTTTTTTTGTCACAAAATATTTTGAACGCTTACTGCAATACTCAATGCTTTGTCAAGCGCTTAAACTTAAATAACTTAGACACAGAGATTTAGCGATTACCAGGGTTAACACTTAGGTCTCTTATATCAGGGTACAACGGAAAAGATTTTGGTCTATTTAGCATTCTATTGCCAATTAGTTGCTTAGCTTGTTTTGTATGCTTTTGATGAATGTTATGAAATGAGAATAAAAGCAATAAGACAATAAAGAAATTACACAAGATATTGTAAGGTTCACTGGGTTATGTAATCCCAGCTACGTCCTTCTTCTCCTTTTGCACTTTGAGGAATTCACTAAATGATACTCAAAACTCCACACAAACAACTTCTACAAATGGTTAGATACACAAAGATGATCTTGAACTCTTTGATCACACAGACTTCATCCAGAAATAAGACTTGATCTTCAACTTTCTTCTTCACACAAATGAAGAGTTTGGGGTTTTTTTTTGTCACTAGGGTTTGTTTGATTTTGGAAGTTCAAACAACTTGAGATATTTCAATAGTAATGTAGTTTTCTTCTAAGGAAGATGTTTGAGATATGGTGACTGTCTTTGGGTTTTGAGAAAAGTTTTAAGGATTTTGGACATAGAGTTTATGGGCCTTTTTTTGGAATTATTTAGACTTGGATTGTAATCAGCAAGATCTTCAATAAATTTGAATATATGTGTCGTGTGTAAATTAGGGTTTGCTAAGAACTTCTATATATAGGCAATTTTTTGAGAAAGTGTCTGTTGGACACACATGTAGGGCCGTGCCTTTCACTTGAGCGAGTGAGCTTACTTCCATACTAAATCCATGAAATTCCGCCGCAAGTAGTGAGCGCGGTAGACTTTAAGCTTTGAAAGTCCAACCACAAAGGCTTGTCCGTACGTGTTAGAAAATTTCATGTTAGATGTTTTGATGATGATAAGATAGGATTTTATGTTTGATTTCAAAAGAATGTAAGTTTATATTTTCATAAAACAAATGTTTAAGCGTTTGAAAGGTTGTAATTTTATTAGGCTTGTAATTTTTATCTTTGTAAACTTTAGACTAAGTATTGAATACAATGTCGCTAGTAGAATTCTAAGTGAGTCTATTAGAGATGAAGTTGAAGATCAGCGTCTGAAGACAAGTGAAGATAAAGATTTTATCTTAAGCGACTGCCAATTGCTATGGACTATTTCAGGGCTTATGAATCAAGCGATCAAGTAGATCAGATTTACCTAAAATAAATTCCGAAGTCACTAAGAACTTAAATGCAATCATTTAACGGGCATTTGTTTCCAACGGTAAATAAATTCAAATGCATTAAATGCTTAATAAGAGCATTAAATGTGATAAGGACAGATTGTGTACGGAGCAAGCTGCCTATTGGCTAAGACTGCCAGAATTTCAGAGTTCAAATCTGCTACATCAAATCAGTGCAGCAGGATTTCAGGAATGTCAGAGAAAAGGTATGACTCACTCGCGCGTGAGAGTCAGGCTCCTACATGTGTCCAACGGACAAATCCCAAGAAATTGCCTATAAATACCTTACCTCAGCAAACCCTAAAAACACGTATATACACAAGAAAGTCAAAACTCTTCTGAAATTCTCTCTCTAGAAAAGCTTAGAAACTCCATAGCCAAAATCCTTCCAAGCTTTTTACATACATTCTAGACAGTCATAGATATCTCAAACATTTTCAAAGAAGAACCACACACTATTATTGAGATATCGTAAGTTGTTTGAACTTCCTAAAATCAAACAATCCTGTGATCAAGAACCCTCAACCTCATCTATCTGTGTGAAGAAGAAGTTGACTCTACAAGCAGTATTTCTGAGTGAGAGAAACTTGTTGGTGAAGATCTTCATTGGTGCTAAAGTCTGTGTGATCAAGAAGCCCAAGATCATCATCCCTTCCTCTATTTTTGTAGAAGCCTCTGTGTGATCCTTCGATAATCAATTTAGTGGAATTCCTCCAAGTGTTCAAGGAGAAGAAAGACGTAGCTGGGATTACACCACCCAGTGAACCTTACAAATTCTTGTGTTATTTACTGTTTTATTATTTTACTTTATATTTTATCTTTTATCCTGATAAAGATAAGAAAAACGGTTAAGCGACTATATTTGAACAAAACGAACGATAAAGCTTTAAAAATCATTTCCGTTGTGCTAACCCTGATTAAGCGATCTAAGCGTTACCCTACTTTGATAAATTGATAAAATCACTAAGTCTAAGTTATCTTTACTGTAGCGCCTAACCCAAGCGTTCAAATCTTTAAAAGTGATACAAATTTTTGAAGTCGAAAAAGACTTGAGGGTCTATTCAACCCCCCTCTTCTAGACCCTTTCGTATGCCACTTGGGACCACCAAGCGGTATCAGAGCGGTTGAAGTAGAAACCTCAGCGTTTTCGAGTGTCACTGCTTGTTTAGATCCATTTTTCTAAATTTAGTCGCTTTAATTCTCTTTTAAAAATCTCATATTATGGCTTTTAACAAAATGCCTAAGTTGGTTGAATCAAACTATGATTCTTGGAAACTTAGAGCATTCACTTATTTATGCTCTTGCAATAATGAAATGTGTGATGTGATCACAGATGGCCCCATTCAAATCATGAAAGTTATCACTAGAGCCCCTGGAGCGACTGAAGCAACTCCAGATGGTTATGTTGAAAAACCCAAGATAGAATGGATGCCAGATGATAGAAAAAGAGCGAACCTGGATAATATTGGATAAAGTGCACTCTACTCAGCGTTAGGAGATAATGATGCATTGTTCAACAAGATCAAATAATGTAAGACCTCAAAAGAGATGAGATAAGTTGGCTATCTCGTGTGAAGGTTCAGCACAGATGAAGGAGAACAAACTCTCCATAGCCATGCAAAGATTTGAGCATTTTAAGATGCAGAACAATGAAACTTTAGAACAATTGGACGCTAGATTCACTATGCTCATTACAGAGTTAGTGTCACTGGACAAAGAATTGACTAACAAGGAAATGGTCAAGAAGATATTCAGAAGTCTTCCAATCAAGTATTTAATTATGACGGTTGCAATGAGAGAATCACAAACGTTGGAAACTTTAACTCCGGAATATGTATTTTCAGAGTTGAAGGCATTTGAGATTGAACTAGGAGAAGTCAGCGACACAATGATTTCTATGTCAGCGACTGAATGAGGAGCCCTAATAGCTACGACTAAGAGCAAGGGAAAGATAGCCAGTGAGGTGGAAGCGACAGAATCAAATGAGGAAAAGAAAATGGCTTTATTGGTTAAGAAATTTAAGAAATTTCTAAGATACGAAAAGAGAAACCCTAGTGGACAGACCTCCTTCCAAACTCCTCCCCCTGCACCAGCGCCACAGTATCAAGCGTTAGTGTATTATGCTCCTCAGCCTCCAGCGACAGCTTCAAACCAAGAGCCTCCGTCCCCTACTCAGAATCTCTCAGCGCCAGTAGTTTCCAAGCGATTAACCACTAAACAAAAAATGAAAACTAATTTGTGTTACAATTGCAGGAAACTAGGGCACTACCAGGTAAATTGCTCTTATACGAATGTATCTAAGCCCACAAGGTAAGATTATACAGATAGAAACCAATTCAGGAGCAACCTTCGCCAACAAGGTTTGTTAGCGGAATCTAAACCATTCTCCGCACCTGAAGAGGACTTGAAATCATCAGATGAAAGCAGTGATGATGAGCTAACAAGCGATTCAGCGTTAATTTGTCTTATGGCAAGAGATGAAGAAGCGTCTGATGACTCACTATCTCAGGTAAACAATGAATTATCTCATCCTCTTTCTTATGATGAATTACTTGACAAAGTAAATGAATATTATAAAGATTGTCAAGATCCCGCTAAGATATATCAAAATCACTTTGATATCATTTCATCACTCACAAGTGATAAAATGACGTTCAAGGCAGAGTTGCAAGTTCAGTAACAATGCATTGAGAAGAATCAATCGCTTGAGAGTGAAATTATCCAATTAAAAAGTGATATTGATATAATAGTAAAGAGAGAAGCTGAGCTGATCGCTAGACTTGCCAAATCAGAGCAACTTATCTCATCATTATCCAAAGCGTCAAGAAACCTAGATAATGTGACTGAGGTAACCAAACTTTTTGGTAAAAAGACCGGTTTAGGGTGTGATAAATTTGGTCAACAATCAAAAGTGTCTAAGGTTGTGGCACCTAACAAAGGAAAAGGTGTATTCTTTCTTAAGAAGAGTTCAAACAGTCAAACGCTGAATGAACTTAAGGACAATGGTAAGAAGCCAAATGAGAAGGTCAATACCAACTCAGGCAATAAGGAGAAGACAAAAGTTAATGATT
Source organism: Buddleja alternifolia (assembly GCA_019426215.1). Lineage (NCBI taxonomy): Eukaryota > Viridiplantae > Streptophyta > Magnoliopsida > Lamiales > Scrophulariaceae > Buddleja > Buddleja alternifolia. Next base: position 21,796,846 of record CM033402.1, read on the forward strand.
CACAAAAGAAGGTTCATCCAAAGGCTCAAAAGGATAAGGATAAACCATCTACAAGTGAATCAAATTCTAAGCGTCAATCGCCAAAAGCGACTCCTAAGCTAGTGTGGAGGAAATACCAGCGTCAATATACTCAAAGATCTAGATCATATTATCGATACTATGATGATTATGATTATGATTATAATTAATATTATAATCGAGGGTATTACTATACACCTAAAAAGCACACACAACACAAGCCGAAACCCAAGAAGGCCAATCTTCCCGTAATGAAGACAAGGCAAATATGGGTTCCGAAAGTTTTAATTCAAACTAAAGTTACTAACATTGAAGGACCTAAGACTAAATGGGTACCTAAGAAGAATTAGAACCGCCCTTTAAATACAGGTACCTAGAGCCAACACCGGTACTTTAGTTTGGTACATTGATAGTGGGTCATTAAGGCATGATCGGCTTAAAAGATCTCTTGGTCAACTATCGTGCAACCAACGGTGCTCAAGTTATATTCGGTGATAACTCCAATAGTAAAACCAAAGGTATAGGTATCATGCATAGGGGGAACATAATGATTAGTGATGTATATTATGTTGAGGGTCTTAAGCATAATTTGTTAAGCATTAGTCAATTTTGTGATAAAGGCTTTGAAGTTAAATTCTCAAGCGACTGTTGCTATGTTAACGATGCTAAGACCAAGTCTACTAAATTTAGAGGAAAAAGAACAAACAATGTCTATTTAGTGGATTGGCATTCTACAATTGATAACAACCCCACATGCTTTGTTGCTAAGAGTCAAAATGAATTGTGTTGGTTATGGCATAGAAAAATGAATCACTTCAACTTTAAGACAATCTCTCAGTTAATATCGCTAAATCTAGTAGAGGGATTACCTAAAGGCACTGATAAGAGGTGTTTTTACGTGTTTTTAAGATCGTAATTCTTATGATTTGGATTCACTTATTGCTTAAATCATGTCACATTTGCATTTAATAGGTGTGTTAAGTGAATACAGGTAATAAATGAGAATACATGAAGAAAAGGGAAGAAAAACGATGTACAAAACAAGTTCAAGCATGTTTTTCAACACCTAGGCGGTTTATGCATCTCCTACCACATTCGAGCGATAATTCCGTACATTTCGAGACCGACTTAGACAAAGTTTCCTTCTACAAAGTTTTAGATGTATGTCTTAGCTTCAAATGAGAACTTGAAACATCCAAATCGAAGGTCTATAGAGATAATTGTGAAGGAAATACGATTGCTGCTCGTGGAGACCTAGACTAGAATTGATTCTTTAGATGATTCACAATACACTTAAATCGAAGGTAGAGGAGTTGAGAGGATAACCATCTTGAGACACTTAAGGAATTATTCCCAGAAATATTAACTTAGATTTCTCATAAGGTTATAAGTTGAGTAGTAATTTTATATGCTAACAATGAATTGAAAAGGTTGAATTTTGGTATGACCAAAAGTGGTCAGGCTAATACGTACCGGAGGTGAAAAGTTCCATGCCTATATACTGTACTATTATGCTAATTTGAGCTATGCTCAAGCCAAAAGAAGTGAATTGTTTAAAAGATCTAGTTTTATTTCGCGGCCTTTGATACTCGAGTGATTAAATCCTTAGGAGTGTCTCTACACTTAATGCCCCAAAACTATCTAGTTTGGGAGTCATTGGTCTAAAACTTGTTACATGGGTGACATAGAAAGCCTAATGGAATAAAACATTGCACATGATCTAGCCTTAATGAAGTTTAATGGAAATTCCATATGAATTGAATGTTGAATATTTGAGATAATGAAATTTAATTGGCTATGAGATTTTCTATAATTCTTGTGCCTTGTGTTTGATCAAAAGTTGATAGATATGGGATTAATGTCCACAATTTGGTAAGGATGCCTCTCGACTATAATACCCTAGATTTATTTTTCACTATACCTTAGGGAGTCGTTTCAAGTATTGATGTCACATGAGCAAAAGTAGTTGATATGTATATATATATTTGTGAACTTTAAAAGGTTGATTTTATGCCATTCATTCTTGTTGATCATATTGAGATGTGTTGATTTGGTTGGGATTGAAAATTTGCTAGATTTTGTGGGTATATCTTATGCAAACCCTCACGAGACTATAACTCGTCCTTTGAGGTAACTCAAAGGTTTAAAGGCTTGTTGCACCCGCTAAGTGCAATCGTTTACTCCACGAAAGTGAGTTAGTTAGTTGTTTTGTTTTCTCCCATTGAATGATGTTGGTCTTGCCTTATAGCTCTTATTGCTTGAGGTCGAGCAATTGATAAGTTTGGGGGTGTTGATAAGAGGTGTTTTTACGTGTTTTTAAGACCGTAATTCTTATGATTTGGATTCACTTATTGCTTAAATCATGTCACATTTGCATTTAATAGGTGTGTTATGTGAATACAGGTAATAAATGAGAATACAAGAAGAAAAGGGAAGAAAAACGATGTACAAAACAAGTTCAAGCATGTTTTTCAACACCTAGGCGGTTTATGCATCTCCTACCACATTCGAGCGATAATTCCGTACATTTCGAGACCGACTTAGACAAAGTTTCCTTCTACAAAGTTCTAGATGTATGTCTTAGCTTCAAATGGGAACTTGAAACATCCAAATCGTAGGTCTATAGAGATAATTGTGAAGGAAATACGATTGCTGCACCGAACAGAGAAGTACATGTGCCAGAATACGCCCCAACGCCCTCCTAGTCATGCCTAGGCATGGATAGTCCGAATGTTACTCCTTTTCAGCCTAAATTCCAGCATTATATGATGGGTAAGAATCACTTTTGGCCATAATTCAGCACATGTGTTGAGGGGTTGTCATAAGTGTGTTTCTTGGTAGATTTACTTTATGGGCGCCAAATCAGAAACAACCTCCATGTTGAAACGTAATTTAGGTATACTTAGCGATCGAATTGGACAAAATGTCCTTCTGGAAAGTTGTAGATCTATGTTTTATTGGAACATGGGGACTTGAAGCATCCAATTTAGAGATCTGTGGAGAATTTTATGAGGAAAATACTAAGACTGCGCTGGAAAGCAAGAAAATGGCAGCATGCATGTGTTTTGTTGAAGTTTTCACATGGTTATGCTTGGTGGAATTCTTAAGGGCCGAAAGTTCAGCATTTTTTAGCTGGTTGGAATCTTAAAAGCCAAACTTTAAGCATCACCTTAGGTGGAATTCTCATTGGGGAACTTTAATGGGAACTCTTAATGCATACTTTAGTGGAATTTTTGCTATAAAAGGAGGGGGAACCCATACTCTTCATAATTCACTATCAATTTCAGATTCTTGGAGGAGAGGGGGGCAGCCCCTAATCTGATTTCTCCACCATTCATCACCATTCTTCATCACTCTTGGAGGGGAAAACTAGAGGAAGGAAAAGAGCTTGGGGATTGAAGGCTCAACTTCAAGATCCATCATCATTCACCATTTAGGGAGTTTTTAAGAGCTTTTCATTTCATTTATGTCTATGAATATTCCTCTTATGTCTTTTATGCTTTCAATTATGAACTAAATTCGTAAGACTAGGGCCATGTAAGGCCAAATTGTGATATATGCTTACAATAGATGATTGTTGAGGTTGTTCTTATATTGTTATGTGATGTGAATTGTGTTTTTGTCTATCTTGCATATACTTGATCACTATATGTTAGAATCTTATGCCTAGGTTGATATTTCGGGATAAAATTGACTTAGGGTGCAAGAAATTCACATCATGACCCGCAACTAATGAGGAATTGCCCTAGACATAGGTAAAGATTCCCGGGTGAAGTCGTTCGATTCAAATCGAGTGAACTCTAGTACATTAATGCATGTTTAGTGCTTAGATTTCCAGATAGGGATATTTGGGAAATCACGATCTAAGTATAAGAGTTTATACGCGAGAGATCGGCTATTCTCTACCTTAGGAGTTTTCACCATAACAATATAAGAGTAATTCTACAACAAGAGCCTTTATAAGTATATTTGATCAATTTGGACCTAGCATGTGCCTTAGTCTCCCTTTATAATTGGTTTTAATTCATTTGCATAACCTTGTTCTTATTGTACACGTTTTTACATTTAAGTTACTTTTATTGTAGTTGTTTTTTTTGTATAAAATCATAAACTAGAATTCAAGTCTCCGTGGTTCGACAGCCCGGACTTTTCGTCCACACTTATTACTACACACGACTAGTGCACTTGCTATCATAGCACGTTAGCTTTTAGCATGTCAAGTTTTTGGCGCCGTTGCTGGGGACTTGTTCATTTTAGTTTTTGATTTTTCATTTAAATTTTCATAATTCTTAGTTTTTCGTTTATTTGTAACCTTTCTTTTATTTTATTATTCTAATTTTGTTCTTGTGTTTAATTGTTAGGTATAATTTGTGGTGCATGACCTGCTCTTCTAACGAGCCCCTATACAATTTTGAGCCGGAGATAGAGCGTGTTCTTCGATCTAGTAGACGAGCTCGAGAAATGGCCGATAATCTAAATCCAAATGGGAATTTTCCCGACATAAATCTCCCGGAAAACAGGGAATGGTTGCAAAATCTATTCCAAGCTATGCAACCGGCACCTCCTCAAAGACTTCCATCGGTCCGGGAAAGTCTACCTTCAAGGGTCCACACCATACCGGGGCCCGTGGTCTTTCCTAATTTCTATGCACCAAATTATCACATTCCATCACACATTTTTAGTATGGTGCAAAGCGAACCCTTCTATGGAGAGCCCCATGAATCACCTTATGAGTATTTGGAGACTTTAGACGATACTCTCATGACTACCCAATTTCATCCACGGGTTCTCGATGCAATTCGTCTAATAGTCTTCCACTTCTCATTAAAGGAAAGGGCGACCATGTGGTACAAATCTCTACCACCCCAATCCATCACAACATGGGGACAATTGGTCGATGCCTTTTTGAGCAAATTCTTTCCACCCTCCAAAATCAATGAGCTAAGGAGCAACATTAAGGAGTTTAAACAGGGGAATAATGAGTTCTTAGCCGAGGCATGGGCTAGATATAAAAACATGCTCCGAAAATGTCCGGATCACAACCTAAGATTGAGCGAGCAAGTATTACGATTCCATGATGGAGTCCGTTCGCGCATCCGAAATAGGCTCAATGCCGGCGCCGGTGGTGATCTCCTTGGGCTCGATTGCCAAAGTGTGTGGGACTAGATTGAGCAATTAGTCCGGGAAGATGAGATCTATCCCGATGATGAAGAGATCACACCCACTAAAAAAATTGCTCGTGTTCAGGAGTTAGAAAAAGAAGTCGTTTTGGAAACAATGGTTGGCAATGTAAACTATGTTGGAAATGCCAATCAACCTCAATTGAACTTCCATGTGCCCGGAAATTTTCCAAGGAGGCCCAATCCGGCGCAAAACGCCCATATCGATATCTATCAAGCACCAAGGCCTCCATTCATCAACAATCAAGCTCAAAGGCAAGGTAATCCTCATGTACAAAGGCAAGTTAGGCCTCCTACAACTGATGAACGTCTTGATGAGGAAATAAAGAAATCGGATTCAGCAATCAACGAACTCCGTACTGTGATGAAGGATTTAATGATGGATATGAAGGATTTGAAGACACAAATGGGTCAAATGGCAAAGACAATCAGCGAGAGAGCCCCGGGAACTTTACCAAGTGACACGGAAAAGAACCCGAAAGAGCAATGCTATGCAATTACCTTGAGAAGTGGCGAACAGGTAAAAGGTGATAATGTTCGCACTGATCCGCCCGAGCGCCCATCCATCCACGCCCAGGCGCCCTTGTCGCTGTGCCAAGGCGCCGATTGTCACGCCCAAGCGCCACATTCTGTATCCTCCACAGCTGGCCCTTCAACTCCAATGCATCATCCCATCGAGGTTCGTCTTCCATTTCCAAATGCACAAAAAATGAAAAAGAAGGATATGCATCCGATTTTCCGTAGGATTGTGGCGACTCTTTGTGAGGACCCGGGGAGGCTCACCATTCCGTGCACCATTGGCCCTCTTACTTTTGAAAAGGTTATTTGCGATACGGGAGCAAGTATCAATCTCCTCCCGTATTCTCTCTTCAAGAAGTTGGGCCTTGGAAATCCCAAACCGACATCAATGAGCCTCCAACTCGCCGATGGATCAATTAAGAGACCAAAGGGGATAATAGAAGATGTTATTGTACAAGTTGACAAATTCTTTTTCCGGGTTGACTTTGTGGTCCTTGATATGGAGGAAGATGTTGAGATGCCCTTGATTCTAGGAAGACCTTTCCTAGTCACTAGCAATGCCAAGATCGACATGGGAAAATGTAAGTTATCATTGAGGGTAGGAGATGTAAAAGTGATATTTGATGCTTCAAATAACAGGAAACCATCTATGGATGATCTTCCTTGTTCCAATATCGATGTTATTAACCCTTCTCTTGATGAGAAATGTGCAAATGGCAAGGCTAAGGGCACACTCGAGTTGGAGGATGAGATTCCCTATGATAAACACAACAAAGAGGGAAGAGAAGATTTATGCATGAAATACATTCCACCCCATCGCCGTGCTCGTAAAATTGAAAAGACTCATCCAATACAAAGGGCTTATTGCAAAATCCCGCAATATGAGTGGAAGCAAGTAGACCATGGAGCTAAAAGGAGGCATGACAAGGATTTGGTCGTGTTAAATGGACCACCTATTTGAACCTCAAAGAGCACAAAGTTGAGCTACCGACTCTAAACTAGCGCTTCTTGGGAGGCAACCCAAGTTTGTAAGTTTGTTTTTCTTTTTGATTTTGTTTTTGTTTTGTTTAGTTTGTTTCTTTATGTTGTGTTCAAACATGCACTTTTGGCATGTATGTTTTCTTATGCTTGATGGTTTGAAAAGTTGAAGTGTTAGATATGATGCAAATTTGGACCATGCTCATTTTACTCGAGAGGAGGAGAAGCTATAGGATTATGTATTGGAAGTTTAAGGATGTTTTTCAACATCCTTGGTTGTAAGTGTTCTTTTACCTTTGTGTATGCATGTTGTAACAACATTGGGGACAATGTTGGATTTAAGTTTGGGGGTAGAAGAGTATCAATTTTGAATATTGAAAATGCAATCCTAATTTTTAACTTGAATTTGGGGAAAGTTTGTTTGATATCATGTTTATATGCTTCTTTGTTGAGAAAATCAAGCATGAAAAATTTTTAGTCCTTCCAATTGATGCATTGAAATTGATTGACTTGGAAAAATGGCATGAATTCTTGAAATAATCTGAATTTAATGAAATATATATATCTTTGAAATTGCTCGTGGAGACCTAGACTAGAATTGATTCTTTAGATGATTCACAATACACTTAAATCGAAGGTAGAGGAGTTGAGAGGATAACCATCTTGAGACACTTAAGGAATTATTCCCAGAAATATTAACTTAGATTTCTCATAAGGTTATAAGTTGAGTAGTAATTTTATATGCTAACAATGAATTGAAAAGGTTGAATTTTGGTATGACCAAAAGTGGTCAGGCTAATACGTACCGGAGGTGAAAAATTCCATGCCTATATACTGTACTATTATGCTAATTTGAGCTATGCTCAAGCCAAAAGAAGTGAATTGTTTAAAAGATCTAGTTTTATTTCGTGGCCTTTGATACTCGAGTGATTAAATCCTTAGGAGTGTCTCTACACTTAATGCCCCAAAACTATCTAGTTTGGGAGTCATTGGTCTAAAACTTGTTACATGGGTGTCATAGAAAGCCTAAGGGAATAAAACATTGCACATGATCTAGCCTTAATGAAGTTTAATGGAAATTCCATATGAATTGAATGTTGAATATTTGAGATAATGAAATTTAAATGGCTATGAAATTTTCTATAATTCTTGTGCCTTGTGTTTGATCAAAAGTTGATAGATATGGGATTAATGTCCAAAATTTGGTAAGGATGCCTCTCGACTATAATACCCTAGATTTATTTTTCACTATACCCTAGGGAGTCGTTTCAAGTATTGGTGTCACATGAGCAAAAGTAGTTGATATGTATATATATATTTGTGAACTTTAAAAGGTTGATTTTATGCCATTCATTCTTGTTGATCATATTGAGATGTGTTGATTCGGTTGGGATTGAAAATTTGCTAGATTTTGTGGGTATATCTTATGCAAACCCTCACGAGACTATAACTCGTCCTTTGAGGTAACTCAAAGGTTTAAAGGCTTGTTGCACCCGCTAAGTGCAATCGTTTACTCCACGAAAGTGAGTTAGTTAGTTGTTTTGTTTTCTCCCATTGAATGATGTTGGTCTTGCCTTATAGCTCTTATTGCTCGAGGTCGAGCAATTGATAAGTTTGGGGGTGTTGATAAGAGGTGTTTTTACGTGTTTTTAAGACCGTAATTCTTATGATTTGGATTCACTTATTGCTTAAATCATGTCACATTTGCATTTAATAGGTGTGTTAAGTGAATACAGGTAATAAATGAGAATACATGAAGAAAAGGGAAGAAAAACGATGTACAAAACAAGTTCAAGCATGTTTTTCAACACCTAGGCGGTTTATGCATCTCCTACCACATTCGAGCGATAATTCCGTACATTTTGAGACCGACTTAGACAAAGTTTCCTTCTACAAAGTTTAGATGTATGTCTTAGCTTCAAATGGGAACTTGAAACATCCAAATCGGAGGTCTATAGAGATAATTGTGAAGGAAATACGATTGCTGCGCCGAACAGAGAAGTACATGTGCCAGGATACGCCCCAACGCCCTCCTAGTCATGCCTAGGCATGGATAGTCCGAATGTTACTCCTTTTCAGCCTAAATTCCAGCATTATATGATGGGTAAGAATCACTTTTGGCCATAATTCAGCACATGTGTTGAGGGGTTGTCATAAGTGTGTTTCTTGGTAGATTTACTTTATGGGCGCCAAATCGGAAACAACCTCCATGTTGAAACGTAATTTAGGTATACTTAGCGACCGAATTGGACAAAATGTCCTTCTGGAAAGTTGTAGATTTATGTTTTGTCTGAACATGGGGACTTGAATCATCCAATTTGGAGATCTTTGGAGAATTTTATGATGAAAATACTAAGACTGCGCTGGAAAGCAAGAAAATGGCAGCATGCATGTGTTTTGTTGAAGTTTTCACATGGTTATGCTTGGTGGAATTCTTAAGGGCCGAAAGTTCAGCATTTTTTAGCTGGTTGGAATCTTAAAAGCCAAGCTTTAAGCATCACCTTAGGTGGAATTCTCATTGGGGAACTTTAATGGGAATTCTTAATGCATACTTTAGTGGAATTTTGGCTATAAAAGGAGGGGGAACCCATACTCTTCATAATTCACTATCAATTTCAAATTATTGGAGGAGAGGGGGGCAGCCCCTAATCTGATTTCTCCACCATTCATCACCATTCTTCATCACTCTTGGAGGGGAAAACTAGAGGAAGGAAAAGAGCTTGGGGATTGAAGGCTCAACTTCAAGATCCATCATCATTCACCATTTAGGGAGTTTTTAAAAGCTTTTCATTTCATTTATGTCTATGAATATTCCTCTTATGTATTTTATGCTTTCAATTATGAACTAAATTCGTAAGACTAGGGCCATGTAAGGCCAAATTGTGATATATTCTTACAATAGATGATTGTTGAGGTTGTTCTTATATTGTTATGTGATGTGAATTGTGTTTTTGTCTATCTTGCATATACTTGATCACTATATGTTAGAATCTTATGCCTAGGTTGATATTTCGGGAGAAAATTGACTTAGGGTGCAATAAATTCACATCATGACCCGCAACTAATGAGGAATTGCCCTAGACATAGGTAAAGATTCTCGGGTGAAGTTGTTCGATTCAAATCGAGTGAACTCTAGTACATTAATGCATGTTTAGTGGTTAGATTTCCAGATAGGGATATTTGGGAAATCACGATCTAAGTATAGGAGTTTATACGCGAGACATCGGTTATTCTCTACCTTAGGAGTTTTCACCATAACAATATAAGAGTAATTCTACAACAAGAGCCTTTATAAGTATATTTGATCAATTTGGACCTAGCATGTGCCTTAGTCTCCCTTTATAATTGGTTTTAATTCATTTGCATAACCTTGTTCTTATTGTACACGTTTTTACATTTAAGTTACTTTTATTGTAGTTGTTTTTTTTTGTATAAAATCATAAACTAGAATTCAAGTCTCCGTGGTTCGACAACCCGGACTTTTCGTCCACACTTATTACTACACACGACTAGTGCACTTGCTATCATAGCACGTTAGCTTTTAGCGTGTCAGGTTCCTTTCAGAAAAATCGCTTATGTGATGCATGCCAAATGGGTAAACAAGTTAAATCATCTTTTAAGAAGAAACCATGCCTATCTACTTCTAGAATTCTTGAACTATTGCGTTTAGATTTGTTTGGTCCTATTCAAATCATGAGTGTTTGTTGATGATTTCTCTCGCTATACATGGGTAGAATTTCTAGCGACCAAAGATGAAACTAGTGTCAAGCTCACATCGCTAATTCGTCAATTACAAACTTCAAAAGATCTAAAGGTGACGAGAATTCAAAGCGATAGAGGAACTGAATTTACTAACCAATTTGTTGAGAAGTTTTGTACAGATTTTGGAATACTTCATGAGTATTCTGTTCCTAGAACACCTCAACAAAATGGAGTTGCCGAGCGATGAAACAGAACGCTTAAAGAAGCCGCTAGGACGATGCTAGCAGAGTCTAAGCTGCCTCAAAAGTTTTGGGCCGAAGCTATCAATACAACTTGCTACACTCAGAACCGGTGTATGATCAACAAGCAACATGCGAAGACTCCATATGAGTTGTGTAAGGGACGTAAGCCTAACGTTTCATATTTTTATGTAGTTGGTTCTAAATGTTTCATTCATAACAATGGATCCCAAAGGCTAAGGACATTTGATCCGAAAGCGGATGAGGGGATCTTTCTAGGCTATGCCAAGAATGGAAAGAGTTTTCGCATCCCAAATAAGATCAAATCGAAGGTTGAGGAATCCATTCATGTTGTGTTTGATGATGCTAACCAAGAACCGAGTAATGTTAATCTTGATGATGTAGGAACTGAAGATCTTGTCTAACAATCGTCACAAATCAATCTTACTGATGACGACGAGGACAGTGAGATCTTTGTGGCCAATCCTAAGGATACTCGTGAGGTTACTAATGATGATATTGTCAGAAACGATGATGATCACGAAGAGAATGATCGTCAAGAGCAAATTGGAACTGTTAATGAAGTAGTGACTGCGCAAGAGACAAATGAGGGTCAAGCGATTGATAATCAAGAGTCTTTCAACCCGTTCCAATCAGATCAAAAATGGCTTAGAGACCATCCACCAGAGCTAGTGATTGGAGATATTGGAGCATCGATTAGAACTAGGCCCGCAACAATCAATGAGGCCATGTTCGCAAGCTTTCTATCTCAAATGGAACCAATGAAGCGCTCAGTGATTCAAGTTGGGTAGAAGCGATGCAGGAAGAGCTTAATCAGTTTGAGAGAAGTAAGGTTTGGACACTGATAAGAGGCATTTTTACGTGTTTTTAAGCCCCTTTGCGTTTATGTCTTAGGTTCATTTATCGCTTGATTCTTGCCACATGTGCGTTTAATTCGTGCATTAAGTGATTTCAGGTCTTAAATGGATACAATCAAAGAACGGGATGAAAAATGACGTATAAAACAAGTTTAGGCCAAATTTCTATGCACCCCTACGCCCGGGCGCCGTTTCAGCACCACTTTCCACGTTCGAGCGCTTTTTCAGTATGTTTAGAGACCGAATTCGATGAAGTTCCCTTCTACAAAGTTGTAGAACTATGTGTTAGCTTCAAATGAGGACTTGAATCATCCAAATCGGAGTTTTGTGGAGAGAGTTATGAAGGAAATACAATTACTACGCAAGACAGAGGCAAATACTCCCAACATTCTGATTTGGGCGCCCGAGCGCCGTAAAACCCGCGCCTAGGCGCGCCCACATCCGAGATTTGATTCCTTTCAGCCAAAAGATCATCATTTCATTGGGGAATGGAACATTTAAAGCCAAGAGGTCATCACATGTATGGGGGGGATGTCATAAGTATGTTTCTTACTAGATCTACTTTTGGGGAATTTTATACTACTCACTTTAAGAGTAGTGGAGGGGACACTAGGGGGGACATACACATGAGGGGCTGATTGGTGGTGGTCTTCTTAAGGATTTGAGGGAGCAATTGACCGAAATCATCAAGAGGAGGAGGGAGAGAGAGGCATTGGATCCATCACTTTTCACTCATCATCATTCATCACCATATTTCTTCATCACTTTTGGAGGGGAACAAAGAGGGAGGAGCTAAGGATTGAAGATCAAGAGCAAAGATCCATCATCAATCAATTGAGGGAGTTTTAATTATTTGCATTTACATGTTTATTTCCATGAGTATGTATATGTTTGTATTAGATTTTCTTAAAGCTTTGATGAGAGGCTAATATTGTAGAACTAAGGCCATGTGAAGGCCAAATTTATGAATCAATATATGTGAAGTTGCTCTTTGTATTAATTCTCCTATTGCTTTGTGTGTTAATTCTATGCTTTTATTCCAATCATGTGTTTGATCACCATATGCTTGCTATCTTGCCTAATCTAGTTGTTCGAGAGAAAATAGATTAGGGTGCAAGAGAATTAACACATCATCCGAAACAAATGAGGGATTGCCCTAGAAATAGGTAAAGATTCCCGGGTGTTGTTAGCCGGATTCGTTCGGGGAAGCTCTAGAACGTTAATGCGTGATTTTTGATTAGATTCTCGGATAGACATATTTAGAGAACCGTCAATTAATCATAGGATTATTATGTGCCGAGACATCGGGTAATAGTTAATTTAGGAGTTTCCACCAAAGCAATAGGAGTCTAATAATTCGAAGAGTAGTTCATATATATTGACGAGTAGATTTGGTTGTAGCATGTGCCTTAGTCATTTTATCATACGTGAGATTTAATTCATAGCTTGTTCCCTCCTTTGATCTTTCGTTTACTTAATTGTTTTCCTCTTGCACTTCACTTTAATTATCTTATCTTTATCGAAAATCATAAACTAGAATTCAAGTCTCCGTGGTTCGACAACCCGGACTTTTAGTCCACTTTATTACTACCACGACTAGTACACTTGCTATCAAAGCACGTTAAGTTTTAGCGTGTCAAGTTTTTGGCGCCGTTGCCGGGGACTTGTTTATTTTAGTTTACATTTTTAATAATTCTTAGTTTTCGTTCATTTCTTGATTTTCTTTTATTTTCGTGATTAGTCTAATTTTGTTCTTGTATTTAATTGTTAGGTTCTTGAGGTGCATGACCCGCTCCTCAAGCAAGCCTCTATACGAGTTGGAGCCCGAAATTGAAAGAGTTCTTAGGACTAGTAGGCGAGCAAGAGAAATGGCCAATAATCTCAACCAAAACCCAAATGGAAATTTCCCGGACATGAACTCACCGGAAACTAGGGAGTGGTTACAAGGTGTTCTACAAGCCATGCAAGCGGTACCTCCTCCACAACTCCCGTCGGTTCGGGGTAGCTTACCACCTAGGGTCCATACCATTCCGGGGCCCGTAGTCGTGCCTAATTTCGTCACACCAAACTACCACATTCCGGCTCACATTTTTAATATGGTGCAAGGAGATCCTTTCTATGGAGAACCACACGAATCACCACACGCTCATTTGGAAACCATAGATGAGGCTCTTGTGACCATTCAATATCACCCACGTGATCTTGATGCGATTCGTCTAAGAGTCTTCCATTTCTCATTGAAGGATAGGGCGACAACATGGTACAAATCCTTACCTCCACAATCTATTACAACATGGAGTGAGTTGGTCGATGCCTTTTTAAATAAATTCTTTCCACCCTCAAAAATAAATGAGCTACGGAGTAATATAAAAGGTTTAGGCAAAGAAGCAATGAATCTTTAGCCGAGGCTTGGGCTAGATATAAGGGCATGCTTCGTAAATGTCCCGATCATAATTTTGGGTTGAATGAACAAGTACTCCATTTCTATGATGGGGTTAGGTCACGTATTCGGCATAGACTCAACGCGGGTGCGGGAGGAGATCTCCTTGGGTTAGATTGTCAAAGTGTATGGGACAAAGTCGAACAGTTGGCCCGAGAAGACGAGCTTTACCCCGACGATGAAGAGGCCTCATCCTCTAAAAAGGTTGCTTGTATTGAGGAAGTAGTTGAGGAAGTAGTACTCTTGGAACCGGAGGTTGGCAATGTTAATTATGTGGGGAATCAAAATAAACCTCGGGTGAACTTTCATATACCCGAGAATTTTCCAAAAAGGCCCAACCCCGCACAGAACGCACAACCGGGGATCTATCAAGCTCCACGACCACCCTTCAATAACCCACCCCCGAGGCAAGGCAATTTCAATGGACAAGGTCAAGGTCAAGTGCAAATGCGACCTCCCACAATCGATGAGAAACTGGATGCTCACATGAAAAAGTCCGATACATCTTTCAACGAACTTCGGAATATGATAAAGGATATGTGTATGGAGATGAAGGATTTGCGAACACAAGTAGGGCAACTTTCTAATGCGGTTAACGGTAGAGCCCCGGGGACTCTCCCAAGCGACACGGAAAAGAACCCGAAGGCCCAATGCAATGCCATAGCCTTGAGAAGTGGCAAACAATTGGAAAATGACACTGCCAGTACATCCGCGCCCGAGCGCCCAGATATGCGCGCCCAGGCGCCAGAAGATCCGCGCCTAGGCGCCGATACACGCGCCCAGGCGCCGCCCACTGTTTTTGTGCCAGCAGATCCGCGCCTAGGCGCCAATACACGCGCCCAGGCGCCAGAAGATCCGCGCCTAGGCGCCGATACACGCGCCCAGGCGCCGCCCACTGCTTCTGTAGGTTTTCATCCGTCTAATCCAACGCTTTCTCCCCCTATCGAAGTTCGTCTCCCCTTCCCAAATGCTCACAAAAAGAAGAAAAAGGAGATGGATCCGAGCTTTCTTCGAATTTTGGCAATCCTTCGGGAAGTGAGAATTAATATTCCGTTTATTGACGCCATCCTCCAAATGCCGAATTATGTGAAGTTCTTCAAGGACATACTCTCCAACAAGCAGAAGTGGGAAGAGAATGAGACGGTGTGCCTCACGGAAGAATGCTCCGCCGTATTACTCAATAAATTGCCAACTAAGCTCCAAGATCCCGGGAGTCTCACAATCCCATGCACAATTGGATCCTTATCATTCAAGAAGGTGTTATGTGACTCGGGGGCCAGCATCAATCTTCTTCCATACTCACTGTTTAAAAAGCTAGGCCTTGGAAATCCCAAGCCGACCTCAATGAGCCTTCAACTAGCCGACCGATCGATCAAGAGGCCCAAGGGGATAATCGAAGACGTTATTGTCCAAGTCGACAAGTTTTATTTTCCCGTTGATTTCGTAGTACTCGACATGGAAGAGGATGTGGAAGTACCATTAATCCTAGGGAGACCATTCCTAGCCACGGGTAAGGCGGTAATTGACATTGCTAATGGTAAGCTTACCTTGAATGTGGGCGATGACAAAGTTACCTTTGATGTTTACAAAGTCCTTAAACATCCTTTTGATCATGACTCGTGTTATCGAATTGATACATTTGACCATTTGATTGTTGAGTATTTACAGGACAATACAATTGAAAATTCTCTCGAACAGAGTCTTATGAAATCCATGCAAGTGGACTCGGAGAAAGATGATCTAGTGGAAAAGGTTCTAAGCTTAGAGTACAAATCTTCCTCTCATTCGGGAGGATTCATCAAAGTTGATAGATCATTGTCAGGATCACCTCGCCCATCTATTGAAGAACCCCCTCTCTCGAACTCAAACCCCTCCCCTCCCACCTTAAATATGTGTACTTGAACAATGACGAGACACTCCCATTGATCATTTCCTCATCTCTTTCAGGATCACAAGAAGAGCAATTAATGACGGTGTTGAGATCTCACAAACGGGCTTTTGGGTGGAAACTTGCGGACATCAAAGGCATTAGTCCAGCGATATGTATGCACAAAATACTTATGGAGGACTCCACCAAGCCTACACGCCAACCCCAAAGGAGATCAAACCCACAAATCCAAGAGGTAGTCAAGAAGGAAGTGATTAAACTGCTCGACTCAGGTATAATCTATCCTATTTCTGATAGTGCGTGGGTGAGCCCTACCCAAGTGGTGCCTAAGAAAGGGGGAATAACGGTAATTGAGAATGCGAATAATGAGCTTATCCCAACTCGTATAATTAGTGGGTGGCGTGTATGTATAGATTACCGTAAGTTGAATGATGCCACACGTAAGGATCATTTCCCCCTCCCCTTTATTGACCAAATGCTTGAACGATTAGCCGGGCATGATTTCTATTGTTTTCTAGATGGTTACTCCGGCTATAATCAAATTGCCATAGATCCTGAGGACCAAGAGAAAACCACTTTCACTTGTCCTTATGGCACATTTGCTTATAGAAGGATGCCATTTGGCTTGTGTAATGCCCCGGCCACTTTTCAAAGATGCATGATGGCTATTTTTCATGATATGGTTGAAGATTTCCTTGAAATTTTTATGGATGACTTTTCTGTTTTCGGAACAACTTTTGATATTTGTCTTGCTCATCTAAATGTTGTGCTTAAACGTTGTGAAGAAACCAACCTTGTTTTGAATTGGGAAAAATGCCATTTAATGGTCCGAGAGGGGATTGTACTTGGCCACAAGATCTCTCAAAAAGGGATCGAAGTGGACCAAGCCAAGATTGAGGTCATTGAAAAACTTCCCCCACCCACATCGGTAAAAGCTGTTAGGAGTTTTCTCGGGCATGCTGGTTTCTATAGGCGATTCATCTTGAATTTCTCTAAAATTGCGAAACCGTTGTCTAATTTGCTTGTTAAAGATGCACCTTTTGATTTCAATTCTTCTTGTATGCAGGCCTTTCTTGATTTGAAGGAACGCTTAGTTTCCGCCCCTATCATGTCATCCCCCGATTGGAGCTTACCATTCGAATTGATGTGTGATGCGAGTGACACCGCGGTTGGAGCGGTCCTTGGCCAAAGGAAGGAAAAGGTATTTCGAACCATTTACTATGCTAGTAAAACTCTTAACGACGCACAATTGAATTATGCCACCACGGAAAAAGAATTACTCGCCATAGTCTTTGCATTCGATAAATTCCACTCTTACCTCGTGCTAAACAAAGTGATAGTTTACACCGATCATTCGGCTTTAAAATATTTGCTTGCCAAGAAAGATGCTAAACCAAGACTCCTTAGGTGGATTTTGTTACTCCAAGAATTTGATTTAGAGATAAAAGACAAGAAAGGCACCGAAAATGTAGTAGCCGACCACCTCTCACGATTAGAGCTAGTGAATGATCCGTTAGATGAGACACCAATTCGTGAGGAATTCCCAGATGAACACCTCCTTGCTATTTCTGAAAAAATTTCACCTTGGTATGCTAACTTTGCCAATTACATTGTCACGGGCCGTCTTCCCCCGGATATCACTTTTCATCAAAAGAAGAAATTTCTATCTGATGTAAAGCAATATCTTTGGGACGAACCCTTTTTATTCAAAGTTTGTGCAGATGGTTTAATTCGACGTTGCATACCCGAAACGGACGTGCATGCTATCCTATCTCATTGTCATGATATGGCGGTAGGTGGCCATTTTGGGCCTTCCAAAACGGTAGCTAAGATCCTCCAATCAGGTTTCTTCTGGCCTACTCTTGTTAAAGATGCACATCATTATGTCAAATCTTGTGATCGCTGTCAACGAATGGGGAACATCTCTAAACATCATGAAACGCCCTTAAATAGCATGTTAGAGTGTGAGTTGTTTGATGTATGGGGTGTGGATTTCATGGGCCCTTTCCCCAGTTCTTGTTCAAATAAATATATCCTCGTTGCGGTAGACTATGTCTCCAAATGGGTGGAAGCCGTGGCCTTGCCTACTAATGATGCTCGGGTTGTCACTCGTTTTCTGAAGAAACATATTTTTACTCGATTTGGAACTCCCCGAGCCATCATTAGTGACGGGGGCACCCACTTCTGCAACAGGCAGTTTGAACTTTTATTGACCAAGTACGGGGTGAAGCATAAAATTTCGACCCCATACCACCCACAAACTAGTGGCCAAGTGGAGGTCTCGAATAGGGAGATTAAGCGTATTTTAGAAAAAACGGTCAATGCATCAAGAAAGGATTGGTCCCTTAAATTGGATGATGCTCTTTGGGCTTATCGGACCGCCTATAAAACCCCAATTGGCATGTCCCCGTATCGTCTTGTTTTTGGTAAAACATGTCACTTGCCCGTTGAACTCGAGCATCGTGCTTATTGGGCCATTAAGTTTCTAAATTTTGACTCTCAAAGTGTAGGTACACAACGTTTGCTACAACTCAACGAACTCGAAGAATGGCGTCATCTTGCCTATGAGAACGCAAAACTCTATAAGGAGCGGACCAAAATGTGGCATGACAAACATATTCTCCCCCGGGAATTCCACAAGGGAGAGCGGGTGTTGCTATACAACTCTCGACTCCGACTCTTCCCCGGGAAGCTTAAGTCTCGATGGTCGGGACCATTTTTGATTTCCCAGGTCTATCCATCCGGCGCCGTCGAACTTACAACAGATAAAGGACATACTTTCTTGGTCAACGCTCAACGTCTAAAACCTTACTTAGGGATGGATGGGCCAAGAGACAAAGAGTCCTTCATCCTCGCGGACCCTTCGTGATTCTTCGCTTTCAGTCGAGCTAATGACTCTAAACTAGCGCTTCTTGGGAGGCAACCCATGTTTTCTTTCCGTTTCCTTTTCTTTTTCCCTTATTATTCCGTTTGTTGCTTTATTTTCTAACCTTACATCTTTGTTAGTTTGTGTTTTAAGTGTTTTGTCTCTTCCCTTTTGAAACAGGAAATGAAATTCGTTACAAAACTATTCAGAATCCCGCGCCCAAGCGCCGAGAAATCAGGCGCCTAGGCGCCCGACTCTGAAACGGGCGCCCAAGCGCCGAGAAATCAGGCGCCTAGGCGCCCGACTCTGAAACGGCGCCCAAGCGCCGAGAAATCAGGCGCCTAGGCGCCCGACTCTGAAACGGGCGCCCAAGCGCCGAGAAATCAGGCGCCTAGGCGCCCGACTCTGAAACGGGCGCCCAAGCGCCGAGAAATCAGGCGCCTAGGCGCCCGACTCTGAAAGGGGCGCCCAGGCGCCGAGAAACGCCCGCCTAGGCGCGGGCATTACCAACCAAAGGACTCGAGGTAAGTTGTATCGCGCGCCTAGGCGCCCAAACACGCGCGCCTAGGCGCCCGATT
Source organism: Buddleja alternifolia (assembly GCA_019426215.1). Taxonomy (NCBI): domain Eukaryota; kingdom Viridiplantae; phylum Streptophyta; class Magnoliopsida; order Lamiales; family Scrophulariaceae; genus Buddleja; species Buddleja alternifolia. The sequence goes on from CM033402.1 coordinate 21,816,132, forward strand.
CTGAATCTAACAAATATATGGGTCAAAAACGGTCAAAATTCCCAAAATCTTCACAACTCCTCTCCCACTCGAATTCCGGCGATTTCCTCAACATTTCCGGCCATTTCCACCGGATTTCACCGCCACTTCCATCAACATCATTCGTTGCACAAGAGGCTCGTCTTTCACATCGACTCGGTGCGAAAATTTTGGGGATAAAAGGTGAGTTTTGGCTTTACCCTTCTTCCATTTCCGATTCATAGCCGACGCGTAGGTGCCTTGCGTTATATATTGAGGATTAATTGGGGCATTGGCCGATTGTTGATTGAATTTTTAGTTGTTATTGCATTTGAGAGCTTGAAATTGAATTTGTGGGTTGTAATCAAAAATTGGGGGTTGATGTTGTTGAATTGGATGGTCTATTGTTGCTAAATCCGTGGGTTATTATCAATTTGTGGGTTGAAATTGAATTTGTGGATTGTTGCCAAGTGTGGGTTGCTCTGATTTTGGTGTGTGTTGGGCGTTGAAGATTGTTGTATTTGGTTGGTTGCATTTGGGTCGATTTGAGTAGTTAAGAAGTTGATAATTGTTGTTGCAAATGACGAGAACTACCAACAGGCCGTCCAAGGGTAAGAAAAAAGTGGGTGAGGGTTCCTCTAATGAGCCCGAGACTCCCGATAGTACCCGTTTTGAAAACCCCCAAGTCCAAATTATGTGTCAGAGTTTGAGCACCCCCCGCACCCTTATTAAGGAGCACTATTTAACCACCCGGGGACAGCCCTCTGTGCACGAATTGATACAATTTCATCGCTTACAGTTTTTTTGTCAAAAGCCCGAGGCCATTCATCTTCCTTGGGTTCTGGAATTCTTCAGCTCCGGGGTTTATGATGAGATTGAGACACGAGGATGGCTGGGGACTACCCTTTTGGTCCGGGGCAAACATGTCAATTATGAGTTGAGACAGATTAGGGAGAGCATAGGCACCCCGACCCCTCAGACATGCGAGTTCACCGCTCTTTACAATTCAGGGCGCCTCCGAGTTAGCCTGTCGGATATTTTGCAGGTTATTGGCCGAGAGGGGTGGGAATGGGTACCCGGAGAAGCTCATGTCCCCCGTAGGGCTCTATTACCCGAGGCTGCTTTCTGGCTCGACTTCATCAGATTCAATTTAATGCCGAGTACCAATCGATCAGAGGCAAACAAGGAACGGGCCACCCTCATCTACGCTATTATGTCCAAGAAAGCTGTGGACTTTGCCCGGGTAATCCACAAGTCTTTGACGGACCACTTTAGAAAGTTGAAGAATGAGTTAGGGCCATTGATTAACAAAGAATTGGCTAAGCAAAAGGGAGAAGGTCCCACTCGGAAGATTCCCATCATTCTCCCGTCACTGATCACAGCTTTATGCAAGGCGGCTAAGGTTCCCACATTTCCTTTGGAGCGTACTGAGCTTCCTGGTTCTTATCTCACCGTGGTAGATGACGACTCCCAGGCTCCTCCACCACCAGCTACTTCAAAGAGGCCTCGCCCATCTTCATCCCAGTCTACTAGCTCCCCACAGTTTCCACCTATGGATGCCGCCGCCATTAGACAATTAAAGGATGAATTGAGGGAGGAGTTGCGAGATGAGATGAGGGTGGTCATGTCCGACACTTGTGCTTATTTCCGTCAGCTTTTTGTAGAGCATGATGCGTTTGTCGGTTGGGGGCCGTTTGATTATTCTGCTCCTCCACCTTACCCGCACCCCCCGCCTCAGCAGCCCGCAGATATGCACGAGTCAGGTGCTCTCGTTCCTGACGGAGGTGATGATGAGGCTCATAATGATGAGGGTAGCCCGTTGATTGATTTGGATGATCTAGGCGGCGAGGATGAGGATTACATTGACCGTTTTGGCACCACCGATTAGGCTTATCTTGTTTTATTTCCATGCATGTTTCTTTTTATTTTTTTGGATATCTTTTATTGGGATGTTTGATATTTTATGTTTGATGTTTGGATGCTTGATGTTTTCCTTCCATGCATGTTTCTCATTTTTTTGTTTATCTCGTTTTGTTTTATTCTATTCTATCCAATGTTTGATGCTCTGTATGTCTAGCATTTGTTTACCTATGTAGTGATCGACACAGTGATTGCCATCCGTGGACTTGATTGCCTTAAGTGGACTCGGGTTTGCTTTTCAGCTTCCCTATGGTGACGTGTACTTTGCCCTTTTCTTTTTCAAACATTGGGGACAATGTTCATGATAAGTGTGGGGGGTATACTAGATCCATTATAGTCATGTTGATTCATGTTTTACATATTTCGGTCCAAGTTTGGTCAAGTTTGGGGGGTGCTGTACCTCTACATGTGAAATGTGTGCAATTTTAATTTATTTTTTTGGATAGAATTTCAACCCTTCACTTGAGGCATTGAGCATGGTTAATTTGAATACATGGTATGTTTTCTCTATCAATTTGGTTTTTAATGGCTATACACATCGTTCCTTGCTTATGGGATCCTAACTAGACTAGATTAACCTTAAGATGATTCACATATGCACCTAAATCGAAGGTAGAGGAGTTGAGTGGGCAATCATTTTGAAACACTTAAAGGCTTGATCCCGGAAATATCAACTTAGAATTTTCACATGTGTTATGAGTTGAGAACGTTAACTTCGTGTGCTTAATAATAATAAAAAGAGGTTGAACATTGGTATGACTGAAAAAAGTCAGGCTTAATAGATACTGGGGGCGAAGAGCACCATGCCTAGAATACTGTACTATTTTGCTAATTTGAGCTAAGCTCAAGCCAATGTAAGTGTTAAGTGAATAAGGACCTAGTTTGATTTTGTGGCCTTTGACACTCGAGTGATTAAGCCCTTAGGAATGTCTCCACATTTGATACCCTAAAGCCATCTGGTTTAGGAGTTATTGGCCTAAAACTCGTTACACGGGTGTCATAGAAAGCCTAAGAGGATCAAACATTGCACATGGTCTAGCCTCTAATGTTTCGAGTTGAAAGTGCATAAGATAAATCCGAAAGTGGAATGAAGTGATAAATTTTTAAGTGGCTATGAAGTTGTATTCAATTCTCGTACCATGTGAATAATCAAAAGTTGATAAATATGGGGTTAATGTTTGAAAAGTGGTAAGAATGCCACTTGACTATAATACTTGAGATTTATTACACTACACCCTTAGGATGATCTTTTCAATGTTAAGGCGTAACATGAGCAAATGTGTGATGTGTATATATTTGTAATATGAGCTTAAACAGATGAATTCATACCATTGTGTGCTATTAATCATTGTAATTTACGTTGAGTGATCGGGGTTGAAAATTTTTCGATTTTGTGGGTATATCGTCTGCAAACCCTCACGAGACTATAACTCGTCCTTTGAGGTAACTCAAAGGTTCAAAGGCTTGTTGCATTCGCTAAATGCAACCGTTTACTCCACGAAAGTGAGTTAGGTAGTTTTCTTTTTGTTTCTCTCTTTGATTGATGATGTTTCCTTATCTTAGAACTCTTATTGCTCGAGGACGAGCAATTGATAAGTGTGGGGGTGTTGATAAGAGGCATTTTTACGTGTTTTTAAGCCCCTTTGCGTTTATGTCTTAGGTTCATTTATCGCTTGATTCTTGCCACATGTGCGTTTAATTCGTGCATTAAGTGATTTCAGGTCTTAAATGGATACAATCAAAGAACGGGATGAAAAATGACGTATAAAACAAGTTTAGGCCAAATTTCTATGCACCCCTACGCCCGGGCGCCGTTTCAGCACCACTTTCCACGTTCGAGCGCTTTTTCAGTATGTTTAGAGACCGAATTGGATGAAGTTCCCTTCTACAAAGTTGTAGAACTATGTGTTAGCTTCAAATGAGGACTTGAATCATCCAAATCGGAGTTTTGTGGAGAGAGTTATGAAGGAAATACAATTACTGCGCAAGACAGAGGCAAATACTCCCAACATTCTGATTTGGGCGCCCGAGCGCCGTAAAACCCGCGCCTAGGCGCGCCCACATCCGAGATTTGATTCCTTTCAGCCAAAAGATCATCATTTGATGGGGAATGGAACATTTAAAGCCAAGAGGTCATCACATGTATGGGGGGATGTCATAAGTATGTTTCTTACTAGATCTACTTTTGGGAATTTTATACTACTCACTTTAAGAGTAGTGGAGGGGACACTAGGGGGGACATACACATGAGGGGCTGATTGGTGGTGGTCTTCTTAAGGAGTTGAGGGAGCAATTGACCGAAATCATCAAGAGGAGGAGGGAGAGAGAGGCATTGGATCCATCACTTTTCACTCATCATCATTCATCACCATATTTCTTCATCACTTTTGGAGGGGAACAAAGAGGGAGGAGCTAAGGATTGAAGATCAAGAGCAAAGATCCATCATCAATCAATTGAGGGAGTTTTAATTATTTGCATTTACATGTTTATTTCCATGAGTATGTATATGTTTGTATTAGATTTTCTTAAGCTTTGATGAGAGGCTAATATTGTAGAACTAAGGCCATGTGAAGGCCAAATTTATGAATCAATATATGTGAAGTTGCTCTTTGTATTAATTCTCCTATTGCTTTGTGTGTTAATTCTATGCTTTTATTCCAATCATGTGTTTGATCACCATATGCTTGCTATCTTGCCTAATCTAGTTGTTCGAGAGAAAATAGATTAGGGTGCAAGAGAATTAACACATCATCCGAAACAAATGAGGGATTGCCCTAGAAATAGGTAAAGATTCCCGGGTGTTGTTAGCCGGATTCGTTCGGGGAAGCTCTAGAACGTTAATGCGTGATTTTTGATTAGATTCTCGGATAGACATATTTAGAGAACCGTCAATTAATCATAGGATTATTATGTGCCGAGACATCGGGTAATAGTTAATTTAGGAGTTTCCACCAAAGCAATAGGAGTCTAATAATTCGAAGAGTAGTTCATATATATTGACGAGTAGATTTGGTTGTAGCATGTGCCTTAGTCATTTTATCATACGTGAGATTTAATTCATAGCTTGTTCCCTCCTTTGATCTTTCGTTTACTTAATTGTTTTCCTCTTGCACTTCACTTTAATTATCTTATCTTTATCGAAAATCATAAACTAGAATTCAAGTCTCCGTGGTTCGACAACCCGGACTTTTAGTCCACTTTATTACTACCACGACTAGTACACTTGCTATCAAAGCACGTTAAGTTTTAGCGTGTCAGACACTAGTACCATGACCAACTCACTAAGGAGTTATAGGAACTAGATGGGTATTCAGGAACAAGATGGATGAAGATGGCATTGTTATAAGAAACAAAGCCAGATTAGTCACTCAGGGTTATTGTCAAGAAGAGTGTATTGATTTCTATGAGATGTATGCCCCAATAGCTTGTCTTGAAGCGATCAGGATGTTCCTAGCATTTGCCACATTTAACAAATTCACAGTGTACCAAATGGACGTGAAGAGTGCATTCCTAAATGGTAAACTCCAAGAAGAAGTTTATGTGGAGCAACCACCAGGATTCATCAACAACCATGGGAAAAGCATGGTCTACAAATTGGATAAGGCACTCTATGGCCTTAAACAAGCACCAAGAGCATGTTATGACACTCTCTCTATCTTCCTTATAGGTAAAGGCTTTTCAAAAGGCAGCGTTGATACAACGTTATTTAAAATTACCCATAATGAAGATATTCTCTTAGTCCAAATTTATGTTGATGATATTATATTTAGTTCTACTAACAAGCGATTGTGAGAGAAATTTTCGAAAATGATGCAAGATCAATTTGAAATGAGCATGATGGGGGAATTAACTTTCTTCTTAGGATTACAAGTTAAACAACTCCCTAATGGCATATTTATAAACCAAGCTAAATATACAAGAGATATGATTAAGAAATTTGGTATGGAAAATGCATCATCTTCAAAAATTCCAATAAGTCAAGCGCTTAAGTTAGATAAAGATGAAAGTGGAAAGAAGATTGATATCACTAACTATAGAGGTATCATTGGATCACTTCTTTATCTTACCGCCAGTAGACCCGATATTATGTTTTCGGTATGCATGTGTGCACGCTTTCAAGCTGATCCTAGAGAATCACACTTAAATGCTACCAAGAGAATCCTTAAATACCTAAAAGGCACACAAAATGTGGGCTTGTGGTATCCAAGGGACTCTCCTTTTGAACTAATTGGTTATTCAGACGCAGATTTTGCAGGATGCAAAATAGATAGAAAAAGCACTAGCGGTACATGTCAATTCCTAGGTGATAAACTAGTTTCGTGGCATAGTAAGAAACAACAATCCATAGCGACTTCTACCGCTGAAGCAGAGTATGTAGTCGTTGGGAGCTGTTGTGCACAAATCCTTTGGATGAGGCAACAACTTACAGACTATGGAACAATCTTAGGTCCTACCCCAATCCCTTGTGATAACCAAAGCGCTTTAGTTATGACCCAAAATTCAATCCTTCATTTTAGAACTAAACACAGTGACATTCGCTACCATTTCTTGCGTGACCATGTTCGAAAGAAAGATATCTCCATGCACTTCATTGGTACTGACAAACAACTAGCAGATATCTTCACCAAAGCGCTTAACGAACAATGCTTTCTCACTTTGAGAAGTGAATTAGGTATGATTGATTTAAACGCTTAAATCATAAAACATCATATTTTATAGGCATATAATTTAGGGGGAATCCACTTTATTTTTATGTCTAAAGCGCTTTTCAAAATTGAAATGAGTTATCAATTTTAGGGGGAACTTTAAAATTGTACTTATTCCAACCTATAAGCGACTGTGATCAAAAATAACTTTTGAAACTTTTAAGCATTGATCACTACCGTTTATTTTCAATGCATGACAAAATCAATCTCTAACAAAATTGAATGAAAATGTCTTTTAAAGATCAAAAGCGATTCACCTTTTATCAAAAAAAAAAAAAACTTCAGCGTTCAAAGATTCTCACTTTAACGCTAAGTAACTTTCTCTGAAAACCATGCATAGTTTTCATCACTAAAAGGTAACGTGTGGATAAGTCCAAAAGATGAAATTTGACAACTACCCACACGTGCCTATCAAATCAAGTTGATGGTTAATGATTCCTATCTAAAAACTAGGCGGTTCAGTAACTGCACCTGTCTGAGTACGTGTCAGTGTACTATCATGCGCGTGTAATTCACGTTGAAAATTTCAAAATTATTCAAACGGTTTGAAAAAGTAACTGCGGACTTCAAACTTTTATTATCCATTTTTATGAGTAAATGACTCAGATTAAATGCATCAATTTTCAAAATATAAATTTAACACGTGGCATAAATCCAAGAAACTAAGGAGTTATTTTTTGCCTCTATTTAAACCTTTCAAGGTTTTACAGTAAAGCTTTATCACTCTCAACCTCTTCTTGCTGTAAAATCTCTCTATGTCTCAAGGCAAACGATTTCTTTTAACTCTCAGAAAGCTTCAAACATTCATCAATGGTGCCACCAAAATCCTCAATATCTTCCAAATCTACCACTGGAAAATCTTCCAAATCTGAAAAACCAGTCACCGTTAACGCCGAATTTCTTGTTAACTGGTACTACCTTCATGACAACCAGAACTTCCCTCTGAGGACCGTTTTTCCCCTGGTCCAAGAATTTAATTTACGTGACATGATAACTTCCCATTCAAACATTTATGAGGAAGAAACCCTTTTTTTCTTCTAGAACGAAAAAATTTCTGACGATGGAAACTTCATTTCCCGCGTCTTTCCCTTTGCTCGTGAGACCTTTGTTCTCACTCCTCAACTCCTATCGTCTTTACTCCAACTGCCAAACGATGGTGGTGAAGTTGAAAACATCACTCTCAGTGATGCTACCAAAGTCTGGGCACTGGTCAAGAGAGAAGAAGTTGAAGCTGCTTACGAACCTAATTTAAAAAAGAATGAGATGAAGGGCGAATACATCATTCTGGCGGACATATGCTCAAAGATGATCGAATGCAGGAAGGGAAGCTTCGATAAAATCTCCAATGTTCAATACAAGATGATGGTTGGAATTCTGACCAAGCTGAAGATAAATTGGTGGCTTTACGTTTCTAGTCGCTTCAAAGCAGCGATGGCTGAGTCGGTAAATCCCAAGCCTTATGGAATTATGTTAAGTCGTATTTTAAGCGCTAGTGGTTTCGTCAACACAGATGGAAAAAAATTCCCAGCGCTTAAGTTCTACGGGAAGAATATGATCAGCGAGCTGCTCAAACCAATGCGACGTGGCGGTGCAGCGGTTCCCAAGGAAGTGCGTGAGCGACTCCTTACGGAAGGAATTGTTCGAAGTGATGATGAAGAACAAGCAATTTCTCTTCATCATCCTCATCGAAAGAAGCAGTGGTGGTTAAGAGACCAAAACGAAAGATCGCTGAGCCAGCCAAGCTAGCAAAAAAAGAAAAGAAGAGGCCGGAGCCAAAGAAGAAACAGAAGTCTCCCTCTCCTTCTCTCAAATCACCCTCTCCCCCTCCAGCGTTTGACTTCTCTCTTGAAGAAGAAGAAGTAGAAGAACAAGAAGAAGAAGAAGAACAAGAAGTACCGCTAGCCCGCAAGCATACTCCTTTTTCCACTCCAGCTGAATCAACAAGCGCTCCAGCCGAGCCAGCGCTTGAAGAACCAGCGAATGTTCCTCCTCCTTCTTCGGACGCTGTTCCTGAGTCTACACCAGAGCTTGAAGTCGCTCCTGGAGCTCTCTCAACAGAGCTTGGTGATTATCACGGTAAGTACTTATTTTAGACAATGTATTTTATCCTCTCCTATGTTTTTCTTTTAACACTAGGATAGAATTGATCTTTCTGTGTTTAGCTAATATAGAATCCAGCATACTCTGAATATATTAGAAGGATTAAAAATTCCTATTCAAGCTATTCCCCTCACTTCTTTTCTCAATTTTGATCTTGAAGAAGTGGTCCCGGAGCCTGAGGAAACTGTGCCAATTGTTGAAACAAATCAAGCGACTGCATCAGTCGATGATAGTCCTCAGGGTAAGCGTTGTAGTATTTTATTCGTGATTTATACTTAGTAGAAATTTTGCTTGCTTTTCTCAAATGCTTGCTTGTATCAGCTCAAGAAGAACCAGACGCTGTTGCACCTCTGACTTCAGAAGTTCCTATTGAAGTAGATGTTGATTTGGCAACTATTGTGGATATAGCTAAAGAAGTAGCTCAAGTCCTTCCTGACGCTGAAACATCTCCAGTCAGTGAAGCGACTCTGCACGCTGAGCGGTCGATAGAAGTGGCCCCTATCCTAACAGAAACAATTGCCATTGTTCCTACTCCAACCAGATCTCCTCCTCGTGTCATCGATTTCTTTCCCCGCAGATATACTGCCAAAGTTGAATTCTATAATGCCACTAGAGAACGTGACACCAAGACCTTAGTTGAATCGGAGATAACTTTTCAGGATATTCTCCACAACCCTCACCTCTCCAACACAAACAAATTTAAATTTTTTGAAAGACTTGCAGACCTTGATGTCTACACGCTAGAGCGTCTTCAATCTTGCTTGGAATATATTCGAAGACCAGCGATCAACAGAACAAATTTTGACCAAGCATGTTTTAATTTCACTGGTCGCTCTGGTGAGTCTTTCTATCCTCTTCGGCCAAACAAAATTTTCATAAAAAATCCCCATATGGGCGATTGGCTGAAAAACCCCGATGAAGAGGATCTCAACAAGATTGGGTACTCGGCCCTTCCAAAAGTCGTCAACTCTCCTCAGAATGCTCTCTCTCCTAATCCACTTAAACTTTGGAAAGGAAAAAGGACCGATTGTCGCTGAGCGTTCGAATCCGATTAACTCGTGGATAGAAGATGAAGCCCGTGAATACTTGGGAAGAATTTGGGCAGATGACTATGAAAGCGACTGCGATCGATTTGAGAAGTATCTCGCCGCTAGAGCTGATAAGAAGAAATCTGACAAACTTGGCAAACGGTGGATGATGGATACCGCTAGATGGGCAAAAGAGTTTGTTTTGTACTTCTACACACTTGAAGAACTCGTGAGATAGCCATTCTTATTCAAATTTGGAGTCTAATATAGACGCCGAGGGTTTGCTATTTTCCTACTTGAACAGCGTCAGCATAATATCGAAAATATTAGCGACCTGCCCGCATACAGGAAACCTATTGAACGCTACATCCGCCAACAGCTAGCCTTATTCAGTCAAGGAAGACGCTATGTGTTTCACCCTCATCAAGCATTTGTTCAGTGCATCCTTCCAGATCTGAACGAGGATGCATCTACAAGTAAGCGAGATACTCATCTCAGTTCAAGTACAATTTACATGAGATTGGAAGATGATCATGCTGACCTTGCAGAATTCTACTGAGAACGCAGAGCGAATATTGAAAATGCCCAGTCGCTGGATATCACCATTACTCCACATTTTGGTGATGGTCTCAGTGATTTCAGAGGATACAATCTACTTCCCGTTCTTTTCTGTGAGCAAAATATCCAAGTGGCCAAGATGATCTCTCTTATCAGAAGACCTTTTGATCTAGTGCTCGCCCAAGCGCTTATGCCTTTTCTACTGGACTAGAAGAATCTGTACGCATCTAACATAGAATTCATGGAAGACGCTGATCTAGCATTAAGTTCTGAAGTGCATGAAGATGCTATCTTTTTTATTCCGCGAACTTTCTATCAAAGTCCCATGCATGTCATGGAAGCGATTGGCCCCCTCTAGGTCATTGCTGTTAAGAATCCTTCTACTCCTTTGGAAATTGTTGAAATAGAAGAGGAACAAACTCTTGCTGTGGAAGTCACTCAAGCTGATAGCGTTCTAGCAGTCGAGGTTCTTATTCTTGAACAAGTTGATCAGATTGAGAAAGCGACTCAATCTCTTGCCTCAGCGATAGAAGAAGTTCATACTGAAATTGCCGAAGAGCCTAAAGAGCCGTTTATCAGAGATAAAACCAAAGGAAAGGTTGCAGTTTCTAGCTCATACGGACTCATTCCGTGTCCTGAGTGTCCTTCTTCATCGGACTCCGATTCAAAAAGTGATCAAGAGACTCAAGACTTTAGAAGAGCTGTGAGGAATTCGCTTAATACCATCGAGGGTTCCTGCTCTAAGATACTTGAAAATGATGACACCCATATCAAGTTAGTCTCTGATACTAGAAATCGTGATATTGCAAACATTGCTACTAAGAGCACCATAGCGATAGCATATCACTGTTGATCACTACCCTTTCCGAAGAGTTCAATCGTCATTTAACCAAGAACGCTTCAGCCGATACTGAAAGGCACAATTCTTCCAATTCAGTTGCACAAAGTATCGCTTAACAAGTCGCTCTACTTGTTGATGAAGTAAGGCTATTGCGCAGAGATATTGCTGAGTTGAAAACTTCCCTTGATGATGTCAAGAAGGGGTAAGGAGAGTCCCAAGCTAAAGGAAAAGCCTTGAAGGATCCCATCTCTAAAACAGATAACAAGCATTGGCACTCCATGTTCGAAGAAATAGTGAGCATAAAGAAAATGCTTACTAAGAAGCGAAAGACAAGATACTATCAAGGCAGGCTTATGCTTCCGGACTTAGACGTTGAATTCTTAGAGAGTATGGTTTTTCATCCATATGCCGGACCGCTTAGAAGACCTATCAACTGGAAATCCACCAATGATCGATGATAAGACATTTACTATGACTTGATTCGAGAACCTCCGAGGGATTAGGTGGAAATATTATTAGAGCTCAATGAAAGCGCTAGACTGAGAAGGCACGACTATGATGAAGTTCAGCATACAACCATGATAGATGTTGATAGACTTCTCCTGGATTTAGCGAATGAAATCTTTCAAGAAGAGACAAACAAGAAGCGACAGAAAAGATGATTGCTAATATTGCTTTATATATTTCTGTTGTTGCTTTAATTATCTATCTTCAGTGTAAATCATGTATGCTTAATCTCCTTAAATGAATGAATGAATGATTTATCGCTGAAACAACTTTTTGAGGCTAATCTAACTTTAGCTAACTTAACTAACTTTCCAAACGCTAACGTATGATTATTTTAGGCTTTTCTTTGAACTCTTAATTTATAAAAGAGTTATAAAAGTTAAGGTCTTGACATCATAAAAAGGGGGAAATTGTTAGGAAATTTCATGTTAGATGTTTTGATGATGACAAGATAGGATTTTATGTTAGACCCCAAAATAATGTAAGTTTATATTTTCATAGAACAAATGTTTAAGCGTTTGAAAGGTTGTAACTTTATTAAGCTTGTAATTTTTATCTTTGTAAACTTTAGATTAAGTATTGAATACTAAGTCGCTAATAGAATTCTAGGTGAGTCTATTAGAGATGAAGTTGAAGATCAGCGTCTGAAGACAAGTGAAGATAATGATTTTGTCTTAAGCGAGTGCCAATCGCTATGGACTATTTCTGAGCTTATGAATCAAGCGATCAAGTAGATCAGATTCACCTGAAATAAATTCCGAAGTCACTAAGGACTTAAATGCAATCATTTAACGGGCATTTATTTTCAACGGGAAATAAATTCAAATGCATTAAATGCTTGATAAGAGCATTAAATGAGATAAAGACACATTGTATACGGAGCAAGCTACCTATTGGCTAAGACTGTCAGAGAGTTCAAACCTGCCACATCAAATCAGTGCAGTAGGGTTTCAGGAATGTCAGAGAAAAGGTATGACTCACTCGCACGTGAGAGTCACGCTCCTACATATGTCCAACGGACAAATCCCAAGAAATTGCCTATAAATATCTTACCTCAGCAAACCCTACAAACACGTATATACACAAGAAAGTCAAAACTCTACTGAAATTCTCTCTCTAGAAAATCTTAGAAACTCCATAGCTAAAATTCTTCCAAGCTTTTTACATACATTTCAGACAGTCATAGATATCTCAAACATCTTCAAAGAAGAACCATACACTATTATTGAGATATCATAAGCTGTTTGAACTTCCTAAAATCAAACAAACCCATGATCAAGAACCCTCAACCTCATCTATCTGTGTGAAGAAGAAGTTGACTCTACAAGCAGTGTTTCTGAGTGAGAGAAGCTTGTTGGTGAAGATCTTCATTGGTGCTGAAGTCTGTGTGATCAAGGATCCCAAGATCATCATCCCTTCCTCTATTTTTGTAGAAGCCTTTGTGTGATCGTTCGAAAATCAATTTAGTGGAATTCCTCCAAGTGTTCAAGAAGAAGAAAGACGTAGCTGGGATTACACCACCCAGTGAACCTTACAAATTCTTGTGTTATTTACTGTCATTTATTGTTTTATTATCTTGCTTTATATTTTATCTTTTATCTTGATAAAGATAAGAAAAACGGTTAAGCGACTATATTTGAACAAAACGAATGCTAAAGCTTTAAAAATCATTTCCGCTGTGCTAATCCTGATTAAGCGATCTAAGTGTTACCCTATTTTGATAAATTGCTAAATCACTAAGTCTAAGTTTTCTTTACTGTAGCGCTTGACCTAAGCGCTCAACTTTCTAAGCGTTCATATCTTTAATAGTGATACAAATTTTTGAAGTCGAAAAAGACTTTAGGGTCTATTCAACACCCCCCGTTTCGTATGCCACTTGGGACCACCAATACGTCACTAGTCTTTACCAGATTTTTTGCTCTAATCAGACATTAAATGCATTTGAAATTAATTCTGGTTGGAAATAAATTCCTGTTATTGATTGCATTTAAGTCCCTCTTGACATTCAGATTTATTCAGGTGAATTGTGTCGTTGGATGCTAATTCAAGGTCCTAAAAGTTCTTCAGCGCTTGGTGAACACTTAGAACAAACTTCATCTTCTTTTGACTTCAGATGATTATCTTCAACTTTATCTTTGACAGACTCACTCAAAATTCTATCAGCGAATGAGCTTCCAATACTTAGTCTAACACCTAAAAAGATAAAATAAGTCTTATACAGATCTAAAAGATAAACTTTCAACGCTTATACAAATACTCTAATGAAATCATAAATTTACATCCATTTTGGGGTCTAACGTAAAATCATATTTTGTCATCATCAAAACATCTAACATGAATTTTCCTAACAAATTGTATAATACAGTTTTTTTATAATATCAAATATTTTTTATAATTTCCTTTTGACTTTAATATGGTAATTATCTAAAAATACATTGTAAATTTTTTTAAAAGTATTAAAAAATCTTAAAATTTAAGATTAAAATCAACTAGTATCGATTATAACATAATAGTTCTAAATAACTAAATTTCTACACGAAACTATAAATGATTAATTTTTAATTTAGAAAGTTAAGGTTGATTAAGTCGATAAATTTATTAACTTTAATTTTTGGGGGTTTTGGAATGGAAAGATGGTGAAATGAGTTTTTAGATAGAAATAATTTTAAGGGTTTTGGGATACAAAAATTTACTTTAGGGGGGTTTTAGTGATTTTTTCCCTCTTTGTTTTTCCAATGACCAGTTAGTACCTTTGGTGGTCCCAAGTGGCATACGAAAAGGTAGAGGGGGGGGGGGGGGGGGCGAGGGGTTGAATAGATCCTGAAATCTTTTTCAATTTCAAAAAATTTCGTATCACTTTGAAAAAATTGAACGCTTAGAAAGCAAAGCGCTAGGTCAAGCGCTAAAGGATAGATAACTTAGATTTAGTGATTTTAGCAGTTACCAAAGTAGGGTAGTACTTAGATCGCTTAATCAGGGTTAGAACAGCGGAATTGATTTTAATACTTAGCGTTCTTTTAGCCAAATAGTCGCTTAACTATTTTTAAAACTTTTTTAAGATATGATGCAAATAGTAATGGAAAGCAATAAAATAGTAAAAATTAAATGAGACAAGATATGAAAGGTTAACTGGGTGATGTAATCCCAGCTACGTCTTTCTGCTCCTTTACACTCGGAGGAAATACGCTAAAATGATTATCGAAGGATCACACAGAGGCTTCTACAAAATAGAGAATAGGGGAAGATGATCTTGCGCTCCTTGATCACACAGACCTCAGCTCCACTAGAGATATTCTTCTACAAGCTTCTCTCACACAGAAATGCTGCTTGTAAATCAGCAACTTTCTCACCCAGATGAAAGAGGTTAAGGGTTTTCATCACAGGGTTTGTTTGATTTTGTAAATTCAAACAACTTAGGATATCTCAATAATAGTGAAGGGTTCTTGGAAGATATTTGAGATATTGGTGACTGTCTTTGGAATGTTTGAAAAGCTTGAAGGATGTGGAGTTTTGTAAGCTTTTCTTAGAATGATTTCAGCAAATTTTTGAGCTAATTCTTATGTGTTTGCATATGTAATTTTGTGTATTTTAGGGTTTGCTGAAGGGCTCTATTTGGGGATTTGTCCGTTGGGCACATATAGGCGCGTATCTCTCACGTAGCGAGTGAGTAGTACCTTTTTCGGACATTCCTAAATTTCTGCTGCACAGATTAGACATGGTAGGTTTAAACTCTGAAACACTGACAATCTTAGTCAATAGGGTGGCTTGCTCCATATGTAATTCGTCCTTATCATATTTAATGCTCTTATCAAGCATTCAATGCATTTGAATTTATTTTTCATTGGAAATAAATGCCCGTTAATGATTGTATTTAAGTGCCTAATGACTTTGGAATTTATTTTAGGTGAATCTGATGATTTGATCGCTTTGAGGCTTTGAGCGCTTGATTCATAATCCTGAAATGTCCTTAGCGATTGGGAGTCGCTTAAGACAGAATCTTAATCTTCGCTTAGTTTCAGACACTGATCTTCAACTTCATCTCTAACAGACTCACCTAGAATTCTATCAATGACTTAGTATCCAATACTTAGTCTAAAATCTACAAAGATAAAAAAATTACATGCCTAGTCTAAATATAACAACTCGATAACTTGTTAAATGCTTAAACATATTCTAAGAAAGATAAACTTACATAATCTTTGGGGTCTAACATGAAACATATCTTGTCATCATCAAAACATCTAACATGAAATTTCCTAATAATTTCCCCTTTTAGATGATGTCAAGACCTTAACTCTTTTATAGTCCAAGAGCTAGAAAAATTGACAAAGATTATAAAGTTAGTGTTTAAACAATTATATGAGTTAGCTGTAAGTCCATACATTATAGCGAGAAACAAGATGTTTCAGCAAAACTCATTCATTCAGATAATTCATGTAAGTACAAATGAGTTAAAGAAAGATGAAAGCAGAAACATTCACAAACATATATAAAGCGCTTAAAGATAGATAAAGTAATAAAGATCTAGCGTTTTCTCTTGTTTCCGGGAGGAGGCTTGGATTTGCTAGTGTCCTTTTTACTACCCTTTTTTTTGCTCTTGCTTGAAAAGCATCTCATCAAACTTCCTCAACCTATTGTTAGCGTCCATCATTCTCCTATGTGTCTCATTGACAAATTGTAGTCCACCTATATTTTCAGCCAATTCTTCAAGACTATGAAGACGCTTGTTCCAGATAGAAGGATCAACTCCCAGTTTACACAACAAATCTTCAAATATTTGCTAGGTCCTTGTGACTGGAGCTTGGTTCGTATTAACATATTAAGGAACAAAAACACCAAATGGCGGAATGCCCAGCTCTTCTAGAAGTTCCTCGGAGAAGTCTGGGATAGGGAATCCTTTGTAGAAACGCGGATTTCATTTCTTAAGGACGGTCTATTGGATGGATGAAATTGTCTTCTGAAGCTCTTCCCAGTGGCTGTCCTTAGAGCTTGGAGCGCTCTTGGACTGACCTTCCCTTTTCCCCCATTCTTGACATCATCAAGGGTCTTCTTAATCTCGCTCATGTCTTGTCGTAGTAACTCCACTTCTTTGATTAGAAGAGCAAATTGTTCAGCGATAGACTGGCTAACTGAATCTGATTGATTGTGACGCTCTGTATCAGCTGAAGTATTCTGAGCTAGCGACTGATTAAAAGCTGCAGACAGGCATTCGATTAAAGGGTGCATTTGGTCAAGTACAGTTTTAGTACTTCTGGCCGCTGAACTGCCTATGTCGTGAATTCAAGTATCTAAGGTAAGTCTGATGAGACGCTCATCATTCTAGACCATTTTTAAACAAGAACCTTCAGTTTTGAGGAGAGAGTTCCTTACTACCTTTGGAAGTCCTTTGCTTCTTGATCGCTATCAGAATCAGAGTTAGAGGATGAGGAGGAGCGCTCAGGAGATGGAACTAATCCATATGAGCTTGAAACTGCAACTTTGTCATTAGATTTGTCTCTGATAAATGGTTCCTCTGGATCCTCGACAACTTCTTGAATATCTTGATTCAAAGCATCAATTACTTCATCAATCTTCGCAACTTCAAATTCAAGGGTGATCTCTTCGATTGGAGCGCTTGCAGCATCTTGTATTTCAGCGACAATAGGTGGAGTTCCTTCGACTTGAACTTCTGTGATTTCCACAGGAGAAGGCCTTGGAGTGGCAATGACCCAGAGTGGGCCAATCGCTTCCAGAACATGCCTTGGACTAACCTGGTTCGTATGTGGGATATAAAATATAGCGTCTTTGCGCTCTTCAGTACATAATGCTAAATCACTGTTCTCTGGCAGAGTTACTTCTGAAACATAAAAATTGAAATATTCTAACAAAAATGGCAAAAGGGCCTGAGCAGCTTCTGGATCCACTAGCCAAATTAAGGATTTCATCTTGGCCACTCCGAAATTTTGCTCACAAGAAAAAAAGAAGAAAGAACTAAGTAGGCTCTGAAAGCCTTTAGACCAAGGAGGTCATTAAACATAACATCAAGCACTTGAGCGTTGTCCAGAACAGCTCTACTCGTCTGATGATCTTCCTCGTGCTCATAAGTTAAATGCATGTGCGCTTCACTTAGCCCTGGGATAGCATCTCGCTTTCTTGTAGATGCATCCTCATTCAAATCAAGGTGAATTCGCTGGACAAAATTCTGACGCTAATGAAATATGTAGTGTCCTCCCTGAATGAATAACTTTAGCTGATTGTGAATATAGCTCTCCACACCTTGCCTGTCGTATGGAAGATCGCTGATATTCCCAACCAAAGATCTGCACTGCTCGAGCAGGAATACGGAAAAACCTTTATGCCTGTATTCAACTCCAAAATTGAACAGAAAAGGATATTTCACCAATTCTTCAAGCGAGTAAAACTGCAGCACAAACTCTTCAGCCCATCGACTGGTATCTAGCATCCATCGCTTGCCTAGCTTAGGTGGTTTTCTTTCCTGGCAGTGAGATACTTCTCAAAACTTTCCAAGTCGCTATCATAGTCTTCTGCCCATAATCTAGCAAGATATTCGTGGGCTTCATCTTCCACCAAAGAGTTGATTGGATTGGGACGATCAACAACAACTGGTCCCTTACCTTTCTATAATTTGAGGGGTCTAATAAATTCAGCGTTCTGGGGTGAATGAACGACTTTTAGCTTAATTGAGTCCCCAATCTTGTTTAAAATTTCCTCATCGGGGTCTCGGAGCCAACCGGTGGTATTTGGATTCTTAATCACAACCTTATTTTGGCAAGGAGGATAAAACGCTTCTTCAGCACGGCCTAAATGGTTGAAATGCTCATCATCAAAGTCAGACATGTTGACCGTTGGATGTCTGATATAATCCAAACGCAACCTCAGACATTTTTAGTGTGCAAACCAAGATTAGATAGCTTCTTAAAAATAACAAACCGTTGGAGGTCAGAAAGACAAGGATCGTGGAGTGTCTTGAAATATCTTCTCCATGTTGATCATCTGAGAGGTGTGATGTTCTCTCGAGGCAAAATAGAATTCAATGTTAAGATCATAGCCTCTAGGAAAGAAATTGATCACACGGGGAGGAGGTCCAGTTAGTGTGGGAACAATGGCAATCGCTTCAGTCGGGATAGCAGAGGACCACTTCTATTGACCACTCAGCATCATCAGTTGCTTCCTTAGCTGGAGAAATTTTAGCATCAGGGAGGACTTGATTTAATTCTTTAGCAATATCCACGACTGTTGACATATCCACGTCCAACTCAATATTGACCTATGGAGGGTTTGCCTCAGCGACAGCTGGAACTTCAGATGCCGTTATAAATAAAGCTTAAATAAGCAAGCGTTTAAGACAGAAGACAGATTTCTACGAAGTAGAATTCTAAGAGAAAAGGAGAGAAATGCTTACCCTGAGGACTTTCATGAACCTCAGTCGCTTGGGCGTCAGGAACAGATGGTTCATGTGCCTTAGGCTCCATAGAAACATCATCCTCAAGATTGACGAGAGTGGTTAGAGGAGTAGCAGAAATGGGAATGTTGTATTCCTCTAGAGTATCCAGAACATATTGTATATCGGCTTCTCTATGAGCCTGATCGCTATCAAAATCTTATGAAGGAGGATTAACTACAGGCTCGGTGATAAGTTAAGAAGGAGGATCATCACTCGTTGGTTCTTCAAGGACTAGCTCGGGCCCAACTAGAGCACTTGTCGATTGCATTGGAGTAGGGAGCTGCGTGCGCTTACGAATTAGTGGCACTTTCTCTTCTTCGTCTTCTTCCTCAACTTCGAAAATGAAAACAAACGCTGGAGAAAGAGAAGGGGATTTCGGAGGAGGAGAGGGAGAGGGCGATTTCTTCTTTGGCTCCTTCTTCTTCTTCCTCAACTTCGAGAATAAAAACAAACGCTGGAAAAGGAGAAGGGGATTTCGGAGGAGGAGAGGGAGAGGGCGATTTCTTCTTTGGCTCCTTCTTCTTCTTCTTCCTCAACTTCGAGAATAAAAACAAACGCTGGAGAAGGAGAAGGGGATTTCGGAGGAGGAGAGGGAGAGGGCGATTTCTTCTTTGGCTCCTTCTTCTTCTTCTTCTTCTTCTATTTTTTTGCTGGCTTGGATGGCTCTGCGTCCTTCGTAGCAACCTTTCTTTTAGGTCGCTTGACCACTACCATCTTTTCATGTTCATCTGATGAGGAAATCGCTTGTTCCTCATCACCACCACGAACTCTTTCTTCAGCAAAGAGTCACTCACGCTCTTTCTTTGGGACTGCGTCTCTTGGGGTTAAGCAGTTCACTAATCATCTTCTTACCAAAGAATTTAAGCGTCGGGACTTTAGATCTCTCAGAATTAACATATCCACTAGCGCAAAGAATATAACTTAAAAGAATCCCATAAGGCTTAGGATTCACCGACTTTTGCATCACTGCTTTAAAGCGATTAAACACGTACAGAGCCAAATTGACCTTCAGCTTGGTCAAAATGGCTATCATCATCTTGTATTGCAGATTCAAAACCTTATCAAACTATCCCTTCCAACATTCCACCATCTTCGTCCAGATGTCTGCAAGAATTACATACTCATCCTTCATGTCATTTTTCTTGAAATTCGGTTCATACGTGGCAACAATGTCGTCTCTCCGAACTCTTTCCCAGACCTTGGTAGCATCTCCCGGCATAAGTTCTTTGACTTCTTCACTGTCAGTGGGCAATTGCAACAAATTAGCAAAAAGTTGGGGAGTGAGAATAAGGTGTTCAAGCAAAGGGGAAAGTGCAAGAAATTGA
Organism: Buddleja alternifolia; assembly: GCA_019426215.1. NCBI lineage: Eukaryota > Viridiplantae > Streptophyta > Magnoliopsida > Lamiales > Scrophulariaceae > Buddleja > Buddleja alternifolia. The sequence continues at coordinate 21,836,559 of CM033402.1, forward strand.
GTTGCCATCGTCAGAAATGACGGCATTCTCAAAGAGCTTGACCTATGCCTCATGAATCAGAGAGTGGGAGTTTCAAGTCCAGAATCATGAATGAGAGGAATGATTTCTCTCATCGAAAAATGTTGATTATCAAAGATGTATTCCCAGTTGACTAGGAAACCAGCATTATAACCTATACGTTTTTCTGTTTTAGGTTTAGAAGTGTTTCCGACATCAGATTTTGAAGATTTTGAGGATTTTGGTTGCGCCATTGATGAAAGAAGAGTTAATCTTTCTGAGAGAGTAGAAAGAAAGTCTTTTTGCCTTAGAGAGTTTTTACTGCAAGGAAAATATGAGAGTGATGAAGTTTTTCAGAAAAAAATTAAAGGGCTTAAATAGAATGGCAAAAAAGTAACTCCTCAATTGCTCGATATATGCCACGTGTAAATGCAGTTAATCAAGAAATGAAAAACAATGAATCTGGGTCATTTAATCATAAAGACGGATGTGAAAAGGGGCTCTAAATTAGGATAACTGTTGAAAGATAAAGTTTAAAATCTGCAGTTACTTTTCAAAAACGTTTGAAATTTTTTGAAAATTTTCAACGTGAATTGCATGGGCCTATTGGTACACTGACACTTACCCAGGCATGTGTAGTTGCTGAATCGCCTATTTTGAGATAGGTATCATTAACCGTCATTTTGATTTGATAGGAGCGTGTGGGCAGTTGTCAAAATCTTATCCTTTGGACTTATCCACACACTACCTTTTAGCGATGAAAACAATGCATGAATTTCAGAAAAAGTTACTTAGGGTTAAAGTGGGAATGCTGAAGGTTTTTTTTTCTTTAAATAAAGACAATTGAATTGCTTTTAAGAAATAATACTTTTGTTTTATTAGCGAACAATCTGACATGCATAAAGGTAAACGCTGATGATCAGTGCATAAAATTTTGAAAATCAGTTTTGGTCATTGTCGCTTACTATTTGAAATAAGTAAAATTTTGAAGTTCCCTCTAAAATTGATAACTCATTTCAATTTTGAATTTAGACATTATAATAAAGTGGATTCTCCCTAAATTATATGCCTATAAAATATAATGTTTCATGATTAAGCGTTTAAATCAATCATACCTAATTCGCTTCTAAAAGTGAGAAAATGTTGTTCGTTGAGCACTTTGGTGAAGATATCTGCCAATTGTTTGTCAGTTCCAATGAAATGCATGGAGATATCTTTCTTTTGAACATGGTCGCGTAAGAAATGGTAGCGAATGTCAAGGTGTTTAGTTCTAGAATGAAGGATTGGATTTTGGGTCATAGCTAAAGCTCTTTGGTTGTCACATGGATTGGGGTAGGACCTAAGAGGATTTCATAATCTTTAAGTTATTGCCTCATTCAAAGGATTTGTGCACAATAGCTTCTAGCGGCTACATACTCGGCTTCAGCGGTAGAAGTCTCTATGGATTGTTGTTTTTTACTATGCCACGAAACCAATCTATCACCTAGAAATTGACAAGTACCACTAGTTCTTTTTCTATCTATTTTACATCCTGCAAAATTTGCGTCTGAATAACCAATTAGTTTAAAAGAAGAGTCCCTTGGATACCATAAGCCCATATTTTGTGTGTCTTTTAGGTATTTAAGGATTCTCTTGGCAGCAATTAAGTGTGACTCTTTAGGATCAGTTTGAAAGCGTGCACACATGCACACCGAAAACATAATATCAGGTCTACTAGCGATAAGATAAAGAAGTGATCCAATGATACCTCAATAATTAGTGATATCAATTTTCTTCCCACTTTCATCTTTATCTAACTTAAGCGTTTGGCTCATCGGAATTTTTGTAGATGATGCATTTGCCATACCAATTTCTTAATCATATCTCTTGTATATTTAGCTTGGTTTATAAATATTCCATTAGGGAGTTGTTTAACTTGTAATCCTAAGAAGAAAGTTAATTCACCCATCATGCTCATTTCAAATTGATTTTGCATCATTTCGAAAATTTCTCACACAATCGCTTATTAGTAGATCCGAAAATAATATAATCGACATAAATTTGGACTAAGAGAATATCTTCGTTATGGGTAATTTTAAATAACGTCGTGTCACAATTGCCTTTTGAAGCCTTTACCTATAAGGCAGATAGAGAGAGTGTCATACCAGGCTCTTGGTGCTTGTTTAAGGCCATAAAGTGTCTTATCCAATTTATAGACTATACTTTTGCCATGGTTGTTGATGAATCCTGGGGGTTACTCCACATATACCTCTTGTTGGAGTTTACCATTTAGGAAAGAACTCTTCGTGTCCATTTGATACCTTGTGAATTTGTTGAATGCGGCAAACTCTAGGAGCATCTATATTGCTTCAAGATGGGCTACTGGAGCATAAGTCTCATCAAAGTCAATACTCTAATCTTGACAATAACCCTAAGTGATTAATCTGACTTTGTTTCTTACAACAATACCATCTTTGTCCATTTTGTTCCTGAAAACCGATCTAATCTCAATAACGCCTTGGTGAGTTGGTCTGGGAACTAGCATCCAAACCTTATTACGCTCAAATTAGTTAAGCACTTCTTGCATTGCTTCTACCCGACTTGAATCACTAAGCGCTTCATCGACTTTCTTTGGTTCCATTTGAGATAGAAAACTTGCGAACATGGCCTCATTTAATGTAGCGGCCCTAATCCTTACAGGTGCTCCAATACCTCCAATAACAAGCTCTAGTGGATGATCTCTAAGCCATTTGGAATAGGTTGAGAGACTCTTGATTGTCAATCACTTGGCCCTCATTCTCCTCTTTTGCAGTCGCTTCATCATTCACAGTTTCAATTTGCTCTTGATGATCATTGTCTTCATGATCATCAGCATTTCTTGTAATATCATCATTGATAACCTCACGAAGAACCTTAGGATTGGGCACAAAGATCTCATCATCCTCATCATCATCACTATCATCACCAGGATTGATTTGTGACGCTTGTTGGGAAAGATCTTCAACTCTTACATCATCAATATTAACCTTACTCGGCTCTTGGTTAGCATTATCAAACACAACATGAATAGATTCCTCAACCTTCGATTTGATCTTATTTAGGATGCGAAACTCTTTCCAATTTTGGCATAGCCAAGAAAGATTCCCTCATACACTTTAGGATCAAACGTCTTTAGGTTGTGGAATCGATTGTTATGAATGAAACATTTTGAACCAAATACATGAAAATAAAAAAACGTTAGTCTTATGTCCCTTCTATAACTCATATGGAGTCTTTCCATGTTGCTTGTTGATCATACAACGGTTTTGAGTATAGCAAGCAGTATTGATTGCTTCGACCCAAAACCTTTGAGGCAGCTTGGACCCTGCTAACATTGTCCTAGAGGCTTCTTTAAGCGTTCTATTCCATCGCTTACCAACTCCATTCTATTGAGGCATTCTAGGCGCAGAATATTCATGAAGTATTCCAAAATCTGTACAAAACTTCTCAACAATATGGTTAGTAAATTCAGTTCCTCTATCGCTTCTAATTCTTGTCACCTTTAAATCGTTTGAGGTTCGTAATTGACGAATTAGCGATGTGAGCTTGACACTAGTTTCATCTTTAGACGCTAAAAATTCTACCCATGTATAGTGTGAGAAATCATCAACTATCACTAGCGAATACTTTTACCACTAACACTTATGATTTGAATAGGACCAAACAAATCCATATGCAATAGTTCAAGAATTCTAGAAGTAGATAGATGTGGTTTATTTTTAAAGGATGATTTAACTTGTTTACCAATTTGGGCGATTTTTCTGAAAGGAACCCTTAGGTAATACCTCTACAAAATTTAGCAATATTAATTTAATGATTGCCTTAAAGTTGAGGTGGTTCATTTTTCTATGCCATAACCAACCAATTCATTTTGACTTTAAGCAACAAAACATGTAGAGTTGTTATCGATTGTTGAACTCCAATCTACCAAATAAACATTGTGTTCCTTTTCCTTTCAATTTAGCAGATCCAGTCTTAGCGTCGTTAATATAGCAATAGTCACTAGAAAATTTAACTTCAAAGCCTTTATCACAAAATTGACTAATGCTCGATAAATTATGCTTAAGACTCTCACAATAATATACATCACTTACTATGACGTTTCCCCTATGCATGAGACCTATACCTTTGGTTTTACCTTTAGAGTTATCACCGAATATGACTTGAGGACCATTGGCTACACGATAGTTGACAAATAGATCCTTTGAGCCTATCATGTGCCTTGACGACTCACTATTGATGTGCCAAATTGATGTGTCTGTGTTGGCTCTAGATACCTGCATTCAAAGGGCAGTTGTAATTCTTTTTAGGTACCCATTGTGACTTGGGTCCTCTAACATTAGTAGCGTTAGTTTGAATTGAAACTTTTAGAACCCATATTTTCCTAGTTTTCATTGCGGGAGCATCGGCCTTTTTGGGTTTCGGTTTGTGTTGTATGTGCTTTTTAGGTGTATCATAATATACTTGATTATGATAGTAATCATAATCATAATCGTAGTCATAATCATCATAGTATTGATAATATGACCTTGATCTTTGTGGATATTGACACTGGTATTTCCTTGGCACTGGCTTATGGTGCACCTTGGGCGCTTGACGTTTAGTGTTTGATTCAGATTCGCAAGGCTTCTCCTTAGCTTTTTAAGCGTTTGGATAAACCTTCTTTTGTGAATCATTCACTTTTGTCTTTTCCTTTCCTGAGTTAGCTTTGACTTTCTCATTTGGGCTCGTACCATTGTCTTTTGGTTCATTCAGCGTTTGACTGTTTAAACTCTTCTCAACAAAGGCTACACATTTTCCTTTGTTGATTGTCGTAACCTTAGACGCTTTTGATTCATTACCGAATTTATCACAACCTAAATCTGTCTTTTCACCATAAAGTCTAGTTACCTCAGTCACATTATCTAGCTTTCTTGAAGCCTATGATAATGATGAGACGAGCTGCTCTGATTTAGCAAGTTTAGCAATCAGCTCAACTTCTCTCTTGACTACCTTATCAAGATCACTTTTTGATGGTCCTAAGTGGCGTATGAAAAGGTCTAGAAAGGGGGGGGGGGCTTGAATAGACCCTGAAGTCTTTTTCGACTTTAAAAAATTTGTATCACTTTTAAAGATTTGAACGCTTAGAGAGCTGAGCGCTAGGTCAGGCGCTACAATAAAGATAACTTAGACTTAGTGATTTTAGCAATTTACCAAAGTAGGGTAAAGCTTAGATCACTTAATCAGGGTTAGCAGAGTGGAAATGATTTTAAAGCTTTAGCGTTCGTTTTTCGTCAAATAGTCGCTTAACCGTTTTACTTGTGTTTTTCAGAATAAATGATAGAATATAAAGTAAGACAATAAGACAGTAAATGACACAAGAATTTGTAAGGTTCACTGGGTGGTGTAAGCCAATCTAAGTCCTTCTTCTCCTTGAACACTTGGAGGCAGTCCACTAAATTGATTATCGAAGGATCACACAGTGGTTTCTACAAAATAGAGGAGGGGATGATGATCTTGGGCTCCTTGATCACACAGACTTCAGCACCAATGAAGATTTTCACCAACAAGCTTCTCTCACTCAGAAATACTACTTGTAGAGTCAACAACTTCTTCACACAGACAGAGGAGGTTGAGGATTTTGATCACGGGTTTGTTTGATTTTAGGAAGTTCAAACAACTTAGGATATCTCAATAATAGTGTATGGTTCTTCATTGAAGATGTTTGAGATATCTACGGCTGTCTTGAATGTATGTAAAAAACTTGGAAGGATTTTTGGCTATGGAGTTTCTAAGCTTTTCTTGAGAAAGTATTTCAGCAAAGTTTTTGACCCTCTTGTGTATGTACGTATATATATAGAGTTTGCTGAGGTAAGGTATTTATAGGCATTTTCTTGGGGTTTGTCCGTTGGACACATGTAGGTGCGTGCCTCTCATGAGCGAGTGAGTCATGCCTTTCTCTGACATTCCTGAAATCTTGCTGCATTGGTTTGATGTGGCGGGTTTAAACTCATTCTGACAGTCTAAGCCAATAGTTAGCTTGCTTTGTATACAATTTGTCCTTATCACATTTAATGCTCTTATCAAGCATTTAATGCATTTGGATTTATTTCCCGTTGGTAATAAATGCCCGTTAAATGATTGCATTTAAGTCCTTAGTAACTTTGGAATTTATTTAAGGTGAATCTGATCTTCTTGATCGCTTGAGTGCTTTGAACGCTTGATTTATGCATCCTGAAATAGTCCATAGCGATTGGCAGTCGCTTAAGATGAAATCTTCATTTTTGTTTGACTTCAAACGCCGATCTTCAAGTTCGTTTATGACAGACTCGCCTAGAATTCTATCGGAGACTAGGCATCTAATACTTAGTCTAAAATCTACAAAGATAAAAATTTACAAGCCTATTCTAGAAATTACAACCCGACAATTTGTTAAACGCTCAAGACATATTCTAAGAAAATATAAACTTACATAATCTTTGGGGTCTAACATAAAACCAATCTTGTCATCATCAAAACATGTAACATGAAATTCCTAACAATTTTTCCCTTTTTGATGATGTCAAGACATTGACTCTTTTATAATTCAAGAGCTAGAAAAAGGTTGACAAAGATTGTAAGTTAGCGTTTAAACAGTTAGAGTGTTAGCTATAAGTTAGTACATTATAGCGAGAAACAAGATATTTCTGACGAAACTCATTCATTCATATATATCAATGTAAGTACAATGAGTTGGATAAAGCAAAACCATACATAAGGAACTTTTTTAAGAAAAAAAGAATTGACAAAGAATATCTAGCGCTTTCGCTTAGTTCCTAAAGAAGATTGGGGTTTCTTAGCGACTTATTGCTCTTGTTTGAACATTTGTTGAGCAAACTTCCACAAAACGTTATTAGCGTCTACCATTCGCCTATGCGTTTCATTTGCATATTGCACTCTCATTCCTTTAGCTAATTCTTCAAAGCAATTAAGGCCCTTGTGCCAAATAATTTGATCAACTCCTAGTTCACATAACAGGTCTTCAAATATTTCAAAAGTTCGAGTGACCAGAGCTCGATTTCTTGGCACATACTTAGGAATGTAAGTAGCAAACGGCGGAATACCCAATTATTCTTAGAGATCAATTGAGAAAGTCTGGGATGGGAAAACCTTTATAAAAGCATGGCTTTCGCTTTCTAAGGACTGCCTGCTGGATGGATGAAATTATTTGTTGAAGCTCATTCCGGCGAGTGTCTTCAAGACTTAGGGAGCTCTTGGACACTTGACCTTTTCCCTTATTTTCCCCCTTCTTCACATCATCAAATGAAGTCTTGAGGTCAACGATATCTCGTCACAATAGCTTAACCTCTTCAAGAAGTAGCGCGACTTGTTCAGCGATACTTTGAGCAACTGTGTTGGAAGCAGTATGACGCTCAATATTTGCAGAAGCAGTCTGGGCTAAGTTACGATTGAACTCTTCAGATAATCCAGAAATAAGGGGCACCATCTTATCAAGAACTTTGTTAGCACACTGAGTAGCTTTCCACGACTCGAATAATTTCTTGAGATTATTCACCTAAACGAGAGCATGAACCCTGAATATTAGCCAGAGAGTTCATTACTGCTTGCTTAAACTCCTTAGCTTCAGGATCGTCGTCTGAATCTGAGTTCGAAAAAGGAGACAAACGCTAAGGGGATAATCGTGAGATTGCAGCCTTACCCTAAGATTTATCTCTTGTCGAAGGGTCTTCAGGCTCTTCGGCAATTTCTGCATGCAGTTCTTCTATCGCTTGCTCAACAGACTGAGTAAAAGCTGGAACCTCGACTACTGGAGCGCTAGGGTCAACTTCAGTTTGCATATCAGCGTCTGGTGTCGGAGCTACTTCCAAAGTAGGAGTTTGGTCCAATTCCATTTCAATAATCTCCACTTGAGGAGAGGTTTCTCAACAGCAATGACCCAGAGTGGGCCAATCGCTTCCATCACATACCTTGGACTTAGGATGTTGGTCTGCAGAATGTAGAATATAGCGTCTTCGCAATCTTTAGTGCTAAGTGCAAATTGCACATCTTCTGGCAGATCAACTCCTAAAATATAAGAATCGTAGAAGTCCAATATAAATGGCATTAGTGCTTGGGCAACGTCTTGGTCTGTTGGCCTGATTAGCGAAATCATCTTGGCCACTTGAATGTTCTGCTCACACATTAAGACAGGGTGAAGATTATAGCCTTTGAAGACATTTAGGCTAAAATATTCATTGAAGGTAATGTCCAACGATTGTTCATTTTCTACAATCGCTCTCCTGTTTCTGTAAAATTCTGCAAACTCAGCATGGGCATTGTCCAGTCTCATGTGAGCTTCACTATGCCCTGGCAAAATTGGTTGCTTACTGGTGGAGGCATCTTCATTTAGATAGGGAAAGATATGCTGTACAAAATCTTGAGTTAAATGATAAACATAGCGTCCTCACTGAGCGATTAAGGCTAGATGCTGGCGAATATAGCGTTCTATTGACTGTCTGTAATAAGGCAAATTGCTAATATTCCCCACCAAATTTTTGCTCTGCTCGAGTAGAAACACACCAAAACCTCTACATTTGTATTCTACTCCAAATTCAAAAGGGAATGGATACCTCACGAGCTCTTCTAGCATGTAGAAATGTAACATAAATTCTTCAGCCCATCTTTCAGTATCCATCATCTACCTCCTACCAAGTTTTAGAGCCTTTTTCTTATCTGATCTAGCGGCAAGATACTTCTCAAAGTGTTCATATTCACTCTCATAATCATCTTCCCAAAGCTTGGCAAGATACTCACGAGCTTTGGCTTCTAGCCAAGAATTGATTAGATTAGGACACTCAGCAACGACTGGTCCTTTTCCTTTCAAAAGTTTAAGAGGCTTGGGAGGTAAAGCATTCTGAGGAAAATGAACAATCTTGGCAGAACAGAGTATCCAATTTTGTTGAGATCCTCTTCATCTGGATTCTTCAACCAATCACCCTTGTGGGAATTCTTGATCACAAATTTGTTCGGGCAAAGAGGATAAAAGGATTCTGCAGAGCGACCTTTGAAGTTGAATTGCTCACGGTCAAAGTCTGTCATGTTGATCACTGGTCGCCGAATGTATTCAATTCGAGATTGCAGGCGCTTTAGCGAGTACAGACCGAGATCGGCAAGCCTCTCAAAGAACTCAAATTTCTTTGAGTTAGACAGTGAAGAATTGTGGAGAGTATTCTGGAAAGCCATCTCCATTTCAACTAGCTGTCAGGTGTCACTTTCTCTAGCGGCAAAGTAAAATTCAACATCTGCATTATAGTTGTAGGGAAAGAAATTGATGACACGAGGAGGAGGTCCGGTTGGAGTAGGGACAAAGGCAATTTCTTCAGTTGGGATAGGGGCCACTTCTATCGACCGCTCAGCTTGAACAGTCGCTTCACTGATTGGAGATGTTTCAGCGTCAGGAAGGACTTGAGCTACTTCTTTAGCAACATCCACAACTGTTGTCATATCCACATCCAATATAACAGGGACCTCAGAGGGTGGAGGTGCATCAGCGTCTGGAATATTTTGAGCTGACACATGCAAGCGTTTGAGAAAACAAACAAAATTTCTACAAAGTAGAAAAAGACAGAAAAAAAGACTAAAACGCTTACCTTGAGGACTCTCTGCGACTGTTGATAAGTCCATATTTTACAGTATTTTATGCCCCATTGTGATATGATTTGATCGTTACTCTGATCACTTTTTATCCCTCATAATGCTTTGGTTGGTATATATTTTGTTTTGTAGGATAAAAGTTGATTTACGCATGAAAGACGAGAAAAGAGATCCAAATTGAGCTTGAAATTGAAGAAAGAAACAAAAGAAGATAGTTGACGAAAGATTTTACACAATATTCATATTTAAACGAGGTTTTCATCCTCTTACAGGCCGAATCAGATTAAGGTTTCTTCTTCAATATTGTAGATTTGTTTCTTAGCTTCGCGTGGCAACTTGAATCACCTCAATCCGACATGTGTAGAGAGAGTTATGATTAAAATACGAAAGCTGCGAATTCTGCGTGAGACGACCGCGGCACAGGACCGCGGTCCTACTTCGGAAAATTGGTTCGCACTTTTATTGCCGCGGTCTGATAGAAGTTTGTGCCGCGGCTCAGTGCCCTGCTGCCCTATTTTTTATGTTCGCCGTTTTTGGTCTTTATAACACATTCTTCACTTATCAAAAGGCTAGACATGCTCTAAAACACTAAGAGGGAGCCATGGGAAGTCCTAAGGAAGCTTGAAGAGCCATCATCATCCTCATCATCATCATTTTCATCATCAAAGCTTGGATTCACACTTTATAATAGGGAGTAATTCAACTCTTTCTCTTGATTAGTATTTTAATTATGTCTTGTAGAGTTGTTGAATCACTTGTTGTTGTAAGTATGAGCTAAGTATTTTTGTGATTGGGTTATGTGAATACTTTGTGATGTTTTGTGTTTAATGAATCATTAATTTCCGGATTTATTACATTCTTGTTACATGTTTGATTTTGTACTTAATGCTTGCATATGCTTGATCACCATGTGTTTGATAAAATGCTTTGTCTTGAGACCGAGAGGAGATAGATAAAGGGAGATCGAAAAATCAAACATCATAACGTAACAATTGACTAGAGATAGAATCGATTGCGTTGTGTGGCTTTTTGTGATAAGATGACCCGATTGAATGTAGGATCTTCGTAAACAAGGAATTCCTTTGAACCTAAATGCATGTTAGTTAATTCAATCTTCACTATAGAGATATAGGAAGTTGTTAACTAGTATAGGCTTGTTATTTCAAGAGATTGAATAATAAATACATTAGGGGGTTTCGCCATAACAAGAACGTTCTAAGAATCCGGATAATTGAGAGTTCATGAACATAGAATAGAACATAGTAGGATCATAACCCAATCACCTCTTTCCATTCGATTTATTATCTTGTTTATCACATAGTTGTCTTTGATTATTTTCATAGTATAATCAACCATCATCTTATAATTTGATTTAGATTAGAGTTAGATAATATAGCAATTACGAGCATTGAATCCAATTGTCCCTGTGGAGACGATACACCCCGGGCTAAATAGTCCACTTTATTACTTTGCACGACCTAGTATACTTGCTAGGAATTCGCGTGTCAACTGTTTCAGTCGCTTGATCTATAGAAACTTCAGTTTCCATAGCCTCAGGCTCCGGGACTACTTCATCATCTTCATGATTGAGGAATGAAGTAAGGGGATCAGCACGAATAGGAAATTTGAATCCTTCTAATAAATTCAGTGTATACTAGATTTTATATTCGCTAAAGGTTGAAAAACAGTTTATCCTAGTGTTAAAAATAAAAACATAAAAAAGGATAAAATACATTGTCTAAGACAAGTACTTACCCTTAAAATCACCAAGCTCCGTTGAGAGAGCACCAGTAGTGGGCTCGCCGATTGGTACAGAGGGAGAAGGAGGAGAAACACCAGATGATTCTCCAAGCGCTGGTTCGGATGAAACGCTAGTGGATCCTCTTAGTGTGGAACGCTTGCGTGCTAAAGACACTTCTTTTTCTTCTGGAACCATAACAAAAGCAGGAGGGAGATGGGGCGATTTCGGAGGAGGAGAGGGAGATTTCTTTTTTTGGGTCTACTTCTTCTTCTGCTTCTTGGTTAGCTCAATGATTTTTCGTTTCGGTCACTTAACCACCACTTCCTCTTCCGATGAAGATGATGATGAAGACGATGATGCTTGCTCCTCATCATCACTCTGAACAACTCCTTCAGCAAGAAGTCGCTCACGTTCCTCCTTGGGAACAGATGCACCACCCCGTCGCTTCGGTTTCAGCAATTCACCTATCATTTTCTTACCATAAAATTTAAGCGCTGGGACGTTCTTACCAGCAGTGTTGACAAAACCGCTAGCACTTAACAACAAACTTAAAACAATCCCATAAGGCTTGGGATTCACAGATTTTGCCATCGCTGCCTTAAAGCGATTAAAGACATACTGAGACCAGTTTATCTTCAACTTGGTCAAAATGGACGTCATCATCATGTATTGGATGTTGGAGATCTTATCAAAGCTTCCTTTCCTGCAGTCGATCATCTTGGAGCAGATATCAGATAGAATGACCTATTCTCCTTTCATGTCATTCTTCTTGAAATTTGCTTCATAAGCAGCTTCCACGTCATCTTTTTTCACCAGTTCCCAAATCTTGGTGGCGTCTCTAAGGGTTACTTCTTCAACTTCTCCACCATCATTAGGCAGTTGCAGTAGGGAAGATAAAAGTTAAGGGGTGAGAACGAAGGTTTCTTTGGCAAAATGAAAGACATAAGAGATAAAATTCCCATAGTCTGAAATCACAGCATTTTGAAAGAAGAACAGGGTTTCTTCATCATGAAGGTTGGAATGGGAAGTCAACATATGTCCTAGACCTGATTCTCCGATGAGAGGAAGAATGGTCCTTAAAGGGAAGTTTTGGTTTTCGAAGAGATACTCCCAGTTTACCAGAAATTCGACATTGACTGTCACTGGTTTCTCAATTTTAGCAATTTTTTCTGTGGTAGTTTTCGAAGATTTTGGTGGCGCCATTGATGAAGGATTGAAGCTTTTTGAGAAAGTTAGAAGAAATCTTTTTGCCTCGAGAGAGTTTTTACAATAAAGGGAATTTGAAAGTGATAAAGCTTTTCTATAAAATTATGGAGGGTTTAAATAGAGGCAAAAAAAATAACTCTTCAATGGCCTAGATAAATGCCACGTGTTAAGTAATTAACTTGGGAAAGAAAAATATTAAATTTGAGCCGTTAATCATAAAGGCGGATGTAAAAAAGTGCGATAAAATAGGTTAATTGCTGTGAAATATAAAATTTTTGGAGTCCGCAGTTACTTTTCAAAAATGTATGAAATTTTTGAAAATGTTCAGCATGAGTTGCACGCGCCTAATGGTACACTGACACGTATCCAGACCCATGCTTGTACTGAACTGCCTATTTATATAGGAATCATTAACCGTCAGTTTGATTTCATATGAGCGTGTGCGCAGTTGTCAAATCTTATCATTTGGACTTATCCACATGCTACCTTTTAGCAATGAAAACAATGCATGAGTTTCAAAAAACGTTACTTAGCGTTTAAGTGGGAATATTCTTAACACTAAAGTCTTTTAGTAAAATTCAATTGCTTTGGGCTCTTAAAAGACATTTTCATTTAATTTTATTAGAGATTGATTTTGTCATGCATAACAGATAAACGCTGATGATCAATGCACAAAATTTTAAAATTAATTTTTGATCATAGATTCTTATTGATTTGAATAAGTACAATTTTAGAGTTTCCCCTAAAATTGATAACTCATTTTAATTTTGAAAGATGCTTTTAGACATAAATTTGAAGTGGATTCCCGCTAAAGTATATGCCTATGAAAGATAAGATGCTTTATGATTAAGCGTTTAAATCAATCATATCTAGTTCACTTCTCAAAGTGAGAAAACGTTGTTCGTTGAACGCTTTGGTAAAGATATCTGCTAGTTGTTTGTAAGTACCAATGAAATGCATGGAGATATCTTTTTTTTGAACATGGTCACATAAGAAATGGTAGCGAATGTCAACGTGTTTAGTTCTAGAATGAAGGACTGGATTTTGGGTCATAGCTAAAGCGCTTTGGTTATCACAATGGATTGGGGTAGGACCTAAGATTGTTCCATAATCTCTAAGTTGTTGCCTCATCCAACGGATTTGTGCACAACAGCTTCCAGCGGCTACATATTCTGCCTCATCGGTAGAAGTCGCTATGGATTGTTGTTTCCTACTATGCCATGAAATCAATCTATCACCTAGAAACTGACAAGTACCACTAGTACTCTTTCTATCTATTTTGCATCCTGCAAAATCTGCGTCTGAATAACCTATTAGTTCAAAAGGAGAGTCCCTTGGATACCATAAGCCCACATTTTGTGTGCCTTTAAGGTATTTAAGGATTCTCTTGGTAGCATCTAAGTGTGATTCTTTAGGATCAGTTTGAAAGCGTGAACACATGTATACCAAAAACATAATATCAGATCTACTAGCGGTAAGATAAAGAACTGATCCAATGATACCTCTATAATTAGTGATATCAATTTTCTTCCCACTTTCATCTTTATCTAGCGTAAGCGTTTGGCTTATTGGAATTTTTGAAGATAATGCATTTTTCATACCAAATTTCTTAATCATATCTCTTGTATATTTAGCTTAGTTTGTAAATATACTATTAGGGAGTTGTTTAACTTGTAATCCTAAGAAGAAAGTTAATTCACCCATCATGCTCATTTCAAATTCACACAATCGCTTATTAGTAGATCCGAATATAATATCATCAACATAAATTTGGACTAAGAGAATATCTTCATTATGGGTGATTTTAAATAACGTTGTATCAACGTTGCCTTTTGAAAAGCTTTTACCTATAAGGAAGATAGAGAGAGTGTCATACCATGCTCTTGGTGCTTTTTTAAGGCCATAGAGTGCCTTATCTAACTTGTAGACCATACTTTTCCCATGGTTGTTGATGAATCCTGGTGGTTGCTCCACATAAACTTCTTCTTGGAGTTTACCATTCAGGAAAGCACTCTTCATGTCCATTTGGTATACTGTGAACTTATTGAATGAGGAAAATGCTAGAAACATCCGAATCACTTCAAGACGGGCTACTGGGGCATATATCTCATCAAAATTAATACCCTCTTCTTGGCAATAACCCTGAGCAACTAGTCTGGCTTTGTTTCTTATAACAATGCCATCTTCATCCATCTTTTTCCTAAAAACCCATCTAGTTCCAATAACTCCCTGGTGAGTTGGACTTGGTACTAGCGTCCAATCCTTACTTCTCTCAAACTGGTTAAGCTTTTCCTGCATCACTTCTACCCAACTTGAATCACTGAGCGCTTCATCCACTTTCTTTAGTTCCATTTGAGATAGAAAACTTGCGAACATGGCCTCATTGATTGTAGCGGCCTTAGTTCTAATAGGTGCTCCTATATCTCCAATCACTAGCTCTGGTGGATGATCTCTAAGCCATTAACGATCTGGTTGGAATGGGTTGAGAGACTCTTGATCATCAATCGGTTGACCTTCATTGGTATTTTGCGCAGTCGCTACATCATTCACAGTTCCAATTTGCTCTTGATGATCATTCTCTTCATGATCATCAGCGTTTCTGACAATATCATCATTAGTAACCTCACGAGTAACCTTAGGATTAGACACAAAGATCTCATCATCATCACTATCATCAATAAGATTGATTTGTGACGCTTGGTTTGCAAGATCTTCAATTCCTACATCATCAGGATTAACCTTACTCGGTTCTTGGTTAGCATCATCAGCAAAAACTCTTTTCATTCTTGGCATAGCCTAGAAAGATTCCCCCATCCGCCTTAGGATCAAATGTCTTTAGACTTTGGGATCCATTGTTAGGAACGAAACATTTAGAACCAAATACATGAAAATACGAAATGTTAGGCTTATGTCCCTTCCACAACTATATGGAGTCTTCTCATGTTGCTTGTTGATCATACGTGGGTTTTGAGTGTAGCAAGCGGTATTGATAGCTTCAGCCCAAAACCTTTGAGGCAACTTGGACTCTACTAACATCGTCCTAGCGGCTTCTTTAAGCGTTCTATTCCGTCTCTCGGAAGCTCCATTCTGTTGAGGTGTTCTAGGCGCAGAATACTCATAAAGTATTCCAAAATCTATACAAAACTTCTCAATAAATTGGTTAGTAAATTCCGTTCCTCTATCGCTTCTAATCCTCGTCACCTATAATTCTTTAGAGGTTTGTAATTGACGAATTAGCGTTGTGAGCTTGACACTAGTTTCATCTTTGGTTGCTAAGAATTCTACCCATGTATATCTTGAGAAATCATCAACTATCACTAGCGAATACTTTTTACCACTAACACTCATGATTTGAATAGGACCAAACAAATCTAAATGCAACAGTTCACGAATTCTAGAAGTAGATAGGCACGGTTTCTTCTTGAAAGATGATTTAACTTGTTTACCCATTTGACATGCATCACATAAGCGATCTTTCTAAAAGGAACCCTTAGGTAATCCTTTTACTAGATTTAGCAATATTAACTGAGATATTGCCTTAAAGTTGAGGTGATTCACTTTTCTATGCCATAACCAACCCAATTCATTTTGACTTTTAGGAACAAAGCATATGGGGTTGTTATCTATTGTTGAATCTCAATCCACTAAATATACATTGTTTCTTCTTTTTCCTCTTAACTTAGTGGACTTAGTCTTAGCATCGTTAACATAGCAACAGTCACTTGAGAATTTGACTTCAAAGCCTTTATCACAAAATTGACTAATGCTTAATAAATTATGCTTATGACCCTTAACATAATATACATCACTTATCATGATGTTCCCCTTATGCATGATACCTATACCTTTGATTTTACCTTTGGAGTTATCACCGAATACAACTTGAGGACTGTTGGTTGCACGATAGTTGATCAAGAAATCCTTTGAGCCAGTCATGTGCCTTGACGACCCACTATCAAAGTACCAAACTGAGATATCGGTGTTGGCTCTAAGTACCTGCATTTAAATGACAGTTCTAATTCTTCTTAGGTACCCAGGTTGTTTTGGATCCTTCAATGTTAGTGACTTTAGTTTGATTAAAACTTTCAGAACCCATATTTGCCTTGTCTTAATTACGGGAAGATTGGCCTTCTTGGGTTTTGGTTTGTGTTGTGTGTGCATTTTAGGTGTATAGTAATATCCTTGATTATAATAGTAATCATAGAATCATAATCATAATCATCATAGTATCGATAATATGATCTAGATCTTTGAGGATATTGACGCTGGTATTTCCTTGGCACTAGCTTATGAGTAGCTTTTGGTGATTGACGCTTAGCGTTTGATTCACTTGTATATGGTGTATCCTTAGCCTTTTGAGCGTTTGGATGAACCTTTTCCTGTGAATCATTCACTTTCATCGTCTCCTATTGCCTCTTACCATTGTCCTTGAGTTCATTCAACGTTTGACTGTTAGAACTCTTCTCAACAAAGAATACACCTTTTCCTTTGCTGGTTGCCGTACCTTAGATGTTTTTAATTTTTGACCAAATTTATGACAACCTAAACTGGTCTTTTCACCAAAAAGTCTTGTTACCTCAGTCACATTATCTAGCTTTCTTGATGCTTTCGATAATGATGAGACAAGATGCTCTGATTTGGCAAGTCTAGCGATCAATTACATCAATATCACTTTTTAGTTGGATAATTTCACTCTCAAGCGATTGATTCTTCTAATGCATTGTTGCTGAACTTGTAACTCTGCCTTGAGAGTCATTTTATTACTTGTGAGCAATGAAATGATTTCGAATTGATTTTGATATAGCTTGGCGTCATCTTGATAATCTTTATAATACTCAGTTACTTTGTCAAGTAAATCATCATAACAAAGAAGATGAGATAATTCAGTGTTTACTTTAGATAGCGAGTCACCCGACAATTCTTCATCTCTCGCCATGAGACAAATCAATGCTGAGTCGCTTGTTAGCTCATCATCACTGCTTCCATCTGATGATTCCAAATCTTCATCAGGTGTGGAGAATGGTTCAGATTCCGCTAGCAGACCTTGTTGGCGAAGGTTGCTCCTGAATTGATTTCTATCCGCATAATCTTGCCTTGTGGGCTTAGATACATTCGGATAAAGGCAATTTACCTGGTAGTACCCCTGTTTCCTGCAATTGTAACACAAATTAGTTTTCATTTTTTGTTCGGTGGTTAATCGCTTGGAGACTACTGGAGCTGAAACATTCTGTGTTGGAGATGGAGGCGCTTGATATTGAACTGGCGCTAGAGGCTGAGGAACAGAGTACACTGGCGCTTGATAATGAGGCGCTGGTGTAGGGGGAGGGGGTTGAAAAGAAGTTTGTCCAGAGGGGTTTCTTTTTTCATATCTTAGAAAATTCTTAACCAACAAAGCCATTTCCTTTTCCCTATTTGATTCTGTCATTTTCACCTCACTGACTACCTTTCCCTTGTTCTTAGTAGTAGCTATCAGGGCTCGTGATTCAGTCGCTGATGTAGAATTCATTGTGTCGCTGACTTCTCCTAGTTCAAACTCAAATGCCTTTAACTCTGAAAACATATGTTCCAGAGTTAGAGTTTCCAATGTTTGTGATTCTTTCATGGCAACCGTCTTAATCAAATACTCGCTTGGAAGACTTTTGAATATCTTGTTGACCATTTCCTTGTTGGTCAATTCCTTATCTAGTGACGCTAACTCTATAATGAGCAAAGTGAACCTTGCATCCAATTGTTCTAGCGTTTTGATAGGAAATTTCATGTTAAGATTTTGATGATGACAATTAGGAATTTTGTTAGACCCCAAGTTAGGTACGCTTAAATTTCATAGATACTTGTATAAGCGTTTGAACATTAGAAATGTATAGGCTCTTTTATCTTTTACTTTTGACATTTTTAGATCAAGAAGTCGGTTAGGTTAAGCGTTTGATACTTTCTGAGTGAGCTTATCAAGACAGCGAAATCTGAAGACTTCAAGCGTCCAAGAAATCAATAGTGAATGAAGTTTGAAGAAGTTTACTCTAAGCGCCTGACATGTTCTGAGTGAGGTGTCAAGTAACGAAGATTAAAGTCTCAAGCGTCTACACTTCTAAATGAAGTCTGAAGACTTTTCCAAGTGTTTAAACATTAAATAGTCCTCCAGATTAAATGGAACTTTCAGCTCATGAATGAAGCGTCTATCAAATGATAAGAGCATCCTATTGGACTGTCAACTATTAATGCTGATAAGAGCATTAAATGTGATAAGCACTTTCAGACGTATGGAGAAGCCACCCTATTGGACTGTCAACTATTCAAAGACCGCAACACCAATTTTTGTGTAGCAGATTTTCAGAAAAAAGGGACAAAAGTTGTTCACTCGCGGAAGTGAGAGACACGCGCACTTGCATGTGTCAAACGGACACTTTTTCCAAGAATGACTATAAATAGAACTTCAACAACAAGCCAAATACACAACGAGAACAATTATCAACCCAAATTGCTGTTACATTGAAGTCTCATTCCTTAAATTCTCAGAAAAGCCAGATACTCAAGAAAATATTCTCTTTGCTTTTCATCAAATCCTCAGACAGTCAACCCAATATCTCAAACATTATTTTTGAAGAAACTACACTACTACTGAGATATTCCAGTTGTTTGAACTTCATCAAAATCAAACAAACCCTTTTAGAAAAACCCCTATCCAAGCCTCGCGATCTGTGTGAAGTCGAAGTTGGATACTTGCCATATTTCTGGGTGAAAGAAGCAAGGGGATTGAAGTGATTTGGAGCAGAAATCTGTGTGATAAAGGAGCTCAAGTCATCGACATCCATCTCTCCCTAATTTGTAGAAGATTCTGTGTGATTCTTTGAGAATCATTTTAGTGGATTGCCTCCAAGTGTTCGAGGAGAAGAAGGACGTAGTTGAGATTACACCACCCAACGAACCTTACAAATATTGTGTCATTTACTTTTCAATCAATTCTTTTATCTAACATATCATTGCATAAACTGATTAAGTAAAACACAATCAAACGCTAAGCAACTAAGAAATCTCTTGTGACGCTAAAGCTTTCAAAGAGAAGACTCCAAAAATCATTCCGCTCTACTAACACTGATCAAAGAACTGAACGCTCAAACCTACTCGGTTAAAGTATTCCATTCTTGAAATCTAAGTTAACTTTATAAAAATAGTTTTCATTAGACGCTTCACCAAAGTGCCTATATTTTAAGTGAACGCTTAAGTCAAGCGTTAGACTCTTCAAGCGTCTACTTTTTCAAGTCTCCAAAAAACAATTTCAGTACGAAATCTTTTGAATTCGAAAAAGACTTCAGGGTCTATTCAATCTCCCCTCCTTCTAGACCCTTTCGTATGCCACTTGGGACCAACAAGTGGTATCAGAGCGGTTAAAATTGAAATTTTTAAATTTCCAAGCATAACTGCTTGTTTAGATCCTTGTCTTTCAAAATCTAGTTGCTTCTAAAATCTTTAATATGGCATTTGCTAAAGTTCCCAAACTGACAGAATCAAATTTTGACACATGGAAAGTCAAAGCATTTACATATCTCTGTTCATGCGATGATGACATGTGTGATATTATTTCAGATGGGCCAATCAAAATATACAAAGTTATCACAAGAGCGCTTGGAGCCACGAAAGAAATTCCCGATGGTTACGTTGAGAAACCAAAACAAGAATGGTTTCCAGATGAGCGTCGAAGAGCTAATTTGGACAATGTTGGTCGTAACGCTCTATATACGGCTATTGGTGATAATGACAGCTTATTTAACAAGATCAAGTCTTGCAAAACCACTAAAGAAATATGGGATAAGTTGTCTACAATTTGTGGTGGTTCAGCTCAAATCAAAGAAAACAAACTTTCCATTGCGAAGGAAAAGTTTAACGGATTTAAGATGCTACCCAATGAAACTTTAGAGTAATTGGATATAAGATTTACAGCTCTAGTTACAGAACTTACATCGTTGGGAATGGAGTTACAGAATCCGGAAATGGTGGTTAAGATTTTTAGAAGCTTACCAAGTAAATTCTTGATGAAGACAACCGCTATGAGAGAATCAAATACGCTGGATCTCCTAACTCCAGAAGATGCCTTTTCAGAGCTAAAAGCATTTGAGTTCGAGTTGAATTCTGCTAGTGAAATTGTGAGTAGTCCAGTGATTGAATCTGGAGCGCTTATTGCATCAATCAAAGGTAAATCGGGTAATAAAGGAAAGAATTCAGATATCAATGAGGAAGAGGAGTTGGCTTTGCTGAATAGATTCAGGAAGTTCTTGAGATATGAAAAGAAAGGAAAAGGTTTCAATAATCAAGGACAAAGTTCATATCAAGCACCTTTTTCTGTGCAACAACAGTTTCAAGCGCCTCAGTATTCTGTTCCTTCACCCCAAGCGCCTGTTCAATACCAAGCGTCTACTCAAAATCCCTCAGCTCCAGTAGTCTCAAAACCACACACTACAAGGTTAACAAATGAACAGAAGATGAAAACTAATCTTTGTTATAATTGCAGAAACCAGGGCACTACCAGGTAAATTGCCCTTATCCAAACGTATCCAAGCCCTCAAGGCAGGAGTACTTGGATAGAAACCAATTCAGGAGCAACCTTCGTCAACAAGGCTTGTTAGCAGAATCAGAACTAGCACCCGCATCTGAAGATTTAGAATCATCAGAAGAAAGTAGCGATGATGATGAGCCATTAGATGACTCAGCGCTCATATGTCTCATGGCCAGAGATGATGAAGCGTCTCCTGAGGTAATCAATGAATTATCTGTTCCTCTTTCTTATGATGAATTACTTGACAAAGTCAAAGAATACTACAATGAATGTCAAGAAGCTGCCAAAATATATCAAAATGATCTCGCTATTATCTCATCACTCACAAGAGATAAAGTGACGCTCAAAGCAGAGTTGCGAATTCAGCAACAGTGCATTGAGAAGAACCAATCGCTTGAGAGTGAAATTATTCAATTAAAAAGCGATCTCGATATAATCGTCAAGAGAGAAGCTGATTTGATCGCTAGACTTGCCAAATCAGAGCAGCTCATCTCATCATTATCAAAAGCTTCTAGAAAGTTGGATAATGTGACTGAAATAACTAGATTATTTGGTGAGAAGACCGATTTAGGATGCGATAAACTCGGTAAACAATCCAATCAATCTAATGTTACGGTAAACAACAAAGGAAAGGGTGTTATCTTTGTTGAAAAAGGTTCACAAGGTCAAACACAAAATGAACCAAGTGACAATGGTAAGAGGCCAAATGAGAAAGTTAAAGCTAACTCAGGCAAGGGTAAGGTTAAGGCAAATGATTCACAAAAATGGGTTTATCCAAACGCTCAAAAGGCTAAAGATAAGACTGACCACTGTGAATCAAGCACTAAGCGTCCAGCACCAAAAGTGCAACCCAAGCCAGCGCCAAGGAAATACCAGCGTTAATATCCAAGACAGTCAAAATCATATTATTGATACTATGATGATTATGATTATCGATAAAATCGAGGATATTATTATACACCCAAAAAGCACACACAACACGTTGTGAAACCCAAAAAGGCCAGTATTCCTACAATGAAGACTAGGCAAGTATGGGTTCCTAAAGTTCTAATTCAAACTAACAATGTTACTAATGTTAAAGGACCCAAGCAACAATGGGTACCTGAACAGAAATAGAACTTCCCTTTTGATTGCAGGTACCTAGAGCTAGAGCCGATACATCTGTATGGTACTTTGATAGCGGATCGTCAAGGCACATGACTGGTTCCAAAGATTTTCTGATTAACTATCAAGCTGCCAATGGTCCTCAGGTTGTATTTGGTGACAACTCCAAAGGTAAAACCAAAGGTATAGGTACTTTGCATAGGGGGAACATCATGATAAGTGATGTTTATTATGTTGAGGGTCTGAAGCACAATTTATTAAGCATAGGTCAATTTTGTGATAAAGGCTTTGAAGTCATATTCTCAAGTGACTATTGCTATATAAACGACGCTAAGACTAAGTCTACTAAATTGAAAGGAAAATGAACTAACAACGTATATTTGGTAGATTGGGGTTCAACACTTGATAACAACCCAACATGTTTTGTTGCTAAAAATGAATCTAAAATAGGTTGGTTATGGCATAGAAAAATGAATCACCTCAACTTTAAGACAATCTCTTAGCTAATAAGTCAAAATCTTGTAGAGGGATTACCAAATGGACCATTTCATAAGGATCGTCTTTGTGACGCTTGTCAAATGGGTAAACAAGTTAAATCATCGTTCAAGAGAAAACCTCATCTATCTACCTCTAGAATACTTGAACTACTTCACATGGATTTGTTGGGACCTGTTCAAACAATCAGTATAAGCGGTAAAAAGTATACTTTGGTGATAGTAGATGATTTCTCTCGATTTACTTGGGTGGAATTTCTTTCATCCAAAGATGAAACATGTGACAAGTTAACAACGCTTATTCGGCAACTTCAAATATTGAAAAATCTTAAGGTTGCAAGAATAAGAAGCAATCACGGTACTGAGTTTACTAACAAGATTGTTGAGAATTTTTGTGCAGAAAATGGAATACATCATGAGTATTCAGCTCCCAGAACTCCCCAACAAAATGGTGTTGCTGAGCGCGGGAACCGAACGCTTAAGGAAGCCGCTAGGACTATGTTAGCAGAATCCAAGCTAGCTCCTAGATTTTGGGCCGAAGCGATCAACACTGCCTGTTACACTCAAAACCGTTGCATGATCAACTAACAGCATGGGAAAACTCCATATGAATTGTGGAAGGAACGTAAGCCAAATATTTCATATTTTCATGTCTTTGGTTCTAAATGTTTTATCCATAATAATGGATCCCAAAGCCGAAAGACTTTTGATCCTAAAGCGGATGAGGGAATCTTTCTAGGCTACGCCAAGAATGGAAAGAATTTTCGCATTCTCAATAAGATCAAATCAAAGGTTGAGGAATCTATTCATGTTATTTTTGATGATGCTAACCAAGAACCGAGTAAGGTTGATATAAATGATGTAGGAGTTGAAGATCTATGTCATCAAGCGTCTAAGATTACTATTGATCAAGATACTGACGACGATGATGAGATCTCAGTTCCACCTCCTAAGATTACTTGTGAGATTACTCTAGATAATCATGTAAGAAATGCTGATGATCATGAAGAGAGTGATCATTAAGAGCACACAAGGAATTATGAACTTGGAGCGCCTACGCAAGAAAGTAGTCAAGCGTATGTTCCTCAAGTGCCTGTTCAACCTCTTAACCCCTTCCAACAAGACAGACTATGGCTACGTGATCATCCACCTGAGCAGATTATTGGAGATATTGAAGCGCCTGTTAGGACTAGAGCCACCACATTCAATGAGGCTATGTTCGCAAGCTTTCTATCTCAAATGGAACCTAAGAAAGTGGATGAAGCGCTAAACGACCCAAGTTGGATTAAAGCTATGTAAGAAGAGTTTAATCAGTTTGAACGAAATAAGGTTTGGATGCTAGTACCAAGACCAACTCACCAAGGAGTTATTGGAACTAGATGGGTATATAGAAACAAGATGGATGAGAACGACATTGTGATAAGAAACAAGGCCAGACTCGTAGCTCAAGGATATTGCCAAGAGGAGGGTATTGACTTTGATGAGACATACGCTCCTATCGCTCATCTTGAAGCAATCCGCATGTTTCTAGCGTATGCAGCGTTCAACAAGTTCATGGTGTATCAAATGGACGTGAAGAGTGCCTTCCTGAATGGTAAACTCCAAGAAGAAGTGTATGTGGAGCGACCACCAGGATTCATCAACAATCATGGTAAGGGTATGGTTTACAAGCTAGAAAAAGCACTTTATGGGCTTAAGCAAGCACCCCGAGCATGGTATGACACTGACATGCTAAAAGCCAACGTGCTATGATAGCAAGTGCACTAGTCGTGTGTAGTAATAAGTGGACTAAAAGTCTGGATTGTCGAACCACGGAGACTTGAATTTTAGTTTATGATTTTAACGAAAAAAAAGAACAAATATAATTAAAGTAAATTATAGGTAAAATGCATACAATAAGAACAAGATTACACAATTGATTTTACACAAAGTATAAAAGGAGACTAAGGCACATGCTAGGTTCAAATTGATCAGTTATACTTATAAAGATTCTAGCTGAAGGATTACGCTTATATTGTTATGGTGAGAACTCCGAGGGTAGAGAATAACCGATGTCTCGCGTATAAACTCCTATGCTTAGATCATGATTTCCCAAATATTCCTATCCGGAAATCTAACCACTAAACATGCATTAACGTACTAGAGTTCACTCGATTTGAATCGAACAACTTCACCCGGGAATCTTTACCTATGTCTAGGGCAATTCCTCATTAGTTACGGGTCATGATGTGAATTTCTTGCACTCTAAGTCAATTTTCTCCCGAAATATTAACCTAGGCATAAGATTCTAACATATAGTGATCAAGTATATGCAAGATAGGCAAAAACACAAATTCACATCACATAACAATATAAGAACAACCTCAACAATCATCTATTATAAGCATATATCACAATTTGGCCTTACATGACCCTAGTCTTATGAATTTAGTTCATAATGGATAATATGAAAAACATAAATGAATTAATACACATGTTCATAGACATAATTGAAATGAAAAGCTATAAAAACTCCCTCAAAAGTGAATAATGATGGAAGAACTTCAATTGAATCTTCCTTCTCCAATGACGATGATGAATCAAGAATCCTTCTCTATCCCCTCTTTTCTTCTCTATGGATCGGTCACTTCCTCCTCCTATTCTCCAAGAATCTGAAATTGATAGTGAATGATGAAGAGTATGGGTTCCCCCTCCTTTTATAGCCAAAATTCCACTAAAGTATGCATTAAGAATTCCCATTAAAGTTCCCCAATGAGAATTCCACCTAAGGTGATGCTTAAAGTTTGGCTTTTAAGATTCCAACCAGCTAAAAAATGCTAAACTTTCGGCCTTAAGAATTCCACCAAGCATAACCATGTGAAAACTTCAACAAAACACATGCATGCTGCCATTTTCTTGCTTTCCAGCGCAGTCTTAGTATTTTCCTCATAAACTTCTCCACCGATCTCCAAATTGGATGATTCAAGTCCCCATGTTCAGATAAAACATAGATCTACAACTTTCCAGAAGGACATTTTGTCCAATTCAGTCTCTAAGTATACCTAAATTACGTTTCAATATGGAGGTTGTTTCTAATTTGGCACCCATAAAGTAAATCTACCAAGAAACACACTTATGACAACCCCTCAACACATGTGCTGAATTATGGCCAAAAGTGATTCTTACCCATCATATAATGCTGGAATTTAGGCTGAAAAGGAGTAACATTCGGACTATCCATGCCTAGGCATGACTGAGAAGGCGTTGGGGCGTATCCTGGCACATGTACTTCTCTGTTCGGCGCAGCAATCGTATTTCCTTCACAATTATCTCTATAGACCTCCGATTTGAATGTTTCAAGTTCCCATTTGAAGCTAAGACATACATCTAAAACTTTGTAGAAGGAAACTTTGTCTAAGTCGGTCTCGAAATGTACGGAATTATCGCTCGAATGTGGTAGGAGATGCATAAACCGCCTAGGTGTTGAAAAACATGCTTGAACTTGTTTTGTACATCGTTTTTCTTCCCTTTTCTTCATGTATTCTCATTTATTACCTGTATTCACTTAACACACCTATTAAATGCAAATGTGACATGATTTAAGCAATAAGTGAATCCAAATCATAAGAATTACGGTCTTAAAAACACGTAAAAACACCTCTTATCAACACCCCCAACCTTATCAATTGCTCGACCTCGAGCAATAAGAGCTATAAGGCAAGACCAACATCATTCAATGGGAGAAAACATAACAACTAACTAACTCACTTTCGTGGAGTAAACGATTGCACTTAGCGGGTGCAACAAGCCTTTAAACCTTTGAGTTACCTCAAAGGACGAGTTATAGTCTCGTGAGGGTTTGCATACGATATACCCACAAAATCTAGCAAATTTTCAATCCCAACCGAATCAACACATCTCAGAAAAGATCAACAAGAATGAATGGCATAAAATCAACCTTTTAAAGTTCACAAATATATATATATACATATCAACTACTTTTGCTCATGTGACATCAATACTTGAAACGACTCCCTAGGGTGTAGTGAAAAATAAATCTAGGGTATTATAGTCGAGAGGCATCCTTACCAAATTTTGGACATTAATCCCATATCTATCAACTTTTGATCAAACACAAGGCACAATAATTATAGATAATCTCATAGCCATTTAAATTTCATTATCTCAAATATTCAACATTCAATTCATATGGAATTTCCATTAAACTTCATTAAGGCTAGATCATGTGCAATGTTTTATTCCATTAGGCTTTCTATGACACCCATGTAACAAGTTTTAGATCAATGACTCCCAAACTAGATAGTTTTGGGGCATTAAGTGTAGAGACACTCCTAAGGATTTAATCACTCGAGTATCAAAGGCCACGAAATAAAACTAGATCTTTTAAACAATTCACTTCTTTTGGCTTGAGCATAGCTCAAATTAGCATAATAGTACAGTATATAGGTATGAAACTTTTCACCTCCGGTACGTATTAGCCTGACCACTTTTGGTCATACCAAAATTCAACCTTTTCAATTCATTGTTAGCATATAAAATTACTACTCAACTTATAACTTTATGAGAAATCTAAGTTAATATTTCTGGGAATAATTCCTTAAGTGTCTCAAGATGGTTATCCTCTCAACTCCTCTACCTTCGATTTAAGTGCATTGTGAATCATCTAAAGAATCAATTCTAGTCTAAGGTCTCCACAAGCAATTTCAAAGATATATATTCCATTAAATTCAAATTATTTCAAGAATTCATGCCATTTTTCCAAGTCAATCAATTTCAATGCATCAATTGGAAGGACTAAAAATTTTTCATGCTTGATTTTCTCATCAAAGAAGCATATAAACATGATATCAAACAAACTTTCCCTAAAATTAAGCTAAAAATTAGGATTGCACCATCAAAGTTCAAAATAAGTACTCTTCTAAACACCCCCAAACTTAAATCCATCATTGTCCCCAATGTTGTTACAACAAGCATACACAACAGTAAAAGAACACTTACAACCAAGGATGTTGAAAAACATGCTTAAACTTCCAATACATAATCCTATAGCTTCTCCTCCTCTCGAGTAAAATGAGCATGGTCCAAATTTGCATCATATCTAACACTTCAACTTTTCAAACCATCAAGCATAAGAAAACATACATGCCAAAAGTGCATGTTTGAACACAACATAAAAAAATAAACTAAACTAAATAAAAACAAAATCAAAAAGAAAAACAAACTTACAAACTTGGGTTGCCTCCCAAGAAGCGCTAGTTTAGAGTCGGTAGCTCGACTTTGTGCTCTTTGAGGTTCAAATAGGTGGTCCATTTAACACGACCAAATCCTTGTCATGCCTCCTTTTAGCTCCAATGTCTACTTGCTTCCACTCATATTGCGGGATTTTGCAATAAGCCCTTTGTATTGGATGAGTCTTTTCAATCTTACGAGCACGGCGATGGGGTGGAATGTATTTCATGCATAAATCTTCTTTTCCCTCTTTGTTGTGTTTATCATAGGGAATCTCATCCTCTAACTCGAGTGTGCCCTTAGCCTTGCCATTTGCACATTTCTCATCAAGAGAAGGGTTAATAACATCGATATTGGAACAAGTAAGATCATCCATAGATGGTTTCCTGTTATTAGAAACATCAAATATCACTTTTACATCTCCTACCCTCAATGATAACTTACCTTTTCCCATGTCGATCTTGGCATTGCTAGTGACTAGGAAAGGTCTTCCTAGAATCAAGGGCATCTCAACATCTTCCTCCATATCAAGGACCACAAAGTCAACCCGGAAAAAGAATTTGTCAACTTGTACAATAACATCTTCTATTATCCCCTTTGGTCTCTTAATTGATCCATCGGCGAGTTGGAGGCTCATTGATGTCGGTTTGGGATTTCTAAGGCCCAACTTCTTGAAGAAAGAATACGGGAGGAGATTGATACTTGCTCCCGTATCGCAAATAACCTTTTCAAAAGTAAGAGGGCCAATGGTGCACGGAATGGTGAGCCTCCCCGGGTCCTCACAAAGAGTCGCCACAATCCTACGGAAAATCTGATCCATATCCTTCTTTTTTATTTTTTGTGCATTTGGAAATGGAAGACGAACCTCGATGGGATGATGCGTTGGAGTTGAAGGGCCAGCTGTGGAGGATACAGAATGTGGTGCTTGGGCGTGACAATCGTCGCCTTGGCGCCTGGCCGTGGATGGATGGGCCCTCGGGCGCATCAGTGCGAACATTATCACCTTTTACCTGTTCGCCACTTCTCAAGGTAATTCCATAGCATTGCTCTTTCGGGTTCTTTTCCGTGTCACTTGGTAAAGTTCCCGGGGCTCTCTCGCTGATTGTCTTTGCCATTTGACCCATTTGTGTCTTCAAATCCTTCATATCCATCATTAAATCCTTCATCATAGTACGGAGTTCGTTGATTGCTGAATCCGATTTCTTTATTTCCTCATCAAGACGTTCATCGGTTGTAGGAGGCCTAACTTGCCTTTGTACATGAGGATTACCTTGCCTTTGAGCTTGGTTATTGTTGAATGGGGGCCTTGGTGCTTGATAGACGCCGGGATGGGCATTTTGTGCCGGATTGGGCCTCCTTGGAAAATTTTCGGGCACATGGAAGTTCAATTGAGGTCGATTGGCATTTCCAACATAGTTTACATTGCCAACCATTGTTTCCAAAGCAACTTCTTCGCCCAACTCTTGAACACAAGCAATCTTTTTAGTGGGTGTGATTTCTTCATCATCGGGATAGAGTTCATCTTCCCGGGCTAATTGCTCAATCTTGTCCCACACACTTTGGCAATCGAGCCCAAGGAGATCACCACCGGCGCCGGCATTGAGCCTATTTCGGATGCGCGAACGGACTCCATCATGGAATCGTAATACTTGCTCGCTCAATCTTAGGTTGTGATCCGGACATTTTCGGAGCATGTTTTTATATCTAGCCCATGCCTCGGCTAAGGACTCATGATTCCCCTGCTTAAACTCCTTAATGTTGCTCCTTAGCTCATTGATTTTGGAGGGTGGAAAGAATTTGCTCAAAAAGGCATCGACCAATTGTCCCCATGTTGTGATGGATTGGGGTGGTAGAGATTTGTACCACATGGTCGCCCTTTCCTTTAATGAGAAGTGGAAGACTCTTAGACGAATTGCATCGAGATCCCGTGGATGAAATTGGGTAGTCATGAGAGTATCGTCTAAAGTCTCCAAATGCTCATAAGGTGATTCATGGGGCTCTCCATAGAAGGGTTCGCTTTGCACCATGCTAAAGATGTGTGACGGAATGTGATAATTTGGTGCAAAGAAATTTGGAAAGACTACGGGCCCCGGTATAGTGTGGACCCTTGGAGGTAGACTTTCCCGAACCGATGGAAGTCTTTGAAGAGGTTCCGGTTGCATAGCTTGGAATAGATTTTGCAACCATTCCCTGTTTTCCGGGAGATTTATGTCGGGAAAACTCCCATTTGGATTTAGATTGTCGGCCATTTCTCGAGCGCGTCTACTAGATCGAAGAACACGCTCTATCTCCGGCTCAAAATTGTATAGAGGCTCGTTAGAAGAGCGGGTCATGCACCACAAATTACACCTAACAATTAAACACAAAAAACAAAATTAGAATAATAAAATAAAAGAAAGGTTAGAAATAAAGGAAGAACTAAGAATTATGAAAATTTAAACGAAAAATCAAAAACTAAAATGAACAAGTCCCCGGCAACGGCGCCAAAAACTTGACACGCTAAAAGCCAACGTGCTATGATAGCAAGTGCACTAGTCGTGTGTAGTAATAAGTGGACTAAAAGTCCGGATTGTCGAACCACGGAGACTTGAATTTTAGTTTATGATTTTAACGAAAAAAAAGAACAAATATAATTGAAGTAAATTATAGGTAAAATGCATACAATTAGAACAAGATTACACAATTGATTTTACACAAAGTATAAAGGGAGACTAAGGCACATGCTAGGTTCAAATTGATCAATTATACTTATAAAGATTCTAGTTGAAGGATTACGCTTATATTGTTATGGTGAGAACTCCGAGGGTAGAGAATAACCGATGTCTCGCGTATAAACTCCTATGCTTAGATCGTGATTTCCCAAATATTCCTATCCGGAAATCTAACCACTAAACATGCATTAACGTACTAGAGTTCACTCGATTTGAATCGAACAACTTCACCCGGGAATCTTTACCTATGTCTAGGGCAATTCCTCATTAGTTACGGGTCATGATGTGAATTTCTTGCACCCTAAGTCAATTTTCTCCCGAAATATTAACCTAGGCATAAGATTCTAACATATAGTGATCAAGTATATGCAAGATAGGCAAAAACACAAATTCACATCACATAACAATATAAGAACAACCTCAACAATCATCTATTATAAGCATATATCACAATTTGGCCTTACATGGCCCTAGTCTTATGAATTTAGTTCATAATGGATAATATGAAAAACATAAATGAATTAATACACATGTTCATAGACATAATTGAAATGAAAAGCTATAAAAACTCCCTCAAAAGTGAATAATGATGGAAGAACTTCAATTGAATCTTCCTTCTCCAATGATGATGATGAATCAAGAATCTTTCTCTCTCCCCTCTTTTCTTCTTTATGGATCGGTCACTTCCTCCCCCTCTTCTCCAAAAATCTGAAATTGATAGTGAATGATGAAGAGTATGGGTTCCCCCTCCTTTTATAGCCAAAATTCCACTAAAGTATGCATTAAAAATTCCCATTAAAGTTCCCCAATGAGAATTCCACCTAAGGTGATGCTTAAAGTTTGGCTTTTAAGATTCCAACCAGCTAAAAAATGCTAAACTTTCGGCCTTAAGAATTCCACCAAGCATAACCATGTGAAAACTTCAACAAAACACATGCATGCTGCCATTTTCTTGCTTTCCAGCGCAGTCTTAGTATTTTCCTCATACAATTCTCCACCGATCTCTAAATTGGATGATTCAAGTCCCCATGTTCAGATAAAACATAGATCTACAACTTTCCAGAAGGACATTTTGTCCAATTCAGTCTCTAAGTATACCTAAAGTACGTTTCAATATGGAGGTTGTTTCTGATTTGGCACCCATAAAGTAAATCTACCAAGAAACACACTTATGACAACCCCTCAACACATGTGCTGAATTATGGCCAAAAGTGATTCTTACCCATCATATAATGCTGGAAGTTAGGCTGAAAAGGAGTAACATTCGGACTATCCATGCCTAGGCATGACTAGGAAGGCGTTGGGGCGTATCCTGGCACATGTACTTCTCTGTTCGGCGCAGCAATCGTATTTCCTTCACAATTATCTCTATAGACCTCCGATTTGGATGTTTCAAGTTCCATTTGAAGCTAAGACATACATCTAAAACTTTGTAGAAGGAAACTTTGTCTAAGTCGGTCTCGAAATGTACGGAATTATCGCTCGAATGTGGTAGGAGATGCATAAACCGCCTAGGTGTTGAAAAACATGCTTGAACTTGTTTTGTACATCGTTTTTCTTCCCTTTTCTTCATGTATTCTCATTTATTACCTGTATTCACTTAACACACCTATTAAATGCAAATATGACATGATTTAAGCAATAAGTGAATCCAAATCATAAGAATTACGGTCTTAAAAACACGTAAAAACACCTCTTGTCAGACACTCTCTCTATCTTTCTTATTGGTAAAGGTTTTTCTAAAGGCAGCGTTGATACAACGTTGTTTAAAATTACCAATAACAAAGTTATTCTCTTAGTCCAAATTTACGTTGATGATATTATATTTGGCTCTACTAACAAGCGTCTGTGTGAAAAATTTTCGAAAATGATGCAAGAACAATTTGAAATGAGCAGGATGGGTGAATTAGCTTTCTTCTTAGGATTACAAGTTAAACAACTCCCTAATGGCATATTTATTAACCAAGCTAAATATACACGAGATATGATTAAGAAATTTGGTATGGAAAATGCATCATATTCAAAAATTCCAATGAGCTAAACGCTTAAGTTAGATAAAGATGAAAGTGGAAAGAAAGTTGATATTACTAATTATAGAGGTATCATCGGTTCACTTCTTTATCTTACTACCAGTAGACCTGATATTATGTTTTCGGTATGCATGTGTGCACGATTTCAAGCCGATCCTAAAGAGTCACACTTAATTGCTGCCAAGAAGATCCTTAAATACCTGAAAGGCACACAGAATGTGGGCTTATGGTATCCTAGGGATTCTCTTTTTGAACTAATTGGTTACTCAGATGCAGATTTTGCAGGTTGCAAAATAGATCGTAAAAGCACTAGTGGTACTTGTCAATTTCTAGGTGATAAGTTAGTTTCATGGCATAGCAAGAAACAACAATCCATAGCTATCTTCACAGCCGAAGCTGAGTATGTAGCTGTAGGAAGTTGTTGTGCACAAATATTATGGATGAGACAACAACTTAGAGATTATGGAATAATCCTAGGTCCAACCTCCATTCATTGTGATAACCAAAGCGCTCTAGCCATGACTCAAAACCCTGTTCTCCATTCCAGAACCAAACATTGACATTAGATACCATTTTCTTCGTGACCACGTTCAAAAGAAAGATATCTCCATGCACTTCATTGGAACTGACAATCAATTGGCAGATATCTTCACCAAAGCACTCAACGAACAACGTTTTCTCACTTTGAGAAGTGAATTAGGTATGATTGATTTAAATGCTTAATCATTTTGCATCATATTTTATTAGACATACAATTTAGGGGGAATCCACTTAATTTGTGTCTCAAAAATTTTCCTAACTGGTATAAGTTATCAAATTTAGGGGGAACCTTAAAGTTGTACTTAACCATATCTACAAGCATCAATGATCAAAATTTTCAGATGCATGATCATCAACGCTCAGTATTACATATGCATAAAATATCGGACGCTCTAACATAAAAGTCTTTTCAATCCTAAGCGTCTAATTTTCATACATAAAAGTCATATACCAACCAGTGGTATCAGTTAAGCGTTGAATCAATTCGCATCAACTCTTAATATAAAAATACTTTCTTTACAAGCCACGCATAAAGTTTCCAAACTTCTTTCGAAGTAGTGGGTAGACTCAAAAGTCTATTTTGTACTCTACTCGCACGCTTCAATCACATCAAACTGGCGGGTAATCAAAAGTTTCTTTTTTCAAAATGACGATTCAGAGATAGTACGTGTTTGTGTACGTGTCAGTGTACAAACAGGCGCGTGCATTACACTCTGAAAATGCCAAACGTTTTAAAAATTTTTTAACTCGGATGTCAAATCTTTATATATGAGAATTACCAAATGGAACTTCTCTCTATTACACAAAACTCGCGTCCGTAGTTAATGAATTTATGGCTGAGATTCAAAAGTCGTTACACGTGTCTAAATCCTACAGAAACTAGAGAACACAAGTTTCAAAAATTATTTACTGTGTCAT
The DNA here is from genome assembly GCA_019426215.1 of Buddleja alternifolia. Lineage (NCBI taxonomy): Eukaryota > Viridiplantae > Streptophyta > Magnoliopsida > Lamiales > Scrophulariaceae > Buddleja > Buddleja alternifolia. The sequence goes on from CM033402.1 coordinate 21,870,707, forward strand.
TTAAAATACAATTTCTGCAGAAAGACAATTCACTTTTACTCAAATCTATCTGCAAAATTTATTCTCTCTCTCTCAAAGCAAAAGAAAACCTCAGTTCATCTCTTTCACTAAAAATGGCACCAAAGAAAGCTTCGTCTACTTCTGCTGAACTTGCCATCAAGGTGACTGAAGGCCTTGTTGTCGACTGGAAATTTCTTTATGAACAACCTCAGATCACTCTAACAGACATGATGGATATGGTCGTCAAAGCTGGGCTTAAACCTTTCCTCACCCAATACTCCTATATGTTTCCGACTGAAGTTGATACCTTCTGGAAGACTGCTAAACTTTCAGAGGACAAGAAGTCTATCTCTTGTCTAATTCCTCTATCCAAGAAAGAGCCTCCCAAGGAATTTATCTTGTCTGCTTCCACCATTGCCAAGAACTTCAATCTTCCAAATGAGGGTGGGGCGTTGGACTGTGTTACTTTAAAACAACTCAAGGAAGCATGGACAACCATGAGTGCATACGACAATGTGCCCCACACTCAATACTTCGAAAAGAAAGACCTGGTATCCAAATACTGACTGTTGGCTGATTTTTGCAGCAAGATCATAGAATGCCGAGTGGGAACCTTTGATAAGGTGAACCCAGTACAATTTCAGATGATGATTGCTATACTCCTCAACATCAAGATCAACTGTAGTGAGTACATCTTTGGAAGGTTTCGGGGCTGTTTAAGTACCTCGAATAAACCTTATGGACTTGTTCTATGCGACTTGTTGTACAAATCAAAGTGTGTATACTCGTCTAGTCTTCCGTTGAATAAGTCCAAGTTGCTGGGAAAAAGGATTCTGAATAATCTCTTCAATCCTCCCAAAATTGGTGGTGCTGCTAAACCACTTTCGAAGCATCTGGAAGTACGTCAAGCATCCGCTGAAGAAGCGGAGCGTCCAGTTCCAGAAGAAGCCGTGAAGCGTCCGGCTACAACAAAGAAGAGGGCTCCCAGAAAGCCCAAGGTTCAATTTGTCCCCTCTCCTCAAAAGGTTGATGAAGAAACCGATGAGGATGCTGCGGACAAATTACCTTTCAAGAGAAGGAAGCTGGCAGGGATCATCAAACAAATAGACTTTGAAGAACCAGCTGTTGATCCTTCCGCTCAACCGCTTGAGCTCGTTGAAAGAGTCAACGTAAAGAAAATTTTCAAGCGTTCCAGGACTAGCAAGCGTAGAGTTGCTCCTGTTCCTGAAGAGCCTGAGACTGTTGAGCCAAGCGCTCAAGGTATTGCTGTTGAGACAAGTTCTCAGGGTAAGTTTATTTCTTCCCACAGCTCTTTCGTTCCTATATCTGTAGAAGATCCTGCTCTTATAGACGATGTTTCTCTCTCAGCTCTTATTCCAGCTGCGGCTGAAGCGTCAACTGATGTCCATCTAGATGTCAACTTGACTGAAGTGGTGGCCATTGCCCAAGATGTTGTCAGAAGCATGCCTATCTCAGAGGAAGCTTCCCCACCACCAACAACATTGATTACAGCAGAGGCAATCTCAGAAGATCATAGCATTGCTGAAGACGCTACAAAATCAATAGAGAGTTCTCTTGTGCCAAGGCACTTCTTCGGTCTGGACCCCTCCAGAACAATTGATCACTCTGTCAATTTCATGCCTCCAGTCCCTGAAGAAGAATTCATTCCAGCTGACTATAATGAAGAATGCTACATCGTCGCTGAAAATGATCTAGCCAAGATAATTGATAGAGACCGGGCTCTTGTGGAAATGTTGTTTAACAATGAAGTCTCAAGCGTTGAATTTGCATACAACTTGGCACTGGCCAATGGAGATCCTCTACCACCTACCCCAGCCTCTATACAGATTTTTGAAAAATGGGGTACTGATAAAATTCCAAAAGGGGATGTGGACTTAGCTTACTTTCTGGATATGGGACGCAGTAAGCCTTTACTACAAGATTAGGGCCTATGAGCGTCTACCGGTGGAGTTTTTAAATCCTGAAGAGGAAATTTTGAACAAAGAAGGCTATTCCCACTTTCCTACAGTTGTGCACAGTGCTGCTAATCAGAGTCTTCAAAACCCACTAAGATTGTGGAAGAATAAAAGTCCTTATATCGGTGAGCGTCCTGCCTCTCTAAATGCTCTCATTCAAGAGGAGGCTGATTACTTCTTACAAAGCGTCCTGAATGCATACTATCAGCCTGATAAGCATCGCTTTGAAGCCATCCGAGATATTCATCATGAAGGCTTTCGTGCCATTCTGAATGCAGGCACAACCTTCTGCATGAATGAGGTTACCTGGTGTGAAACCTACGTCGGCCAGCGTTACAAGTTTGAAGAACTGGTCAAGGAACCTCACCTGTTCACAATCGGCATGGTAGATAAAAGAAGACAGTTTGCCCGATATTGCTTACAGCGCCGAGAAGCAAGAGTTGGTCCACTTGCTCTCCTATCATCTTTTCGTCAACCAATTGAACGCTTTCTGCATGAAGCATTGGCTAGGATTGCAGATTTGCCAATCAATTATTGTGGCCAAGCGTCAACAAGCGGAACAAAGCCTATTTCAGATTTGATGCTTACACCTGGCCAGCAGGAAGACAACATCAGACTTATGTTGAAGATGCTCCCTTCGTTACGGGATTTTGACAACGTTTTCACTGCAAATCTGAGGAAGCCAAATGGATCCATTATCAGACCTCTTTTTGGATATCCATTGCTCTCCTTTTTCCGACAGGAACTGCTAGAACACTATAACTATGTACTCTCTTTACTCGAAAGAAATCCGGACATCTCGCGTGCAGCCTTGCCTTACGTTGAAGAATACCTGGCAATGTACGTATCCAAGTTTGAGCGTCCATCGGAGATGCCACAAGATAGAGTATTACGTATCTCATTTACTCCACGTGACGATGCTCTATTCTTTATTAAGGCTCCACCGTGCAAGATCGTTGTTAATCACATGCTTCAGATCTTAGGACCAGGTCGGGTCATAGCACTGGACACTCCAATCCGAACTCTAAGGGATTTCTTGACCATTCCTGTTTCTCGAGTAAATGAGTTGATCAATAGTTCCTCAACGGAGTATGCTGATTCAGATCTTGGAAGGCTCAACTTCAGATTCTCTGACTTTAGTTATCTAACTACTGTCTCTTCTTTTCCTTCCACATCTGATGCAGAGGTTACCTTAGCGCCAATAGTGGAACCAGTTCAAGCGTCTCAACCAGAGGCTGTGCCTGACGCTTCACCTTTAACTGTTCCTGTGGCTGCTGGGATGGCAATTCATCAATCTGTATTCGATCCAAAATTTCAACAACCATCTTTAGAGTCACTAAAGCACACTTCAAAATTTAAACAACCAGCTACCTCTCGGAATGTGCTTCAAACATTTGTGCCTCTCCTCACTGACGCGTTGGAAGAGATGAACGCACAAGCGTCAAATCAAGCAGAATCTCTTCACTGGATCAAGGAAGACATGGCTAAGATCGAGAAGGAGAATATGAGTGCTCAAGCTGCTCATATGCGCGGAGCTGCTGATGCTACCGAAGATGCTGCTATTTCTCGTATGTAGACGATGATCGATGGACTTGCAGCCAATCAGATTGCGTTGAAAGAATCTTTTGAAGCAAAGTTTGATGCGTTGGCTGCATCCATGGCCCAAATGGCTGCTCAAATTTCCATTCTTACTGAAAATGCAGTAAAGGCTGATGATGGCAATAAGGGGGAAAAGAGGAAAGCTCTTGCAAGTTCAAGAGCTCAATCAATTTCTAAGCGCCAAGAAGTGAAGCGTCCAGAGCCGAAAAATCCACAAGATTTTGTCTTCTTGCCACCTCCTCCTCCTTTGCCCGAATCCAATTACCCCTCATGGGTTGCCGCCACGGGAATTCCTAGTAGAAGAACTGGTTTTCCTCCCATCGCTTTCAGAGCAGATATACCTGTGCCATCTCAAGCGTTACTTGAACAATTCAATATACCGATGGAGCGAGCGCCACTTCCAGAGCCTACTACTCCTCAAGACTTGGCTGTGGAAATGGAGTTCTCTGATCTCTCTCAAGCGTTCAGAGCAGTGCTTAGGCATATGGGTATTGATCCATCCGAATGGGATCGACGGCATAAAATGTATGAAACAAGGAGAAAAAGGGAAAATTGCTTCGTAATTGACAGAGATCATCAGATAATGATCACCCTTCAAGATCTCATCGAAGAAGCCATCAGAACAGAAATGATCAGACGACGAAATCTTACCAGAAGAAAGTAGATCATGATAGTTCTTTGTAATTCAATCTTCTCTTTTGTTTCTACACAGTTTGTAAAATGTATGAATTCTCCGAATATATATAAAGTACATTTTTTCAGCTGAAACATCTCGTTGAAGCTTAACTAACTCTAACTTACTAACATAACGCTTATTAACTTTGGCTGTCGTAACTCTTGAACTATAAAAGAGTGAATATTTCCTTCATCAAAAAGGGGGAAATTGATAGGAAATTTCATGTTAAGATTTTGATGATGACAATTAGAAATTTTGTTACACCCCAAAGTTATGTACGCTTAAATTTCATAGATACTTGTATAAGCGTTTGAACATTAGAAATGTATAGGCTCTTTTATCTTTTACTTTTGACATTCTTAGATCAAGAAGTCGGTTAGGTTAAGCGTTTGATACTTTTTGAGTGAGCTTATCAAGACAGCGAAATCTGAAGACTTCAAGCGTCCAAGAAATCAATAGTGAATGAAGTTTGAAGAAGTTTACTCTAAGCGCCTGACATGTTTTGAGTGAGGTGTCAAGTAACGAAGATTAAAGTGTCAAGCGTCTACACTTCTAAATGAAGTCTGAAGACTTTTCCAAGCGTCTAAACATTAAATAGTCCTCCAGATTAAATGGAACTTTCAGCTCATGAATGAAGCGTCTATCAAATGACAAACATTCTCCTGAAGCGTCAGATAGGAAGGAGTTTAATGTAAATATTCTCAGAGCATTAAATGCCAACGGGCATTTATTTCAAATTGCATTAAATGCTGATAAGAGCATTAAATGTGATAAGCACTTTCAGACGTACGGAGAAGCCACCCTATTGGACTGTCAACTATTCAAAGACTGCAGCACCAACTTTTGTGCAACAGATTTTCAGAAAAAAAAAGGACAAAAGTTGTTCACTCGCGAAAGTGAGAGACACGCGCCCTTGCATGTGTCAAACGGACACTTTTTCCAAGAATGCCTATAAATAGAACTTCAACAACAAGCCAAATACACAACGAGAACAATTATCAACCCAAATTGCTGTTGCATTGAAGTCTCATTCCTTAAATTCTCAGAAAAGCCAGATACTCAAGAAAATATTCTCTTTGCTTTTCATCAAATCCTGAGATAGTCAACCCAATATCTCAAACATTATTTTTGAAGAAACTACACTACTACTGAGATATTCCAGTTGTTTGAACTTCATCAAAATCAAACAAACCCTTTTAGAAAAACCCCTATCCAAGCCTCGCGATTTGTGTGAAGTCGAAGTTGGATACTTGCCATATTTCTGGGTGAAAGAAGCAAGGGGATTGAAGTGATTTGGAGCAGAAATCTGTGTGATCAAGGAGCTCAAGTCATCGACATCCATCTCTCCCTAATTTGTAGAAGATTCTGTGTGATTCTTTGAGAATCATTTTAGTGGATTGCCTCCAAGTGTTCGAGGAGAAGAAGGACGTAGTTGGGATTACACCACCCAACGAACCTTACAAATATTGTGTCATTTACTTTTCAGTCAATTCTTTTATCTAACATATCATTGCATAAACTGATTAAGTAAAACACAATCAAACGCTAAGCAACTAAGAAATCTCTTGTGACGCTATAGCTTTCAAAGAGACGACTCCAAAAATCATTATGCTGTGCTAACACTGATCAAAGAACTGAACGCTCAAACCTACTCAGTTAAAGTATTCAATTCTTGAAATCTAAGTTAACTTTATAAAAATAGTCTTCATTAGACGCTTCACCAAAGCGCCTATATTTTAAGTGAACGCTTAAGTCAAGCGTTAGACTCCTCAAGCGTCTAAAAAACAATTTCAGTACGGAATCTTTTGAAGTCGAAAAAGACTTCAGGGTCTATTCAACCCCCCCTTCTAGACCCTTTCGTATGCCACTTGGGGCCAACACGTTTCGTTGGGCTGCATATTGAAATGCTCAAATCTTTGCATGGCTATTGAGAGTTTGTTCTCCTTCATCTATGCTGAACCTTCACACACGATAGCCAACTTTTCCCATATCTCTTTTGGAGTCTTACATTGTTTCATCTTGTTGAACAATGCATCATTGTCTCATAACGCTGAGTATAGAGCACTTCGTCCAACATTATCTAGATTTGCTCTTTTCCGATCTTTTGACATCCATTCCAACTTGGTTTTTCGACATAACCATCTGAAGTAGCCTCGGTCGCTCCTAGGGCTCGAGTTATAACTTTCATGATTTGAATGGGGCCATCTGTAATTACATCACACATCTCATTATCATAAGAACATAAATATGCAAATGCTCTAAGTTTCCATGAATCATAGTTTGATTCAACAAGCGTAGGCATCTTGTTAAAAGTAATGATATGAGATTAAAAGAAATAAAGTGACTAAGTTTAGTAAAATGAATCTAAACATGCAGTTACGCTCGAAAACACTTAGGTTTCTACTTCAACCGCTCTGATACCACTTGATGGTCCCAAGTGGCATATGAAAGGGTCTAGAAGGGGGGAGGGGGGTTGAATAGACCCTGAAGTCTTTTTCGACTTCAAAAATTTCATATCACTTTTAGAGATTTGAATGCTTAGAGAGTTGACCGCCAGGTCAGGCACTACAATAAAGATAACTTAGACCTAGTGATTTTAGCAATTTACCAAAGTAAGATAAAGCTTAGATCGCTTAATCAGGGTTAGCACAGCGAAAACGATTTTAAAGCTTTAGCGTTCGTTTTCGGTTAAATAGTCGCTTAACCGTTTTACTTGTCTTTTTCAGAATAAATGATAGAATATAAAGTAAGATAATAAGACTGTAAATAACACAAGAATTTGTAAGGTTCACTGGGTGGTGTAATCCCAGCTACGTCCTTCTTCTCCTTGAACACTTGGAGGAATTCCACTAAATTGATTATCGAAGGATCACACAGAGGCTTCTACAAAATAGAGGAAGGGATGATGATCTTAGGCTCCTTGATCACACAGACTTCAGCATCCATGAAGATCTTCACCAACAAGCTTCTCTCACTCAGAAATACTGCTTGTAGAGTAACAATTTCTTCACACAGACAGAGGAGATTGAGGATTTTGATCATGGGTTTGTTTGATTTTAGGAAGTTTAAAGAACTTAGGATATCTCAATAATAGTGTATGTTTCTTCTTTGAAGATGTTTAAGATATCTACGACTGTCTGGAATGTATGTAAAAATCTTGGAAGGATTTTTAGCTATGGAGTTTCTAAGCTTTTTTGAGAAAGTATTTCAGCAAAGTTTTTGACCCTCTTGTGTATGTAAGTATATATATATATAGAGTTTGCTGAGGTAAGGTATTTATAGGTATTTTCTTGGGATTTATCTGTTGGACACATGTAGGTGTGTGCCTCTCGCGAGCGAGTGAGTCATGTCTTTTCTCTGACATTCCTCAAATCCTGCTGCACTGATTTGATGTGGCAGGTTTGAACTCTGAAATTATGATAGTCTAAGCCAATTGGTAGCTTGCTCCGTATACAATCTGTCCTTATCATATTTAACGCTCTTATAAAGCATTTAATTCATTTGAATTTATTTCCCATTGGAAATAAATGCCCGTTAAATGATTGCATTTAAGTCCTTAGTGATTTCAAAATTTATTTCAGGTGAATCTGATCTTTTTGATTGCTTGAGTGCTTTGAGAGCTTGATTCATGCATCTTAAAACAGTCCATAGCGATTGGCAGTCGCTTAAAACAAAATCTTCATCTTCGCTTGACTTTAGACGCTGATCTTCATCTTCGTCTCTGACAGACTCACCTAGAATTCTATTAATGACTAGGCATCTAATACTTAGTCTAAAATCTATAAAGATAAAAATTTACAAGCCTATTCTAGAAATTACAACTCGACAATTTGTTAAACGCTCAAGACATATTCTAAGAAAATATAAAATTACATAATCTTTGGGGTCTAACATAAAACCTATCTTGTCATCATCAAAACATTTAACATGAAATTCCCAACACATTTCAACTGAGCGATCTCTGCTTCAAGCGATTGGTTCTTCTCAATGCACTGTTGCTGAACTAGCAACTCGGCTTTGAACGTCACGTTATCATTTATAATCGCTGAGATCTCATCAGTGTGTTCTTGACATAGTCTGGCGGTACCTTGACAATCTTTGTAATATTCATTGACTTTGTCAATTAATTTTTCATAAGAAAGGGGATGAGATAGTTCTGTGGATACCTCAGGTAGTGAGTCATCAGACACTTCTTCATCTCTCGCCAACAGACAAATTAACACTGAGGCACTAGATAGCTCATCATCACTGCTTTCATCAGAAGATTCCAAATCCTCTTCAGGTGTGGAGAATGGTTCAGATTCTGCTAGCAAACCTTATTGACGAAGGTTGCTCCAGAATTGGTTTCTATCCGCATGATCTTGCCTTGTGGGCTTAGATACATTTGGGTAAGGGCAATTTACCTGGTAGTGCCCTGGTTTCCTGAAATTGTAACAAAGATTATTTCTCATTTTTTGTTCAGTTGTTAACCTTTTGAAAATCACTGGCGCTGAGAGATTCTGATTCTGATTCGGAGATGGAGGCGCTTGATATTGAGCTGGCACTGAAGGCTGAGGTGCAAAACACACTGGCGCTTGATACTAAGGCACTTGCGCAAGGGGAGGGGTTTGAAATGAGGTCTGCCCATTCAAATTTCTCTGTTCATATCTCAGAAATTTCTTAAATTTCTTGACCAATAAAGCCATTTCCTTTTTGTCATTTGATTCTGACGCTTACGCCTCACTGGTCGCTTTACCCTTATTCTTAGTAGTTTAAATTAAAGCTTTGAATTCAATCACTGAAGTCAAAGTATCGCTGACTTCTCCCAATTCTAACTCAAAAGCCCTTAGCTCTGAAAAAACATATTCTGGAGTTATGATATCCAACATTTGAGATTTTCTCATTGCTGTAGTCTTTATTAGATACTTGCTTAGAAGACTTCTAAAAATCTTATTGACCATTTTCTTATTGGTCAACTCCTTGTCCAATGATGCTAACTCTGTAATAAGCGAAGTAACCCTCGCATCCAATTGATCTAGCGTCTTGCTAGGGTGCATCTTGAAATACTTAAATTTTGGCATAGCCATGGAGAGCTTGTTCTCCTTCATTTGTGAAGATCCTTCACACACAGAGGCCAACTTATCCCAAATTTCCTTAGAAATTCTGCAAAGCTTGATTTTGTTGAACAATCCCTCATTATCTATCAACACTGAGTAGAGAGTGCTTCGTTTAAATTATACAGATTCACTCTTCTTCGATCATTTGGCGTCCATTCATCTTTCGGCTTCTCGACATTGATAAGAGGTGTTTTTACGTGTTTTTAAGCCCGTAATTCTTATAATTTGGATTCACATATTGCCTAAATCATGTCACATTTGAATTTAATAGGTGTGTTAAGTGAATACAGGTAATAAATGAGAATACATGAAAAAAAGGGAAGAAAAACGATGTACAAAACAAGTTCAAACATGTTTTTCAACACCTAGGCGGTTTATGCATCTCCTATCACATTCGAGCGATATTTCCATACCTTTAGAGACCGAATTAGACAAAGTTTCCTTCTACAACGTTTTAGATGTATGTCTTAGCTTCAAATGGGAACTTGAAACATCCAAATCGGAGGTATAGAGAGATAATTGTGAAGACAATACGATTGCTGCGCCGAACAGAGAAGTACATGTGCTAGGATACGCCCCAGCGCCCTCCTAGTCATGCCTAGGCATGGATAGTACGAATGTTACTCCTTTTCAGCCTAAATTCCAGCATTATATGATGGTTAGGAATCACTTTTGGCCATAATTCAGCACATGTGTTGAGGGGTTGTCATAAGTGTGTTTCTTGGTAGATTTACTTTATGGGCGCCAAATCAGAAACAACCTCCATGTTGAAACGTAATTTCAGTATACTTAGAAACGTTGTAGATCTATGTGCTATCTGCACATGGGGACTTGAATCATCCAATTCGGAGATCTGTGGAAACGATTATGAGGAAAATACTAAGACTGCGCGGGAAAGCAAGAAAATGGCAGCATGCATGTGTTTTGTTGAAGTTTTCACATGGTTATGCTTGGTGGAATGCTTAAGGCCAAAAGTTCAGCATTTTTTAGCTGGTTGGAATCTTAAAAGCCAAACTTTAAGCATCACCTTAGGTGGAATTCTCATTAGGGAACTTTAATGGGAATTCTTAATGCATACTTTAGTGGAATTTTGGCTATAAAAGAAGGGGGAACCCATACTCTTCATGATTCACTGTCAATTTCAGATTCTTGGAGAAGAGGGGGAGGAAGTGACCGATCCATTAGAGAGAAAGGAGAGGGAGAAGGATTCTTGGATTCATTATCATCATTGGAGAAAGAATATTCACTTGGAGTTCTATCATCATTCAATTAGAGGGAGTTTTTATAGACTTTTCGTTTTCATTCATGTCTATGAATATGTGTATTTACTCATTATTGTTTTTCATACTATCTATTATGAACTAATTTCATAAGACTAAGGCCATGTAAGGTCAAATTGTGATATATGCTTATAATAGATTATTGTTGAGGTTATTCTTATATTGTTATGTGATGTGAATTTGTGTTTTTACTTATCTTGCATATACTTGATCACTATGTGTTAGAATCATATGCCTAGGTGAATATTTGGGAGAAATTGACTTAGGGTGCAAGAAATTCTCATCATGACCGAAACTAATGAGGAATTGCCCTAGACATAGGTAAAGATTCCCGGTGGTGAAGTTGTTCGATTCAAATCGATTGAACTCTAGTACTTAATGCATATTTAGTGTTAGATTTCCGGATAGGATATTTGGGAAATCACGATCTAAGCATAGGAGTTTATACGCGAGACATCGTTATTCTCTACCCTCGGAGCTCTCACCATAACAATATAAGCGTAATACTTCAACGAGAATCTTATAAGTATAATTGATCAATTTGAACCTAACATGTGCCTTAGTCCCTTTATATTTGTTTTAAATCACTTGTGCAACCTTGTTCTTATCTTACGCGTTTCACACTCATTTTACCTTTATTGTATTGATCCTTGTTGTTATAAAACCTTAAACTAGAATTCAAGTCCTTGTGGTTCGACAATCCGGACTTCTCGTCCACTTTTATTACTACACATGACTAGTGCACTTGCTATTATAGCACGTTAGCTTTTAGCGTTTCAAGTTTTTGGCGCCGTTGTCGTGGACTTGGTCATTTTAGTTTTTAATTTTTTTTTACGTTTTTCATAATTCTTAGTTTTTCGCTTATTTCTAGCTTTCCTTTCATTTTTTCGCTTATTTCTTGCGTTTAATTGATAGGTTCGATTTGTGGTGCATGATCCGCTCCTCAAATGAGCCTTTAATTTATTTTGTTATTTTTATTTTGAACATGTGCTCCTGGTTTGTAGATGAGTTCGAGAGATGGAGGACAATATCTGTCAACCAAATCCGAATACACGTTTCCCGGATATGAATTTACTGGAGAGTCGGGAGTGGTTACAAGGCATTCTCCAAGCTACGCAACCACCTCCTTTTCAACCACTTCCATCTGTCCGAGATAGTCTCTCACTGAGCTTCTTCACCATACAGGAGGGATATTGTTTATCCCCGACTCTGGAGGAACGAGAATGGGTTCGTCAACTCCTATACGACTTACAACTCACACTGGATGATTTGGATCAGCTGGAAAATATGAAATTGGTACACAAAGCCATTGATGCTTTGTCTAAAGGACCAATTAAGGAGGCTCTAATGATCATTGAGGAAATGAAAAACGAGAGGATTTCTATTAAGGTGTCATCGCCTCAGCGTTGCACACTTAACATTCAAGCATCCGAGGCAGAATCTCCAAGTTACGAGAAATTCACTCTTATTCCTTCCCCAGCGACACCCGGCCCCATCTCCACGGGTATGGAGGCAATTAGTGCCCAAGATAGTAAGTTGTCCTCTAGTATAGGAGATGACATGGTTATTTCTGATAACTATGAGGTTTTTAAGCATCCAGCTGATTCTACATTATCATTACGCATTGATGCTTTTGATCCTTTTAGTGTTGAACTTTTTCAGGAAAGAAGAACCAATAACCTCCTCGAGTTCTACATCACAAACTCCAAGTTTTCCATCTCGATGGTTGAAGAAAAATGGTCATCTACTTATAACTTGGAGAATAGTCCAAGTCATCACTCGGTGTAGTGGGAAGAAAGAGTGATGGAAGTGGTGATGGACTATGAGAAAATATGGTAGTATGTGGAGGATTGCTTGGTATGAATCATCGTTATTCTTAACACGGACCAAAATCATCCCTACTGGAGAATGAACAAGGCAGGCGTTCGGAAACTGCCCTAAAATAATCGGTAGATAAGTCATGCTTGACGTTAAAAGCGCACTTCTTGGAGGCACCCAAGTGTGTAAGTTTCTTTTCTCTTTCTTTGCTTTTTTAATTTGTTTCTTTTTGTGGGTTCAAGCATGCACTTTTGGCAGGTATGTGTAGGTATGTTGATGGTTTTAAGAGTTGAACCCGCTTAGATAGAATGCAATTTGGACCCCATGTTTACGAGATGCTTATTTTACGCTGAGGGAGAAGAAGCTTAGGATTTGTAATGGAAGTTGAAGGATGTTTTCAACATCTTGTTGTAAGTGTTCTTTTACGTTTGTGTAGCTTGTTGGAGTACATCATTGGAAGGTTTTGGGACTGTTTAAGCGCCTCGAATAAACCTTATGGACTCATTCTAAGCGACCTGTTGTACAAATCAAAGTGTGTATACTCGTCTGGTCTTCCGTTGAATAAGTCCAAGTTGCTGGGAAAAAGGATTCTGAATAATCTCTTCAATCCTCCCAAAATTGGTGGTGCTGCTAAACCACTTTCGGAGCGTCTGAAAGTACATCAAGCGTCCGATGAAGAAGCGGAGCGTCCAGTTCCAGAGGAAGCCATGAAGCGTCCGGCTACAACAAAGAAGAGGGCTCCCAGAAAGCCCAAGGTTCAATTTGTCCCCTCTCCTCAAAAGGTTGATGAGGAAACCGATGAGGATGCTGCGGACAAGTTACCTCTCAAGAGAAGGAAGCTGGCAGGGATCATCAAACAAATAGACTTTGAAGAACCAGCTGTTGATCCTCCCGCTCAACCGCTTAAGCTCGTTGAAGGAAATTTTCAAGCGTTCCAGGACTAGCAAGCGTAGAGTTGCTCCTATTTCCTGAAGAGCTGAGACTGTTGAGCCAAGCGCTCAAGTTGCTGTTGAGCCAAGCGCTCAAGGTATTGCTGTTGAGACAAGTTCTCAGGGTAAGTTTATTTCTTCCCACAGCTCTTTCGTTCCTACATCTGTAGAAGATCCTGCTCTTATAGAGGATGTTTCTCTCTCAGCTCTTATTCCAGCTGCGGCTGAAGTGTCAACTGATGTCCATCTGGATGTCAACTTGACTGAAGTGGTGGCCATTGCCCAAGATGTTGTCAGAAGCATGCCTATCTCAGAGGAAGCTTCCCCACCACCAACAACATTGATTACAGTAGAGGCAATCTCAGAAGATCAGAGCATTGCTGAAGACGCTACAAAATCAATAGAGAGTTCTCCTGTGCCAAGGCACTTCTTCAGTCTGGACCCCTCCAGAACAATTGATCACTCTGTCAATTTCATGCCTCCAGTCCCTGAAGAAGAATTCATTCCAGCTGACTATAATGAAGAATGCTACATCGTCGCTGAAAATGATCTAGCCAAGATAATTGATAGAGACCGGGCTCTTGTGGAAATGTTGTTTAACAATGAAGTCTCAAGCGTTGAATTTGCATACAACTTGGCACTGGCCAATGGAGATCCTCTACCACCTACCCCAGCCTCTATACAGATTTTTGAAAAATGGGGTACTGATAAAATTTCCACAAGGGGATGTGGACTTAGCTTACTTTCTGGATATGGGACGCAGTAAGCATCAGGTTTTGCTCCAAGAAACTACAAGATTAGGGCCTATGAGCGTCTACCTGTGGAGTTTTTAAATCCTGAAGAGGAAATTTTAAACAAAGAAGGCTATTCCCACTTTCCTACAGTTGTGCACAGTGCTGCTAATCAGAGTCTTCCAAAACCCACTAAGATTGTGGAAGAATAAAAGTCCTTATATCGGTGAGCGTCCTGCCTCTCTAAATGCTCTCATTCAAGAGGAGGCTGATTACTTCTTACAAAGCGTCCTGAATGCAAACTATCAGCCTGATAAGCATCGCTTTGAAGCCATTCGAGATATTCATCATGAAGGCTTTCGTGCCATTCTGAATGCAGGCACAACCTTCTGCATGAATGAGGTTACCTGGTGTGAAACCTACGTCGGCCAGCGTTACAAGTTTGAAGAATTGGTCAAGGAACCTCACTTGTTCACAATCGGCATGGTAGATAAAAGAAGAGAATTTGCCCGATATTGCTTACAACGCCGAGAAGCAAGAGTTGGTCCACTTGCTCTCCTATCATTTTTCGTCAACCAATTGAACGCTTTCTGCATGAAGCGTTGGCTAGGATTGCAGATTTACCAATCAATTATTGTGGCCAAGCGTCAACAAGCGAAACAAAGCCTACTTCAGATTTGACGCTTACACCTGGCCAACAGGAAGACAACATCAGACATATGTTGAAGATGCTCCCTCCGTTATGGGATTTCGACAACGTTCTTCACTGCAAATCTGAGGAAGCCAAATGGATCCATTATCAGACCTCTTTTTGGGTATCCATTGCTCTCCTCTTTCCGACAGGAACTGCTAGAACACTATAACTATGTACTCTCTTTACTCGAAAGAAATCCGGACATCTCGCGTGCAGCCTTGCCTTATGTTGAAGAATACATGGCAATGTACGTACCAGAGTCTGAGCGTCCATCGGAGATGTCAAAAGATAGAGTGCTACGTTTCTCATTCACTCCACGTGACGATGCTCTATTCTTTATTAAGGCTCCACCGTGCAAGATCTTTGTTAATCACATGCTTCAGATCTTAGGACCAGGATGGGTCATAGCACTGGACACTCCACTCCAAACGTTAAAGGATTTCTCAACCATTCCTGTTTCTCAAGTAAATGAGTTGATCAACAGTTCCTCAACGGAGTATGCTGATTCAGATTTTGGAAGGCTCAACTTCAGATTCTCTGACTTTAGTTATCTATCTACTGTCTCTTCTTTACCTTCCACATCTGATGTAGAGGTTGCCTTAGCGCCAATAGTGGAACCAGTTCAAGCGTCTCAACCAGAGGCTGTGCCTGACGCTTCTCCTTCAACTGTTCCTGCGGCTGCTGGGATGGCAATTCATCAGTCTGTATTCGATCCAGAATTTCAACAACCATCTCTAGAGTCACTAAAGCACACTTCAAAATTTAAACAACCAGCTACCTCTCAGAATGTGCTTCAAACATTTGTGCCTCTCCTCACTGACGCGTTGGAAGAGATGAACGCTCAAGCGTCAAATCAAGCAGAATCTCTTCACTGGATCAAGGAAGACTTGGCTAAGATCGAGAAGGAGAATATGAGCGCTCAAGCTGCTCATATGCGCGGAGCTGCTGATGCTACCGAAGATGCTGCTATTTCTCGTATGTAGACGATGATCGATGGACTTGCAGCCAATCAGATTGCGTTGAAAGAATCTTTTGAAGTAAAGTTTGATGCGTTGGCTGCATCCATGGCCCAAATGGCTGCTCAAATTTCCATTCTTACTGAAAATGCAGTAAAGGCTGATGATGGCAATAAGGGGGAAAAGAGGAAAGCTCTTGCAAGTTCAAGAGCTTAATCAATTTCTAAGCGCCAAGAAGTGAAGCGTCCAGAGCCGAAAAATCCACAAGATTTTGTCTTCTTGCCACCTCCTCCTCCTTTGCCCGAATCCAATTACCCCTCATGGGTTGCCACCACGGGAATTCCTAGTAGAAGAACTGGTTTTCCTCCCATCGCTTTCATAGCAGATATACCTGTGCCATCTCAAGCGTTACTTGAACAATTCAATATACCGATGGAGCGAGCGCCACTTCCAGAGCCTACTACTCCTCAAGACTTGGCTGTGGAAATGGAGTTCTCTGATCTCTCTCAAGCGTTCAGAGCAGTGCTTAGGCATATGGGTATTGATCCATCCGAATGGGATCGACGGCATAAAATGTATGAAACAAGGAGAAAAAGGGAAAATCGCTTCGTAATTGACAGAGATCATCAGATAATGATCACCCTTCAAGATCTCATCGAAGAAGCCATCAGAACAGAAATGATCAGACGACGAAATCTTACCAGAAGAAAGTAGATCATGATAGTTCTTTGTAATTCAATCTTCTCTTTTGTTTCTACACAGTTTGTAAAATGTATGAATTCTCCGAATATATATAAAGTACATTTTTTCAGCTGAAACATCTCGTTGAAGCTTAACTAACACTAACTTACTAACATAACGCTTATTAACTTTGGCTGTCGTAACTCTTGAACTATAAAAGAGTGAGTATTGCCTTCATCAAAAAGGGGGAAATTGATAGGAAATTTCATGTTAAGATTTTGATGATGACAATTAGAAATTTTGTTAGACCCCAAAGTTATGTACGCTTAAATTTCATAGATACTTGTATAAGCGTTTGAACATTAGAAATGTATAGGCTCTTTTATCTTTTACTTTTGACATTCTTAGATCAAGAAGTCGGTTAGGTTAAGCGTTTGATACTTTCTGAGTGAGCTTATCAAGACAGCGAAATCTGAAGACTTCAAGCGTCCAAGAAATCAATAGTGAATGAAGTTTGAAGAAGTTTACTCTAAGCGCCTGACATGTTCTGAGTGAGGTGTCAAGTAACGAAGATTAAAGTGTCAAGCGTCTACACTTCTAAATGAAGTCTGAAGACTTTTCCAAGCGTCTAAACATTAAATAGTCCTCCAGATTAAATGGAACTTTCAGCTCATGAATGAAGCGTCTGTCAAATGACAAACATTCTCCTGAAGCGTCAGATAGGAAGGAGTTTAATGTAAATATTCTCAGAGCATTAAATGCCAACGGGCATTTATTTCAAATTGCATTAAATGCTGATAAGAGCATTAAATGTGATAAGCACTTTCAGACGTACGGAGAAGCCACCCTATTGGACTGTCAACTATTCAAAAACTGCAGCACCAACTTTTGTGCAACAGATTTTCAGAAAAAAAAAGGACAAAAGTTGTTCACTCGCGGAAGTGAGAGACACGCGCCCTTGCATGTGTCAAACGGACACTTTTTCCAAGAATGCCTATAAATAGAACTTCAACAACAAGCCAAATACACAACGAGAACAATTATCAACCCAAATTGATGTTGCATTGAAGTCTCATTCCTTAAATTCTCAGAAAAGCCAGATACTCAAGAAAATATTCTCTTTGCTTTTCATCAAATCCTGAGACAGTCAACCCAATATCTTAAACATTATTTTTGAAGAAACTACACTACTACTGAGATATTCCAGTTGTTTGAACTTCATCAAAATCAAACAAACCCTTTTAGAAAAACCCCTATCCAAGCCTCGCGATCTGTGTGAAGTCGAAGTTGGATACTTGCCATATTTCTGGGTGAAAGAAGCAAGGGGATTGAAGTGATTTGGAGCAGAAATCTGTGTGATCAAGGAGCTCAAGTCATCGACATCCATCTCTCCCTAATTTGTAGAAGATTCTGTGTGATTCTTTGAGAATCATTTTAGTGGATTGCCTCCAAGTGTTCGAGGAGAAGAAGGACGTAGTTGGGATTACACCACCCAACGAACCTTACAAATATTGTGTCATTTACTTTTCAGTCAATTCTTTTATCTAACATATCATTGCATAAACTGATTAAGTAAAACACAATCAAACGCTAAGCAACTAAGAAATCTCTTGTGACGCTATAGCTTTCAAAGAGACGACTCCAAAAATCATTCTGCTGTGCTAACACTGATCAAAGAACTGAACGCTCAAACCTACTCGGTTAAAGTATTCTATTCTTGAAATCTAAGTTAACTTTATAAAAATAGTCTTCATTAGACGCTTCACCAAAGCGCCTATATTTTAAGTGAACGCTTAAGTCAAGCGTTAGACTCTTCAAGCGTCCAAAAAACAATTTCAGTACGGAATCTTTTGAAGTCGAAAAAGACTTCAGGGTCTATTCAACCCCCCCTTCTAGACCCTTTCGTATGCCACTTAGGACCAACATGTTTCGTTGGGCTGCATATTGAAATGCTCAAATCTTTGCATGGCTATTGAGAGTTTGTTCTCCTTCATCTATGCTGAACCTTCACACACGATAGCCAACTTTTCCCATATCTCTTTTGGAGTCTTACATTGTTTCATCTTGTTGAACAATGCATCATTGTCTCATAACGCTGAGTATAGAGCACTTCGTCCAACATTATCTAGATTTACTCTTTTCCAATCTTTTGACATCCATTCCAACTTGGTTTTTCGACATAACCATCTGGAGTAGCCTCGGTCACTCCAAGGGCTTGAGTTATAACTTTCATGATTTGAATGGGGCCATCTGTAATTACATCACACATCTCATTATCATAAGAACATAAATATGCAAATGCTCTAAGTTTCCATGAATCATAGTTTGATTCAACAAGCTTAGGCATCTTGTTAAAAGTAATGATATGAGATTAAAAGAAATAAAGTGACTAAGTTTAGTAAAATGAATCTAAACATTCAGTTACGCTCGAAAACACTTAGGTTTCTACTTCAACCGCTCTGATACCACTTGATGGTCCCAAGTGGCATATGAAAGGGTCTAGAAGGAGGGAGGGGGGTTGAATAGACCCTGAAGTCTTTTTCGACTTCAAAAATTTCATATCACCTTTAGAGATTTGAATGCTTAGAGAGTTGACCCCTAGGTCAGGCACTACAATATAGATAACTTAGACCTAGTGATTTTAGCAATTTACCAAAGTAAGATAAAGCTTAGATCGCTTAATCAGGGTTAGCATAGCGAAAACGATTTTAAAGCTTTAGCGTTCGTTTTCGGTTAAATAGTCGCTTAACTGTTTTACTTGTCTTTTTCAGAATAAATGATAGAATATAAAGTAAGATAATAAGACTGTAAATAACACAAGAATTTGTAAGGTTCACTGGGTGGTGTAATCCCAGCTACGTCCTTCTTCTCCTTGAACACTTGGAGGAATTCCACTAAATTGATTATCGAAGGATCACACAGAGGCTTCTACAAAATAGAGGAAGAGATGATGATCTTAGGCTCCTTGATCACACAGATTTCAGCATCAATGAAGATCTTCACCAACAAGCTTCTCTCACTCAGAAATACTGCTTGTAGAGTAACAATTTCTTCACACAGACAGAGGAGATTGAGGATTTTGATCATTGGTTTGTTTGATTTTAGGAAGTTTAAAGAACTTAGGATATCTCAATAATAGTGTATGTTTCTTCTTTGAAGATGTTTGAGATATCTACGACTGTCTGGAATGTATGTAAAAATCTTGGAAGGATTTTTGGCTATGGAGTTTCTAAGCTTTTTTGAGAAAGTATTTCAGCAAAGTTTTTGACCCTCTTGTGTATGTACGTATATATATATAGAGTTTGCTGAGGTAAGGTATTTATAGGTATTTTCTTGGGATTTATCTGTTGGACACATGTAGATGTGTGCCTCTCGCGAGCGAGTGAGTCATGTCTTTTCTCTGACATTCCTCAAATCCTGCTGCACTGATTTGATGTGGCAGGTTTGAACTCTGAAATTATGATAGTCTAAGCCAATTGGTAGCTTGCTCCGTATACAATCTGTCCTTATCATATTTAACGCTCTTATAAAGCATTTAATTCATTTGAATTTATTTCCCATTGGAAATAAATGCCCGTTAAATGATTGCATTTAAGTCCTTAGTGATTTCAAAATTTATTTCAGGTGAATCTGATCTTTTTGATTGCTTGAGTGCTTTGAGAGCTTGATTCATGCATCTTAAAACAGTCCATAGCGATTGGCAGTCGCTTAAGACAAAATCTTCATCTTCGCTTGACATTAGACGCTGATCTTCATCTTCATCTCTGACAGACTCACCTAGAATTCTATTAATGACTAGGCATCTAATACTTAGTCTAAAATCTATAAAGATAAAAATTTACAAGCCTATTCTAGAAATTACAACTCGACAATTTGTTAAACGCTCAAGACATATTCTAAGAAAATATAAAATTACATAATCTTTGGGGTCTAACATAAAACCTATCTTGTCATCATCAAAACATTTAACATGAAATTCCTAACACATTTCAACTGAGCGATCTCTGCTTCAAGCGATTGGTTCTTCTCAATGCACTGTTGCTGAACTAGCAACTCAGCTTTGAACGTCACGTTATCATTTATAATCGCTGAGATCTCATCAGTGTGTTCTTGACATAGTCTGGCGGTACCTTGACAATCTTTGTAATATTCATTGACTTTGTCAATTAATTTTTCATAAGAAAGGGGATGAGATAGTTCTGTGGATACCTCAGGTAGTGAGTCATCAGACACTTCTTCATCTCTCGCCAAGAGACAAATTAACACTGAGGCACTAGATAGCTCATCATCACTGCTTTCATCAGAAGATTCCAAATCCTCTTCCGGTGCGGAGAATGGTTCAGATTCTGCTAGCAAACCTTATTGACGAAGGTTGCTCCAGAATTGGTTTCTATCCACATGATCTTGCCTTGTGGGCTTAGATACATTTGGGTAAGGGCAATTTACCTGGTAGTGCCCTGGTTTCCTGAAATTGTAACAAAGATTATTTCTCATTTTTTGTTCAGTTGTTAACCTTTTGAAAATCACTGGCGCTGAGAGATTCTGATTCTGATTCGGAGATGGAGGCGCTTGATATTGAGCTGGCACTGAAGGCTGAGGTGCAAAACACACTGGCGCTTGATACTAAGGCACTTGCGCAGGGGGAGGGGTTTGAAATGAGGTCTGTCCATTCAAATTTCTCTTTTCATATCTCAGAAATTTCTTAAATTTCTTGACCAATAAAGCCATTTCCTTTTTGTCATTTGATTCTGACGCTTACGCCTCACTGGTCGCTTTACCCTTATTCTTAGTAGTTTAAATTAAAGCTTTGAATTCAATCACTGAAGTCAACGTATCGCTGACTTCTCCCAATTCTAACTCAAAAGCCCTTAGCTCTGAAAAAACATATTCTGGAGTTATGATATCCAACATTTGAGATTCTCTCATTGCTGTAGTCTTTATTAGATACTTGCTTAGAAGACTTCTAAAAATCTTATTGACCATTTTCTTATTGGTCAACTCCTTGTCCAATGATGCTAACTCTGTAATAAGCGAAGTAACCCTCGCATCCAATTGATCTAGCGTCTCGCTAGGCTGCATCTTGAAATGCTTAAATTTTTGCATAGCCATGGAGAGCTTGTTCTCCTTCATTTGTGAAGATCCTTCACACACAGAGGCCAACTTATCCCAAATTTCCTTAGAAATTCTGCAAAGCTTGATTTTGTTGAACAATCCCTCATTATCTATTAACACTGAGTAGAGAGTGCTTCGTTTAAATTATACAGATTCACTCTTCTTCGATCATTTGGCGTCCATTCATCTTTCGGCTTCTCGACAATGATAAGAGGTGTTTTTACGTGTTTTTAAGCCCGTAATTCTTATAATTTGGATTCACATATTGCCTAAATCATGTCACATTTGAATTTAATAAGTGTGTTAAGTGAATACAGGTAATAAATGAGAATACATGAAGAAAAGGGAAGAAAAACGATGTACAAAACAAGTTCAAACATGTTTTTCAACACCTAGGCGGTTTATGCATCTCCTATCACATTCGAGCAATATTTCCATACCTTTAGAGACCGAATTAGACAAAGTTTCCTTCTACAAAGTTTTAGATGTATGTCTTAGCTTCAAATGGGAACTTGAAACATCCAAATCGGAGGTATAGAGAGATAATTGTGAAGACAATAAAATTGCTGCGCCGAACAGAGAAGTACATGTGCTAGGATACGCCCCAGCGCCCTCCTAGTCATGCCTAGGCATGGATAGTACGAATGTTACTCCTTTTCAGCCTAAATTCCAGCATTATATGATGGTTAGGAATCACTTTTGGCCATAATTCAGCACATGTGTTGAGGGGTTGTCATAAGTGTGTTTCTTGGTAAATTTACTTTATGGGCGCCAAATCAGAAACAACCTCCATGTTGAAACGTAATTTCGGTATACTTAGAAACCGAATTGGACAAAGTGTCCTTCTGGAACGTTGTAGATCTATGTTCTATCTGCACATGGGGACTTGAATAATCCAATTCGGAGATCTGTGGAAACGATTATGAGGAAAAGACTAAGACTGCGCGGGAAAGCAAGAAAATGGCAGCATGCCTGTGTTTTGTTGAAGTTTTCACATGGTTATGCTTGGTGGAATGCTTAAGGCCGAAAGTTCAGCATTTTTTAGCTGGTTGGAATCTTAAAAGCCAAACTTTAAGCATCACCTTAGGTGGAATTCTCATTGGGGAACTTTAATGGGAATTCTTAATGCATACTTTAGTGGAATTTTGGCTATAAAAGGAGGGGAAACCCATACTCTTCATGATTCACTGTCAATTTCAGATTCTTGGAGAAGAGGGAGAGGAAGTGACCGATCCATTAGAGAGAAAGGAGAGGGAGAAGGATTCTTGGATTCATTATCATCATTGGAGAAAGAATATTCACTTGGAGTTCTATCATCATTCAATTAGAGGGAGTTTTTATAGCCTTTTCGTTTTCATTCATGTCTATGAATATGTGTATTTACTCATTATTGTTTTTCATACTATCTATTATGAACTAATTTCATAAGACTAAGGCCATGTAAGGTCAAATTGTGATATATGCTTATAATAGATTATTGTTGAGGTTATTCTTATATTGTTATGTGATGTGAATTTGTGTTTTTACTTATCTTGCATATACTTGATCACTATGTGTTAGAATCATATGCCTAGGTGAATATTTTGGGAGAAAATTGACTTAGGGTGCAAGAAATTCTCATCATGACCCACAACTAATGAGGAATTGCCCTAGACATAGGTAAAGATTCCCGGGTGAAGTTGTTCGATTCAAATCGATTGAACTCTAGTACGTTAATGCATATTTAGTTGTTAGATTTCCGGATAGCAATATTTGGGAAATCACGATCTAAGCATAGGAGTTTATACGCGAGACATCAGTTATTCTCTACCCTCGGAGCTCTCACCATAACAATATAAGCGTAATACTTCAACGAGAATCTTTATAAGTATAATTGATCAATTTGAACCTAACATGTGCCTTAGTCTCCCTTTATATTTTGTTTTAAATCACTTGTGCAACCTTGTTCTTATCTTACGCGTTTCACACTCATTTTACCTTTATTGTATTGATCCTTGTTGTTATAAAACCTTAAACTAGAATTCAAGTCCTTGTGGTTCGACAATCCGGACTTCTCGTCCACTTTTATTACTACACACGACTAGTGCACTTGCTATTATAGCACGTTAGCTTTTAGCGTTTCAAGTTTTTGGCACCGTTGTCATGGACTTGGTCATTTTATTTTTTAATTTTTTTTTACGTTTTTCATAATTCTTAGTTTTTCGCTTATTTCTAGCTTTCCTTTCATTTTTTCGCTTATTTCTTGCGTTTAATTGATAGGTTCGATTTGTGGTGCATGATCCGCTCCTCAAATGAGCCTTTAATTTATTTTGTTATTTTTATTTTGAACATGTGCTCCTGGTTTGTAGATGAGTTCGAGAGATGGAGGACAATATCTGTCAACCAAATCCGAATACACGTTTCCCGGATATGAATTTACTGGAGAGTCGGGAGTGGTTACAAGGCATTCTCCAAGCTACGCAACCACCTCCTTTTCAACCACTTCCATCTGTCCGAGATAGTCTCTCACTGAGCTTCTTCACCATACAGGAGGGATATTGTTTATCCCCGACTCTGGAGGAACGAGAATGGGTTCGACAACTCCTATACGACTTACAACTCACACTGGATGATTTGGATCAGCTGGAAAATATGAAATTGGTACACAAAGCCATTGATGCTTTGTATGAAGGACCAATTAAGGAGGCTCTAATGATCATTGAGGAAATGAAAAACGAGAGGATTTCTATTAAGGTGTCATCGCCTCAGCGTTGCACACTTAACATTCAAGCATCCGAGGCAGAATCTCCAAGTTACGAGAAATTCACTCTTATTCCTTCCCCAGCGACACCCGGCCCCATCTCCACGGGTATGGAGGCAATTAGTGCCCAAGATAGTAAGTTGTCCTCTAGTATAGGAGATGACATGGTTATTTCTGATAACTATGAGGTTTTTAAGCATCCAGCTGATTCTACATTATCATTACGCATTGATGCTTTTGATCCTTTTAGTGTTGAGCTTTTTCAGGAAAGAAGAACCAATAACCTCCTCGAGTTCTACATCACAAACTCCAAGTTTTCCATCTCGATGGTTGAAGAAAAATGGTCATCTACTTATAACTTGGAGAATAGTCCAAGTCATCACTCGGTGTAGTGGGAAGAAAGAGTGATGGAAGTGGTGATGGACTATGAGAAAATATGTGAGTGGATGATTGCTTGGTCACTACTCATCGTATTTTCTATGAACACCGGACCAAAATTCATCCCTACTTGGAGAATGAACAAGGCATTCGTACTCGGAAACCGCCTTAAAATAACTCGGTAAAGTCAAGCTAATGACTTTAAAAGAGCACTTCTTGGAAGGCAACCCAAGTTTGTAAGTTTTCTTTTCTTTTTCTTTTTGCTTTTGTTTTTATTTTGTTTAATTTATTTCTTTTTGTTGTGTTCAAGCATGCACTTTTGGCATGTATGTGTCTTATGCTTGATGGTGTAAAGAGTTGAAGTGTTAGATATAATGCACATTTGGACCCCATGTTTAAGAGATGCTTATTTTACTCGAGAGGAGAAGAAGCTATAGGATTATGTATTGGAAGTTTAAGGATGTTTTTCAACATCCTTGGTTGTAAGTGTTATTTTACCGTTGTGTATGCTTGTTGTAACAACGATGATGCAATCCTAATTTGTAGCTTAATTTTGGGGGAGAGTTTGTTTGGCCTCATGTTTATAGGCTTCTTTGTTGAGAAAATCAAGCATGAATTTTTTTTATTTTTTTTTTAGTCCTTCCAATTGATGCATTGAAATTAATTAACTTGGAAAAATGGCATGAATTCTTGAAATAATTTGAATTTAATGGAATATATATATCTTTGAAATTGCTCGTGAAGACCTTAGACTAGAATCGATTCTATAGATGATTCACAATGCACTTAAATCGAAGGTAGAGGAGTTGAGAGGATAACCATCTTGAGACACTTAAAGAATTTTTCCCGGAAATATTAACTTAGATTTCTCATAAGGCTATAAGTTGAGTAGTAATTTTATATGCTAAACAATGAATTGAAAAAGTTGAATTTTGGTATGACCAAAAGTGGCCAGGCATACGTACCGGATGTGAAAAGTTTCATGCCTATATACTGTACTATTATGCTAATTTGAGCCATGCTCAAGCCAAAAGAAGTGAATTGTTTAAAAGATCTAGTTTTATTTCGTGGCCTTTGATACTCGAGTGATTAAATCCTTAGGAGTGTCTCTACACTTAATGCCCCAAAACTATCTAGTTTGGGAGTCATTTATTGAAAGCTTGTTACATGGGTGTCATAGAAAGCCTAATGGAATAAAACATTGCACATGATCTAGCCTTAATGAAGTTTAATGGAAATTTCATATGAATTGAATGTTGAATATTTGAGATAATGAAATTTAAATGGCTATGAGATTTTCTATAATTCTTGTGCCTTGTGTTTGATCAAAAGTTGATAGATATGGGATTAATGTCCAAAATTTGGTAAGGATGCCTCTCAACTATAATACCCTACATTTATTTTTCACTACACCCTAGGGATTCGTTTCAAGTATTGATGTCACATGAGCAAAAGTAGTTAATATGTATATATATATTTGTGAACTTTAAAAAGTTGATTTTATGCCATTCATTCTTGTTGATCATATTGAGATGTGTTGATTTGGTTGGGATTGAAAATTTGTTAGATTTTGTAGGTATATCGTATGCAAACCCTCACGAGACTATAACTCGTCCTTTGAGGTAACTCAAAGGTTTAAAGGCTTGTTGCACCCGCTAAGTTCAATCGTTTACTCCACGAAAGTTGTTTTCTCCCATTCAATGATGTTGATCTTGCATTATAGCTCTTATTGCTCGAGGTCGAGCAATTGATAAGTTTGGGGGTGTTGATAAGAGGTGTTTTTACGTGTTTTTAAGCCCGTAATTCTTATGATTTGGATTCACTTATTGCCTAAATCATGTCACATTTGCATTTAATAGGTGTGTTAAGTGAATACAGGTAATAAATGAGAATACATGAAGAAAAGGGAAGAAAAACGATGTACAAAACAAGTTCAAACATGTTTTTCAACACCTAGGCGGTTTATGCATCTCCTATTACATTCGAGCAATATTTCCATACCTTTAGAGACCGAATTAGAGAAAGTTTCCTTCTACAAAGTTTTAGATGTATGTCTTAGCTTCAAATGGGAACTTGAAACATCCAAATCGGAGGTCTAGAGAGATAATTGTGAAGACAATAAGATTGCTGCGTCGAACAGAGAAGTACATGTGCCTAGGCATGGATAGTACGAATGTTACTCCTTTTCAGCCTAAATTCCAGCATTATATGATGGGTAGGAATCACTTTTGGCCATAATTTAGCACATGTGTTGAGGGGTTTTCATAAGTGTGTTTCTTGGTAGATTTACTTTATGGGCGCCAAATCAGAAACAACCTCCATGTTGAAACATAATTTAGGTATACTTAGAAACCGAAATTGGACAAAGTGTCCTTCTGGAACGTTGTAGATCTATGTGCTATCTGCACATGGGGACTTGAATCATCCAATTCGGAGATCTGTGGAAAAAATTATGAGGAAAATACTAAGACTGCGCGGGAAAGCAAGAAAATGGCAGCATGCATGTGTTTTGTTGAAGTTTTCACATGGTTATGCTTGGTGGAATGCTTAAGGCCGAAAGTTCAGCATTTTTTAGCTGGTTGGAATCTTAAAAGCCAAACTTTAAGCATCACCTTAGGTGGAATTCTCATTGGGGAACTTTAATGGGAATTTTTAATGCATACTTTAGTGGAATTTTGGCTATAAAAGGAGGGGGAACCCATACTCTTCATGATTCACTGTCAATTTCAGATTCTTAGAGAAGAGAGGGAGGAAGTGACCGATCCATTAGAGAGAAAGGAGAGGGAGAAGGATTCTTGGATTCATTATCATCATTGGAGAAAGAATATTCACTTGGAGTTCTATCATCATTCAATTAGAGGGAGTTTTTATAGCCTTTTCGTTTTCATTCATGTCTATGAATATGTGTATTTACTCATTATTGTTTTTCATACTATCTATTATGAAATAATTTCATAAGACTAAGGTCATGTAAGGTCAAATTGTGATATATGCTTATAATAGATGATTGTTGAGGTTATTCTTATATTGTTATGTGATGTGAATTTGTGTTTTTACTTATCTTGCATATACTTGATCACTATATGTTAGAATCTTATGCCTAGGTGAATATTTTGGGAGAAAATTGACTTAGGGTGCAAGAAATTCTCATCATGACCCGCAACTAATGAGGAATTGCCCTAGACATAGGTAAAGATTCCCGGGTGAAGTTGTCCGATTCAAATCGAGTGAACTGTAGTACGTTAATGCATGTTTAGTGGTTAGATTTCCGGATAGGAATATTTGGGAAATCACGATCTAAGCATAGGATTTTATACGCGAGACATCGGTTATTCTCTACCCTCGGAGCTCTCACCATAACAATATAAGCGTAATACTTCAACGAGAATATTTATAAGTATAATTGATCAATTTGAACCTAGCATGTGACTTAGTCTCCCTTTATATTTTGTTTTAAATCACTTGAGCAACCTTGTTCTTATGTTACGCGTTTCACACTCATTTTACCTTTATTGTATTGATCCTTGTTGTTATAAAACCTTAAACTAGAATTCAAGTCCTTGTGGTTCGACAATCCGGACTTCTCGTCCACTTTTATTACTACACACGACTAGTGCACTTGCGGTTATAGCACGTTAGCTTTTAGCGTGTCAGACATAACCATCCGTAGTCGCTTAATCCGCTCTAGGGGCTCGAGTTATAACTTTCATGAAAGTGCATCACACATCTCACTATCACATGAACACAAATAAGTGAATGCTGTAACTTTTCACGAGTCATAATTTGACTCAACCAACTTAGGCATCTTACTAAAAGCGATGATATGAGATTTTTTTTTTTAAAAGAAAGCGACTAAGTTTTGAAAAAATGAATCTAAGCAAGCAGTTATGCTCAGAAATGCTTTGGTTTCTACTTCAACCGCTCTGATACCACTTGGTTGTACCAAGTGGTATACGAAAGGGTTCAGAAGGGAGGGGGGTTGAATAGACCTTGAAGTATTTTTTTACTTCAAAAAATTCCGTATTACTTTTAAGAATTTGTGTTAGGTTAATGTCCTCAAATGTCGCTAGAGGATTAGTAAATGATAGGACATTATCAGTTGTAATTGTTTTTAAATCAATCAATAAAAGTCATTTTAGTTGTTTACTTTAATATTGGTACTTATATATTGTAATCATCTAAAAGTCCATGAACACAAGAGTTAAATCTCTAAGGCACTAGAGGAGTTTTGATTCTTGTGTACTAAAATAGTCTGCACGTCAAAGATTTTAAATTGGGCATTGGAAATCGTGAAGACTTGTATGATATGAGTTTTGATAAGAATGGTGCCCGTCAATCACTAGGAAGTAGTGAAGAACTCATATCATAGGTGCACTGATGGAGATAGTGGCACTCAGACATGACTCGCATCGATTCTGTCACATAGGTTTTCACTCTTTGACTGTCAATGACAGAACTGATTAATTGTAATAGGTGTGTCTGAACTTTAGACTTGAGGAATAAAGTTGAAGATGTACATGTGACATTAGGTTCATCATTAGAGAAGTTAGGCCCAATTCCCCCATTGGTGGGGTCAACCTCAAACTACAACCTAATGGGCAAGTAGTATTCTTAACTGTTATCCAAGAAAGGATTCGTTCCCTCGTAAGTGAACGAGGAATTATCCTATGCATTTATAAGTAAGTTGAATCTTAAAGTCTTCGGCCAAAAAATTCACTGATCTGAACTTATTATAAATATAGCATTGTGTTAAGTTAGTGAGTTTGACCAAAACCATGACTCTCACTTAACTGGAATAAGGAAACGAAAAGTTTGTATTCACACGGTATTTACAAATGGAAAGTTAAAAAAAATGATCTAATCATTTCATCTTATTTGGGATAAAATATGGACCACATGACTGGCTAGGTGAGACCCATATTCAATGGAATCCTCCCATTGCCAAATATAGATAAATGTAAAGAATCACGCTTAAAAAGAAAAAATTGATGAAAAATGGAATATTTCTTGTGGTAATATTTTAAGTGTTGGATACTTAAAATTAAATAAATAGAATTAATTATTTGAGGAAATAAATTAATTTGTTTATGATTTAATTAATATAATATTTCTTGGAGAAATAAAACTAATTAAATGAGTTATCTATTATTTAATTGAATTAATTAATTGGATTAAGTTAATTAATTAAATATTAGAATAAACTAAGCACAAAATTAATACACCAAGTGACACTCCAAGCCCTAAAGGGGGCGGCCACTAGGAGATTAATATGGGCTTGGTTTTGTCCAAGGTAATAACTTAAGTTATATAAATATCACATTAGTTATAAACCTAGGTCATTAGTTGTATTACACAACACCACAAGAAAAGAAATCCTCTCCCTCTCTCTCAGTAGCCATCGGCCATCAAGCCAAAGAAGGAGGAAAATTTTTCCATCAAGTTTTTTCCAGCGAGACTATTTAGAGGCAGAACAATTGGACTGCTTGGATCAACATAATTTTATCCAGAGAAATTTCGCGAAGAATTGAAGAATTCAAGTTCGTAGAAATTGTCAACCACTTTGTTATAATGGGTAAAGTTTATTTTACCCTATCATACATACGTGTGTTTAACCCCGGGATTGATCCTGTTATGGGAAAATCCAAAACATTTTAAATTCCATTTTTCGCTGCGTTTGGTCAATGTTCCCCAACAATTTGAACGCTTAAAAAGCAAAGCACTAGGTCATGCGCTAAAGAATAGATAACTTAGACTTAGTGATTTCGACAGTTACTAAAATTGGGTAACGCTTAGATCGCTTAATCAGGATTAGCACAACGAAATTGATTTTAATGCTTAACGTTCTTTTAGCCAAATACTCACTTAACTGTTTTTAAAACTTTTTTAAGATATGATGTGAATAGTAATGAAATGCAATAAAACATTAAAGATAAATGACACAAGATATGAAAGGTTCACTGGGTGATGTAATCCCAGCTACTTCCTTCTTCTCGTTTACATTTTGACGAAATCCACTAGAATGATTATCGAAGGATCACACAGAGGTTTCTACAAAATAGAGGATAAGGGAAGATGATCTTGAGCTCCTTGATCACACAGACTTCAGCTCCACTAGAGATCTTCTTCAACAAGCTTCTCTCACACAAAAATGCTGCTTGTAAATCAACAATTTTCTCACTCAGATGAAAGAGGTTGAGGGTTTTTGTCACAGGGTTTGTTTGATTTTGTAAAGTTCAAACAACTTGGAATATCTCAATAATAGTGAAGGGTTCTTCTTGGAAGAGATTTGAGATATCGATAACTGTCTTTGGAATGTTTGAAAAGCTTGAAGGATATGGAGTTTTGTAAGCTTTTCTTGGAATGATTTCAACAAAGTTGTGACCTAATTCTTGCGTGCATGCGTATGTAATTCTGTGTATTTTAAGGTTAGCTGAAGGACACTATTCATACGCATTTCTTAGGATTTGTCAGTTGGACACATGTAGGCGCGTATCTCTCATGTAGCGAGTGAATAGTACCTTTTTCTGATATTCCTGAATTTCTGTTGCACCGATTGGATGTGAAAAATTTGAACTCTGAAACATTGGCATTCTTAGCCAATAGGGTGGCTTGCTCCGTATGCAATTCATCCTTATCACATTTAATGCTCTTATCAAACATTTAATTCATTTGAATTTATTTCCCATTGGAAATAAATGCCCGTTGATGATTGCATTTAAGTCCTTAATGACTTCGGAATTTATTTCAGGTGAATCTGATCATTTGATCGCTTGGAGGCTTTGATCGTTTGATTCATAACTCCTAAAATGTCCTTAGCGATTGGCAGTAGCTTAAGACAGAATTTTCATCTTCGCTTGGCTTCAGATGCTAATCTTCAACTTCATCTCTGACAAACTTACCTAAAATTCTATCAGCGACTTAGTATCCAATACTTAGTTTAAAATCTACAAAGATAGAAAATTACAAGCCTAGTCTAAAAATTACAACTCGATAACTTGTTAAACACTTAAACATATTCTAAGAAAGATAAACTTATATAATCTTTGGGATCTAACATGAAACCTATCTTGTTATCATCAAAACATCTAACATGAAATTTCTTGACAACCTTCAACGTGTATTTCAATTTGAATTTGTTAAAATACTATTGTACAAACTTTAGAAGATTGACAACTCAAAACACGTATTTTATGCCCAATTATTTTGTCACGTATGAATGTGTGAATTATTAAATGTTTACATAGTGATATTAGAATTAGATGACATGGCGAATATCATTTATTTTAACGTTGTGATATAAAAAAAAGTAACAATGTGATTTGTAGTATTCTTATATATAATATTTAGTAATCTCGTATTAGCTTAATGACAAGAATCAGTTTTTCTTAACTAAAATAAATGTTCAAAATAATTTAATTTATTCTTTTTAGAATTATAGATCTATAAAGAAGATTATTCACAAAATGCCCACATGGTATATATATATATATATATATATATATTTATATATAAGGAAAATAAGCTAAAAATCCTAAAATTCATGAAAAATATAGGATTGCGCCATAATTCAAATGCTAAAATAAAATTTCAACTGATGATTAAGAAAAGTTACTATAGCAGAAAAATGAGAACTTACAAAAATTGTTAATAATTTACTATTAAACAACAAAATTATAAGAACAAATAATTAGGAAAAAAATCAATCAAAATCTAACAATAATAAGAATGCAAGTAGTTGTTGCAAGGATTAAGAAAAAAGCATTAATGTTTTTTCTTTCCTATTTTTATTACAGATGATATATAATGGAGGGAAAAACTTCACTTTTGATCCCATAGGATTTTGCCCATATCAGATATAGTCCCACAGGAATTGCTATATAAAAAATGGATGGACAAATGTGAGTGTGATACAAGCCCGTCAAAGTTTCTATACTAGATAATGGGGCTTGTATGACAATTGACTTTTTCCATCCATTTTTTGACGACTGGGACCTCAAGTGCAACTGAAATCCCAATGTGACTAAATCTAAAGTGGGCAAAATTCCTACACAACTATAAATGAAATTTCCCTATAATGCAGATTAAATTTTTTTCAAATGAAATAGTATTATGTAAAAGAACAATATGTACAAGTAATTTGATTGAATTTTGCAATATTTCAATCAAGTTAGAAAGTACCATATATTATTCTTTGATCAACGTTTTTAGTATAGTTTGATTTCAAGTTGGCTATTAAGTTATATGTCCTTTATTTTTCTATAAACATAAATAAAAACAGATTAAATCAAATCAAGACTATAGAGTAGAATAGTGGATACTTTAATATTATATATAGTTGTGGAGTACCATCAAATAAAATATTCCATTAACACGATAAATTTTATAAATTACAATTTTTATCTTACAACTATCAACTTTGTTTATTTATATATGTCTATAGTTTATTGCATATTATACAAAATCACATACTAAAAATTAAAACAAACATAATCTAACACACGCAACGTGCATGCATTTAGCTAGTTAGAGAAAAGGCTTTATTTTGTTCATGTAAGTCTTTATGGAGTTTATAAGTAATGAACAAACAATTAGTCTGTATGTCTCAAGCCAAGTCTTCCATTCCTTATAGATATGGAGAAGAGCACTGGAAGGACTTGGTACTTGGACATTCAATAGAGTTCGCAAGTCAGAGAATCTTAATTGGGCATTAAGATTAGAATAGACTTATATGACACAAGCTCTGACAAGGAGTGCTAGTTGGACACTATGAGATAGTGGGAGTTTGTGTAATAAATACATTGATGAGATTACTATATTCCAACACGGCTCGTAATAATCCAGTGACGTGAATTTTACTCTGAGGCTGTCAATAACTGTATTATTGGCTGTGATAGTATGCGTGAGCCTTTGACCTGAAGAGTCATGGTCACGATTTTCTTGTGACATTGACCCTTTTGTGGGTGCAATCCCTAAGGGCAAGTAGCAATTATGAGGTGTTTGCCAAGAAGAGATTCACTAACTTCGTAGTAAATGAGAGGATGTCCTATATCATATGCAACTAAAATGGAAATGTTTTGGTCAAAGTTGTTGAAACTCGTGTGGGAGATGGAAGATAGTTCGGTCATTTCATGTTACTATGATTCATAACATAAGATTGAGTCCTGTAACTTTGACATATTCCATGACTCTAACTTGATTGGGATACATCATTGATTTACTCATATGTATTCATAACCGAGAGGTTTGTGATGACGTGGTCATTTCATACTTGATTGGTCTATGATGTGTGGCCACATGTCTAGTTAGGTGTCACACACATCCTTTGATATCCTTCCATTTACAATTAAGACGAATCTAGAGCGTTGCGCTTAAAAGATTGATGTGAAAATAATTGGTTTATGTTTGGAGGGAAAATTGGTAATTTGCACTATATGGTACAAATTGGTTGATTAGATGCTTTAATTTAATTCGTTGTTTAATTTGGTTAAACATAAAAGAGTAAATTAATAGTTGACTTGGTCAACTGGAATTATTAATTAATAAGCATATTAATTTTAATATGTATTTTAGTAGATTAAAAGAGGCACATTTAAATTAATTGGACTAAGTTGACTACGTTAACTTAGCTTATGGTGGGTATTTGTGAGCCATAAGGGGAGTGTGATTGTGTTCTTGAATTGGAGGATTTATTTTAAATAAATGCTCATTCTCTCGGCTAATCACTTAATCGTATTTAGAAGGCTTAAAAAGCATAACATAAGAAAAAACTCTATCTCCCTCTCCCATACATACACTCGCCACCGTCTACAATGGGAAAAAGAAGAAATTTCCACCATCACTCCAGCATGATAATCTAGAGCCAAGAGGCTCGGAGCTTGCTGCTGCAAAGTCAAGAAGGCTAAGGAGCAAATTTTCACGCTACATTGTAGCCCTTTCCTCTCATCGTAGTAAATTAAAGATGACAAATCCAGATTGTATCCACCTTTGAAAATCGTTTTTAATCATTTTCTTCTGCTGCGTTTTTGCTCTAATGATTCCTAATAGTAGTCGCTATCATTGACCACCACCACAATTGCCACGAAATTTAACGCTTTCTCAAGGAGTACCTCATTTATAAATAATAAGTAATAAACGAATAGTACCTTATGTGTGAATACTTTCATTTATAAAGAATAATATGGCATTTTTCTCTTTTCGTTTTTTGCTTCAAAAGTATTTGATAAAGTACCTTGGATCATCAATGACTATTAGAGAGGTTGAGCACATAAAGTGGTTTTTGTGGAACATTCTTCAAGATTGTGATCTAAATAATTTCCAATGAATAGTGACATGAGAAAAAGAGAAATCATAGTCTCGTCAAGGTTTGCTAGTGCATCATTAAAGAATGAGAGTATCTTGTTTCATGTGTATTGATTGGGGAAGAGCATGCATAAAAGGGTCCATACTTGAAGGTGTGAGAATGAACACACCGCATAAATTTTGCTGTGAGATTAGTACTCAAGGACCTGACGTGTCACGACTTGAACATGTGCAGCCCATTGTGTGTTTATAAGTTTGTGAACCAAATACTAGAATTTAAATGAACCTAATGAGTCATATATTTAATTATGTCTACAAAATTTTTTGAAAGTAATTAATCTGTAATTTAAATTACGATAATCAATTAATTGCTTAGGGAGTGTTTGCAAACTCTAAACAAAAGCACTTTTGAGCTTTTAGCTAAAAAAAAGCAATTTTGTAATGTTTGCAAATCATGCTTTTGCTTCTGATTCTCTAAAATTAAGCTCTCAGAAGCCAAAAGCTCCAAGCTGGGTAGGGGGTGCTTCTAGGTGCATTTTAAATTCCTGCAGTTAAAATAAATTTTTTATGACAATTTTATCCTTGAAAATATTTCCATATTCCCAGATTAATCCCTAAATCTTTTTTTAAAAAAACTAACGTTAAAATTCACAAAAACATCAGGAGAGCAATTTCTTAATGTAAAATCGTTCATCCATTCCTAGGATTCCTACTTGATTTGTTGGAAATTAAATTAATTATATTTCAGTAGTTGGATATTAATAAAATCAAGAGATATTTCAAGGCCATGAGTTCTGAAAATCCAAAACTCCCAACCTAGCTTATATCATATACTGTTATTAAAAAATAATTAATTTTTATTGTTAAATTATTTTGATGTTTATAATATTTGTTAAAATGCTTATTGCAAGCCAATGAGGTCTTGAAAAACTTAAAAAGAAAGATAAAAGAACTAAAAAAAATTGAATGTGAACATGTGACGGACACTTGTAGAATATGTTGACTATCCTTTAAAATTCAATATTATTCCATAAACATATGTCTTTAGGGGTATTTTGTTAAAAAAAAAATAGTAGGAACATAATGTGAAGAAAATATGATTTTTATTTTATTTTAGGGGCAATATTGTACTTTCTGCAAAAAAACTAATTGATAATCACTTCTATTTGCAAACACTCACTGTAGCTTTTTTCTACTTTCTGCTTGTCTTTGCAAACACTACCCACTTTTGCTTTTCAAGTGATTCTGCTTATTTTTCACTTAAAAGCACTTCTCTAGAAGCAGTGATGAAGAATAAATCAGTTGACTACGTCAATTTGTTAGTTGGGATATAATAAAATACAACCTTTGAGGCCATCCAAGTAAGCGCACATGTGGATGGCCTATTGAACTCAATTTTGCCACATAAGCAAAATTGAATAAATCTTTCTAAATACATATTAAATTTAAATCAATAAAATTATTAATCTTAACAACTTCATATCTTTTCGGATAAGGTTAATAACTAATAAATTTCTTTATTTAATCAAGATTTCAAATTTCAAATTAACATATATATATATATATATATTATAAATTAGAAAAATCGGGTTGTTGGTTGCTTGGCAATTATTTAGGGGAAATCAAGTATATATATTCTTAAATGGTTCAACCGATTGCCTTGATTGTAGCCACAATTTTTTGTTTTTCAAATTTGGAGTTACAAAATATTTCTTATATAAGTTTAGAAATCAGTTACCTTTTTAAATGCATCATTCGAGTTAGTATGCAAATGACAAAAAGAACATTTAACATTCGAGTTACCTCCTCTCATTTTTCAATTTCCAATTCTGCGTTCACGTTGTGGCTCCAAGTAAAGGCTCAAAGCATTTTCTTTTCCCAGCCTCTTTAAGGTTGTACTCATTTCCTATCTATTCAGTTCTATATTTTTGCATATTTAATTATCAATTTCCTTCTACAATTTAATTCGGTGGAAGCGATTCAACCTGTTTTTTAACTTATAATTTAATCAATTCATAAAAAGAGACTTATAATTTAATCTTGCTCTTATTTTTATTTTTTTCAATCTTAGCACCTTTACTGACTTATTATTCCATTTTACATATTTTATTCTATTTTTATTTAGATTATTAGTTTATTTTTAAAAATTTGATGTTTTTTCTTTGTTAAATTATAGTTTTATTATCTCCTCATTGTTGTTGTTGTTGTTGTTATTTTATTTTTTTAATTTTTTTTTCATGTCGATGTGACCATCCCTCCATGCTCTTTAGTATTGCTTTTAATTTTTTTTTATGTTTTTTCTCAACTTTCTCCTTTATTTATCAATTATTACATCTAATTCATTGAGATGATTTCACCTTCAAGATTTTCCTTTTCATTATTATTTTATGCATTTTTTCATTATTATTTTATGGTTGTATTATCTATTTCCATGTATGGAATTATCTTATTAGATGACTATTATATATATTTACAAATTTTTTTTATATTCATGGACATTTGATAGAGATTGACTGTAATTTGGCCAAATACTATTATTTAATTTTCAAGAAAAAATCTCATTAGTTGGTTTCTTTTATTTGAAATCATTAAATCCTTGGATATTTCTCCCGTTATTTTCAGATTTATAGTTCGGATTCTGTAACTGAATAAATGATTTCCACAGTTTGGTTTTTAAAATAATATTTTTAGTGTAATTAGTATTTGCATAAGAAGTGGCACTTCTGCAAAATTATTAACTCTTTCTGTCTTTTCTTTATATAAATTAACTCATACACATTCTTCCCATGTGAAACTTTGTCACCTTGCCTTTTTCGGTTTTCTTTTACATGATATTTTATTTTGCCATGTTAGAAGTTTTACCAGGTTTTGGAAGCTAAATCTATATATAATAAAATTCAACTTTTGAGGCTATCCAAATAAGCGCATATGTGGATGGTCTAATTAAATTCAATTTTGCCGCATAAACAAAATTGAATAAATATATATATTTAACTTAAATAAATATAATTATCAATTTTTATCAAAATCCATCATATCTTTTTGATAAAGTAAGAATAACTAATTAATTTATTTTTTATAAAAAAAAAATGTGTGCTTATTAGTAAACAAATGCTAGAAACATCAAACATCCAAATTGAAATTTCAAATGCAGCAGAATACGTGACCATTCATAATAGTTAATATTATGCATGTGATCTAATCGGTTATAAATGTGATCTAATTTTTCGTTACTTAAGATAAGCCACAATCTAAAATTTTATTTACTTTCATGTTTAAATTCAAATGAATTGGCTTGGACTCAGATTCATATGTTTCGATTGCATAAAATTAATTATTGTAGCATTTTCGGAATAAATGTCAATTTTATAAATTTTTGAAATGTCAAGTACTTTGCAAAAAAGAATGAATTATGTAAGTGTTAATTTGGTAATCTCTTTTGTCTATTTTTTTATTTATAAGATTTTTCTTTCAATTGTACATGATAAAAACATATGCTTTCACTTTTCACCCATGCATATCAATAAAATTCAATACATGACAATATATTTTAACTTGCTTCAACATAACAATTGATGAATTTTAATAATATTCAATATAATAATTATAAAATCCTCTTCATCATCATTATTTAAGTCCAAATTACCTAAATTGTCTTTTATTTTATTCTTTTTCCCGTTTTTGTTAAATTTTTCAACGACAACCAACAAAATTGAGTCAATTTATTAATGATGATGATTACCTCTCATTTTATCTTTTAATATTTTCTTTGTTAAGTTTGCCAACACTATACTACTTTTTTTTGTAGATTATATATAAATAAATTATGTAATGATATATATATATATATATATATATATTTAAATATTTTTTTACATATTTAGTATCCCGTGTCTTGGCACGAGGTTATATCTAGTAATTAATAAATTAAAAGACAAGTGAAAGTTGCAAGCAACATTTTCGGGGCCCACTCTCGAGATTTTGGTAATGGGTTTGAGATTTGTGGAGACTGATAAATCTATGGCTCTCGGTGCATCCAACCCCACCTATTCACTAAGTGGTGGATGGTTTTCATCACCTACCCCCATGTGAAAATCATCCAATGCAGTGAATTTACGGTGAATAGTGCACTAGGAGCATTACTCTCAGTGCACTACAGAATTTCCCTTTGTGGAGACCAGGCCTCTATAATCGGTTTCGTCAAGTTTATTGGATTCAAATTCACCTAGATGTATATATGATTAGAAAATTTGAGTAAAATAAACTAAAGAACAAAAATTATTAATTCATCTCTTACATTATGATGTGAAATTTATGCATAATTGATGACGATTAGACGTTGAGTGTCACGTGTTGACCACGTGGGGTAGGGAAATCCATCCAACACACAACAAACTAGGTTGGAGGTTGGTTAATGTATAGACTGCACCCACTATAGGCGGGCTGCCTAAGTAACCACTTTAGTGGGATCAAGTCTTTTCGTAGTTCGGCATCGGGATTATTTTCTATGATAGCCAACTGCTTTCTCTCTAGCACTCTTTTTGGTGGGGAGAGCAGATCCCCCTTTTTGGTTACCCTCTTAGGGTATTTATATGGTTGATTATGGGACATGGACTAAACCCTTATTTTCATCCCGTTGGAATATATATTAAACTAATAAATATGTATTTCATATTTATTAGCCCAATTATTATTGTTGGCCCTTTCTGACAGAATACGCTCATTTCATTATAGACTTTGGGCCCAGTGGGCACGTCCATATGATTTATACCAGCTATGCCGGGGTGATCACCCGGTCCTAACCCATAAGTGGGCTAATGACAATTATGCCCCTAGCACAATTGGTGCACATCATATGCCCCCCACTCCCAAATGTTTACTCCGACAGGTGAAATATTCAGGAGTAAGAGGTCGATACAATTGATAGTGTAAAATTTACCCTCTTATATATATATACATATATTTATACTTGTCGACCCATTAAAATGGGCCGACATTAATTGCCATTGTCTCGCTGCAATTATTTGCTAATTGCCACAAGGCAATTAGCTTGCCTTGAGGTAATTAATTTGCTTCGAGGCAATTAATTTTCCTTGGGGCAATTTGCCTTTATTCTCGAGGCTTGGGAGGAATTGATGTTTTTGACCAAATTCTCATTGGAAGTAATTTCTATCTTCGTGGCGAACTTAGAAATTCTTTCAATTCTGAATGAAGCTTTCAGTTCTTCAAGACTGCCAAGGGGCATGTCATGATTTACTTGGAATATTTTTTTTGGGGAAGTAGAACTTAGCCTCCTCCAAAACTAAAAATTGTAAGACCTCCTCCCCAAACTCAAAGTTCCGTAGGAAACATGATATTTTGAGACCTCACTGCGGGTATTTGTACTCCAGAGGGGACTTAGAATTCATTAGTTTGACCTTTGTCATGAGGTGAACGGGCACTGCGCGGGAGCAAGAGCTTTTGCTACTAGGTGAGAGTGCAAGGTCCTTTGCCTCGAGAGGTGGCAAAGTTCTAGGCTCTATGGCGAGTGGGTAAGGTATTTTTCCTCGAGTGAGGGGGCAAAGTCCTTGGCCTATACTGGGAATGGGCAAGTTCTTTTGCCTCGAGGTGAGGGGGAAAAGTCCTTGTTCTCTATGATGAGTGGGCAAGGTATTTTACCTCTAGGTGAGGGGGAAAAGTCCTTGGCCTCTACGGGGAATGGGAAAGGTCTTTTGTCTCGAGGTGAGGGGGCAAAGTCCTTGGCCTCTATGATGAGTAGGCAAGGTATTTTGCCTCAAGGTGAGGGGGCAAAGTCCTTGGCTCCTATGGTGAATGGGCAAGGTCTTTCTATCAACACCCACTTGATTTATTTCATGTTGGTCCCAAGTGGCATACGAAAGGGTCTAGAGGGGGGGGGTTGAATAGACCCTGAAGTCTTTTTCGACTTCAAAAGATTTCGTACTGAAATTGTTTTTGGACGCTTGAAAAAGTAGACGCTTGAAGAGTCTAACGCTTGACTTAAGCGATCACTTAAAATATAGGCGCTTTGGTGAAGCGTCTAACGAAGACTGTTTTTATAAAGTTAACTTAGATTTCAAGAATTGAATACTTTAACCGAGTAGGTTTGAGCGTTCAGTTCTTTGATCAGTGTTAGCACAGCGGAATGATTTTTGTAGTCTTCTTTTAAAAGCTTTAGCGTCACAAGAAGTTTCTTAGTGCTTAGCGTTCCATTGTGTTTTACTTAATCAGTTTATGCAATGATATGATAGATAAAAGAATTGACTGAAAAGTAAATGACACAATATTTGTAAGGTTCATTGGGTGGTGTAATCCCAACTACGTCCTTCTTCTCCTCGAACACTTGGAGGCAATCCACTAAAATGATTCTCAAAAAATCACACAGAATCTTCTACAAATTAGGGAGAGATGGATGTCGATGACTTGAGCTCCTTGATCACACAGATTTCTGCTCTAAATCACTTCAATCCCCTTATTTCTTTCACCCAGAAATATGGCAAGTATCCAACTTCGACTTCACACAGATCGCGAGGCTTGGATAGGGGTTTTTCTAAAAAGGTTTTGTTTGATCTTGATGAAGTTCAAACAACTGGAAATATCTCAGTAGTAGTGTAATTTCTTTGAAAAGAATGTTTGAGATATTGGGTTGACTGTCTCAGGATTTGATGAAAAGTAAAGAGAATATTTTCTTGAGTATTCTGGCTTTTCGGAGAGTTTAAGGAATGAGACTTCAATACAACAGCAATTTGGCTTGATAATTGTTCTCTTTGTATTTGACTTGTTGTTGAAGTTCTATTTATAGGCATTCTTGAAAGTGTCCGTTTGACACATGCAAGGGCGCGTGTCTCTCACTTCCGCGAGTGAACAACTTTTGTCCTTTTCCCTGAAAATCTGCTGCACAAAAGTTGGTGCTGCAGTCTTTGAATAGTTGACAGTCCAATAGGGTGGCTTCTCCGTACGTCTGAAAGTGCTTATCACATTTAATGCTCTTATCAGTATTTAATGCATTTGAAATAAATGCCCGTTGGGTTTTAATGCTCTGAGAATATTTGCATTAAACTCCTTCCGATCTGACGCTTCAGGAGAATGTTTGTCATTTGATAGACGCTTCATTCATGAGCTGAAAGTTTCATTTAATCTGGAGGACTATTTAATGTCTGGACGTGTAGATGCTTGAGGAGTCTTCAGTCTTCGTTACTTGACACCTCACTCAGAACATGTAAGACGCTTAGAGTAAACTTCTTCAACCTTCATTCACTATTGATTTCTTGGACGCTTGAAGTCTTTAGATTTCGCCGTCTTGATAAGCTCACTCAGAAAGTATCGAACTCTTAATCTAACCAACTTCTTGATCTAAGAATGTCAAAAGTAAAAGATAAAATAGAGCTTATACATTTCTAATGTTCAAACGCTTATACAAGTATCTATGAAATTTAAGCATACATAACTTTGGGGTCTAACAAAATTCCTAATTGTCATCATCAAAATCTTAACATGAAATTTCCTATCATTTCATGACCTCTCCACTCCCACGGCGCGCTTATTTGAGGTTGCTAATGCTTTGGGAGTATGCACCACCCTATTTGTGTATAAATAGAAAATGAATCAGACTCTTAGCGGGTAAGGGCATTAGGACCTATGCAACGAGGGAGGCTCCGCGTGGCGACCCTCGTACTTTGACCTCGCAGTGTGCCTCGCGGCTAACTGTGAGGCTTACTGCCTCGTGATCAGATGCCTCACTGCACTGCCGTAGGGCATCGTGCCTCACGGTGACCATGAGGATTGGTGCCTAATCGGCTTCCTAATGGGCATCTCCCCACGTCTTTAGATTAGGGATGGAGATTATTTTTGCTCCTCTTATGATTTGTGAACTTTTTGTCTATGCTATCATTTCCGATAGCATCTATGAATGATTTTCTTCTAATCAAACCCCCTATTTCTCATAGAATTGGGGAGCCCCTCTTTCTCCGCAGCTTCATGAGCTCTAGCAGGGTCACTAGCGCTTTGTCAGCTGCTAGCTAGTTACTTGCTAGCGTTTTGCTAGCTCCTGGTCAACGTTTTACTAGCTAGTTAGTGCAGACCCACCAACATGGGGGGTATGTTAAATCAAGATTTTTGCCCCTCCAGATAGATAAGGATCCACTCATGGGGGTTGAATTAAGGTGGGTGATAGGCCTTACATTCGGAGTGGGGTCGCTATCCGGAAAGAGTGCCTCGCGGCTGGCTATGAACGGGTGTCTCGCGGCTGGCACCTCAAAGCATGTGCCTCGCTACTGCCTGAACGCGAGGCATTGTGCATGGCGGTTGGCCGTGAGGTGTTCGCGAGGCACCCTATTTTGGGGTGTTACCCCGGGGCTTAATGCCTCCGAGGTCTTTAACGGGGACAACCTCTGGATTTTTTATATGTCTTACGTACGTATCCATATATTTTATCCTACGGTTGCTTTTTGCTTGTATGACTATGAGCTAGTCGAACGTTAGCAACATTCTTGCTTTTGACTTAGCACATTTGTGAGCTGCTCATTGGCCCTTCGTAGGCTTTGAGTAGGTCTTTTGTTTTCCTAACCCCGTTGATTCATGAGCTTTGTCAGGGTGTCAGCAGTGGAGTTACTCGTTAGCGCCGTGTGATGCCAATGTGTGCCCTTGGTGGCATTACCGTGCTCATGACACGTTTTGTTTTTCCTACCCCCCATGATTAGATTTGGTGGGTGGATAATTTTAGCGGGTGGACTTAGCACCTCAAAAGGTTCCTTACCCCCGCTCCTTAGTATATTTGCATAGTTAACACCTTGGGGAGTAAGGATTGTACGGGGTAGATGTTATCTTTTGCCAGCGGAAGACTAACTTAGAGCATGGTCTCACCCTTTATTTATGACTTTTGAGTAAGTGGCGTTTGATTGTATCTAGCAAGACTGTCTTTTATCTGCTCATTTTACCATAGTACCTTGTGCTTCATGAGCACTAGTTTAGGTACTTAGCCATTTTAACACGCCATTGGCGGGATTCAATGAACAATTTGCCTTATAAATGTTGAAAATTGCTTGGCCTTGAAATATCAAATTTCCATGGCCTTTGTGTATTAGCTAGCTAGCCTTTGCATATTAACTAGTTACCAGCTAGCTATTTGTTCACTAGCTTATCATTTACTGCTATTGGATAGCTATTCGTTCGCTAGTTAGCTGTTTGTTTATTCCATTCCTACTTCCCCACTACTTGCCCCCTACTCTTTACTATGTGAAATATATACTGGAGTAAGTTACAAGTGGTGTTTCTTTGACACCAGGGGGTTAGGGATGGTTCCTTGATGATGATGAGAGCTCTAGGCTATGTTCGTCGAATACCGACTCCTGTGATTTTGTAGACTAATGCCCTGAGGCTTTGAGCCTTACAACTTTTCACTAGGGTGACCTCTGTCTTAATTTTAGGAGGCTTGGATAGCCACTAGTGTTGAATCATCACCCTTGTTATGTTTGTATGAGGTGAGTATCTTTGTTATGTTGTTATGATCTCAGTCCAGATTCCATGTCGGAGGGGGGGGGGTGGTTGTTTTCAATTAAAACCTCATACCTTCTCGGTAATGCTGGAGAGATCATTAGGTGGGCTAGTTTCAACCCTTGTTATATTTGTTTGAATGAGAGGTGTGGCTTTTTGATACTCCCGAACATTTATTAGTGGTGGCTTGGTCGCCTCTTATTTGTTTATTTTTGCATAATATTTTCCAGAACCTTAATGGTAGTG
Organism: Buddleja alternifolia; assembly: GCA_019426215.1. Classification (NCBI taxonomy): domain Eukaryota; kingdom Viridiplantae; phylum Streptophyta; class Magnoliopsida; order Lamiales; family Scrophulariaceae; genus Buddleja; species Buddleja alternifolia. Next base: position 21,915,407 of record CM033402.1, read on the forward strand.
GGGAGACCTTTCGTGGGTCCTCAACCTCTCTCGATATTATAAGAGGGATTATGGGGTGGCCCATCCTCGTGCGAGACTTTAACAGCTCAGGGGATTTTCGCTGTGCCACCCATATTGACCTCTAGTGGGGTTGCGGGTAATTTTATAACGCCTCTAGTGGAAACTTGATTAACTCCCAGGGGTCGTATTGGTATTTTTGTTTTCCCACTATGTGGGTGAAACACTTAAGTATTTAAGGTCTTTTGTCAACATATCAACATAATAAGGGTGCTATAAGCATTCTAGCATATGTTTGGCCAGTGGCCAATAGCACCAAGTGTTAGCAGCAGATATCATGGTAACACGTCTAGTAGCCAAAATAAACTAAGTAATGGATTTTTAAAATAGCCTCGGTCAGAAGCAATAATCCTAAGGGGCTTTTATTTTGAATGTTGTTAAATCACCCATCGTTAATGTCATACTCTTTTGTATGACGCAAAATGCCTATTATTTAAACAAGCCTAGCATATCTAGCTGCCTAAAAGTTGATGTGCCTGAAGGCACTTAGCAATCATATGAAGAAAACTTAAAACATCCAACACTTAATAAAAATGTGCGGGGGTGAACTTAGGCACCTCAGAACATAAGTAAAGATAGTCGGCACTGGTGGGCGTCCCCACTCAACTCTTGACTTGTTCAATAGTAATGTAGGAAAAAAGATAGTCTATGTTATTTGTTACCTGATAAGGCCTCATAAGACTTCACATCTTGTCAAGCTTGGGGGATGTTTCCCATGGGGGTCATCTTGCTAGTGGTACCCACTGCCGACGCACCCGTCACTTTGGAGTTTTGTCCATCAGCGGAGGTTGCTGTATCTTCAAAATAGGCATTGTCTTCTTGAGGTGGCATGTCGTTGCATGTGTCTTTTTCATAGACATCTGACTGTTGGGATTTTCACCAAGTATGAACTGGGTTGATATTCTCCCTCCCCCCCCCCCCTCCCCAAGCAAGCTTTCTCTAGAGAGATTAAGTTTATCACTATTTGTTCCCTATTGTCGCTGTGATCCATGTCATGTTTCCTTTTAGGCTTCTTCAATGTGTTAGCATAACACTCTCTTGCTATCTTCATGTCACCAACAGCTTCCTCCGTTCCTACGGGGGTTGGAAATTTTACCTTCGAATGGAAGGTGAATATGACATCTTGAAGAAAGTTTAAGCTCGACCTCCCCAAAATGGCGTTGTAGGTGGAGGGGGCTTTAACCACCAAGAACTTCAGCACCTTCATGGAGCGGGCTGGAAATGCACCCAAAGATATGGGTAGAGACACCTCCTAATGCTTCCACTATCTCACCCATGAATCCAGTGAGGGTGGGTTTACGGCTTAAAGTTGTGTGTTGTCCACCCCTAGTTGGGTGAAAGCACTGTAGAGGATGATGTCTGCTGAGCCCCCACTATCAACCAGAATCTTCTTTACCCAAAGGTTGGGGACGGTCGCCGAGATAACTATGGCATCATTCACCAATGGGATGTTTTTTTCTAGATCTTGTAGTCCAAACTCTATGGTTTGCATCTTTGGCTCCACTTGATTCACTTGCCCTCCCTGCGGGGAGCTGATGACATGTTATCCAGTAGCAGCCCTCAATAAAACTTTTCTCGAGTTCGCGGAGTCACTCCCTACTGGGCCTCCCAAGATCTCCCTTATTATTCCATCCACTAGGGGGTTATCTATATCTGAGTTTGCCCTTGGGGGGTTTCCTTTGACTCCATTTCTACTCCTCTGTCTCTTCGATTCTTGTATATTCTTCAGCTTTGGCCAACAACTCCTCCATGGTTGATGGGGGCTTTCCAGTTATAGATTTTTTAAACCTACTATTGCTTAAGTTTCTCTGCATTATTCCAAATAGCAACTCATGGTTGGCATGCGGTATTTCAGACACCGTGTTGGACAAATGATGTTCGTATTCCCTCAAAGATTCACCATCTTTTTGAACCACAGTGAGTAAGAAAGATGATGTCTTGGGGCACTTATTGTTCATGAAAAAGTGATTGAGGAAACGCTTGGTTGGCTGCTCGAGGTCGGGGATGGTATCGGCGGGCAATCGGTTGATTCAGCTAAGTGCCCTTCCAAAAAGGGTTGTTCGAAAAATCTTATAGTAGGCAGAATCAATGACGTCTTACATGTCAGCCTTGGCGTTGAATTTGTCAACATGCTCTTAAGAGTCTCCAGCTTCCTCATGCTCGCTCAGATGAGGTATCTTAAGCCCCTGCGGTAAAGACTCTGCCAAAATCCCCTGGCAGAAAGGACTTCTCTTAGGAGGTGCTACAGTAAATGGTACCAGCTGCATATTCTCATATCTTCCATGGTCGTCTAAACTCTCATCACATTGGGGTATGTGCCTAAGTCGGCCTTCACGCCTCAACAAAGTCTCTCCGGGGGTCAAGGATGCTTGATTTCTACGTAGTGACCTTGGGGTTGTTAGCCTTCGGTCTCTTCCCCTTGGTGGCCTCTCAGGAAGTGAGAGCACACTATTCTCTTATTTTTCTCATGCTGCCCCATTCACCGGTGAGTGGGATCGCTTTTATCCAATCCCGCTGGGGGTTAAGGACTCTTGATCTCAGTGGGGGGATTGGGTTGGCGCCACTCGATGAGGGCGATTCTTCTCTCGAGGCTCCTGACCCCTGCGTGCGAATGGAGGGAATGGATCTTGCGGCTCCTTCTCTTGAGGTTAGGGTGCCTCCTGATGGCCCATCTCGTAGGGGTTTAGCCCCCTGTTAGCTGATGGAACAGGCTTTGCTCGTGACAGGTGTGTAAGGGCATATTGCTGGACTGCACGAGCAGCTGCCTCATTGATGCATTCTCAACAAGAGCAAGTAGTGCCTCCTAAGTGATCTCGAACATCCTAGTGGCAGGGGATGGAATCACTGATGGCGTCACAGGAGGTGCGTTCTGCTCGTTCATTGGGGCTGGTATATCTGGACCCCTGCCTTCAGCTTGCTAGGTCGGGGGGTCTTGAGCACCACCCTCATCATTGGGCTGATCTTTAGGCGTTGGGTTAGGAAGTTCATCGACAATTGCTGGCTGGTGTTGGCTGGTCATTCTATCTTCGGTAGTATGAGCTTGTGATCTAGTTTGCATACTCAGTGGCTGGAGTGTTAGTTCCCACAGACGGCGCCAATCTGATGATGGTAAAAACCTTCAGAATTTGAATGTCACGTGTTGACCACGTGGGGTAGGGGAACCGATCCAACACACGACAAACTAGGTTGGAGGTTGGTTAATGTATAGACTGCACTCGCTATAGGCAAGCTGCCTACGTACCCACTTTAGTCGGATCAAGTTTTTTAGTAGTTCGGCATCGGGATTATTTTCTATGATAGCCAACTGTTTTCTCTCTAGCACTCTTTTTGTTGGGGAAAGTAGATCCCCTTTTTTGGTTATCCTCTTGGGGTATTTATATGGATGGTTATGGGTCATGGGCTAAAGCCTTATTTTAAGCCATTTGGAATAATATTAAACTAATAAATATATATTTCATATTTATTAGCCCAATTATTATTGTTGGCCCTTTTCGACAAAATAGGCTCATTTCATTTTAGACTTAGGGCCCAGTGGGCTCGTCCATATGATTTATACCAGCTATGTGAGGGTCATCACTTGGTCCTAACCCATAGGTGGGCTAATGACAATTAGGCCCCTAGCAAAATTGGTGCACATCATAAGCCCCCCACTCCAGAATGTTTACTCCGATAGGTGAAATATTCGAGAGTAGGAAATCCATACAATTGATAGTGCAAAATTTACCCTCTTTTTATATATATATATATACACACTTGTCGGCCAATTAAAATGGGCCGACATTGCCTCGCGACAATTAAATGCCATTGCCTCGCAGCAATTATTTGCTAATTGCCGCGAGGCAATTAGCTTGCCTTGAGGCAATTTATTTACCTTTATTGTCGAGGCTTGGGAGGAATTGATGTTTTTGGAGAAATTCTCATTGGAAGTAATTTCTATCTTCGGGGCGAACTTAGGAATTCTTTCACTTTCGAACGAAATTTCAACTCTTCAACACCACTAAGGGGCATGTCATGATTTACTTGGAAAATTGTTTTGGGAAAGTAGAACTTAGCCTCCTCCAAAACTAAAAATTGTAAGACCTCCATCCCCAAACTCGAAGTTCCGTAGGAGACTTGATATTTTGAGACCTCAATCCGGGTATTTTTACTTTAGAGGGGACTTAGAATTTATTAGTTTGACCTTTGCCACGAGATGAAAGGGCAAGGGTCATTGACTCACTACGCAGGAGTAAGAGCTTTTGCTACTAGGTGAGAGTACAAGGTCCTTTGCCTCTAGAAGGGGCAAAGTTCTAGGCTCAATGGCGAGTGGGCAAGGTATTTTGCCTCGAGTGAGTGGGCAAAGTCCTTGGCCTCTACGAGGAATGGGCAAGGTCTTTTGCCTCGAGGTGAGGGGGCAAAGTCCTTGGCCTCTATGATGAGTGGCCAAGGTATTTTGCCTCTAGGTGAGGGGACAAAGTCCTTGGCTCCTATTGTGAATGGGCAAGGTCTTTTCATCAACACCCACTTGATTCATTTTATGACCTCTCCACTCCCACGGCGTGCTTATTTGAGGTTGCTAATGTTTAGGGAGTATGCACCTCCCTATTTGTGTATCTCATAAATGGAAAATGAATCACACCCTTAGTGGGTAGGGATGTTAGGACCTATGCATCGAGGGGAGTGCCACGTGCCGACCCTCGTACTTTAGCCTCGCGGTGGCCGCAAGGCATCGTGTGCCTCGCGGCATGGCCGCGGGGCATCGTTCCTCGTGGCATGGCCGCGGGGCATCGCTCCTCGCGGTCTTGGTGCCTAATCATCTTCTTAATGGGTATCTCCCCGCGTGTTTAGATTTGGGACAGAGATTATATTTGCGCCTCTTATGATTTGTGAATCTTTTGTCTATGTTATCATTTTCGATAGCATCTATGAAAGATTTGCTTCTAATTGAACCCCTTATTTCTCATAGGATTGGGGAAATCCCCTTTATCCGCGACTTCATGAGCTCTAGTGGGGTCACTAGCGTTTCGTTAGCTACTAGATAGTTACTCGCTAGCGTTTTGCTAGCTGCTAGTCAACGTTTTACTAGCTAGTTAGTGTAGACCCACCAACTTGGGGGGTATGTTAAATCAAGATTTGTGCCTCTCCAGGTAGATAAAGATCCACTCATGGGCATTGAATTAAGGTGGGCAATTGGCCTCACATTCGGAGTGGGGGTCACCATCCAGAGAGAGTGCCTCGCTGCCTGGCCACAAGGCGTGTCGCGAGGCATCGTGCCTCCGGGGTCTTTGACATGCGTGACCTATGGATTTTTTATATGCCTTACGTAAGTATCCATATACTTTATCCTACGGTCCCTTTTTGCTTGTACGACTATGAGCTAGTCGAACATTAGCAGCATTCTTCCATTTGACTTAGCACATTTGTTAGCTACTCATTGGCCCTTAGTAGGCTTTCAGTAGGTCTTTTGAATTCCTAACCCCGTTACTTCATGAGCTTTGTCGGGCTGTCAGCGGTGGCGTTACTTATTAGCGTCGTGTGATGCCAATAGGTGCCCATGGTGGCATTACTGTGCTCATGACACATTTCGTTTTTCCTACTCCCATGATTAGATTTGGTGGGTGGATAATTTTGGCGGGTGGACTTAGCACCTCATAAGGTTCCTTAGTGTATTTCCATAGTTAACACCTTAAGGAGTAAGGATTGTACAGGGTAGATGTTATCTTTCGCCTGCGGAGGGCTAACTTAGTGCTTGGTCTCACCCTTTATTTATGACTTTTGGGTAAGTGGAGTTTGATTGTGTCTAGCAAGACTGTTTTTTGTCTGCTCATTTTGTCGTAGTACCTTGTGCTTCTTGAGCATTAGTTTAAGTATTTAGGCATTTTAACATGCCGTTGGCGGGATTCAATGAACAATTCGCCTTTTAAATGCTGAAAATTGATTGGCCTTGAAATATCAAATTTCCATGGCCTTTATGTATTAGCTAGCTAGCCTTTACATATTAACTAGTTACTAGCTAGCTATTTGTTCACTAGCTTGTCATTTATTGCTACTGGATAGCTATTTGTTCGCTAGTTAGCTGTTTGTTTATTCCATTCTTACTTCCCACTACTTGCCCCCCCCCCCCCACTCCTTAGTATGTGAATCATATTCTGGAATAAGTTACCAAGTGGTGTTTCTGGTTCCTTGATGATGATGAGAGCTATAGGCTATGTTCGTCGAATACTGACTCCTGTGATTTTGCAGACTAATGCCCGGAGGCTTTGAGTCTCACAACTTTTCACTTGGGTGACCTCTGCCTTAATTTAGGAGGCTTAGATAGCCACTAGTGTTGAATCATTACCCTTGTTATGTTTGTATGAGGTGAGTTTTCACCTTAGTTATATTTGTATGAAGTGAGTTATCACCTTAGTTATTTCACCCGGTCCTAACCCATAGGTGGGCTAATGACAATTATACCTCTAGCACAATTGGTGCACATCAATAATCTTATAATTTTTGTACAGATGATTGATAATTGACATTTGAAATTATGCTGCGTATGTGCACTCTGAGTTTGCCAAACCAAACACATTAAAAGGAAGTTTGCGAATACCTTCGAGTTGCTCCAATTATGTTGTATTCAACCACATAAATAATCTAATTCATGTTCTAGGATAGTTTAATATATATTCCGAGGCGAGGCGTTTCTTTTACTTTATAACCTCATCAAAACATCTTACTAAAATATTCAAGAGAGATCAATTTAAAATTTGGGGGAAGAAATTCGAAACTCAAAATTAAGGTGTTAAGAATTTTAAAAGTGTATCAACGACAAAGCAAGAAACCCCATAAATTTGACAATATAAATCACAACATTGTCATTACTAATATCTTAATAAACTCCATACTTCTTATTCGGACACAAAGAGAAACAAAAAACATGATCTAAGATATTTGAAATCAGCTTTAGCCAAATATCCTTCCTTTTAATATAGAAGAATAAAACAGAAACGAAAACAAAAAGTAAAGGGAAGATATTCAATATTAGCATATATTATACGCAGCAACACCATTATTTATTTATTTATTTATTTTAGTTTTCAATATTAATTGTTTCCCTTGGAGCTACTTATTTATTTGGCGGGCCGGGCAGGGGGAGCGGGTGAATCATATATAAACATAAATTTAATTACATGATCATGAAAGGGAAACTTAATTAGGATTACATACATAGGATGAAGCTATATATACATATACATATATATATATATATATATATATATAATTAGGAGCAAGTGGAAGTTTGTAAGGATGAGGAAGAATTAATGAAGTTAATGCAATCATCTATAGCCTGAGCTCTGTGAGAATGATCAAGTAGTGGAGGAACAACGCTTCTAATTTCTTTATGATGATCATCAGACTTGCAGGCTGCCGTAGCCCTAGCCCTACTACTTGATATTCGACCAACCGCAGCCACCACTTTGCCGCCAATATGTTTGAGATATTTCATTAATTCCAATCTGTGATAAGAATAAGGTAGCCTGAATTCGCAACTACTTCTTGTTTCATCATCAGTTTTACTCCTTCCAGAATTCTGTTTGCACAAACTGCACCCTTTCTTCACTGACATGGAAAACAGTACTATCAGTATATCCTTTTTTTCTTTATTATTTATTCTCTTTTTTGTGTTTGAGAGAGAGAGAGAGAGAGAGGCTAAAGTGTAAGATTAAGTGGGAATAATGGTGGGCTTAAATAGAAGTATGCTGAAGGTTATTCTTAAGTAGTAACGGCGGTGAAACGAAAAGTGGACTGAAATGCAACCGCTGGTGGTAACACTTACTCCAGTTTTCTCACACTACATTCACATTGGTCAAACTCTGTGTGTGAATTCCATAAAATACTGTAGAAAAGTATGGAGCAATTAGTTAATTATTCTAGCTTTTTGTTACTCACCTTTTTTTTTCATTATTATTATTATTATTATTATTGTAATCTGCAAAAAAAAACAAAAAAAAAACGCGTCAAGGAGCTCCTCACTGCATTTGTGATCCTAAAACTGTAATCTTTGTTTGATTCACAAAATCAAATAATCTAATTAAAATTCACATTTTATCCCCTTGTGTTCTAGAAACTGTTACAAATCTGTGCACTTTGTAAGAAAAATTTCTGAAAATAGTAATACGACGAACAATATGACAATCGAGGCGAGAGATGAACTCTCTATCCTTAAAGCTATATTGCCCCGTCTACGGTGGTACGGGATCGTGCAATTAACTTCCCAAGATACAACGATTATATATTTGTAATTGAACCACTTCAAGAACAAAACCCACGAACTATATTTGCCCAAGAACTCTCAGAATTTTTATGTATGTAGAATGCTTTGAGACAATGCAGAATTGTTTTCTGTTTTTGGTGTGGTTTGAACACAACCTGGGAGAGCCTTTTTATAGGCAACAAAACCAGATTGAAAACCAAAATAGAAAGTCAAAAAGAATCAGCTGATGAATGTCAAAAGTTTCGGTTCCAAAAGAAACAAAACACTTCAACTTTCGGCTGGCAATTTCGGCTGGAGACAGGTAAGGAAACGTCTGAAATCTTCTGCATGAGAAAGGAACAGGAGACATGCCTTGCTGGTTTCTAGAAGAAGAAACTGGAAATGGGCCTAAATTAATTAGTTAATTTTGGCCCAAAAGAGAACTGGGCCCAATTAATCAAATTAATTAAACTTTGGCTCAAAAAGATAATAAGAGGTCCAAAGCCCAACAACCACACATCTCAGCCAAAGCCCAAGGCCCAACGACCCGCGACCCTATCCCGGCCCCGGCCCGAGCCCGAGCCCGAGTCCGTGGTCCGGTCCGGTCCACCGGACCGCCCGAGTGAGGAACTAAGAAATTGGGCCAAGACACAATTACATAGCTCTTCCCCCCTTCACACAAAGGACCAAAGTGGATGACCCAAAGGGCCAACCCTTTACCTTTAGGCAAATGTATATAAACTCATACAATTTATGGTTTATATCCAATGTGGGATATACACATTCAAACACCCAACATTAGCAATTAATTTCTCATTCGTTTCAACTCCGAATTGAGAAATTCGAAATGCTAAACTAATCTACTCTCGGAGTAGAATAAAAATATCCAATACAACTTAGTATCCCCGATACTTATGGTGTTCGAATTTCATACGCAAAAGTGGTGTTCACACACTTTTTCATATACCCACAAATGCCAACAGAAACACTGCAAGAAAATTGAATATTGACAATGAAAATATATGTCATGGCTTAAAACCATAGCTATAGCGGTCTAAGCTCATGGCTAACTTGGCTATCGTGGATGTTGTATATAGCCACACTAAAGTTAGTCGTGGCGAAAAAGAATGTTAGTTATTTTAAGCTCTAACTAGCCGTGGTAGAAGAAATGTTAATATAATACTTTTTTACATTGGCTAAAAGTCATAGTTTTTACGATAAAGAAAACATTGACCATGGCTATAAGCCATGGTAAATGTTTTAGCCATGTTTGCAAATACCCCGACCAAAGCCGTGGTCAATTGATTTTAACCATGGCTAATGGACTTTTCATCATGACATATTGACATGGGCAATAATCAGTTTTTTTTTTGCAGTGAAACAAGGGCATATTAACCCGTGTATTATAAAAGAAGGTTGATTATCTACTTATGTTTTAAAAAAATGAGTCAAAACACAATCATCCTCGATAAAATGACAAAAATGCTCTTATGCAAAGATCAATGAGTTTTAGGTGACTTTTCTTATAAAATCACCCAACTTTATTTCATTGTTAGTAGTCATTTTGATCTGGGCGTATTTCATTAGATCTACAACACGGACCAGTCGAGGCTCGGATAGGATCCGACCGGGAGATTAGTAGATTATAGACTGCACTCTAAGTAGAGCTACCTATGTACCTCTAAATGGGTTCAAGTCTAACGTCCCCGGCAACGGCGCCAAAAAACTTGACACGCTAATACCTAACGTGCTTGGATAGCAAGTGTACTAGTCGTGATAGTAATAAAAGTGGACAAAATAAGTCCGGGTTGTCGAACCACGGAGACTTGGATTTTAGCTTTAGATTTTCAATTAAAGAAAAGACAAATAAAGTAAATTGCAAGAATTGATTGAATAAACGAAGGATAAAAGAGGAAACGGGCTATAGATTAAAACCCACGTATGATAAATGACCAAGGCACATGCTACGACCAAACCTACTCGTCAATATATATGGGTTACTCCTCGAATTATTAGACTCCTATTGCTTTGGTGAAAACTCCTTAGTTAACTATTACCTGATGTCTCGGCTCATAATAATCCTATAATTAATTGACGGTTCTCTAAATATGTTTATCCGAGAATCTAATCAATAACCACGCATTAACGTTCTAGAGTTTCCCCGGATGAACCCGGCTAACAGCACCCAGAAATCTTTACCTATCTCTAGGGGCAATTCCTCATTTGTTTCGGATGATGTGTTAATTCCCTTGAACCCTAACCTATCTTCTCTCGAACGACTAGATTAGGCAAGATAGCAAGCATATGGTGATCAAACACATGATTGGAATGAAAGCATAGAATTAACACACAAAGCAATAGGAGAATTAATACAAAAAATCACTTCATATATATTGACTCATAAATTTTCCCTTTACATGGCTCTAGTTCTACAAAATTAGCTCATCATCAATAGCTCAAGAAGATTTAGAACAATCATATACGTAATTATCAACATAAACATATAATGAAAGCAAGTAAAACTCCCTAAGGCTTGGTTGATGATGAATCCTAGCTTGAACTTCAATCTCTAGCTTAATCCCCCTTCTTCTCCTTCAAAGATTGATGAATTTGTGGCTCAAAATCCCAGAAAAACGCCTTGAATCCCCAAGAATCCGAACCCCCTGGCTCTTCCATTCATTTTTGGCCTTTATACCTTCAAAACCGTTGTACCGGCGCCCAGGCGTTACCTAAATGGCACCTCGGCGCAGTCTAGGTGACCTAAATGGCTTGGGAATAAGTTGACCGGCGCCTAGGCGAGGGTGAGGGGGCGCCTAGGCGCCGGCTGCAGAGTCTGAACCGTTTTCTTTCTTTTCAGCGCAGCAATTGTGTTTTCTTCATAACGTTCTCCACCGACCTCGGATTTTGATGATTCAAGTTTCCATGTGAAGATAAGACGGAGCTCTACAACTTTCTAGAAGAAAACTTCCTCAAATTCGATATCAAAATATACTGAAATACTGTGTTTTTGTGCACTTTACATCGATTGCAGTGATTTTCCACCTTTACTCAATAAGCACATAGATTATACGCATATGTGGCATAAATCAAGCGAGAAATGAATCTAAAACATAAACGTAAGGGCTTAAAAATACGTAAAAATGACTCTTATCAACCCGACCCAGAGATTAGTAGATTATAGACTGCACTCTAAGTAGAGCTACCGACGTACCTCTAAATGGGATCAAGTCTAACGTAGTTCAAATCAATTAAGGAGTCCTAACATAAACCTCGTGTTTTATAAGTGGGTCTACTCAGGATCTAGATTGTAGCTCGTAGCTCGGAACTATAGTGAATCTAACAGTGAATTTAGTGAATAGAGATTGTGTGACCCCCAATTGGTCATACATGAGGGTATTTATAGTGGATACCGTGTACGGATGTAAAGTTAACACGTGTACTGGCTGGATCATGCCACGTGGACTGATCGGAGGCCTTTTGTGATTCTGGTCGTATTCCTGGTCGTAAGTGACCCAGACAAGGCACGCGAATCCTGCTCTAGTAATGGGCTTTGCCTTGGTTTCGGGTCTCTGTTCCAGATTTGGGCCCTTGTCCCAGGCTTTGGACCTTTATTAGTATATTAAATTAATATGGCCAAAATTGTGCATATCACATTTATAGTAGTAAAATACAAGTAGCATATATATATATATATATATTTACTAATATATTATATTGTTCTATCATATATACCGCTAAAAAATAAATTATCGATTTATATACATATTCTTTAAATATACATGTTATAACTCATATCATAAAATATGATAAAGTAATATACAAGCATTATGATGTTCAATATGCTTATGAGTACTTGAGATTTTTCTTAATATTTCTTAAATATATGCATATCATATAAGACAAAATTTTAAAATGTAAAGCTTACATATATTTTTATTTCAATATTTTTAACTGTTTTGAGTAAAACACTGAAAATATTAACAAACAAATACTTTCTATATCACATATTTTGAAATAAAATTACATATCAACACTATTTATACACTACTATGTGTCACCTACATTAATTTTAATAATTATAAAAAATAAAACGAAACAGTAAATTAAGAGATATTCATAATAAGTATATTAAGTGTATATTTGTCCATTTTTTATTTAAAAAATAAATATGGGGTTATGTGTATTATAAAATAACCCCAAATATTATGAAATATATACAAATATTCTAAAGTAGAGAGACTAGAGAATTAAGAAGAGAATTCTTTCTTTTATTTTGGTGTATTTCTCAATACAATGGCAAAGCCTATTTATAGGCACAAAACAAGATCAAATATTGATTACAAAATGAGGTAATGGAATTGTAGGTGAATCCACTAAATGAGATATTGGAGTTGTAGGTGAATCCACTAAATTATGTATTGGAGTTGTATGGACATCCACTTAATGAATTATTCATAACACTCCCCCTTGGATGTCCATCACTTAAGAATATGCCTCGTTAAAACCTTACTAGGAAAAATCCTGTGGGATAAAAACCTAGTGAAGGAAAAAGAGTACATAATTCTTTCAATACGCAATCAGATGCTGCCTCATTAAAAACCTTACCAGGAAAACCCAATGGGAAAAACCTTGGTTAAGGGAAAAAGAGTGCAGCGCGTATTATCTCCCCCTCATGACAATATCAGTCAAGATCTTTAAGTCTACGCACGCCAATATTGTAGACTAGTTTTTCAAATGTTGCTGTAGGAAGTGCCTTGGTGAACAAATCAGCAAGATTATCTCTGAAACGGATTTGTTGAACATTGATATCACCATTCTTCTGAAGATCGTGAGTGAAAAGAACTTTGGTGAATTATGCTTTGTTCTATCGCCTTTAATGTACCCTTCTTTCAATTGTGCGATACATGCAGAATTATTTTCATATAAGATCGTCGGGATCATTTTTCCAGAAGATAAACCACAAGTCCCTCGAATGTTTTGAATCATGGATCTTAACCAAACACATTCTCGACTGGCCTCGTGAATAGCCAAGATTTCTGCATGATTAGATAATGTGACCGATATAGTTTGTTTCATAGATCACCATGAAATGGTTGTGCCACCACATGTAAATAAATAGCCCGTTTGTGAACGACCATTATAAGAATCAGACATATATCCAGCATCTGTTTAACCCCATTCCAATGCCTTCATGTAGGGGAAGAACTATATCTTGCTAATAGATTAACAGCGAATGCTATATTAGGTCGAGTATGACAAGCAAGGTACATTAGTGCAGCGATTGCACTTAGATATGGCACTTCAGGACCAATTAGTTCTTCATCACTTTCTCGTGGTCGAAAAGGATCTTTGTTCTCATCTAGTGATTTTACGACCATAGGGGTGCTCAATGGATGTGATTTATCCATGTAAAACCGCTTTAGCACCTTTGATACATAAGCGCTTTGATATACAAAAATTTTGTTCTTTAAATATTCAATTTGCAACCCAAGGCAAAATTTTGTTCTTCCAAAATCTTTCATCTCAAAATCTTTCTTTAAGCAATTAATAGCTTTTTGAATCTCTTCAGGAATTCTAACGATGTTTAAATCGTCAACATAAACTGTAATTATAACAAACTCATTTCCAGATCTTTTCATGAAAATACAAGGATAAATTGGATCATTCTTATATCCTTCCTTCAACAAATATTCACTTTGAATTATATGATCTCATCAAAATGTTTCTCCTTATCTTGGAAAATACTCCCACTCAACTATCATTTCAAAAACAATTTGACATCATATATTCAACATATATTTAAATAATTTAAATAATACACTTGATCACATCAAGTTTCTCATGTTGAATACAATCACACATACTAATGCTTTAATTTGATTTCATCAAATAAGCATACTCAAGTACAATCAAATAATACATATTAAACGCAATGATTTAGAATCATATTTTATAAACATGAATGTATTCATGTATTTAAGCACTTTAAACAATTTGATCACATCAAACAATCAATGCTTTAATTTAATTGAATAATGTTCTCGAGAACTTGAATTATATGCTTCAGGCATATTAAATCCTTCAGGGATTTTCATATATATATCATTATCAGTCATACAAATAGGCTGTAACAACATCCATTAGACGCAAATCAAGTTTTTCATGCACTGCCAGACTTATTATATAACGAAAAGTAGTTGCATCCACCACAGGAGAATAAGTCTCCTCGTAATCTATGCCAGGTCGTTGCGAAAACCCTTGGGCAACAAGACGTGCCTTATATCATACAATTTCACTTTTTCATTTCGTTTTCGCATAAATACCCATTTGTATCCTACTGGCTTTACATCTTCAGGTGTACGGACTACAGGTCCAAAAACTTTTACATCTTCAGGTGTACGGACTACAGGTCCAAAAACTTTTCGTTTGTTCAAGCGAGTTTAACTCTGCCCTCATTGCGTCTTTCCATTTTGGCCAATCATTTCTTTGTCGACATTCATTAACAGACCTTGGTTCTTGATCCTCATTATCATTCATCATATTTAGCGCTACATGTATGCAAATTTATCGTCAACGTTGACTTCATTTCGATTCCATCGTTTCCCGTTCATAACATAATCTATTGAGATCTCATTATTTTCACAAGTTTCAGGTACCTGAGGTTCTTCTGGAACCGAAATATTAGTTATGACTGGGGACTCTTCTGGAGTTATTTTATCCTCGATTAGACCATCTTGATTCTTAACTCCTTTTCTTTTTCGAGGATGACTATCTTTGGAACCGATAGGTCTACCACGCTTCAGGCGTGCAGTAGACTCATTACTTTGACCTTCAGGGACAACAATTCTTACTAGAGCATTAACAGCTGGTACATGTGACTTAGTCACTTTTTTTTAGGTCAGTAAATGCGTCTGGCAATTGGTTAGCTAAACCTTGCAAGTGAATTATCTTTTGAACTTCCAATTCACTTTGTTTTGTTCGAGGATCAAGATGATATAAAGATAATTCATTCCAACTAATTTTCTTTTCCAGCTGCTTATTTTCTCCCCCTAATGTTGGGAAATCTGATTCATCAAAATGACAATCAGCAAATCGAGCCGTAAATAAATCGTCAGTCAATGGCTCTAGATACTTTATTATCGATGGAGACTCGAATCCAACATATATTCCCAACTTCCTTTGAGGACCCATCTTAGTGCGTTGTGGTGGAGCAATTGGAACATATACCGCACATCCAAAAAAATTTAGATGGGAAATATTTGGTTCCTGACCAAAAACCAAGTGTAATGGGGAGAATTTAGGATAACTTGTTGGCCTTATGCGAATAAGTGCTGCTGCGTGCAAAATAGCATGTCCCCAACAAGAAATAGGAAGTTTTGATCTCATAAGTAAAGGTCTTGCAATTAACTGCAGACGTTTAATAAACGATTCTGCTAGACCGTTTTGTGTATGAACATGTGCTACAGGATGTTCAGCATCAATTCCAATAGACATACAATAGTCATTGAACGTTTTGGAAGTAAATTCACCCGCATTATCAAGGCGTATCTTCTTC
The DNA here is from genome assembly GCA_019426215.1 of Buddleja alternifolia. Classification (NCBI taxonomy): domain Eukaryota; kingdom Viridiplantae; phylum Streptophyta; class Magnoliopsida; order Lamiales; family Scrophulariaceae; genus Buddleja; species Buddleja alternifolia. The sequence goes on from CM033402.1 coordinate 21,931,234, forward strand.
ATTGGATAATCAGGAAAATGTGCTCGTATTCTAATCAATTGAGCAAGCAATCTCGCAAACGCCAGGTTGCGAGTTGATAACAAAGATACATGTGACCACCTGGTTGATGCATCAATTAAAACCATAAAATATCTAAATGGTCCACACGACGGGTGTATTGGTCCACAAATATTGCCTTGAATACGTTCCAAAAACGTAAGAGATTCACTTCCTATTTTTGCTTATAAACAAGCAGCACATGAGAAATCATTCGATTGAAGAATCTGCTGGCTCTTCAATGGATGACCACATGAATTCTCAATTATCTTTCTCATCATAATTGATCCGGGATGGCCCAACCGGTCATGCCAAATAACAAACTTATTTTGATTCGCAAACTTCTGGTTTACGATAACATGTGTTTCAATAGTAGATATATGCGTGTAGTACAAACCGGAGGAAAATGCAGGCAATTTTTCCAATATACATTTGTTACCAGATATTGTATTAGTGATGTAAAGATACTCAATATTGCCATCACTTGTTGTCTCAATATGATATCCATTTCGGTGGATATCTTTGAAGCTTAGTAAATTTCTTTGAGACTTAGTAGAATATAATACTTCATCAATATAAAATTGCGTTCCTCCAGGTAACAATATATTAGCTCTACCGAAGCCTTCAATTAATTTTGCACTACCCGATATAGTATTAACATTGGCTTCTTGCATTACTAAATAAAAAAAATATTTTTTATTCTTGAGAATGGTGTGAGTTGTTGCACTATCAGCGAGACATATATCTTCATTATTGATGTTGTTGCTGATCGAGTAAATACTCATTCTTTTCATAAATAAATGATTCATTGATGAAAACTACACATTAAATATTTATTTTAAAAACTACTAAAAATAAGATTTATAAAATTGATTATGAACACTTTCATCTCTAATCAAGTGATCACTTTTTTTTTTCAATCAGGATCAGCAAAGAAATCAACAATATCTAAATGAGTGTCATCAAATCGGCCATGATCAGAATCGCCTTCTTCAAAAGCAAAATTTGTTTCTATTTTCTTTCTTTTACTTTTTAGCGATTCTTGGTAAAGGTCCACAAGATGCTTTGGTGTACGACAGGTACATGACCAATGACCTTTACCACCACAATGATAGCATAAATTTTTCACAAATTTGCTATTTTGGCCACTTTCATGTTTCTCTTCATTATTTTTCCACTTCTGGTGGAAAGATGTATTTTTTGAATAACCACCACGATTTCCATAACCATATCCACGACCATGTCCACGTCCATGATTTCTTTAATGATTAAAATAGTTATGTGCTGCTACTTTCACTTCAGGGAATGTAGCAGAGCTAGTTGGACGGGACTCATGATTAAAATAATTATATATTGCTCAACACATTCACTTCAGGGAATGGAGTATAGTTATTTGCACATATGAATTTATATATTGCTCAACACATTCACTTCAGGGAATGGAGTATAGTTATTTGCATCAAGATGAATTTCAACATCTATCGCCCAAGAAAAATAATTTTTCCTCGTAATATCAAGAGTCACAAAGTCAAGTTTTTTCAAGATTCATCAATATAATACTATTATCAAAGTATAAATGAATAACATAACAATCATTCAACTTCTTAAAATATTTTCAACAAGATAGGATTATTCAAATGAATAATACTAATCAAATATATGCACATATACATATGTCTTCTTTCCAAATATCAAGAGAATTATTGCATATTTCTATTTTTGTTAAATATTGAAATATACATACCTTTTCTTTACCTTTTCTTCTTGCTTTGTTTTAAAAATCTTGTCCATCAATTTTCTTTACAAACTCATAATAACTCACGAAAATCTCTCAATGGATTTTACATCATACGTTGAGTACCCCATGTATATCTTTAGCCAAATTTCAAAATGATTAACACCTTGAGACGGATCGTGCTGATAACGTATTATGAAATAACCCCAAATATTATGAAATATATACAAATATTCTAAAGTAGAGAGACTAGAGAATTAAGAAGAGAATTCTTTCTTTTATTTTGGTGTATTTCTCAATACAATGGCAAAGCCTATTTATAGGCACAAAACAAGATCAAATATTGATTACAAAATGAGGTAATGGAATTGTAGGTGAATCCACTAAATGAGATATTGGAGTTGTAGGTGAATCCACTAAATTATGTATTGGAGTTGTATGGACATCCACTTAATGAATTATTCATAACAATGTGCATCCTTTTTTTTTCATAAAACAAGGGCAAAGGGCCTCTTTTCAACTGGGTGTGTGTGTGTTTAAATTGCACTTTACCCTTTTCAATCCAAATTTATCAAGCAAGCTAACTTGATTTATATATTCTCAATTGGGGCCGAAAAATTAGAGGCAATTTTAGTCTTTTTGGCTGGAATCTTCACTTAGTCAAAAGAAAAACAAAAAAGAAGACAAATTAAATATGCAAAAGTGCAGGACGTGTAAGCATCCATGGGACTGATGAGTTTACATTGAGGAGTCAAAACGATGTATCTGATTTCATGCTTGTTCACATGATTCTACTTTGAGAACCTGCATTGGGTTCTTTACTATATAATCTAAACTTTTTTTAGAGGTTGAAGGAGCGGAAGCCATATTGTTAGAAATTGAAGAGGAATATTACACTTAATTCTCAAACTCACTTAGAAGAGGAGTGGAGGAAATAAGTAGGGGTGTAAACGAGTCGAGTTGAGCCGAACCAGATGTTGTTCAAACTTGTTTGAAATACAATCGAGCTTCAAAATTTGTGTTTGATCTGGTTTTATTATTAATCGAGCCGAGCTCAAAAGAGCTTTAATTGAGCCGAACACGAGTCGAGCTCGAGTAGTTTGATTTTTTTGTATATGTTTTTATTAATTTTTACTAATCGAGCCGAGTTCCAAAATTTATCAAACACAAAAAGTTGTTTAAGCTTGGTTTGATAAGTTAACGAATCGAGCGCCAACGAGCTTTTAGCGATCAAGCTCGAATCGAGTATCGAGTAGTTTGGTTCGTCTTTCAACCCTAGAAATAAGTGAATCTATTTCACTTTGTTCTGTGCTTGTTGAACTTATTTCAACTTGATTACAAAATGACGACAACTTAAGCCTATTTATAGGCAAACTCAAATTGATCCCAAGTGGCATACGAAAGGGTCTAGAAAGGGGGGGGGGTGAATAGACCCTGAAATCTTTTTCGACTTCAACAAGTTTCGTACTAAAAGATTTTTGGACGCTTGAACAGATAGACGCTTGAAGTGTCTAACGCTTGACTTAAGCGTTCACTTAAAAATATTGGCGCTTTGGCGAAGCGTCTGATGAAGACTGTTTTTAGGAAGTTAACTTAGAATTCAAGATCTAAATACTTTGACCAAGTAGGTTAAGCGTTCAGTTCTTTAATCAGTGTTAGCACGGCGGAATGATTTTTAGAGTCTTCTCTTTGAAGGCTTTAGTGTCACAAGAGGTTTCTTAGTTGTTTAGCTTTTGATTGTGTTTTACTTAATCAATTTATGCAATGATATGATCGATAAAAGAATTGACTGAAAAGTAAATGACACAATATTTGTAAGGTTCGTTGGGTGGTGTAATCACAACTACGTCCTTCTTCTCCTCGAACACTTGGAGGCAATCCACTAAAATGACTCCCAAAGAATCACACAGAATCTTCTACAAATTAGGGAGAGATGGATGTCGATGACTTGAGCTCCTTCATCACACAGATTTTTGCTCCAAATCACTTCAATCCCCTTGCTTCTTTCACCCAGAAATAATGCAAGTATCCAACTTCGATTTCACACAGATCGCGAGGCTTGGATAAAGGTTTTTCTAAAAAGGTTTGTTTGATTTTGATGAAGTTCAAACAACTGGAATATCTCAGTAGTAGAGTAGTTTCTTCAAAAAGAATGTTTGAGATATTGGGTTGACTATCTCAGGATTTGATGAAAAGCAAAGAGAATATTTTCTTGGGTATTCTGGCTTTTCTGAGTGTTTAAGGAATGAGACTTCAATGCAACAACAATTTCGCTTGATAATTGTTCTCTATTTAGTTTGTTGTTGAAGTTCTATTTATAGGCATTCTTGGAAAAAGTGTCCGTTTGACACATGCAAGGGCGCGTGTCTCTCACTTCCGCGAGTGAACAACTTTTGTCCTTTTTCCTGAAAATCTGCTGCACAAAAGTTGGTGTTGCAGTCTTTGAATTGTTGACAGTCCAATAGGGTGGCTTCTCCGTACGTCTGAAAGTGCTTATCACATTTAATGCTCTTATCATCATTTAATGCATTTGAATTAAATGCCCGTTGGCATTTAATGCACTGAGAATATTTGCATTAAACTCCTTTCAATCTGACGCTTCAGGAGAATGTTTGTCATTTGATAGACTCTTCATTCATGAACTGAAAGTTCCATTTAATCTGGAGGACTAGTTAATGTTTAGACGCTTGGAAAAGTCTTCAGACTTTATTTAGAAGTGTAGACGCTTGAGACTTCAGTCTTTGTTACTTGACACCTCACTCAGAACATGTCAGGCGCTTAGAGTGAACTTCTTCAAACTTCATTCACTTTTGATTTCTTGGACGCTTGGAGTCTTCAGATTTCGCAGTCTTGATAAGCTCACTCAGAAAGTATCAAACACTTAATCTAACCGACTTCTTGATCTAAGAATGTCAAAAGAGTAAAAGATAAAATAAAGCCTATACATTTCTAATGTTCAAATGCTTATACAAGTATGTATGAAATTTAAGCGTACATAACTTTGGGGTCTAACAGGATTCCTAATTGTCATCATCAAAACATCTAACATGAAATTCCTAACAGTTTCCCCCATTTTGATGATGGCAATACTCACTCTTTTATAGTTCAAGAGTTACGACAGCCAAAGTTAATAAGCATTATGTTAGTAAGTTAGAGTTACTTAAGCTTCAACGAGATGTTTCAGCTAAAAAAAAAATGTACTTTATATATATTCGGAGAATTCATACATTTTACAAACTATGTAGAAACAGAAGAGAGGGTTAAATTACAAAGAGCTATCATGATCTACTTTCTTCTGGTAAGATTTCGTCGTCTGATCATTTCTGTTCGGATGGCTTCTTCGATGAGATCTTGAAGGGTGATCATTATCTGATGATCTCTGTCAATTACGAAGCGATTTTCCCTTTTTTTCCTTGTTTCATACACTGTATGCCGTCGATCCCATTCGGATGGATAAATACCCATATGCCTAAGCACTGCTCTGAAAGCTTGAGATAAGTCTGAGAACTCCATTTCCACAGCCAAGTCTTGAGGAGTAGTAGGCTCTGGAAGTGGTGCTCGCTCCATCGGTATATTGAATTGTTCAAGTAACGCTTGAGATGGCACAGGTATATCTGCTCTGAAAGCGATGGGAGGAAAACCAGTTCTTCTACTAGGAATTCCCGTGGCGGCAACCCATGAAGGGTAATTGGATTCGGGCAAAGGAGGAGGAGGTGGCAAGAAGACAAAATCTTGTGGATTTTTCGGCTCTGGACGCTTTACTTCTTGACGCTTAGAACTTGATTGAGCTCTTGAACTTGCGTGAGCTTTCCTTTTTTCCCCCTTATTGCCATCATCAGCCTTTACTGTAGCTTCAGTAAGAATGGCAATTTGAGCAGCCATTTGGACCATGGATGCAGCCAACTTGCATCTTAAAGTCTTCCTTGCTCTCAACGCTTGAGATCAGTCTTTCAGGTAGCTGGTTGTTTAAATCTTGAATTTTGACTCTATAGAGCTGACGAAGGGATTGTCCATCGATTTTCATGACTTGGTTTTGATTGTTTTCTGCATATGATGCTTACTTTGAGAATAACATAATTTGGAGAGCAGTATCATAAAGATACTGTCTGCGCGGCAAGAGTTTATGGAATAGATTTCTCTACCCATATCCAAATTACACACTTCTTATACCATGGAAAGCAGCAGCTCTTATGTTGCGCATAGGGAAGGAGGTGAGCAACTTGAGTTTTCTCATTCGCTCATATTCGTTTGATTTCCTTCTGGAGAGTTGTAGATCTTTGTTTTAGGATTCTACAGCAACTTGAATTATTCCGACATCTAAGTCGAAGTTTCCTGGCTGGAGCAGCAGGGGACGACGCCGCGGCGTTCCAGTGAAGGCGTTCAACAAGACGCCGCGGCGTTCGAGGCGCGGGTTGAACCCCTTTTGATTGATATCAGCAACCACACGAAAATAGAGAGAGGAGAGCTTAGAAGAGAAGATTAAAGTCAAAACATGGAGTCAACAAGGAATCATCTCAAGAATTAGGGAGTTTTTACATATTTGTTTCCAACTATGCTTGTATGATTTATATTTCACTTTTGTGCTAAACTTGTTTGATTGAGGCCATGGATAGGCCATTTATGTTATTTTGATTGTTGTTTTGTTGGTGTTTATTGGATTAAAATGTTTGATCTCAAGCACATTTGCTTTCACCAAGTGTTTGATAAAATGCCTAGAGGTCGAGAGATAATAACCTAGGGGAATACCCTTGTTAAACCGACTAGAGATAACTCGGTTTCTAGGTGCTTTCCATTCAGTGTGACCTTAAATGCAGTAACGGGTTTTCTATAGGAAAGAGGGTAGGGTTGTTGCCAAAAATCTGGATAGCTAAATCAATCTAATAACCAATAGAACCTAAATCACAATCTAAATGAAGACATGTGCCTTGATCGCTTCTCTCTATTGTTTCCTCCCTTTATTTGGTGTGACGTTGCCTTGTTTATTTTCTAGTATTTATTAATTAGTTAATCAACCTTTCTATTGACCGATTTAACTTAGAATTGAGTAATATAACTTGGTACGTTGGAACACCCCGGTGAAATCCACTTTACTACTTACGCGACCTATTTCTCTTGCTAGGATTTTGTCGTGTCAGGCACAGCCTCTGGTTGAGATGCTTGAACTGGTTCCACTATGGGCGCTAAGGCAACTTCTGTATCAGATATGGAAGGTAAAGAAGAGACAGTAGTTAGATGACTAAAGTCACAGAATCTGAAGTTGAGCCTTCCAAAATCTGAATCAGCAAACTCCGTTGATGAACTGTTGATTAACTCATTTACTCGAGAAATAGGAATGGTCGAGAAATCACTTAGAGTGCGGATTGGAGTGTCCATTGCTATGACCCAACTTGGTCCTAAGATCTGGAGCATGTGGTTAACAAAGATCTTGCAACGAGGAGCCTTAATAAAGAATAGAGCATCGTCACGTGGAGTGAATGAGAAGCGTAGCACTCTATCTTTTGGCAACTCCAATGGACGCTCAGACTCGGATACGTACATTGCCATGTATTCTTCAACGTAAGGCAAGGCTGCACGCGAGATGTCTGGATTTCTTTCGAGGAAAGAGAGAACATAGGTATAGTGTTCTATCAGTTCCTGTCGGAAAGAGAAGAGCAATGGATATCCAAAAGGAGGTCTTATAATGGATCCATTTGGCTTTCTCAGGTTTGCAGTGAAGACGTTGTCGAAATCCCGTAACGGAGGGAGCATCTTCACCATATGTTTGATGTTGTCTTCCTGCTGGCCAGGTGTAAGCGTTAAATCTGAAGTAGGCTTTGTTCCACTTGTTGATGCTTGACCATAATAGTTAATTGGCAAATCTACGATCCTAGCCAACACTTCACGCAGAAAACGTTCAATTGGTTGACGAAAATAGGGTAAGAGAGCAAGTGGCCCAACTCTTGCTTCTCGGTGCTGTAAGCAATATCGAGCAAACTGTCTTCTTTTATCTAGCATGCCGATTGTGAACAAGTGAGGTTCCTTGACCAGGTCTTCAAACTTGTAACGCTGGCCAACGTAGGTTTCACACCAGGTAACCTCATTCATGCAGAAGGTTGTGCCTGCATTCAGAATGGCACGAAAGCCTTCATGATGAATATCTCGGATGGCTTCAAAGCGATGCTTATCAGATTGGTAGTTTGCATTCAGGACGCTTTGTAAGAAGTAATCAGCCTCTTCTTGAATGAGAGCGTTGAGAGAGGCAGGACGCTCACCGACATAGGGACTTTTATTTGTCCACAATCGTAATGGGTTGGGAAGACTCTGATTAGCAGCACTGTGCACAACTGAACGAAAGTGGGAATAACCCTCTTTGTTTAAGATTTCCTCTTCAGGATTTAAAAGCTCCACAGGTAGACGCTCATAGGCTCTAATCTTGTAATTTCTTGGAGCAAAACCTGAAGGCTTGCTGCATCCCATATCCATGAAGTAAGCTAAGTCCACATCCCCATGTGGAATTCTATCAGTACCCCGTTTTTCAAATATCTGTATAGACGCTGGGGTAGGAGGTAGAGGATCTCCATTGGCGAGTGCCAAGTTGTAGGCAAATTCAATGCTTGAGACTTCATTGTTGAACAGCATTTCCACAAGAGCCCGATCTCTATCAATTATCTTGGCTAGATCAGCTTCAGCGACAATGTAACATTCTTCATTATAGCCAGCTGGAATGAATTCTTCTTTCAGGAACTGGAGGCATATAGTTAATTGAATGATCAATCGTCTTCAGTGGGTCAAGTTTGAAGAAGTGGGTAGGCGCTGGAATGTCTTCAGCAACACTCTGACCTTCTGAGCGTGCCTCTGTTATAGCCTGAACAAGGATAGGAGTCTGAACCTCTGTAGTAGCAGGTTCCTCAACTTCAATTGCAGCAACTTCTGCGGCAATATCTTTAGCAATAGTGACAACTTCTGTCATACCAACATCCAGGAGGACATCTGTTGACGCTTCAGTAGCGGCTGGAACTATAGCTGTAATACGAGAGCTATCCTCTATAAGAGCAGGATCTTCTACAGATGTAGGAATAGAAATGCTGTGGGAAGAAAAAAATTTACCCTGAGAACTAGTCTCAACAGCAATTCTTTGAGCGCTTGGCTCAACAGCAACTTGGGCGCTTGGCTCATCAGTCTTAGGCTCTTCAGGAACAGGAGCAACTCGACGCTTGCTAGTCCTGGAACGCTTGAAGATTTTCTTTACGTTGACTCCTTCAACGAGCTTAGACGGTGGAGCGGAAGGATCAGCAGCTGGCTCTTCAAAGTCTATTTGTTTGATGATCCCTTCCAGCTTCCTTCTTTTGAGAGGTAACATGTCCTCTGCATCCTCATCGGTTTCCTCATCGTCCTTTTGAGAGGAGGCGGCAAATTGAACCTTAGGCTTTCTGGGAGCCCTCTTCTTTGTTGCAGCCGGACGCTTCATAGCTTCTTCTGGCACTGGACGCTCCGCTTCTTTATCAGACGCTTGACGTACTTCCAGACGCTCAGATAATGGTTTAGCAGCACCACCAATTTTGGGAGGATTGAACAGATTGTTCAGAATCCTTTTTCCCCACAACTTGGACTTATTCAACTGAAGTCCAGACGAGTATACACACTTTGATTTGTACAACAGGTCGCTTAGAACGAGTCCATAAGGTCTATTCGAGGTGCTTAGACTGTCCCGAAACCTTCCAAAAATGTACTTACTCCAGTTGATTTTGATGTTGAGGAGTATAGCATTAGCAGTCATCATCTGAAATTGTACTGGGTTCACCTTATCAAAGGTTCCCACTCGGCATTCTATGATCTTGCTGCAGAAATCAGCCAACAGCCGGTATTTAGACACCAGGTCTTTCTTTTCGAAGTATTGAGTGTGGGGCACATCGTCGTATGCACTCATGGTTGTCCAGGCATCCTTGATCTGTTTTAATGTAACGCAATCCAATGCCTCACCCTCATTTGGAAGATTGAAGTTCTTGGCAATGGTGGAAGCAGATAAGATAAATTCCTTGGGAGGCTCCTTCTTAGATAGAGGAATTACACAGGAGATAGACTTCTTGTCCTCTAAAAGTTTAGCAGTCTTCCAAAAGGTATCGACTTCAGTTGGAAACATATATGAGTATTGGGTCAAGAACGGTTTGAGCCCAGCTTTGACGACCATGTCCATCATGTCCGTTAGGTTGATCTGAGGTTGTTCATAGAGAAATTTCTAGTCGACAACAAGGCCTTCAGTCACCTTGATGGTAAGTTCAGCAGAAGTAGACGAAGATTTCTTTGGTGCCATTTTTGTTTTTAGTGAAAGAGATGAACTGAGATTTTCTTTTGCTTTGAGAGAGAGAGTAAGTTTTGCAGATATGTTTGAGTAAAAGTGAGTTATCTTTCTGCAGAATTTGTATTTTAAATGACACAGTAAAGAATTTTTGAAAATTGTGTTCTCTAGTCTCGGTAGGATATAGACACGTGTAACGAGTTTTGAATCTCAGCCATAAATTCATTAACTGCGGACGCGAGTTTTGTGTAATAGAGAGAAGTTACATTTGGTAATACTCATATATAAAGATTTGGCATCCGAGTTAAACTTCTAAAAACGTTTGGCATTTTCAAAGTGTAACGCACGCGCCCGTTTGTACACTGACACGTACACAAACACGTGCTATCTCTGAACCGTCATTTTGAAAAGAAACTTTTGATTACCCGCCAGTTTGATGTGATAGAAGCGTGCGAGTAGAGTACAAAATAGACTTTTGATTCTACCCACTACTTCGAAAGAAGTTTGGAAACTTTATGCATGGCTTGTAAAGAAAATATTTTTATATTAAGAGTTGATTGGAACAGTTTCAACGCTTAACTTGATACCAATGGTTGGTATTCATTATAACTGTTGTAATATAGACGCTTAAAGTCAAAGTCCTTTTTATGTTTGAGCATCCAATATTTTATGCAAAAATAATACTGAGCGTTGATGATCATGCATCTGAAAATTTTGATCATTGACGCTTGCAGTTATAGTCAAGTATAACTTTAAGGTTCCCCCTAAATTTGATAACTTGTACCAATACACAAAAACTTCTTTTAGACATAAATCAAGTGGATTCCCCCTAAATTATATGTCTAATAAAGTATGATGCTTGATGATTATGCGTTTAAATCAATCATACCTAGTTCACTTCTCAAAGTGAGAAAACGTTGTTCATTGAGTGTTTTGGTGAAGATATCTGCCAATTGTTTGTCAATTCTAATGAAGTGCATGGAGATATCTTTCTTTTGAACGTGGTCACGAAGAAAATGGTATCTAATGTCAATGTGTTTGGTTCTGGAATGAAGAATAGGGTTTTAAGTCATGGCTAGAGCACTTTGGCTATCACAATGAATGGGGGTTGGACCTAGGATTATTCCATAATCTCTAAGTTGTTGCCTCATCCATAATACTTGTGCACAACAACTTCCTGCAGCTACATACTCAGCTTTGGCTGTAGAGGTAGCTATGGATTGTTGTTTCTTGCTATGCCATGAAACTAACCTATCACCTAGAAATTGACAAGTACCACTAGTGCTTTTAGGATCTATTTTGCAACCTGCAAAATCTGCATCTGAGTAACCAATTAGTTCAAAAGGAGAATCCCTAGGATACCATAAGCCCACATTCTGTGTGCCTTTTAGGTATTTAAGGATCTTCTTAGTAGCAATTAAGTGTGACTCTTTAGGATCAGCTTGAAAACGTGCACACATGCATACCGAAAACATAATATCAGGTCTACTGGCAGTAAGATAAAGAAGTGAACCGATGATACCTCTATAATTAGTAATATCAACTTTCTTTCCACTTTCATCTTTATCTAACTTAAGCGATTGGCTCATTGGAATTTTTGAATATGATGCATTTTCCATACCAAATTTCTTAATCATATCTCGTGTATATTTAGCTTGGTTAATAAATATGCCATTAGGGAGTTGTTTAACTTGTAGTCCTAAGAAGAAAGTTAATTCACCCATCATGCTCATTTCAAATTGTTCTTGCATCATTTTCGAAAATTTCTCACACAGACGCTTGTTAGTAGAACCACATATAATATCATCAACATAAATTTGGACTAAGAGAATGTCTTCGTTATTGGTAATTTTAAATAACGTTGTATCAACGCTGCCTTTTGAAAAGCCTTTACCAATAAGAAAGATAGAAAGAGTGTCATACCATGCTCGGGGTGTTTGCTTAAGCCCGTAAAGTGCTCTTTCTAGCTTGTAAACCATACCCTTACCATGATTGTTGATGAATCCTGGTGGTTGCTCCACATACACCTCTTCTTGGAGTTTACCATTCAGGAAGGCACTCTCCACGTCCATTTGATACACCATGAACTTGTTGAATGCTGCATACGCTAGAAACAGGCGGATTGCTTCAAGACGAGAGACAGGAGCGTATGTCTCATCAAAGTCAATACCCTCTTCTTGGCAATATCCTTGAGCCACGAGTCTGGCCTTGTTTCTTATAACAATGTCGTTCTCATCCATCTTGTTTCTATATACCCATCTAGTTCCAATAACTCCTTGGTGAGTTGGTCTTGGTATTAGCATCCAAACCTTATTTCGTTCGAACTGATTAAGTTCTTCTTGCATAGCTTCAATCCAACTTGGGTCGCTTAGCATTTCATCCACTTTCTTAGGTTCCATTTGAGATAGAAAGCTTGCGAACATAGCCTCATTAAACGTAGCGGCTCTAGTCCTAACAGGTGCTTCAATATCACCAATAATTTGCTCAGGTGGATGATCACGCAACCATAGTCTGTCTGATTGGAAGGGGTTAAGAGGTTGAACAGGCGCTTGAGGAACATACGCTTGACTTTCTTCTTGCGTAGGCGCTCTAAGTTCACAATTCCTTGTGTGCTCTTGATGATCATTCTCTTCATGATCATCAGTATTTCTTACATGATTATCTAGAGTAATCTCACGAGTAATCTTAGGAGGTGGCACTGAGATCTTATCATCGTCGTCAGTATCTTCATCAATAGTAATCTTAGACGCTTGATGACATAGATCTTCAAATCCTACATCATCTAAATTAACCTTACTCGGTTCTTGGTTAGCATCATCAAAAACAACATGAATAGATTCCTCAACCTTTGATTTGATCTTATTGAGAATGCGAAAATTCTTTCCATTCTTGGCGTAGCCTAGAAAGATTCCCTCATCCGCTTTAGGATCAAAAGTCTTTAGGCTTTGGGATCCATTATTATGGATAAAACATTTAGAACCAAAGACGTGAAAATATGAAACATTTGGCTTACGTCCCTTCCACAATTCATATGGAGTTTTCCCATGCTGTTTGTTGATCATGCAGCAGTTTTGAGTATAACAGGCATTGTTGATCGCTTCGGCCCAAAATCTAGGAGCGAGCTTGGATTCTGCTAACATAGTCCTAGCGGCTTTCTTAAGCGTTCGGTTCCGGCGCTCAGCAACACCATTTTGTTGGGGAGTTCTGGGAGCTGAATACTCATGATGTATTCCATTTTCTGCACAAAATTTCTCAACAATCTTGTTAGTAAACTCAGTGCCGTGATCGCTTCTTATTCTTGCAACCTTAAGATTTTTCAATATTTGAAGTTGCCGAATAAGCGTTGTTAACTTGTCACATGTTTCATCTTTGGATGAAAGAAATTCCACTCAAGTAAATCTAGAGAAATCGTCTACTATCACCAAAGTATACTTTTTACCGCTTACACTGATCGTTTAAACAGGTCCAAACAAATCCATGTGAAGTAGTTCAAGTATTCTAGAGATAGATAGATGAGATTTTCTCTTGAACGATGATTTAACTTGTTTACCCATTTGACAAGCGTCACAAAGACGATCCTGATGAAATGGTCCATTTGGTAATCCCTTTACAAGATCTTGACTTATTAGCTGAGAGATTGTCTTAAAGTTGAGGTGATTCATTTTTCTATGCCATAACCAACCCATTTTAGATTCACTTTTAGCAACAAACACTACTACAGAAATGACCTATTAAAGCGGTTATTTTTATAACCGCTGTAATAGGGTATACCCTATTACAGCGGTTATACAAATAACCGCTGTAATAGGGTATACCCTATTACAGCGGTTATACAAATAACCGCTATTAAAAAAAAAAAAAATTTTTTTAAGAAGCCTATTACAGCGGTTTAGGAAAAAACCGCTGTAATAGGCTACACTATTACAGCGGTTTTTTCGAAAACCGCTGTAATAGGCGCTTTAAAAAAAAAAAAAAAATTTTGACCGTGTTGGAATGATACGAAATTTGCACGGTCATAGAGAAATGGCATTCCGAACAAAACGTAAGACAAATTCTTACGCTCTCGTGATTTTAGCCATCCGAGATCGTTGAAGGCCTCAAATACGTGTTTTATTACAAAAATACGTATTTTGTAATAAAAGTATTTAATAAACGATCTTTAAAATCACGAGACCGCTTCGGAACACCGTGCAAATTTCGTTTCATTCTGACACGGTCAAATTATAAACGAAAAATAGTAAATACACAAATTATACATACACCCATCTACACATACACATATACATATACACCCACATATACACAAAATAAATGTACCCACACATACACAATATCCAAACATAAGGTGGTGTCGGCGGCGTTGATGGAGGTGGTAGTGTGTGAAGGTGGTAGTTCAAGAAATTTATTCTGAAGAAGGGAAAGAGGTAGATATATAAAGAGATTTTTATTTTCGGTCAAAGCCTATTATAGCGGTTCTCTAGGTCCGGAAAGTTTTGGGCGGGAAAAATGGGGGGGAATTTTTTTAAAATATTTTGATAGCGAACCGCTTAACAGGGAACGGTTACAGCGGTTCGGTTTAACCGGTTCGGTACCAAAAAAAAAGTTTTTTTTTTTTTCCGAAAAATTTGGGCGGGAAAATTGGAGGGAAATTTTTTTTAAAATTTTTGACCTGTTACAGCGTCACAAAGACAAAAAAAAAAGTTTTTTTTTTATCGAAAAATTTGGGCGTGAAAATTGGGGGGGAATTTTTTTTTATTTTTGACCTGTTAAGCGGTTCGGTACCAAAAAAAAAAAGTTTTTTTTTTTTACTCCGAAAAATTTTGGGCGGAAATATTTTGGGGGGGAAAATTGGGGAGGAATTTTTTTTAAAATTTTTTGACGTGTTACAGCGGTTCGGTAGCGAACCGCTGTAACCGGGTACCAAAAAAAAAAATTTTTTTTTTTGCTCCGAAAAATTTTGGGGGGGAATTTTTTTTTTAATGACCCAGCGGTTCGGTACCGCTGTAACAGAACCGGTTACAGCGGTTTACCGACCGCTGTAACAGGGAATTACAGCGGTTCGCTACCGACCGCTGTAACAGGTTTAGCCCAGTTATAGCAGTTCGGTAAACCGCTATGTTTTTTTTTTTCTTATTTTGATCAGCCTATTAGAGCGGTTTTCTAACGAACCGCTATAATAGGTTTGGAACTATGCCATAACACATACCCATTTATAGATTCACGGTTTTACCGCTGTAAAATGTGCGCTATAACAGGCCTTTTCTGTACTAGTGAAAACATGTTAGGTTGTTATCAAGTGTTGAACCCCAATCTACTAAATATACGTTGTTAGTTCTTTTTCCTTTCAATTTAGTAGACTTAGTCTTAGCGTTGTTTATATAGCAATAGTCACTTGAGTATATGACTTCAAAGCCTTTATCACATAATTGACTTATGCTTAATAAATTTTGCTTCAGACCCTCAACAAAATAAACATCACTTATCATGATGCTCCCCCTATGCACAGTACCTATACCTTTGGTTTTACCTTTGGAGTTGTCACCAAATACAACCTGAGGACCATTGGCAGCTTGATAGTTGATCAGAAGATCTTTGGAACCAGTCATGTGCCTTGACGATCCACTATCAAAGTACCATACAGATGTATCGGCTCTATCACTAGGTACCTGCAATCAAAAAGGGAAGTTCTATTTCTGTTTAGGTACCCATTGTTGCTTGGGTCCTTCAACATTAGTAACATTGTTAGTTTGAATTAGAACTTTAGGAACCCATATTTGTCTAGTCTTCATTGTAGGAATACTGGCCTTTTTGGGTTTCACATTGTGCTGTGTGTGCTTTTTGGGTGTATAATAATATCCTTGATTATAATAATAGTCATAATCGTAGTCATAAACATAATCATCATAGTATTGATAATATGATCTTGACTGTCTTGGATATTGACGCTGGTATTTCCTTAGCGCTGGCTTGGGTTGCACTTTTAGTGCTGGACGCTTAGCGCTTGATTCACAGTGGTCAGATTTATCTTTAGCCTTTTGAGCGTTTGGATAGACCCGTCTTTGTGAATCGTTTGCCTTAGCTTTACCCTTTCCTGAGTTAGCTTTGACTTTCTCATTTGGCCTCTTACCATTGTCACTTGGTTCATTTTGGGTTTGACCTTGTGAACCTTTTTCAACAAAGATAACACCCTTTCCTTTGTTATTTGCCGTAACATTAGATTGATTGGATTGTTTACCGAATTTATCGCATCCTAAACCGGTCTTCTCACCAAATAATCTGGTTACTTCAGTCACATTATCCAACTTTCTAGAAGCTTTTGATAATGATGAGATGAGCTGCTCTGATTTAGCAAGTCTAGCGATCAAATCAGCTTCTCTCTTGACTATTATATCAAGATCGCCTTTTAATTGAATAATTTCACTTTCAAGCGATTGGTTCTTCTCAATGCACTGTTGCTGAACTCGCAACTCTGCTCTGAGCGTCACTTTATCTCTTGTGAGTGATGAGATAATAGCGAGATCATTTTGATATATTTTGGCAGCTTCTTGACATTCATTGTAGTATTCTTTGACTTTGTCAAGTAATTCATCATAAGAAAGAGGAATTGATAATTCATTGATTACCTCAGGAGACGCTTCATCATCTCTGGCCATGAGACATATGAGCGCTGAGTCATCTAATGGCTCATCATCATCACTACTTTCTTCTGATGATTCTAAATCTTCAGATGCGGATGCGGATGCTGGTTCTGATTCCGCTAGCAAACCTTGTTGACGAAGGTTGCTCCTGAATTGGTTTCTATCCAAGTAATCCTGCCTTGCGGGCTTGGATACGTTTGGATAAGGGCAATTTACCTGGTAGTGCCCTGGTTTCCTGCAATTATAACAAAGATTAGTTTTCATCTTTTGTTCATTTGTTAACCTTGCAACTTGTGGTTTTGTGACCACTGGAGCTGGGAGACTTTGAGTGGACGCTTGGTATTGAACAGGCGCTTGGGGTGAAGGAACAGAATACTGAGGCTCTTGAAACTGTTGTTGCACAGGAGAAGGCGCTTGATATGAACTTTGTCCTTGATTATTGAAACCTTTTCCTTTCTTTTCATATCTCAAGAACTTCCTGAATCTATTCAGAAAAGCTAACTCCTTTTCCTCATTGATATCTGAATTCTTTCCTTTATTACCCGATTTACCTTTGATTGATGCAATAAGCGCTCCAGATTCAATCACTGGACTACTCACAATATCACTAGCAGAATTCAACTCGAACTCAAATGCTTTTAGCTCTGAAAAGACATCTTCTGGAGTTAGGAGATCCAGCATAATTGATTCTCTCATAGCGGTTGTCTTCATCAAGAATTTACTTAGTAAGCTTCTAAAGATTTTAACCACCATTTCTCGGTTCTGTAAGTCCATTCCCAACGATGTAAGTTCTGTAACTAGAGCTGTAAATCTTACATCCAATTGCTCTAAAGTTTCATTGGGTAGCATCTTAAATCCGTTAAACTTTTCCTTGGCAATGGAAAGTTTGTTTTGTTTGATTTGACCTGAACCACCACAAATCGTAGCCAACTTATCCCATATTTCTTTAGTAGTTTTGCAAGACTTGATCTTGTTGAATAAATTGTCATTATCACCAATAGCCGTAGATAGAGCGTTACGACCAACATTGTCCAAATTGGCTCTTCGACGCTCATCTGGAGTCCATTCTTGTTTTGGTTTTTCAACGTAACCATCGAGAGTTTCTTTCGTGGCTCCAGGCACTCTTGTGATAACTTTGTAAATTTTGATTGGCCCATCTGAAATAATATCACACATGTCATCATCACATGAACAGAGATATGTAAATGCTTTGACTTCCCATGTGTCAAAATTTGATTCAGTCAGTTTGGGAACTTTAGCAAATGCCATATCGAAAATTTTTAAAAGCAACTAGATTTTGAAAGAAAAGGATCTAAACAAGCAGTTATGCTTGGAAATTTTAAAATTTCAATTTTAACCGCTCTGATACCACTTATTGGTCCCAAGTGGCATACGAAAGGGTCTAGAAGGGGAGGGGGTTGAATAAACCCTGAAGTCTTTTTCGACTTCAAAAAGTTTCGTACTAAAAGATTTTTGGACGCTTGAAAAGATAGACGCTTGAAGTGTCTAACGCTTGACTTAAGCATTCACTTAAAAATATTGGCGCTTTGGCGAAGCGTCTGATGAAGACTGTTTTTAGGAAGTTAACTCAGACTTCAAGATCTGAATACTTTGACCAAGTAGGTTAAGCGTTCAGTTCTTTAATCAGTGTTAGCACAGCGGAATGATTTTTGGAGTCTTCTCTTTGAAGGCTTTAGCGTCACAAGAGGTTTCTTAGTTGCTTAGCTTTTGATTGTGTTTTACTTAATCAATTTATGCAATGATATGATAGATAAAAGAATTGACTGAAAAGTAAATGACACAACATTTGTAAGGTTCGTTGGGTGGTGTAATCCCAACTACGTCCTTCTTCTCCTCGAACACTTGGAGGCAATCCACTAAAATGATTCTCAAAGAATCACACAGAATCTTCAACAAATTAGGGAGAGATGACTGTCGATGACTTGAGCTCCTTGATCACACAGATTTCTGCTCCAAATCACTTCAATCCCCTTGCTTCTTTCACCCAGAAATAATGCAAGTATCCAACTTCGACTTCACACAGATCGCGAGGTTTGGATAGAGGTTTTTCTAAAAAGGTTTGTTTGATTTTGATGAAGTTCAAACAACTAGAATATCTCAGTAGTAGATTAGTTTCTTCAAAAAGAATGTTTGAGATATTGGGTTGACTGTCTCAGGATTTGATGAAAAGCAAAGAGAATATTTTCTTGGGTATTCTGGCTTTTCTGAGAGTTTAAGGAATGAGACTTCAATGCAACAGCAATTTTGCTTGATAATTGTTCTCTATTTGGTTTGTTGTTGAAGTTCTATTTATAGGCATTCTTGGAAAAAGTGTCTGTTTGACACATGCAAGGGCGCGTGTCTCTCACTTCCGCGAGTGAACAACTTTTGTCCTTTTTCCTGAAAATCTGTTGCACAAAAGTTGGTGCTGCAGTCTTTGAATTGTTGACAGTCCAATAGGGTGGCTTCTCCGTACGTCTGAAAGTGCTTATCACATTTAATGCTCTTATCAGCATTTAACGCATTTGAATTAAATGCCCGTTGGCATTTAATGCACTGAGAATATTTGCATTAAACTCCTTTCGATCTGACGCTTCAGGAGAATGTTTGTCATTTGATAGACGCTTCATTCAAGAACTGAAAGTTCCATTTAATCTGGAGGAATAGTTAATGTTTAGACGCTTGGAAAAGTCTTCAGACTTTATTTAGAAGTGTAGACGCTTGAGACTTCAGTCTTTGTTACTTGACACCTCACTCAGAACATGTCAGGCGCTTAGAGTGAACTTCTTCAAACTTCATTCATAATTGATTTCTTGGACGCTTGGAGTCTTCAGATTTTGCAGTCTTGATAAGCTCACTCAGAAAGTATCAAACGCTTAATCTAACAGACTTCTTGATCTAAGAATGTCAAAAGTAAAAGATAAAATAAAGCCTATACATTTCTAATGTTCAAATGCTTATACAAGTATCTATTAAATTTAAGCGTACATAACTTTGGGGTCTAACAAGATTCCTAATTGTCATCATTAAAACATCTAACATGAAATTTCTAACACTCAAACATGTATCAACTGTTTAATTTTAGTCTTCCCCCTTTTCCTATACATGAATAAAACCAAAGGACAAATAGATGTACCAATGTATCTTACTAAATTAATTCATGTACTTAATTAAATACTTACACTTCTAGAAACGAATTTAGTTTATTTCTATTTTCAACACACCATCTTAAATTTGGTTCATTACTCCAAGTAGCATCTGCAGCTTTTGAAAAATCTCGAAATTCAAGGGCTAGGTAAAAATGTCCGCAATTTGATCTTGCGACTTCACAACTCAAGCTCTACTTGTTTTATGACATGTATTCTCTAATAAAATGATATCTTGTATCAATATGGTTGCTTCTTTCATGGAACATGGGATTCATTGCCAATGCAAGTGCAGACTTATTATCGACATAAATCTTCATTGATTATTCTTGTGGTTGATGAAGTTCTTTCAACAAACTCCGTAGCCAAATCATTTGATATACATAAGAAGTTGTTGCCACATACTTGGCTTCACAAGTGGACGACATCGCAATTGGTTGCTTTTTAGAATTTCATGTAACAGCAGAATCTCCCATAAAGATATCAAACCCAGTAGTGCTCTTTTGATCATCAATATCACTAGCCCATCACTATCACAATAGCCAACAAGATTGAAGTCTTGGGTAGATGAATATAAAATTCCATAATTAATTGTGCCTATAACGTACCGAAGTATTCTTTTCACCACCTTCAAATGAGATGTAGTAGGTTCTTACATATAGCAACTAACAAGTCCAACACTAAAAAGAATATCCGAACTTATACAAGTTAAGTACCTCAAGTTCCCAACGAGACTCTTGAAAAATGTGGGGTTGATCCTTTCTCCATCTTCATTTTCACTCAACTTGACTCCACATTCGACGGGGGTACTTACCGGCTTGCAATTCTCCATCTCAAATTTCTTAAGAAATGTTTTGGCATATTCTCCTTGAGAAACAAAAATGCCTTCATCTCCTTGCTTCATTTCAATGCTAAGATAATAGGACATTAGACCAATGTCCGTCATGTCAAACTCTTTTGTCATAGCTCGCTTGAATTCTTCAAACATCTCTGGGTTATTCCCCTATCAAAATCAAATCATCCACGTACGAATAAACTAATAATATATCATTATTTTTGTTCACTTTTACGAAAAGTACATGTTCATGTGGACATTTTGAAAATCCATTTTCTTGGAAATAGTTGTCAATTCTATTATTCCATGCACGCGGCACTTGCTTCAAACCATAAAGCACCTTTTTCAATTTCAAGGCTTTTCCTTCTTGATCTTCAACCTCATAGCCTAATGGTTGATCAATATAAATTTTCTTTTCCAAATATCCATTCAAGAAGACCAACTTCACATCCATTCGATGGATATTCCATTGATTTTGAGATGCCAAGAAAATAATCAATCCAATTGTTTCTAAGCAAGCAACGGGTGCAATACCTCACTATAGTCAACTTCAGGCGTCTGCTTGTACCCTTTACCCACCAATCTCGCTTTGTACGTCTCAACTTCGCCTTTATAATTTTTTTTTATCTTATACACCCATTTTACTTCAATGGTAGATTTGCCTTTACCTAATGTTGTCAACTCCCAAGTATCATTCTTTCTATCGATTTGATTTCTTCATCTATAATGTCTCTCTATTTCTTATCCTGAGTGGCATCTTCAAACCCTACAGATTCACAATCTGCGAAAAGACAAAAATGAGTGAAATCACTTATATTTTGAGGTACCTCTTCAGTTGCAACATATAATTCACGAACACTTCTTGTTCTTTGAGGCAAGAAACTTGACTCTCCAAGTGGTGAATTTTGTAGAGCTGGTGTTGTAGGTGGAGTAGTGGGTTGAACCATCTCTTCATCTTCATCAAACAACAGATTGAAATTGTACTCGTCTTTTGAAACATTTCAATCCCATGAGCTTGTTTCATCAAACTCAACATCTCTACTAATGACAATCTTCCCATTGCTTGGATTATACAATTTATGTCCTTTAATATTTTGATCATATCCAATAAAGACGTACCTTTCACTTTTATTGTTGAGTTTGGTCCTTTTCTCACCTGCCACATGTGCGTAGGAAATGCTTCCAAAGACCTGCAAGTGACTAACACTTGGCTTGAACCCATTCCAAGCTTCTTGAGGTGTTTTTCTATCGACAATTTTGGTGTGTCTCCGGTTGGTCAAATAGACTGCACATGCAACCGTTTCTGCCAAAATTCTTTCAGCATATTCTTGCTCTTCAATATACTCCTCGCCATGTTGAGAGTGGTCCAATTCTTTCTCTCATCTTCACCATTTTGTTGTGGCGATCTTGGTACTATCATGGGACGACGAATGCCATTCTTCTCACAAAATTTCTTGAATTTATTTGATGTGAATTCTCCACCTTTGTTGGATTGAAGAGCTTTAATTTGGTAGCCACTTTGTTTTTCCACCGTAATCTTGAACTTCTTAAAAATTTCAAACACCTCTGAGTTTTCTTTCAAAAATTACACCAATGTTTTTTTAGAATAATTATGAATAAAGAGTAAGAAATAATTATTCTATATTAAGCAATGATGGTTTGATAGGTCCACGAACATCCGAGTGTATCAACTCCAAAGAGAATTGGGCTCTTGACAATGATTCGAATGGTCAAAGTTCGGCAATCCTCTCACCATGCCCTTTTTCTTCATCATTTTGAGACCATCCAAATTCAAGTGCCACAATCTCATGTGTCAAAGCCAATATGAATCTTTGACACAAGCTTGTAAACACCTCGGAACATCACTTTGAATGTTAAGCATAAACATTCTATTCCTTGTCATTGGGACCTTTGCCAACAAGCGTCCATTTTCATCTTTCATAATCAAACTTTTGTTTTCCAAATGAATATCATAATTTTCTCAAAAGTTGTCCAAAACTCAAGATGTTGCTTTCATTTCCGGCATGTAGAAGACATTTGAAATGAATTGATGACTTCCATCTTTCAAACGAGTCAGAATTGTACCTTTCCCTTTGACTTGCACTTGAGATGAATTGTACTATTGGCTCTTCTCTTCATGCTCAGAACTTTTGCATGCTATGAGCATAGTGGGATTTCCTTCTTCGTGATTGCTCTCTGCAAAGTTGTTTTTTTCTTCCACATTGCTTTTGCATTCCCAGGTAAAATGGCCAAAGTTATTTGTCGTACTTTCTCGAATTTTGCTTCCAATTTATTTATCGATCTTGTCCACGGCCTCTTCCTTCATTGAAATTTTAGCTTTTCTCTTTTTTATTTGACCTCATCCACACCCTCGACCTCTTTGCAATGTGCTACGCCTTTCTCCTTCTCCTTCAAAGAAAGCTTTGCTTGTAAAGCTTGTTCCACTGATTCTTGTTCCAGCTTCTTAAGCCACTCATCATGGGCTTCTAAGGATCCGGTGTACTCATGAATGGTCATGGTGTTCAAATCCTTGGACTCTTCTATGGCAACGACGACATAATTAAATTTTGAATCTAATGATCGTAGTATTTTTTCCATGACTCGATCATCCTTCATGTCATCTCCGTATCTCCTTCGCTTTGATTGACAATAGTCAAAACTCTTGGAATATGATTTGAGATTGATTCGGATTCCTTCATTTGCACCGACTGAAATTTTCCTCTTAATGTTTGTAGATGAAGTTTCTTCACTTTATCAACTCTTTTAAAAGAGTCTTGACTTTTCCAAGCTTACTTGGAGCTGGTTTCATTAGCAACTTTCTCAAACATCTTGTCATCCATACTTTGATGGATGAGTGTAAGGGACTTTTGATCATTCTTCAAAGAAGCAACATCTCCCGCTTCAAGCCCATATTCGACGGGCTTCTATACATCATAGGCTCCAAGCAACGCCTTCATGCGAATTCACCGATTCTCATAATTTTCTTTGGTAAGTCGTGGAACTTGAAATGGAGTTCCGTTCGACATCTTATCTCCAAGCTCAATTGAATCCAAATATAAATGGCTCTGATACCAGTTTGTTGGAAATTGGAGAGCAATATTACACTGAACTCTCAAACTCACTTAGAAGAGGAGTGGAGGAAAAAAGTTACTCTATTTCACTTTGTTCTTTATTTGTTAAACTTATTTCAACTTGATTACAAAATGACTACAACTTAAGCCTATTTATAAGCAAACTCAAACGTGTATCTAGCCCCATACATGTATAACGTATTTTATTCTAATCTTCCCCTTTTTCCTATATATGAATAAAACCAAAAGACAAATACATGTACCAATGTATCTACTCAATTAATTCATGTACTTAAACTTCTAGAAATGAATCCAATTTATTTATATTTTCAACACATATAATATAATATAAATGTGAAAAATTTCTTCCAATAACTTATTGGAAATCTTGATTGAGTAAATTGTGTTTTAACAATATTTTATTAGAAATTTAAATGAGTTTCATGTGTTGAAAGCAGAAGGAATTTAGCTTAAATTAATCTAAGTTTTGAGTAAATAAATTTTCTGCATTTATTTACTCAAATCCAATTCCAGGTGAATAAGAAACTTTTTAACAATGTGTGTCATGATCATTTAAAACGTGGTTTACAATTGAAATCAACGGATTGATATGAATATACGCAAAAAAAAAAGATCAGAATCATATGATCGATGTTAGCGATCGTATGGGAAATGATTCATTTAGTCTATGGACGAAAGTGTTCAAATCGACAATTTGAGGGGCCAATTTGAAAGGACCTAATTTATCACGATTCCAAGTTTTGAGGTCTATTTGCAAGTTCTGATAATATGGGTCTGAATTGCACAACAAGAAGGTGCAACAGCCCTCGCTGGATTAGTGCCCTACTAAAGCGTGCTATATTGGCTAATGAGCGGGTGAATGGTGCACCCACCCACACCCAATCGTCGCTCATGCTGGGGAGCTATTCACCTAACAAGGAAACTGTTGGAGCTAATTTGATCATTTTGAAAAGCTTTTTTCAGGGGTCTTTTCGCTCAAAAGCCACAACTTTTGGGCTCTTCTATAGATGTTTAAAAATTGCATCTTTTGGCTCAAAATCCTTTCTTTTCTATAAATAGACTCCCCCCATTTTGGAATTAAACATGCCAAAATAATATTCTCTTCTCTCTTTTTCTCTTAAATACTATTTTGAGAATTTTGAGAATTCTTTATGTGACTTCCATCTTTTTCCCGTCTGAAGTTTAGGGTTATGTGTCGGTCAAAATTCTAATAATCCAAAAACTACGACTATGTTGGAATACTAATGATCTAGTCTTCTAAGCAGGTACCCCACTCCCTCTTATAAGACAATGCTTCGGCTAGAGTTTTTTAACGATCATTCAGTTTACGCAACATCATAAGAAATACTAGGCTTTAAGCCATTGATGGATCGTTCAATCCGAAACAAACAAAGAGTCCTTGCCAGGTCGTTCAATCTCATACTCACCCAAGTCTAGATATTTGTGTGTGCACTGACCCCAAGGTCATTGCCCATGGAACAAGGCACTCTACCATGAGAATGATGCATATAAACAAGTCTTCGCGAGACTGCGATCTCCCATATCTCGTAGTCTCTATAACTTAGAATAGGGTTTTAGGATTATGGTACTCGAGAGTGTTCCACAGTCGCCATTCTCCATGTGATGACCACTCCCCTAAACATAAGTAATCCATGAGATCTTTATCTAAATTAATTATAGAATACGCGATAAAGATGGGGTTGCAAATGATTAATTCAATATGATATCAAAGACAAGACTGTTATAGTGTTTTTGATCTAATGGTCAAGCTAATAGATGGCTCACCGAGCACCCAACACTATCATAATTTATATTAATCTTTGATTATGTAATCTTAATTTGTTAATGGGTAAATGTACATACAACTTATACTTTAAAACATATACCAAATGATCATGTTATAGATTGTTTGGATATCTGATCTTGAAAGTTGACATTTTGTTAATTATTAGTACACTTGCATTATGGAATAGATATACTATCATGTTATAGGTTGTTGAAAAGTTGTACCACAAAATTGATATTTCGTTAACTATATTTGATTTTTTGACTTCGTAATATTTGCAAAAAGTTGCACCAATAAAATAATTTTATTTCTAATGATCATTTTTCAATAGGTTGTATGTTTTATAGTGTCTATTATATTTTCAATATATGATATACTAACTTAGTCATTTCATTAAAGATATCTTCATGATTATGTAGAGAAAGGATTAAACCAAATAATTTTGTCAGCTTACTTTATAAAAAGTTTTAAACTATAATTATAGAAAATAAAGTTTTGATTTCACTTAATCGAGTTACATATGTCAAAAACTAGTGAAATTCTACATAGTGATATACTTTTTATATTTTCAATTTGATATATATGGAAAAAATGAATTTTCAATTGATAATCGAGTATATTGTAATAGATATCGGTTAATTGGATGTTTTTATAAATTGTGTAAGACAATATAATACCTTTTCATATCCTTCTAGTATTTATGTTAATTTCGTTTTTTTTTATGTTTCCTTATATTTATCTTTTCCTTGTTCATAGCTATGGTTTCTTATTTACCAAATACATGTATCTCTATAAATATGTTACTCAGTAATACAAGTTCCCTACGGGGCTTTCTCTAATCTAACATGGTATCAGAGTCATGGCTTCGAGCCATGGTCTCTCGATCTCTCGATTTCGCCTCCATCCTCAAGTCGTCGTCATCGTCTCCGTCCCCGTCCGGCGCCCCTTATATAGTTTAATTTTCCTTTATCTAATTTTTTTTTCTTTCTTTCTCCTATGGCCGCCGCCGCGCTCTCTCTCTTAGTCACCGCCGCGACCAACTTCTTCTCCGTTATCTTGTTTTCTCATCTTTTTGTTTTTCTATGGCCACCGCCGTCGCCTTCTCTCTTTGGTCGCGGGCCGCCACGCTTAGCCGCCGTTTTTTTATTTGTCGTCGCTCACCCTTGGAAAATGAGGACTTGGAACCACCGCTGCCTCTTAAGGCCGCCGCCACCTTTTATATTTGTCGTCATCTTCTTCTCAAATTCTCTATGACCGGATTTCCGATCCAGTCTCAACGTTCAAGACTCTCACGTTTCCACTGCGGGGAGTGTTAGACAATATTATATCTTTCCATATCCTTCTAGTATTTATGTTAATTTAGGTTTCTTTATGTTTCCTTGTATTTCTATTTTCCTTGTTCATAGTTAGAGTTTCTTGTTTACCAAGTACATGTATCTCTATAAATATGTTACTCAGTAATACAAGTTCCCTACGGGGTTTTCTCTAATCTAACAAATTGAATTTTAATAATGTTTTCAAAAATAAAAATGATCTAAATCAAATAGCCTTCAATTATATTTTAAATGTGATAATTATGACTAGAGACTATTAAAACTATTTCATAAAGATGATTAATGGGTCGTTAAAATGCAAATAAACGTAAACTAACATGCTTATTTTAGTTAAGAAATGATAGCTTCTATTATGTTTTTTTCACTAAGTTGAAAACTTTATATTTATTGAGCATATAACTTAAATTTTTATTGATTGATGTTTCTCCATTTATTGTATTCAAATATTTTAAATATTCATTTGATCAATTATAATCTAGCATTGGTTTCAGAAAAACTATATATATATATATATTATCAAATTCATTTATTAAAATAAATCATCAGTGTTAATAGACAAATATTTATTTGATATATGACTTGCGTCTATTTAGAAAAAAAATGTTAGGAATAGAATCCATAATACAATGACATCAAGAACGACATTTAAAAAAATAAATAAATTCTCAATTATAGTATTATCATTCTTTAGTGGATATTAGCTTTTACATGCAACACAAATATTTTTCACTTCTCTTATATTTTTAATACTAATATAAACCGTATAATAAAAAAGATACATTTAATAGTAGTGAATCGAACAAAGGAGAAAGTATGAATTATGTCACTTATTGTGATTCCGCGTGTGTAACTGAGATTCAAGAAGGACATACATCAGATGATTTTAAGAACAATAATTTAATTAAATACGGAGACCAGATAAAGAAGAAATAAGAAGACTTTATAAAAATCTAATTTTGAGCCATAATGATAAGACATTTACAAGTACATTCAGAAGTCAATGAGAGGAAAAAGAAGAGAGTTATTCATCCATAAAATAAACAAGAGAATAATCAAATGAAATATGAATTTATTTATTTGGATTTTATATAGGCTCCACTTCTCCATAAACTAAGTCTTCTATGTGTTGATTCAGTATTTCATGTTAATCAATATTTAATTTTTCAAATAATTATAGTTTATTGAATAATAATTCACTTAGTTAAATTACTATTTTGTATATATAACATTTCTAAATTGATCATTATTTATATACATAGATTATTTAACAAATATATATAACTTATTTACAATGCACGTGTTATTTACTAGTTTTAATAAATTGTAATCAATATGGCAGCCCTAAATCTAGTTTTTGTAGTGTTTAGGCACATCATCCGGATTAATAAAGAATTAAAGTTGGAAACTGTTGAGCCGATCGAACATACAATTTTTAAATGGCGATAGCAATCATCTCTAAGAGCCACCTAAGCGCACTTCAACAAGTGGCAACGTACGGGAGAAAGAGAAATATCTCTATACTAATAAGAAATCCACTGCGAATAAAGACGCATTCAACCTTTTATGTTCTCTCAATGGCCAATTAGGATATTCATTAGATTATCAATTGTGGAGCCCTTATAGTTGTGATTGCAATATATAAATCAAATAAAACTGTTTCTTTCTAAACAATGGTGGTAGACAAAATAGAGTGCTGAAGTCGGCTCAATTGTTATCAAATTCCAAAGCCTTGGCCTACATATGAAATACTTACCAAATAATACAAACTAAAGCTTGGAAAAGTTCAAGGGACAACAGAATTAATGGCATGATAGGCATATCGAATCTCTAATATATACAAACTTGTTTTTCATCTCTTTGTTCACTTACTCTCAAGTGTATAAATTTCACTACATTTATATATCTGAGGAAAAAATTTATACAAATAACATGGATATAAACAATGAAATAGAAGATAAAATATTATGAGTTTTTTTTCTTCAAAATATCACTCTTAGGAAAAATAATTCTCAAACATTACTCTTAGTGCCACATATATTGCTATGTTTACAAAAATTATTTAGATGGAATTTATTTTCTTCTCCTACTTTAATGACGCACATGGATTTATTAGTTATAATAATTCTCACAATTTTTAATCGTTATCTCTCTCAAAATATTTTCTTTTTTTTATCTTTTCTTTTTCTTTTTTCTATCGCACTAATTTCTAACTATTAATAATAATTAACTTAAAATTATATGTGAATATTTTGTTTGCATAACTTCAAACAACACATATACTATTGAGAAATTTTCATATTGCAAAATAATAAATGAATTAATAATTTCAATTTATCATTTTTAAAGAATTAAGACATACATCGATTGTTTCACTACGATTAATTAGTATAAAGTTATAAACATAAGTTTTCTTAATTGATTTACAAATTAGCTAATACTAATGCTATACAAAAAACAACAATTTAAATATAATGTTCGGATTGTTGCTTATGCTTTTTTTTTTTTTTTTTGAATATCTTATGTTTTTATTTTCTTAATTTAAATAAAATTAGAGTTGGAGGAAGTGTTTTTCAACTTCTAACGGCGTTATGAATCGTTATTACTTTTCTTTCTCTACACTGCATATCTAACTTTCTTCTGAAAAAGGTGTCCCCAATTGATTTTCTTGCTATCAATTTGTCTCTATTATGGTTGTTCTGGTCCCTGATGCTTGGATCATCACTGTGGAAATGCACCACCGATTTTTTGATCCGATCAAGGAGTGGTCCCACCATACCGAAACCAATTTTAGATACAATAAAAAGTAATATTAGTGACAAAATTTGAAGTGTCAATATTAAAATTGTCACTAGATATGTATAATGAGTGTCAATAATTTTAGCTTTGTCACAGTAAGAATTTTTAGTGACAAGAGTTTCTTTAAAGTTGTCACTATTGACAATTAGAGACACGTGTATAGTGACAACACAAATAGAGTGACAATTATAATTGTTGACACTAAGTTGTCATTAAAGGTGTGTCACTAATCGTTAATAATGATAACAAGTTTCTTGTCACTACTTTCCAAGATTAACAAATTCTATACAAATTTTGTCACTAAAAATTTACAATTAGTGACAACTTTGACATTGTCACTTGACATTTTGTCACTAATATCTTTTTTTTTTTTTGTAGTGTTCCTGGTGTTAGAGAAGATGCCCGGAGCGCCAATTTTGGGCGCCACTTTCTATGTAATAAACTCTATGAGGCAATCTTTTCTTACGAATAAAGTCAATTTTAGTATGGCATTCTTTGTTCTTAAATTGTTATTATATGCTTAGAACAAAGTCCCTTGAATCACACATGACTATACGGCATCGTCGGACATCGGGAATGACGATGGTGGAATATGTCTCTAAGGTCGTGATTCTTAAAAGGTTCCAAGTCGTCGATGGGTTTGTCAAGATCAGGGATATTGACAAAGACCCGAAAGACTTGCTTGTGTACATAGTTCTTGGAGAACGTGCCTCGTTCCATAGGAATAGATGTACACGAGGGTTCTCATTTGGGATAATGAGTGAACTGAACAACCACGCTAGGAAATTCCTAAAATGGTTGTCCTGGTCGAATATGGAATTTCCTATAATCATGTAGGCATAAGAGTAATCCTAATGGACCTGAGGTTCCATTGTTACTTTGAGCATAGTCGATTATACTTTGACTTATCTCATGATTCCTTCGCGAATCGTCATATGGGATATCTTGGGTATAGTATGATTATCTGTCGAGGTACATGAGAGACCAAGATGAGATCCATCACTGATTTAGCAAATCAGATATTTTCTATGCTTTGCTTATTGAATCGATTCAAGGAATCTTTGGCCAAAGTATGGCAATCCAAAGAGGCGGAGTGTTTCCTCGTTTCGATTGCATGAATCGATATCATGAAATGAAGGAGACATAGTGATTGGGTCTTAAGAGTTTCGACTAAGCCATTACTCGAGACATCGATCCGGGAAATTTGATGGAAGGATCTTACTTATGTGAGTATCGTGGTTATGATAGGTTGAGTATCTTGACATCGTTTGTTTCTAGGTCTTCGAGGCCCATTGCTTGACAGTAACCTCGATTTGTAGGTATCATGTTATTATTGGTGATAATTCATGGTTGGATTAAATCAAGGAAGATTTAATCTAGTACTTTCTAAATATAGAAAGGTACAATGGCACTTTTGGAAAGTGTACTTACTTCTAGAACATGAACGAGCCTAAGGGGTCACACACTTACTTCTGAGGTTCCTGCTTAAAAGATATAATTGATCAACTTTAGAAGTTGAGGTGAAATTAGGAAAGTTTAGGATTTACCTAAAGAGAAATATTAACTAATTGGTGGGAAATCAATTATTAGACTATTTAATTAATCAATTAAGATTAATTATTTAATGGACCAAGTAGAGTTCAAGGGTTTTATTTAATTAGTAGAGGAAGTCAAAAATTAAATAGAATTAAAGAAATAATTGGGTAATATTAATTAATGTTGGACTTTAATTATTATGGAATATTTAATTAAATGGTTAGACTATTTAATTAAATAAGGAGTCAAAAATCAAATCAAGTTGGATAAAAATTTTGGATTCCAAGGTGAGAAGGGGCGAGGTGGCGGACGAATTTTAGGGAGGGGATTTAATTCATCTCCAAGTCTTGATCAAGTTGGAATCAAGGAAATATTTAGGAGAGAAAAAGGAGCAAGTTGGCTAGCAAGCCAAGTTCTTTGTTTTTAGGAAACTCCTTAATAGAGTTTGCTTAGGATTAGATGAAAGTCAAATCTTGGAGATTTAATTTTATCTTGACTTCCAAGGAAACTAAACCTAGGAGTCTCTCTATAAATATGTGTGTTAAGAAAAATACACAAACACTTTATTCTACCTAGAATTTTCGTTCACCGCCATAATAAAAGAGAGAGAAATTTCATCTTCTATATTCTCAAGAATTCGCCCCTCACCCATATATTTTGTGACAAGGTTTTGGTCATGTGTTGAGATTAACCTTTCACATATATTCCTACCGTCATATATAAGCTTAGATTAGATCTAAAGTAAATATATAGGCTAACACCATATATATATTTATTAGAAATTATACGGAGGTGTGGATACATCTTAGAGACGAGACAATTGAATCGCTTGAAGATACATCGAACAAATCGAAGCTCGGATTTTTCAAAGGGGCCGACGGTTTTTAAAGAATCAAGTCAAGGGAGTATTTGTTCGGGTTGAAAATATCAAAAACTTGTACGAGGGAAAAAGCAGGAAAGGTATTTCTCGTAATATAGTTTTTCTCATTTTTATTATCTCGATTAAACTGTATGTAATCCTGTTTCCGGGTAGTTTATTAAATTTTTTAAATTCTGATGTGCTAACCTATCCCGGGATTACCCAACCCAACAGTGGTATCAGAGCCTGGTTAGTTTAATCGAACTAATTTATGTGATTTATTATGCTTTGTTTATTTTTCGTAAGAATAAATTGCAAGCATGTTTAAATCAAGATGCCATGAGTTATTACAAATTGAATTTAGTTTGGGACTTAATTGTATAAAAATTTAGTATTTTTATGACAAATTTGGTTTCGCGAAAACTATGTTATTGGGTGATTTAGGTTGATAGTGAGTTTTTAGGATTTGAAAAACACCGGTGGTGGGAAGTAGCGAAACGGATGAATTGAAAGGTTTGAAGTGGAGCAACAACCCGGGCCGAGGTGGGTTAGTAAAGTCCGGGAAAAACCCATTGTTCAACCAGAATTGCTGGACGAAAAGGGCCAAAACAGCAGTTTTGGGCACGCGCGTATCCAGCACGGGTTGTTCGCGGCTGGGCCCGTGGGTCGGGCCGCCCAAGCCTGGCCCAGTTTTTTCGGCGTAATTAAAATTTTAATATTTTAAATATTTCTTGAACTTAGATTTTTGGAAATTTATAATTTTGGAAATTATTATTTTTCCTTGGAAAATAATTTTTGTGAAAAATCCAAATTATCCCAAATAAATTGTAATTTATTTTGAACAAGAGGTAGGTAAATTTTGGATATCGCATATTATATGGCTTGGCATGATTTTATGTGATTAGATGAACCACGAGTCTAGTCTGGTCTTTGGTTTTCGTTGTACGTAATTTCAATGGATTGTAAAAATAGCCAATTTGGCTTTTATTTTATCTGTCTTTAGATTAGCAGAATGTAATTAGATTATAGTCTATGTAATTGAAATTGAATACGAAGAAAGAAGACGAAGGTCAACTTGAAGACTTGTATACAATGGCAATCCGTTGTAGTAGTTAGGTTACTTTAATTTCCTAGAAGTCCAGCCCACTTTGGCTCAGTGGGTTGATTAGGTAATTTACCGCTTTGTAGATGGTTTATTTTTCTGTTTATATATATGTGATGTGTTTGGAATGCATGCATAGGATAGAAAACTAAACAAGATAAATTTAATCTGATAAGACCAATGTTTTATGCAATGCCCTCCTCAGAAAATATTATGCCTACATGGAATTGAAATTGGATTTCTCTTCTATGCCTTCCATCATAAGTGGCAACATGTGAAATGTCGTTGAGGCTAGGTGAATCACTCATATAATTGGGGATTAACTTAGTCGAGATAAGCTGTGATTATCACTAAGCATAGAGATGCTCTGTGGGATCTAATCACTCTTTGTACACTCATATAATTGGGGCAATAAACTGAGAGGATTGACCGTGGAATATTTGATGGGTTTGGCCTAACGTTGAGGTAACATATTGGACACCCATATAATTGGGCCATATGTGAAAGATGAGGTAAAACAATCTTGAGAACCATCCAACGAGGTGGAAGGCCGGGAGAGGCTACTATTTAAATGGATCAATCACACTCATATAATTGGGGTGACTTGATTAATTTAAATAGATCTCAAGCCCACTAAGGGAAATTAATTTTTTCTCGAATTCTATCTAAAGGGTGGTGGAATTTAGAAAAATAGTGGGAGGCTTGTACAATTAAAGACCAAATTGTATAAGAACTTTATTTTAGAATGAATGTTAATATATCTGCCTCGAAACCTTTGTAGATTGAAAAATGTCTAATACATTCAAGAATTTCATTGAAACCAATAAGTTAACTGGACCCAACTTTGAGGATTGGCTTCGAAACCTTAGAATCATCCTCCAAACTGAAAAAAGAGAATACATTATCCCAACCCCTGTCCAAAATGAACCTGATGATAGTTCCTTGGATGATGAGAAGTATGAGTATCAAATGTGGAAATAGGATGATATGCAAGTAAGATGTCTCATGTTGGCATCAACATCAAACGAGTTGCAGACGCAACATGAGGCGATCGAGAACGTATCATCGATCCTTTTACACTTGACTGAACTCTATGGAACTCGAATAAAGAGGGAACCGTATGCTGTTTCCAAAGAACTATTCAAGACCCAGATGAATAAAAAAGCCTATGTAAGTGTGCACGTGCTAAAGATGATTGGGCTAATTGATAAACTGGCAGGTCTAGGCATGCCACTTGACAATGAGCTATCAGTGGATTTAATCCTTCAATCACTTCCAGGATCATATGAACAATTTGTGGTCAACTTCAACATGCATTCAATGGAGGCTAGGCTTCGTGAGCTACTAAACATGTTGAAGACTGCTAAGAGCATGGTTTGAAGGATAAACAGTGTTGTTTGTTGATGACTCGTCTCAACCATTGGCCTGGAAGGGCAACACGAATGGAGAGAGTGAGAAACGAAAGAAACTATGGGGTAAAAGAGAAGTGAGGAAGGCAAAGAAATCCGACAATTACTTCAAGTGTGGAAAACCTAGACACTGCAAGAAGGACTGG
The DNA here is from genome assembly GCA_019426215.1 of Buddleja alternifolia. Lineage (NCBI taxonomy): Eukaryota > Viridiplantae > Streptophyta > Magnoliopsida > Lamiales > Scrophulariaceae > Buddleja > Buddleja alternifolia. Next base: position 21,965,959 of record CM033402.1, read on the forward strand.
AAGGAGCTATCAAAGACTCAAGATATGTTCTTTGTTGAAGTTAACATTAGTGTTAACAATGCTTCTTGGATACTTGACACTGGGTACGGTATTCACCTTTGCAATGATTTGCAGGGGATGGTAAGAAGCAAAGCGCTAAGTAAAGGAGAGATGACCCTAAGGATGGGAAATGGAGCAATGGTTGCTGCCAAGGCCATAGGGACCATCCACTTAGCTTTAGGGAGTAGGATTTTGATTTTAAATTTCGTCTATTTTGTACCTGAGATAATAAAAAATATCATATCCATTCCAGTTTTGGATGGAGACAGATATCGTTTTGAGATTCATAATAATAGTTGCTCTTTATTTTATGAATCTAATCTTATTATAGAGTCAAAATTGCAAGATGGTCTTTATACAATTTTCCCAACTTATCCTACTCTTAATATTCAACAAAGTAACAAACGAAAATTAGATAATTCCATAAGTACATCAACTTGTCACGCTAGACTAGGTCATATCGCTAAAGAAAGGATACGCATATTGGCAAATTAACTTGATCTTGGAGATCTAGACGAGATACCAACTTGCGAATCATGTCTTAAAGGAAATATGACCATGACACCATTCACTGGGTCAATGGCGCGTGCAAGTGGAGTTTTGGACTTGGTCCATACTAATGTATGTGGGCCACTTAGCATAAATGCTAGAGGTGGTTTTAGCTACTTCATAACATTTACCAATGACTTCTTACGGTATGGCTATATGTACTTTACGAGGTACAAGTCTAAATCCTTTGAGAAATTCATGGAGTTTAGACATGAAGTAGAGAAACAAATTGGTAGAAGTATCAAGACTCTTCGATCAGATCGAGGAGGTGATTACTTATCCAATGAGTTTCTGGATTATGTGAAAGAGAATGGGATTCTCTCGCAGTGGACTCCACCTGGCATGTCTCAATTGAATGGGGTAGCTGAGCTAAGGAATCGAACTTTGTTAGACATGGTTCGATCCATGATGAGTCGCACTGGACTTCCTTCTTCAATATGGGGCTATGCTTTGACGACTGCAGCCTATCTATTGAATAGGGCCCCGTCTAAGAGTGTACCTAAGGTTCCATATGAAATATGGTATGGTAAGACACCTTCATATAAACACCTAAGGGTGTGGGGGTGTGCTTCTTATGTCAATCAACAAGTGGGAGACAAACTGGATCTAATATCCACGTTGTGTAAGTTTGTGGGGTATCCGAAAGACTCTTTTGGATACTACTTTTGCAATCCTTTGGAACAAACCATGATTGTTTCAAGGAATGCGACCTTCTTGGAGAAGGATTTTCCATTAGATGGGAATAACGAGATTGTAGAACTCAAGAAGACTCAAAGCACGGAGATACCTCAAGAACCAAAAATGAGCTCGCCTGATACCACACAGGAAGCGATTCATAAAGAACAAGCCGAAAGTACACAACCTCTGAGGAGATTCGAAAGGATTACAAGGGCACCCGAAAAATGGGTTGGCCATTTGCAAGAAAGCAAGTCAAAGGATTCTTTTGGAAGTAGATTCAAAGATTTATAGAGATGCGATGTTGGACATCGATTCGGGAAGATGGCTAGAAGCTATGAAATTTGAGATGGAATCCATTCACTCCAACAAGGTTTAGACCTTGGTAGACCCGCCAGATGGGGTCAAACCCATAGGCTGCAAGTGGGCTTACAAGCGAAAGCTTGGAGCTGATGGAGAGTTGGCGACCTATAAGGTGCGCCTAGCGGCGAAAAGGTTTACTCAAAGACAAAGTATTGACTATGAGGAAAACTTCTCACCAATGGCGATGCTGAATCCATAAGGATACTTCTAGCCATATTTGCACATTTCAATTTCGAAATTTCGCAGATGGATGTTAAAACTGCGTTCCTCAATGGAGAAATTGAGGAGGAAATATATATGCAGCAGCAAGAGGGTTTTACATCCAAGGAAAGTGAACACAAGGTGTGTAGACTCCAGAGGTCCATATATTGACTGAAACAAGCTTCCCGAAGCTTGAACAAACGATTTGATAATGTCATACGAGAGTATGGATATATTCAAAACGTTGACGAAGCATGTGTGTACAAGAAGGCTAGTGGGAGCGTGGTTACCTTTCTAGTACTTTATGTTGATGATATCCTATTAATCAAAAACGATACAAGGATGATCCAGTTAACAAAAGTATGGTTGTCAAATCAATTCTCTATGACGGATATGGGAAAAGCTTCCTACGTACTCGGTATGAAGATATATCGAGAGAGATCGAGTAGGATGCTGGGACTCTCCCAATCCTTGTACATAGATCGAGGGCTAAAGAGATTTAGCATGGAAAAATCCAAGAGAGGATTCTTTCCTATAAGACATGGAATCACTCTTTCCAAGTCAATATGCCCTAAGACTGAGAAAAAAAGAGAAAGGATGTCTCACATACCTTACGCATACCCCATTGGAAGCATTATGTATGTGATGATATGTCTGAGGCCTGATGTAGCTTATGCACTTAGCATGTTCAGTCGCTACCAGGTGAATCATGGTGAAGAGCACTGGACCGCCATTAAAAAAATCCTCAAGTATCTTAAAAGAACTAAGGAGTTATTTTTGGTATACGGTGGAGGAGAATTGGAATTAGCGTGCTACACAGACTCTAGTTTCCAAACTGATATTGACGACTCGAAATCAATTTCTAGTTTCATTTTTCTACTTAATGGTGGAGTAGTGAGTTGGAAGAGTTCCAAGCAACCGACTACAACTGATTCAAGCACCAAAGCAGAATACATTGCTGCCTCAAAGATGGCAAAGGAAGTTGTTTGGATGAGGAACTTCATCCATGAGTTGGGTGTCGTTCCATCTAGCTAAGGTCTCATCATAAATCCAAGCACATACAAAGGCGATACCATTTTATTAGGGAAATCATTGGGGGAGGTGATGTTCGAGTGGAGCGTGTAGACTCGGCAGATAATATAGCAAACCCACTCACCAAACCCCTTAGTCAAAAGGTGTTTGATGGACATCTAGGGAAGATGGGCCTCAAATACGTGGGCAATTGGCTCTAGGGTAAGTGGGAGATTGTTAGAGTAGATACTCGGCGCGCCAATTTTGGGCACCACTTTCTGTGTAATAAACTCTATGAAACAATCTTTTCTTATGAATAAAGTCAATTTTATTATGGCATTCTTTGTTCTTAAATTGTTATTATATGCTTAGAACGAAGTCTCTTGAATTACACATGACTAAGGGACATCATCGGACATCAGGAATGACGATGATGGAATATGTCTCTAAGGTCGTGATTCTTAAAAGGTTCCAAGTCGTCGATGGGTCTGTCAAGATGAAGGATATTAACAAAGACCCGAAAGACTTGCTTGTGTACATATTTCTTGGAGAACAAGCCTCGTTCCATAGGAATAGATATACACGCGGGTTCTCATTTGGGATAATGAGTGAACTGAACAACCCCGCCAGGAAATTCCTAAAATGGTTATCTTGATCGAATACGGAATTTCCTATAATCATGTAGGCATAAGTGTAATCCTTATGGGCCTGAGGTTTCATTGTTAATTTGAGCATAGTCGATTATACTTTGACTTATCTCTTGATTCCTTCGCGAATCGTCAAACGGGATATCTTGGGTATAGTATGATTATGTGTCGAGGTACATGAGAGACCAAGATGAGATCCATGACTGATTTAGGAAATCAGACATTTACTATGTTTTGCTTTTTGAATCGATCCAAGGAATTTTTGGCCAAAGTATGGCAATCCAAAGTGGCGAAGTGTTTCCTCGTTTGGATTGCATGAATCGATATCATGTAATGAAGGAGACATAGTGATTGGGTCGTAAGAGTTTCGACTAAGCCATTACCCGAGACACCAATCCGGGAAATTTGATGGAGGGATCTTACTTACGTGAGGATCGTGGTTATGATAGGTTGAGTATCTTGACATCGTTTGTTTCTAGGTCTTCGAGGCCCGTTGCTAGACAGTAACCTCGATTTGTAGATACCATGTTATTATTGGTGATGATTCATGGTCAGATTAAATCAAGGAAGATTTAATCTATTACTTTCTCAATATAGAAAGGTACAATGACACTTTTGGAAAGTGTACTTACTACTAGAACATGACGAGCCTAAGGGGTCACACACTTACTCCTGAGGTTCCTGCTTAAAAGATATGATTAATCAACTTTGGAAGTTGAGGTGCAATTAGAAAAGTCTAGGACTTACCTAAAGAGGAATATTAATTAATTAGTGGAAAATCAATTAATTAGACTATTTAATTAATCAAGTAAAAATAATTAATTACTGGACCAAGTAGAGTTCAAGAGTTTTATTTAATTAATAGAGGGAGTCGAAAATTAAATAGAATTAAAGAAATAATTGGGTAATAATACTTAAGTTGGAACTTTAATCATTATGGAATATTTAATTAAATGATTGGATTATTTAATTAAATAAGGAGTCAAAAATTAAATCGAGTTGGATAAAATTTCTGGATTCCAAGGTAAGAGGGGGCGAGGTGGCGGACGAATTTTAGGGAGGGGATTTAATTCCTCTGTAAGTTTTGATCAAGTCGGAATCAAGGAAATATTTAGGAGAGAAAAAAAAGGAACAAGTAGGCTTACAAGCTAAATTCCTTGTTTTTAGGAAACTTCTTAATAGAGTTTGTTTGGGATTAGATGAAAGTCAAACATTGAAGATTTGATTTCATCTTGACTTTCAAGTAAACTAAACCTAAGAGTTTCTCTATAAATATGTGTGTTAAGAAAAACACACACACTTTATTCTACCTAGAATTTTTGTCCACCACCATAAGAAAAGAGAGAATTTTTTTTTCTATTTTTCTCAAGAATTCGCCCCTCACCCATATATTTCTTGAGGTTTTGCTCATATGTTGAGATTAACCTTTCACATATATTCCTACCTTCATATATAAGCTTAGATTAGATCTAAAGTAAATATATAGGCTAGCACCATATATATATTTATTGGGAATTATATGGAGGTGTGGATACATCTTAGAGGCGAGACAATTGGATCGCTTGAAGATACACGAAACAAATCAGAGCTCGAATTTTTCAAAGTGGCCGACGGTTTTTGAAGAATCAAGTCAAGGGAGTATTTGTTCAGGTTGAAAAGATCAAAAACTTGTTTGAGGGAAAAAGCGCAAAAGGTATTTTGCGTAGTATAGTTTTTTCTCATTTTTATTAGCTCTATTAAACCGGCCATGTAATCCTGTTTCAGGGTAATTTATTAAATTTTTTAAATTCCACTGTGCTAACCTACCCCAGGGATTACCCAACCCAACATCCGGGAGTGGTATCATCGTACGATCATATAGGCACTCAATACGTGTCTTAATTCTTTAAAATTTATAAATTAGATAATTTATTTATTTATTATTTCGTAAAATGAAAATTCGCACTATATGTTGTTTGAAATTATGCAAAACTTAAATTTTTGTGTCTAGGTCATTTTATGTTAATTATTATAAGTAGTTAGAATTTGTTTTCTTTTTGCAAGTATAAGTAGTTAGAAATTAACGTAATAGAAAAGAGAAAAAAAAACAGATAACGGAAAAAAATAAAAAATATTTAGAGAGAGATAAGGGTAAAAAAGAGTGAATATTAAAACTAGTAAATCGATGTGAACTATTAAAGCAGGAAAAGAATTCCAACTAAATTAGATTTATCTTCGTGGCAATATATGTGACACTAAAAGTAATAGTTTAAGAATTATTTTTCAAATAATATTAATTTGAATTTATTTTTTAAAAAGTAATATTTTGGGAAAAAAAACTCCCCAATGCATAATGGGACCTTCCCAAAAAAAAAAGTAGCCTAAAAATGGTAAATAAATACTGAAAAGGAGAAAAGGTGGAGGCTTGAAGTAGTGTACCAAGGGGAATCTGTGTACTTTCTTTAATTAGAAAATGTAGGCTAGGGGCCACCAGCGTATATATAGATCCCCTAGGCATCATTCTAGCAATCATATTAGTGGAATATTTTAGTTAGTGCATAGATATTAGCTGTAGCCTGTAGTTGATGGGGCGAACCTCTTTCATACAAGTTTGAAACATATAGATACAAGAATTAAGTTGAGCTAACATAAATTTTTCCTCACATTGAGAGGGATTTTTCTATGGTGGACCAGAGTGTTACTCCTTGTGTCTTTTTCTTTCACACACTGAGGTGTACTATGTGTGGAACCTATACACAATTGTGTGAAAAAAATAGAAATAATGGTACACCCTGAAATACATTACATGTACAATAGAATATCCATTGAGTGTGTGCTTTTTTATTATTATTATTAAACATACATTCCCCTCAAGATTTATGTGAAACAGAAATCCTCATATAAGCTATAGCACATTTGGATTATTATTATTGCAATGGAATTAAAACACATGGCAACCCAGTAGGAAATGAAGAGCCACACCAATTAAGCTACTACTTTAGCGTGGCGAGTATATATGCCATGGCAAGCTTACGTGAGCAATTGTATATTCTCCTTTTATTTATAATTAAATCATATATATATATATACATATATATAAGTCACAAGCCATAGTTCTTACAACCCCTTAAAAGACCGAGGAGGGGGATGAACACTACAATTGGATAAACAAAATCAATACGAGGAATGAGACTATTCCAGTTAGAATGAAAAGCTCATTGAGCCAACTTAGGAGCTATCGAATTAGCATGTCAACTAACAGGACTCAATTGCCATTTTAGCCATATTCTATGTGGATCTTTAATCAATTGGATCAGAGGAGAAGAATGTCAATCAACATATTCAATTGGACCCAAAATCACTCTAAAAAATTGAATGAGAAATCACGAGAATTTCAACCAAATACATTGATTCTCTAAACGGACAAGGATGTCCATTAATATCTAAATAAGTTTTCTATCATTTTATAAAACGAATTTGCCCATTTTAAATAATTCTAATCTTTTATTTTTTAAGGTAAGAGTAAATGCTTTTATAACAAAATCTATAATCTATAATCTATAATAATAATAATAATAATAATAATAATAATAATAATAATAACTATAAAAGTATGGATGTTAAGGAATGATTTACATTTCTTAACTTTTTTGTGAAGACCAAAATATCCCTACATGAATATTGTGCTAGGAAGAAAGTAGGGTTGATTATGTAAATAAATTGATTGTATTAATAATTACTTTAATATAGCCTCCTCAAAAAATTTAATGTTGTTCATTGTACATACTATTATAATAAATGAGTTACTATGTTCATTGTATACTCTTAGTAATCTACTTTTTTAATTAGATATTATTTTATATATTTTTTTAAAATAATTGGTATATATAAGTTGGTAAGAAATCTCTAAAATCTCAAATTGAAAAGCATGTAGACCATACAAATAAGCTGGTGAGATTACACCTTGCAATTTTTACCATACCAGAATTCTTATAATTGTGCATGTGGAAAAGAATGTGTACCATTTACTCCTCTACGTTTTCAATCACCATTCGTTCATTATAAAAACAAGAATATTGAGTAGAGATAGTTACTGAATTTTATTGTAACACCAATGCTGTTCATTTCTTATGCAAGGTTGGTCTATTGATTTCTAATTTTAATTTTCAAGCATTTGTGCATTTGTTTTTTTTTTTTTATCATTTTCATGTTCTTATTTTTGTGACACTTCAAAGTTGTTTTTATAATAATCTCCAATTTTCCCCCTACTTTCTCTATTTATGTAGCTTATTTCACTAATGCTTTTCATTTTTTGGGCTTTCTCTTTGTTTTTTAATTTGAATCATCTTTGTTAGTTAATATGTTGCTCAATCTTGCAAGTTCCTCTTAGTTATTTCATTTTATTAACTTTACATTCTGCAATATCAAAAAATATTAGGTACTCATATATATATATATATATATATGCATATATATCGGGACATGATAAAAAAGGATCCTTACTTTTATTCGACTTAGATATTTGATCTCAATAATCTATATCGTATATTTTGATCAAGGCTTCGACCTGCCATATCAAGAAATTTAATGGGTAATTCTAACCCATTTATATCTAAAAAAATCCATGATAATATTTTTCAATCCAAAAAACCCAATCCATATACTTTTCATTCAAAAAAATCCAACATTTAGTGTTAAAAAAATTATGAACTTAATTTCCCTTAACCTGCTAATTGAAAAATTAATCAATTGTACTTTTATATAGAAATTTATTTATACAGAACTTTTATATTGATACTGGAAATTAATTATGATTTTAATTTTAACTTTTTAGATTTGTAACCTTTTTTAAAATTTGAAAAAATGGTATATTTTTAGATATGACCATGTTAAAGTCAAAAATAAATTACATAAAAACATTTAAAATATTTTATATCAAAAAATAAACCTTATATTATATAATATCAATTTTAAATTTTAAAACAAAGAGATTAATTTTAAAATTAATTAATCTTTTATTGACTTAAAAATTGAATGGTAATTTAGTTCAAGAAGTTGTTAATCTTAACTTTTGGATTTTTTCGAATGAAAAGTTTGTAGAATGAGTTTTGGAGATTGAGGAATATTTTCATGGGTTTTCTGGATATAAAATTTTTTTGAAGGGCGTTTTATTAATTTTCCTTAATTGTTTCAATCTAGCCTCCTAAAAAAATTATTCTTTTTTCATTGTATACACTACTATAATAAATTAGTTATTATGCTCATTGTATACTTGTAGGTAATTTTATATCTACTTCTTTTAATTGGATATTATTATTATTTTGAAAATGATGATATACATAAGGTTCACATAGTAGTAAGTAAATTTATGTGTTACACCACATTTTTTGAATAAATCATCCTTTGTTGTCTAATGAGCAAAATATTATTTTGAATGGACTCTAATAAATTATAGCTCATCAAAAATTTTGATGCATATGCCACGTGAACTCTATAAATAAATAAAAATTGAAAAATCAAATTTGAGAGAAAAAAAGATGTGATTGTTGGTGACCGCTACCATTATGCATACATTACATTTAAAAACTAATAATTTATTTTTAGTTCAATGACTATGAATATTATGCTTGGGAAAAAGTAAAGTTAATGATGTAAATAAATTGGTTATATTAACAATAGTTTAATCTAGCATCTTAAAAATATTAATCTTTTGTTCATTGTACATACTGCTATAATAAATGAGTTATAGTTCATTGTACTCGTAAGTAATTTTTATCTACTTTTTTCAATTGGATATTGTTTATATATTTTTGGAAATTGATACATATAAGGAATTGGATATTGTTTATATATATATATGTGTGTGTGTGTGTGTGTGTGTGTGTGTGCACATAGTAGTAAGTAGATTTCTATATTTCATCATATTTTTTTTGAGAATAAATAATTCCTTATTGTCTAATGAGCAAAATAAGCATTCCGATCATAAATTCCGATGCATACATATGAGTATAATAAGAAAATTTGACAAAACAAATTTGAGGAAAGAAAGAAGTGATTGTTGGTGACCTATCTCATTATGCATATATTACTTTTAAAAATATATTTTTTTGGTAAAATTAGGATTAGGGGAGTAGGAAGTTTCATAATTAATAAAGACACAGTAGGAAGTTTTAAGCTACTAATTCAATATTATTAAATTAGCTTATTTGCAAAACTTAATTATCTAATATTTTTTTGCTTTTATTAATTTTTTGCTAATGAAACACAAAATATGATTGTTATGTTGATAGAAATCGTATGTATAAATACGAACCAATATGAATTTGGATATATTTTTTTTGATAGAATTTGGATATTGGTTTTGCTTTATTATGCAAAAAAGAAAAAAAAATCAAATTTGCATCACATAAGAGACAAAAAAAAATAAATTAATTTCTTACATAGGCCTTGTTTGGTTGCCTGTATTACGTGTTATTACACTAAAAATAACGTGCAATCCCTTGTTTGGTTCACTTATCCAAGGCCCTTTATTACTGGTAGGCCCGTTTGTGTAGTACCAAACTTTGGTATTAGCAATTCCACCTCTTGAGGTGGAATTGGCAATCCACACGGCAATCCCTTACCCCCTTTAATTGTGCAAATACCATTATGCCCTTGGGTATATATACCCAAAAACTACAAACCCTACTTACCCATCTCCCTCCATTTCACAAATTGGACCACCTGCATATCGTCTTCTTCTTGTTCTTGGTGGGGAAAAAACTTTTCAAATTTCGTCAGGTCTTCAACTCGGATTTAGAAGGTAAATTCTGTCTAAACCCTAACATCGACCAAAATATGTTGGATTTGCTAAAAACAAGGTTCCATTTATACATATTTGCTCGATTGAAGCTCCCTTTATACATTTTTAGGTTGAGAAATGGTAAATGTTAGGGTTCTGGTTGTCGATTTACCCTGAGTATTATCGATTTAAGGTTTAATATCTTATGAATAGGGTTCATGACATACAATGTTTGGGTGTAGATGACATTTTTTTGGGGTGTAAATTAAATTTTTGACTTTTATTTTTAATGTAAAGTCTAACCCAGTTTGATATTTCAAGTTCGACTCGTCAAAGGCAGTTATGTTAAACATGCAATGTATCTTTTGCTTGTTTTGTTGGTTCTTGTCTTAATATATGGAAAGTATGTTCATTAGTGTAATTGCATGAAATAAATTGTGCTTTCACTTATCATATTCTGTTCATAAATTTTATGTTTTAATTTAGTGGATTAGTAACAGATTTTTAGTGTTAGTTTAGATAATTTTTCCGACTTGGTAATTTGTGGCTTATATATGCAGTTTGTTAAAATGACACTCCTTATCCAGAAAAATTTAGGAGTTTTCTTGGTCGTACAAGAGATCATGTCGCAAACTATGGTTTTCTTGCATATGCTTGTTGCTATAATAATGGAATGTGAACAACTAGGTAGTCGTAGGCAACGCGAATGCATAGTTAGATATGTGATGACACATAGGATTTCGGACCAGATGAAACATATGAGGAGACTAACATGTTTTAGTGACTCGAATTGCGTAGAAAATTTGAGGATGGATAGGAATGCATTTGGTAGGTTGTGTTATTTGGTTGAATATGTTGGTGGTCTAGTTGATTCTAGGTATGTGACGGTACCTAAAAAGGTGAGTATCTTCTTGTCCATTTTGGCTCATCACAAGAAAAATATAACTGTGAAGTTTGACTTCTAGAGATCGGGTTACACCATAAGCGTACACTTTCATGCGGTTCTCAATGCGGTCCTCAAACTTCATCGAATATTACTAATAAAGCCCCAGCCCATTGATGACAATTGCAACAATGCTAGATGGAAGCCTTTTAAGGTGATTGTGCAAAAAGTTGTCCATTTATTAAGATAGTTTTTTGTTAAACCAAAAACAATAGATTAATAAGTTGAGTTGGTATCTTTATCATTGTAGGGTTGTTTAGGTGCATTGGATGGTTCCTATATTGATGTACAGGTTCTTAAAAGAGAAAAACCAAGATATCGTACTAGAAAAGGTAACATAAGTGTTAATGTGCTCGGAGTTGTTGACATAGACATGAAATTTGTTTACGTTTTGCCGGGGTGGGAAGGATATGCTGCGTGACACGACAAAATCCTAGCAAGAGAACTAGGTCGCGTAAGTAGTAAAGTGGATTTCTAAGTCCGGGGTTATCGTATCCGCAGGGACAACTATAATCTAAGTACCAAGACTACTATATTACTCAATTCTAAGTTAAATCGGTCGATAGAAAGGTTGATTAACTAATTAATAAATACTAGAAAATAAACTAAGGCAACGTCACACCAAATAAAGGGAGGAAACAATAGAGAGAAGCGATCAAGGCACATGGTTCAACCGATTATGCATTTAGATTGTGATTTAGGTTCTATTGGATTATTAGATTGATTTAGCTAAGGCGAAATTCCCTAACGTACGTACTACCCAATCTCTTGGCATAGCAACCCTACCCTTGGTAACGATTTCCTATATATCTCTATATGAAAACCCGATTAACGAGGATGCATTTAAGGTCTAGGAATTCCCCACGTGAATGGAAAGCCACCTAAAGAAACCGAGTCTATCTCTAGTCGGTTTAACTATAGGGTATTTAATGTTTATATCTTCCCTAGGTTATTATCTCTCGATCTCTAACCTAGGCATTTTATCAAACACTTGGTGATCAAGCAAATGTAGCATTGAGATCAAATATTGAATACATAGCTAAAACCAAAATTAATCCAATAAACACCAACAAATCAACAATCAAAATAACATAAACGGCCTATCCATGGCCTCAATCAAACAAGTTTAGCTCATATTCATGTCAAAAGTGCAAATATAAATCATACAAGTCATAGGAGATTTGAACAAATTCAAGAAACAAATATGTAAAAACTCCCTAATTCTTGTAGAGATGTGGATTCCTTGTTGAATTCTCCATGTTTTGACCTTTAATCTTCTCTTCTAAGCTCTCCCTCTCTCTATTTTCGTGTGGTTGCTGATATCCAAGGTGAGTTAGGGTAAAAAATGGCTAAAAGGGGTATTTATAGACCAACCCGCTGTCTCGAACGCCGCGGCGTTCGCTTGTTGAACGCCTCGGCGTTGGCTACTGCATGTGAACGCCGCGGCGTTCGTGGATGAACGCCTCGGCGTTCGTCCCCTGCTGCTCCAGCCAGTTTTGGTGAACTTCGCATAACTTTCTCTACCGATGTCGGAATTCACTGATTCAAGTTGCTGTAGAATCCTAAAACAAAGATCTACAACTCTCCAGAAGACACTAGGGCCGAAATCAAACTATAAAGATGACAAAAGTCTCTCACAAGTCACTGAATGAGAAAACTCCATCGTAAGACGTCTCTTCCGATGACGTTTTCACCTCCTTCCCTACATATCTGATCTTTGTCTTCAACATAAGAAATGTACCTTTGCCTCTTATCTTTCCATTGGTAAATCAAGTGTGTAATTTGGACATGGGTAGAGAACTCTATTCAATAAACTCTATCACTGCGCAGACAGTTTGTATCTTTATGCATGATTCACCTTCAATCCTCGTTCTTTTCCTCCAAATGTTATGTTATTCTACAAAATATGAGAAGACAAGGATCAAAACATCATATGTGATCAAATTATCAAGAAAACAATCAAAACTAAGTCGATAAATGGGGGAAAACTAGTGTAAAAATAACATATATCAACTACCCCTAAACTTAGCTTTGATCGTCCTCGATCAAATACAATCAAACACACATATGAAGATTGAAAATTTCATTTGCCAATTCATACACATAAGAGCAAGCATTATACCTTCAAAAACGATTATGAAAAGCTACACGATGCTTTGAACATTCAACAATTTGAAAACCTCACAAAATCTTAGTTTCCATCCCTATATCATGAACTCCCACATCCATATTCATGTCAAGAGCACACTTTAGAAAAGATTATGCAAACCAATTGGAAAGTAAAGGCATTGAAACAATTCAACATTCGTTAACCTGTCGGTGTGTATAAAGTGCAAAAGTCACAATCAAAAGGTCTTTCCGGCTTGTAACGTAAGGCTAGGTGATGGCTAGGTTGGAAAATTTGGATAAAGTGACTAAGTCAAGAGAGCCTATAACTCAAAATCATCGATCTAAATTCGCAAATAGACTACAAAAACTTTCACAACTTATCACTTATCCCTTTTTCACTCTCTTTTGCCTTTCAACTTACAACCCCCAAACTTGTTTCTTTTCATACCGGGTGGTACATAGATTTCCAAGCCAAATGATCCAATTGAGTGCCAAGATCAAAGACTAGTCGAGAGCACACTTTTTTTTTTCATATATATATCTCTCTCTCTCTCGACTATTTAGCCCATTGCTCAATTTCATCCTCTTTTTTACATAATACTTCAAACCTCAAATATCCCAACATAGCCAAAACATCACTATCTAACTCATATACATTCAAATCAAAACAAGGTGACTACCCATATTCAAGTCAAATGATATGAAGTTCTAAACTCTCTTGATTGGGTGCAAGACATTGTTTTTCTTTTAGGGTAGAAGGTGGTTGTCGTGGTTTATGAAATAAAGTCGAATGGTGGTTTCTAGTGTGCTTAGCACACTCCATTCTTATCAATACGGCTCAAATCAAGGTCTAGAGATTATGCAATATAGAGAAGGCCAAAATGTAAGGCTAACAACAATGAAAGATGGCCTAAATCATTTTATGACTTCACAACATTAATACACACTTCAAAGTCAACAAAATTGAAAGTCCAAAGTTTTAAATCCTCAAAAAAAATCGCATAAGCATGACTAAAAAGGGCTTTCAAGTCACAACATATGACATGTTGACCACAGATAAGAAACTTTGACTTCGAGAGAGTAGAGATATTCAAACGCATTATGCTCTTATGCAAGGGTGCACCAATTCATGAATTCTATATCAACAAGGTTGTACCCCCAAACTTAAATTAAACATTGTCCTCAATGTTCCTGAAATAAATGCAATGTAAGAGGGATAAGCGATACAACCTTGAAATGGAGAGAAATGGAGTGAGCACGGTGGTGGGCTAGTACCCTGGGATCAAAACCTGAAGAAAAGAAATATCTAGAAAATCACATCAACAATAAGACGGGAAAGAAAGCAAGATAAATACAAAAAGGAAAAACAAGAAAGCGATAAAAAGCTTGGGTTGCCTCCCAAGAAGCGCTTGTTTTAAAGTCATTAGCTTGACTTTACCGAGTTATTTTAAGGGGGTTTTTGAATGAATGCTTTGTTCATTCTCCAAGTAAGGATGAAATAAGGCCCGGTGTTACTAGAAAATATGATGAGTAGTGACCAAGCAATCATCCATTCAAATATTTTCTCATAGTCCATCACCACTTCCATCACTCTTTCTTCCCATTGTGCTGAGTGATGATTTGGACCATTCTCCAATTTAGAAATAGATGACCGTTTTTCTTCACCCATCGAAGTGGAAAACTTGGAGTTCATGATGTAGGACTCGAGGAGACTATTGGTTCTTTTAACCTGAGAAAGCTCAACACTAAAAGGATTAAAAGCATCAATGCGTAAAGACAAATTCGAATCAATTGGATGCTTACAAACCTCATAGCTATCACAAATAACCATATTAACTCCTATAGTTAAAAACAACTCACCTTCACTGGAATCAATTACCTCTTTACATGTGGAGAGGACAGAGGGTGGACAATCTTTAGTGATAGGGGGGAGACATTGTAGTCCTAAATCAACCGCTTGTTCAACTTCTGTATTGAGGGAAGCCTCATTTTCTTTTGTGCGATTCTCTAGGGTGCATGACTCTCTCTCCTTCCATAAGTTGATTGGTTGATCGACTAGTATGACCACTTCCCTACTATGAGCTTCTGACTCCTTTCTACGAGCTTCCATCTCCTTTATGATAGCTTCCATCTCGTTTATGCTAGCTTGTGAGCTTGCACAATCTACATTCAACTGGTCCTCAAGAGTAGATGTCATCGTTGGCTCTTGTTGATAGGAACTATCATATTGTTGGGAGGGAAGGCTATAGACATGGTCAAATCCTGAGGCATTGTTGTAACTCCATGTTGAGCTTGCAGGATTTATCCAACCAGGATGGTAAGTATGCTCATAGGTTTCCATTTTCATTGGGTTGATGAGGCGAATGATGGATCCCAATCATGAGCCAATCCTGGTGAAAACATCATTCCATCATTGTTGTAACTCCATGTTGATCTTGAATGATTTAGCCAACCGGGATGGTAAGTGTGCTCATAGGATTCCATAGGTGGTAAAACAATTGGCCCAGCTGCTCCTTGAATGTTTGGCATCATGTAATCCCTCATAAGGATTTTGGAGATACCTCCGGTTGCTTTAGAGGTATGCCAAGCTTTGCAATTTCCCGACGCACCGCTTCTGCTAGGACAGCGGGATCTATGTGTGTATAAGGAGTCTCCATCGTGGCTTGATGTGGTTGAGTCTCCCTTTGTAGTCTTACCCCTCGAGTAAATGTGCATTCAATCTCAGGGTCCAACTCCGCTAGTCCAATCCCACTAGTACGTGTCATGCACTAATGAGATCAATCTCGCACAAAGAAAGACAAAACAATTAGTAGAAAAAAAAATTGATCTAAGCTCAGAAAGAATAAGAGAATCTCAATATTAGATACCATAGTTGTCCCCGGCAACGGCGCTAAAAACTTGACACGACAAAATCCTAGCAAGAGAACTAGGTCGCGTAAGTAGTAAAGTGGATTTCTAAGTCCGGGGTTATCGTATCCGCAGGGACAACTATAATCTAAGTACCAAGACTACTATATTACTCAATTCTAAGTTAAATCGGTCGATAGAAAGGTTGATTAACTAATTAATAAATACTAGAAAATAAACTAAGGCAACGTCACACCAAATAAAGGGAGGAAACAATAGAGAGAAGCGATCAAGGCACATGGTTCAACCGATTATGCATTTAGATTGTGATTTAGGTTCTATTGGATTATTATATTGATTTAGCTAAGGCGAAATTCCCTAACGTACGTACTACCCAATCTCTTGGCATAGCAATCCTACCCTTGGTAACGATTTCCTATATATCTCTATATGAAAACCCGATTAACGAGGATGCATTTAAGGTCTAGGAATTCCCCACGTGAATGGAAAGCCACCTAAAGAAACCGAGTCTATCTCTAGTCGGTTTAACTATAGGGTATTTAATGTTTATATCTTCCCTAGGTTATTATCTCTCGATCTCTAACCTAGGCATTTTATCAAACACTTGGTGATCAAGCAAATGTAGCATTGAGATCAAATATTGAATACATAGCTAAAACCAAAATTAATCCAATAAACACCAACAAATCAACAATCAAAATAACATAAACGGCCTATCCATGGCCTCAATCAAACAAGTTTAGCTCATATTCATGTCAAAAGTGCAAATATAAATCATACAAGTCATAGGAGATTTGAACAAATTCAAGAAACAAATATGTAAAAACTCCCTAATTCTTGTAGAGATGTGGATTCCTTGTTGAATTCTCCATGTTTTGACCTTTAATCTTCTATTCTAAGCTCTCCCTCTCTCTATTTTCGTGTGGTTGCTGATATCCAAGGTGAGTTAAGGTAAAAAATGGCTAAAAGGGGTATTTATAGACCAACCCGCTGCCTCGAACGCCGCGGCGTTCGCTTGTTGAATGCCTCGGCGTTGGCTACTGCATGTGAACGCCGCGGCGTTCATGGATGAACGCCTCGGCGTTCGTCCCCTGCTGCTCCAGCCAGTTTTGGTAAACTTCGCATAACTTTCTCTACCGATGTCGGAATTCACTGATTCAAGTTGCTGTAGAGTCCTAAAACAAAGATCTACAAATCTCCAGAAGACACTAGGGCCGAAATCAAACGATAAAGATGACAAAAGTCTCTCACAAGTCACTGAATGAGAAAACTCCATCGTAAGACGTCTCTTCCGATGACGTTTTCACCTCCTTCCCTACATATCTGATCTTTGTCTTCAACATAAGAAATGTACCTTTGCCTCTTATCTTTCCATTGGTAAATCAAGTGTGTAATTTGGACATGGGTAGAGAACTCTATTCAATAAACTCTATCACTGCGCAGACAGTTTGTATCTTTATGCATGATTTACCTTCAATCCTCGTTCTTTTCCTCCAAATGTTATGTTATTCTACAAAATATGAGAAGACAAGGATCAAAGCATCATATGTGATCAAATTATCAAGAAAACAATCAAAACTAAGTCGATAAACGGGGGAAAACTAGTGTAAAAATAACATATATCACTGCGGATAGTAGGTATTACGCGATGCAGTTCACAGACCAAATGGTTTGCGTGTACCAACGGGTAATATCACTTATGTTTGTCGTGGAAATATGCAATCTGAATTTTGATTATTTATCTGTTACTGAAGCACTCCTATTTATTTTTTGATATTGGTTCATTACAGGTTATTACTACTTGGGTGACGTAGGGTATATGAATTGTGAAGGATTTTTTACCCCATATAGATTGGTTCAGTATCATTTGGATGAATGGGCTGAAGGTACTCAGGCACCTCAAAATGCAAAAGAGTACTACAACATGATGCATTCTAAGGCACGAAATGTCATTGAACGTACATGGGGCTGCATGAAATGGAGATGGGCAGTACTACGAGGTCCCGCATTTAACAAAATCAAAATCCAAAACCGAATAATACTAGCATGTGCTCTGTTGCACAACTTTATACGCAAAGAAATGGCGGTGGATCCAGCCGAGGCTGAAATACCCGACCTACATCAAGAGACTGCCATTGGTGACGAAGTAGAATATATAGAAACTGTTGAAGCATCTGAAATGTGGACTAATTGGAGGGATAACCTAGCAGAATCCATGTTTAACAATTGGAGAGGGGTACTATGTAGGAATGCTTGCATTGAAAACCAAACTAATATTATGTGTAACTGTATTTGCTTGGATTGTTGGTATTTGTACTTGAATCCTCAGATATTTTTATTTGATTTGTGTTATGTTATGTTATATGTTATTAAAAAAGTGTACTCGATTGTTTAATTTGGTGTTCATTTATTATTAAACTCAATCAGTCTAATCTTGATTTTGTATTCAGTTTATCCGACATGCGAACTAGTGAAAGCAACACTACAAAGTCCAATGGGGGGAAAGCCTCTTGTCCACTGATGTAGTTGGACCCCACGTGAAGAGGAAATGTTGATAGAAGCAGTTAAAGGAATGATTGCTCATGGTTGGAAGGCGGACAATGGCTTTCGGGTTGGGTACTTGAATCATTTAGCCGATGAGATGATGAAGGTGTTCCCAGGCACTGACATTCGGTCTTCCCCCCACATAAATTCAAAGATGCATATATGGAAGAAACATTTTGGTATGGTGTATGCTTTGTTGGGGTCATCCGGTATTGGATGGAACGAAACAACTAAGATGCTTGAAGGAAGTGACGAGCATTGGGAAAAGTCTATCAAGGTACGGCGAGATAATTGTAAAGTCTTATGCACATGTTCATATACCACTGTTTGATTAATAAAATGTACTCATTAGTGTGTCAAATTACATGAATGCTTACATTGATTTTACCAATTGGAAAAATTCCAGGATGACCCTAGTTGCAAGTTGTTGAGGCACAAACCATGGCCACACTATAACCACTGGCTGGAAATATTTGGCAAGGATAGAGCAAATGGAGGTGAGGATGAAGACTGCGGTGATGCTGCGAATGCGGTGAACCAGGAGCAAACTCAAACTGAACATCAAGATTCCCCGGATTTCGAAGGTGTTAACGGTTACACTCCTATGTTGGATGAACATGAAGCAACCTCTATTAGTGTACAATTGATGTGTAGTCAATGAACAAGTAGCGGGTGTAGCAAGAAAACCAATAAAGAGAAAAGAAAATTGATGGAGGTGGTGGCACCACTTGTTAAGGCATTGGACAAATTCACTGATAAGGCGGATGCGAGGTTAAGCGAACTGACTCACTTAATGGCACACGAGCACAAACTTTTGTCTAAGAAAGAGGCAGTGTACGAGACGATTTCGGGTGTAGTTGACCTATCATTGCAACAAAAGTTAGTGGCTTCTAACATGATTGTCAAGAATCATGATGTCCTTGAACTTTTTTTCACCCTACCGGATGAGGCAAAAGGGGAGCAGGTTCGTATGATGTTGAATGGTAGATTGTAGTTAGTTGGTGGTATTAAATAGGTAGTGCATTTCTTTTGTCAAATAGCATGTCAACCGAGCTTCGCAGGTTCAATATTGTGATCCCATTGTTGACCTTGGTGTTTTGTCTTCTGCCACGTAAATATTTGAATCACCATTGTCTTATTATTTGGACGCATGGCATTGTATGGTTATTATTAGAGACAATGTTGTCATTCTGATATGAATGTGGGCTGTTGGTTTCATATCCCAGGTATATATCATGATACATTCAACTTATTTAATAATGTTATTTGTTACGCCAACCATTTTTTCAGCCCATTGTTTTCAAAAGTGGGTTGTAGCCGGGTTGGCCAAAATATGAAATATTACATACTACATAAAGGTAGCACACTTACAAATGACTAAACCAAAACCACAAAACACAATAGATAATAATAATACAAACATAAGCAGAAACATATTATACTTGGTACTGTTTATGTTCCAAAATCGTTCATGGTAAGTATAATTTCCGGAACACAGAAGTAGGTGTGGATGTACCATTATCCGGGCACGTCTTCTTCTTAGGGGTCATGAAGCCTTGAGGAGACTCTAAGAAATAACGGGCTGGAGGAACATTTGTTGAACACTCGGTCGACGAAGTGACGAGAACAATGTTGTCGGGACCAAATGGTGAAATTAGTGTGTTGTTGGAATCGCATCCCTCCTGCTCACTATTTTTGGATTTAGCCTTTTGTGGTTTGACATTTGCTTCATCATCGCTTGACAAGATGACCAACTCAATATTCTCGTGTTCATTGTTTTCGGAGCCAAAAACGGTCTTCAAACTATACCAAAGTGGTTCGGCTTCATTCACATATGCCCTTGCTAATTCATTGTTCTTAAAAATGCAAACATAGCACACTTATAAGACAAAAATTTGGTAGTGTACATAGTTTTTCGACTTATTTCATACACATAAATATATATATATATATATATATTAACTCATACCTCAAGAAACGAGTCCCCCATTGTCTCGGAAGCATACATGTGATTGTTGTGATGACACCAATACACATCTTCTGTATCAGTGATCCATTTGAAAATGGTGTAACGATCAAACAATTTCCTCATTTGTAAATTGCAAGAGTCCAACTCAAAAGTAGTTCCTAGCCTCTAATTCATTGCCAACTGAGCCCTTTCAATAGCCACAACGTCATCTTCTCTCAAAGGACCACGCGAGCTTGACACAATTTTCTTGAGTTCATCGACAAAGAAATACTCGAACACGTAATCCCAACCCGAAGTGTAAATATGATCCTTTTGGCTTCCTAAAATATGTTTCATACTCGCTGTGTCTGAACTCATCCTATTTTGTGAACTTTTTGACAGTTTTTTGGAACAAAATGTGTTCTCTCCATTTTTTTTTTTCTTTTGGTAGTGTAGATATAAACTGTAGTGAGTTGGTAGAGAACATACATATTTATAGATGAACCACATTTACAACAGAAGGCATGACCCACATTTTCAGGCAATTTCCATCACATTTATTAACAACACTACTACAGAAATGACCTATAACAGCGGTTTTTTTGGGCCTATTACAGCGGTTTTGAACCGCTGTCATAGGTACCGCTGGCATAGGTCAAAACCATATGACAGCGGTTCCGGAACCGCTGTCATAGGGTCATTTATTCAAAAAAAAAATTAAATTGGACCCTATGACAGCGGTTCCGGCGGAACCGCTGTCATAGGGTGGTTTATTTATTTATTTTTTAATTTTATTTTATCGTTTATAATGTTGCCATGTCGGAATGACACGAAATTCACACGGTCATAGCGAAACGGCATTCTGAACAAAACGCCATTTCTCTATGACCTTGTGAATTTAGTGTCATTCCAACACCGCAAAATTTCAACCGAGAAATATTTTCATAAATACACAAATATACGTACACCCACACATACACAAATATACATACACCCATCAACATATACAC
This sequence comes from Buddleja alternifolia, assembly GCA_019426215.1. Lineage (NCBI taxonomy): Eukaryota > Viridiplantae > Streptophyta > Magnoliopsida > Lamiales > Scrophulariaceae > Buddleja > Buddleja alternifolia. The sequence continues at coordinate 21,987,626 of CM033402.1, forward strand.
AAATATACATACACCCATCAACATATACACAAATATACATACACCCATCAACATATACACCATTATACATACACCCATCCACATATATACATACACAAATATACACACACACACATACACAAATACACCCATTAACATATACACATATATGCATACACCCATGAACATATACACAAATATACATACACTCATCCACATATATACATACACAAATATTCATACCCAAATATTCATACACAAATATACATACACACATATACACAAATACACATACACCCACATATACACAAATATAAATACACCCACACATACACAAATACCAAAACTAAATGGAAGAAGGCGGCAGCGGCGGAGGTGGGCGGCGTCGGCGGCGGCGGAGGCGGAGGTGGGCGTCGGCGGTCCTATACCGAGAGAAACCGAGAGAGAGAGAACTAGATCTAGAAATTGAGAGAGAAACCGAGAGAGAGAGAGAAGTAGATCTAAAAATAGAGAGAGAAACCGAGAGGGACGGCGGCGGCGGCGGCGGTGGTGGTGAGAGAGTTGAGAGAGAGAGAGAGAGAGAGAGTGAGTGTGAGTGAGAGTGAGAGTGAGAGTGAGAGAGAGGGGGGGCCGGTTTGAAATAAACCCGCCCAAAATTTGAACTTTTGGCAGCGGTTCGGCCAAACCGCTGCCATAAGTGAAGAATCGTTGCCACAAAGTGAACTTTTGGCAGCGGTTTGGCCGAACCGCTGCCAAAAGTTTAAATTTTTATTTTTATTTTTTTTATGTTCATGATATTTAGCAAGTACTTTTTCATGGTGTTGGTAAAGTTAAGGCTCTTCTGCAAAATTCTAAACAACAAATACAACACAATAACAGTTGATTCCACTTGACAAAAACCACCAGTGATGGGGGGTTAAGGCAAAGACCCTCCAACCTATTAATAAGCATTTTCAATCAAAGTTTACTTACATAGCCCCGCAAAAACAAAAAAAGGGGCCCAACTGTGCTCATCAATGCACATCACTAAACATTAAAACCCTCAACTAGGACCATATTCATAATTAAAAGGGCTTCATAGTAAATCCATCTAAACACCTTTTTAAACCATACGGAATCCATATTATCCAACGACCATTGTCAAACATGATTAATAACCACATTCATCTTCACTTTGCTTTTACTAGGAATAACTTCTACAATCTCAAACTCACAAGTGTCCCCTGATTTGATTTTGTGAGCTCTCGCAAAATATGGCCAGCCAGTAGACATAGCCAAAGTACCCAAACTCGAATCATCCACCCTGTTGAACCATTTCAACTCAACCGAGTACTTTGTAGTACCAACAGCTGGGACAATCAACTTTGCCTTGGTCAGGGACGACAACTTAAAACTCATTTCGGCTTCAGTAGGTATACTCTGAAAAAATGAAACATACTGGTCAACAATAATGTAGTTAGGTTTGAAAATTGGAACAATAGAGATATCATATAAAAATACATACCACTCGTGCTATTCTCTCATACTTATAATCATATCCCCCTGACTTCGGAACGGTGACCTTGTATCGTTTCCTAGATGGGCCAGTAGATGAGGAAGGTCCACAATTGTGTGGTGATGAGGTGTAGTCTGGAACGTCCTCATCTCCATCTTCATCTAAGGGTACACATGTGACAAAATTACAGTTCAATGTTATGTTAATGAATGGAGTTTTTGTGATGCCATGTATAAATGACAGCTGTTATTAATTACCAAAACTACTTGCTAGACAACTTACCAAGCATGGTATGGTTGACACCAGATGGTGTAACGAACTCTATGTCATAGTCTTTTTCCATTCCAATTAGATCACAAACAATAACAGACCAAATGAAACGAGCATTGCCATAAATCATAGTCTTTTCAGAAAAAAGAAACAACAACAAATAACCAAATGACAGCTTATGCCCTGCCACAAATCTTGCCCATTTTGGACCACCCAGAAAGTATTCATTGTCTCTCTTCAGAAGGGGAAACTTGTAAGCCCCAATTTGAGTCTGCAGTGTAAACTGCTCATCCCCATTCAGCCTTGCCCTACATTTTAGACTAGAAGGCAACTTCTGGATTGTAACGATCCATAAAAAGTACATAAATAAAATTCACTGTGTTGGTCCCAACTGGCATACGAAAGGGTCTAGAAGGGGGGGGGGATTGAATAGACCCTGAAGTCTTTTTCGACTTCAAAAAATTTCGTACTAAAATGGTTTTTGGACGCTTGAAAAGTAGACGCTTGAATTGTCTAATGCTTGACTTAAGCATTCACTTCAAATATAGGCGCTTTGTTGAAGCGTCTAACGAAGACTGTTTTTATAAAGTTAACTTAGATTTCAAGAATTGAATACTATAACCGAGTAGGTTTGAGCGTTCACTTCTTTGATCAGTGTTAACACAGCGGAATGATTTTTGTAGTCTTCTTTTAAAGGCTTTAACGTCACAAGAAATTTCTTAGTTGCTTAGCTTTTGATTGTGTTTTACTTAATCAGTTTATGTAATGATATGATAGTTAAAGGAATTGACTAAAAAGCAAATGACACAATATTTGTAAGGTTCGTTGGGTGGTGTAATCCCAACTACGTCCTTCTTCTCCTCGAACACTTGGAGGCAATCCACTAAAATGATTCTCAAAGAATCACACAGAATCTTCTAAAAATTAGGGAGAGATGGATGTCGATGACTTGAGCTCCTTGATCACACAGATTTCTGCTCCAAATCACTTCAATCCCCTTGCTTCTTTCACCCAGAAATATGGCAAGTATCCAACTTCGACTTCACACAGATCGCGAGGCTTGGATAGGGGTTTTTCTAAAAGGGTTTGTTTGATTTTGATGAAGTTCAAACAACTGAAAATATCTCAGTAGTAGTGTAGTTTCTTCAAAAAGAATATTTGAGATATTGGGTTGACTGTCTCTGGATTGGAAGAAAAGCAAAGAGAATAATTTCATGAAAGTTTGGCTTTTCTGAGATTGTAAGGAATGAGACTTCAATGCAACAACAATTCGACTTGATAATTGTTCTCTGTATTTGGCTTGTTGTTGAAGTCCTATTTATAGACATTCTTGGAAAAAGTGTCCGTTTGATACATGCAAGGGCGCGTGTCTCTCACTTTCGCGAGTGAACAATTTTTGTCCTTTTTCCTGAAAATCTGCTGCACAAAAGTTGGTGCTGTAGTCTTTGAATAGTTGACAGTCCAATAGGGTGGCTTCTCCATACGTCTGAAAGTGCTTATCACATTTAATGCCATTATCAGCTTTGAAGACATTTGAATTAAATGCCCGTTGGTATTTAATGCTTTGAGAGTATTTGCATTAAAACTCCATCTGGACTTAGAAATAAATTCAGGTGAAATTACTTTTGTCCTATAGGGTAACGCTTGATATAGCTGGTCAATTTGGACGCTTGGAGACTTTATCTTCATTCAGAAATCAGGCGCTTGAGTCTTCAAACTTTATCACTGATAAACTCACTCAGAAATTATCAGACGCTTAGCCTAAGACTACTTAGCCTAACACTCTAGAACAAATATAAAACACAGCCTATTACAAATCTAACATTTCAAAGCTAAAAAACAAACTTACATAATTTTGGGGTCTAACAAAAGTCCTAATTGTCATCATCAAAACATCTAACATGAAATTCCTAACAATTTCCCCCTTTTTGATGATGGCAATACTTACTCTTTTATAGTTCAAGAGTTAGGCAGCCAAAATAAAAGTTAGCTTTGATTAGATAATGTTAGTTAAAGTTAGTTACGCTTCAACGAGATGTTTCAGCTGAAAAATGCATTTTATATATTTCGAGAGTTACAAGCATTTTTACAACAAAAATAAAATAAAATAAAATGAGAGACAAGAATATAGATAATGCAAATCAAAAAGCTCTAATGACTTGATCTAACTTTGTATCGCTTGGGCATTTCAGCTAGGATAGCTTCAGTCAGATTGTCTTCTAAGGTCATCATCGCTTCATGATCTTTGTTGATTATGAGCTTGTTTTCTTCTTGTTGTCTCTTCTTGAAGGCGGTAAAATGTTTGTCCCAATCCGTTGGATCGATACCAATATACCTTAGACAAATTCTGAAAGTTCGGACAAATTCAGACATCTGCCTCTCTTCAGCTAAAATTTTAGGATCTGAAGGTTCTGGAATGGATGTTCTTTGAAAAGGGATGTCGAACTGTTCTAACATTGCTCTTGTAGGTATTGGTAGATTTGGATATAGTGCTCTTAGAGGTTCCCTTAGTGTTCTACTAGGCGCTCCAGAGTCACTTACTTTTAAAGTGGTTATCCAGGATGGGAGACTTAGCGTTGAAGGAGAGGTTAGAACTTGACGCTTGAGAGGCGTGGGTTCTTGAGCTCTTGAACTCGACGTTTTCCTCTTTTCTCCTTTCTTCTTCTCTTCCCCCTTATTGCCATCATCAGACTTCAGAAAGTGATCTATGAGTAGACTGACCTGATGAGCAATCTAAGACATAGAATCTGTGATGTCGTCCAGACGCTTGTCGAAACGTCCCTGCAGGGCGAGGAGCTTGGCGCTGGTAGCATCATTCAGAGAAGTCTCAAGGGTTTCGAGGCGCTTTTCAAGTTCTTCTCTCATGGCAAGTTGGGTTGCTTGAGTGGCATCATGCATTTCTTGAAAATCTTGTTTGCACTCACCAACAGCCGCTTGAGCTGAACTACGCATATGAGCAATCTGAGCGCTTATAACGTGAGTCTCAATCTTTGCCAAATCATCCTTAATCCAGTGAAGGGATTCTTCGTTCTGAGCAGCATGGGCACTGATATTCTCCAAAACGGATTTGAGCAAAGGACCGAAGAATTGACTCTCATCTAATTGAACCACTTGAGGAGCCGGTCGCTTGAACTTGGATGAGTGTTTGAGAGAGTCAATAGGAACTTGATATGCAGGATCAAAGACAGTACCTCGTATGTCAAGAGAAAGATCCTCAGCAATATCATCTGCTACGGGTTCAGGAGCGTCAGGAAGATCCTCTGGTGGAGACGCTTGAACGGGTTCTTCAGTAGGCGCTGGAATACTTGTGACTTCAGATGTGAATGCTTCAACTGACTTAGCAGGCGCTTCCTCAAGCGCTGACTCAGTTTGACGAAAGTCATCGAATCGGAAGTTCCAATTTGCTAAATCGGCATAAAAAGTGGACTCAGCTTCCAAATGTTTCGTGAGTCTGGTTCTTGTCACACAAGTGCCGAAAATGAATGTGCGAAGGGGACTATCAATGGCCCTGATGTGCATTGGACCAATGATATCTAGCACATCATTCGGAAAGACTTTGGATGGCGCTTGACAGATGGAAAAGATGGAATCTGGGCAGTAATCTCTGGAAAATCCAATCAAGCATTCAGAAGGAAGAGACTTGAGACGCTGATTCTCAGGCACGTAAGCAGCGTAGTACTCTTCTAAGTATGGATAGATCGCTTGAGCTAGTCCCTGATTTCTTTCAAGCAGAAAGAGGACAAACTCATAATGATTGAGTGCCTCTTTGCCAATAGAAGGGAGCAAAGGATATCCTCGAAAAGAGTTGATGACGGAGCCGTTCCATTGTCGGAGATTGGCAGTGAAGATTTTGTCTAACAGAGATAGGGGAGTCATAATCTTCACCATCAAATTGAAATTATCCTCGCAGTGGCTCGGAGCGAAATTCAAGCACGATACAAAAGAGGTACCACTGGAAGATGTTTGAGCGTTGAAAAGTAGAGGAGTATTGAACAGTCTGTGAAGCTCTTGACGCAGACACTACTCAATTTGATGTCTAACGAGTGGGAGCTTCAGAACAGGTCCAACTCTCTGTTGACGCTTCTTCAGGCAATACTTGGCAAACTGACGCTTCTTGTCATGCATGCCTATGCCAAATAAATGGGGAGCGTGGACTAACTCTGAGAATGTGTATTTGTGTCCCACATACGCTTCAACCCAGTCGACTTCATTCATGCAATAATCTGTTCCAGCATTGACCATAGCGCGAATGCCTTCATGATGAATATCTCTGATAGATTCAAAGCGATATCAATCAGTCTGATAGTTGGCATTCCAGACGCTGTCAAAGTATGCATCGGCTTCAGTCTAAATTAAATCTGTCAATGATTCTAGACGCTCAACGGCATGAACTGCTTTATTCTTCCACAGGCGAAGTGGGTTAACTGAGGATTGATTTTCAATACTATTAGCAGTCTGAGGAAAGTGTGTGTAGCCTTCTCTGTTCAATACTGCTTCGGATGGATTGAGAAAGCTAGGACGAAGAGGCTCGTACACCCGAATGTTGTAATCTCTTAGGGCGAAGCCTATACTCCTGTTGTGGCCATAATCGAGATAATATGCCAAATCCACATCACATCTAGGAGTCCTTCCTCCTTGTCTGTCTTGTTGAAGAATAAGAGAAGACGGTATCTGACCAGGGGTCTTTCCAAGTTCAATGGCTCTATAGAACTTTCGCTCAATTTATGTCAACTCTGTGTTAAACACGATATCCCAGATTTTATTGTCGTCGTCAATCAACAGGGCAATTTCATTCTCAGCAGCAATGTATCTTTCTTCATTGTATCCTGCAGGAATGAAATCTTCTTCGAGTGCTGGAGGCATGTAATTGATCGAATGATCAATCGTCTTTAGCGGATCCAGTTGGAAGAAGTGCCTGGGAGCTAAAACGTCTTCAGCAACGCTCTGACCTTCTGAGCGTGCCTCTGTTATTGCCTGAATAGGGATTGATGTTTGAACCTCGTTAGTAGCAGGTTCCTCAGCGTCAGTTGCAGTAACCTCTGCGGAAACATCTTTAGCGATAGCCACAACTTCTGTCATCTCAACATCTAGAAGGACATCTGTTGATGCTTCAGAGGCGGCTAGAACTATAGCTGTAACAAAAGAACTATCCTCTATAAGAGCAGGATCTTCTACAGATGTAGGAAGAGAAATGCTGTGGGAAGAAATAAACTTACCCTGAGAACTAGTCTCAACAGCAATACTCTGAGCGCTTGGCTCAACAGTCTCAGGCTCTTCAGGAACAGGAGCAGCCCGACGCTTGCTTGTCCTGGAGCGCTTGAATATTTTCTTCACGTTGACTCTTTCAACGAGCTTAAGCGCTTGAGCAGGAGGAGCAGCAGCTGGTTCATCAAATTCGATTTGTTTGATGATTCCTTCCATCATCCTCCGCTTTAGAGGTAACTTGTCCTGTGCATCCTCATCAGTTTCCTCGTCATCTTTCTGAGGAGCAGGAACAACTTGTACCTTAGGCTTTCTTGGAGCCCTCTTCTTGGTAACAGTCGGACGCTTCACGGCTTCTTCTGGCACTGGATGCTCCGCTTCCTCATCGGACGCTTAACGTACTTCCAGACGCTCAGATAGTGGTTTAGCAGCACCACCAATCTTGGGAGGATTAAAAGTATTATTCAGAATCCTTCTTCCCAGCAACTTGGTCTTATTCAACGGGAGACCAGAAGAGTAGACGCACTGTGATTTGTACAGCAGGTCACTTAGAACAAGCCCATAAGGTTTATTCGAGGCGCTTAAACAGTCCTGAAACCTTCCAAAAATATACTCACTCCAGTTGATCTTGATGTTGAGGAGTATAGCAGTCATCATCTGAAATTGTACTCGGTTCACCTTATCAAAGGTTCCCACTCGGCATTCTATGATCTTGCTGCAGAAATCAGCCAACAATCGGTATTTGGATACCAGGTCTTTCTTTTCAAAGTACTGAGTGTAGGGTACATCGTCGTACGCACTCATGGTTGTCCATGCGTCCTTGATTTGTTTTAAAGTAACACAATCCAATGCCTCACCCTCATTTGGAAGATTGAAGTTCTTGGCAATGAAGCAGCAGACAGAATAAATTCCTTGGTAGACTCCTTCTTGGATAAGGGAAATAGACAAGAGATAGACTTCTTGTCCTCTGAAAGTTTAGCAGTTTTCCAGAAGGTGTCGACTTCAGTCGGAAACAGATAGGAGTATTGGGTCAAGAACGGTTTAAACCCAGCTTTGATGACCATGTCCATCATATCTGTTAGATTGATCTGAGGTTGTTCATAGAGGAATTTCCAGTCGACAACAAGGCCTTCAGTAACCTTGGTGGTAAGTTCGGCAGAAGTAGACGAAGATTTCTTTGGTGCCATTTTTAGTGAAAGAGATGAACTGAGATTTTCTTTTGCATTGAGAGAGAGAGAGAATAAATTTTGCAGATATGTTTGAGTAAAAGTGAATTGTCTTTCTGCAGAAATTATATTTTAAATGACACAGTAAAGAATTTTTGAAACTTGTGTTCTCTAGTCTCTGTAGGATTTAGACACGTGTAACGACTTTTGAATCTCAGCCATAAATTCATTAACTACGGACGCGAGTTTTGTGTAATAGAGAGAAGTTACATTTGGTAATTCTCATATAAAGATTTGACATCCGAGTTAAAATTTTTAAAAACGTTTGGCATTTTCAGAGTGTAACATACGCGCCTGTTTGTACACTGACACGTACACAAACACTTACTATCTCTGAACAATCATTTTGAAAAAAGAAACTTTTGATTACCCGCCAGTTTGATGTGATAGAAGCGTGCGAGTAGAGTACAAAATAGACTTTTGAGTCTACCCACTACTTCGAGAGAAAATTGTAAACTTTATGCATGGCTTGTAAGGAAAATATTTTTATATTAAGAGTTTATTGGAATTGAATCAACGCTTAACTGATACCACTTGTTGGTATATGAGAATTAGACGCTTAGGATTGAAAAGACTTTTATATTTGAGCGTCCAATATTTTATGCATAAGTAATACCGAGCGTTGATGATCATGCATCTGAAAGTTTTGATCATTGACGCTTGAAGTTATGGTCAAGTACAATTTTAAGGTTCCCCCTAAATTTGATATCTTGTACCATTTAGGAAAATCCTTTTAGACACAAATTAAGTGGATTCCCCCTAAATTATATGTCTAATAAAATATGATGCAAAATGATTAAGCATTTAAATCAATCATACCTAATTCACTTCTCAAAGTGAGAAAACATTGTTCGTTGAGTGCTTTGGTGAAGATATCTGACAATTGTTTGTCAGTTCCAATGAAGTGCATGGAGATATCTTTCTTTTGAATGTGGTCACGAAGAAAATGGTTTCTAATGTCAATGTGTTTGGTTCTGGAATGAAGAACAGGGTTTTGAGTTATGGCTAGAGCGCTTTGGTTATCGCAATGGATGGGGGTTGGACCTAGGATTATTCCATAATCTCTACGTTGTTGCCTCATCCATAATACTTGTGCACAACAACTTCCTGCAGCTACATATTCAGCTTCGGCTGTAGAGGTAGATATGGATTGTTGTTTCTTGCTATGCCATGAAACTAACCTATCACCTAGAAATTGACAAGTACCACTAGTGCTTTTACGATCTATTTTGCAACCTGCAAACTCTGCATCTAAGTAACCAATTAGTTCAAAAGGAGAATCCCTAGGATACCATAAGCCCACATTCTGTGTGCCTTATAGTATTTAAGGATCTTCTTGGCAGCAATAAAGTGTGACTCTTTAGGATCGGCTTGAAATCGTGCACACATGCATACTGAAAACATAATATCAGGTCTACTGGCAGTAAGATAAAGAAGTGAACCTATGATACCTCTATAATTGGTAATATCAACTTTCTTTCCACTTTCATCTTTATCTAGCTTAAGTGCTTGGCTCATTGGAATTTTTGAATATGATGCATTTTCCATACCAAATTTCTTAATCATATCTCTTGTATATTTAGCTTGGTTAATAAATATTCCATTAGGGAGTTGTTTAACTTGTAATCCTAAGAAGAAAGTTAATTCACCCATCATGCTCATTTCAAATTGTTCTTGCATCATTTTCGAAAATTTCTCACACAGACGCTTGTTAGTAGAACCAAATATAATATCATCAACATAAATTTGGACTAAGAGAATATCTTCGTTATTGGTAATTTTAAATAACGTTGTATCAACGCTGCCTTTTGAAAATCCTTTACTAATAAGAAAGATAGAGAGAGTGTCATACCATGCTCGGGGTGCTTGCTTAAGCCCATAAAGTGCTTTGTCTAGCTTGTAAACCACACCCTTACCATGATTGTTGATGAATCCTGGTGGTTGCTCTACTTCTTCTTGGAGTTTACCATTCAGGAAGGCACTCTTCACGTCCATCTGATACACCATGAATTTGTTGAATGCTGCATACGCTAGAAACATGCGGATTGCTTCAAGACGAGCGACAGGAGCGTATGTCTCATCAAAGTCAAAACCCTCCTCTTGGCAATATCCTTGAGCTACGAGTCTGGCTTTGTTTCTTATCACAATACCGTTCTCATCCATCTTGTTTCTATATACCCATCTAGTTCCAATAACTCCTTGGTGAGTTGGCCTTGGTACTAGCATCCAAACCTTATTTCGTTCAAACTGATTAAGCTCTTCTTGCATAGCTTCAATTCAGCTTGGGTCGCTTAGCGCTTCATCCACTTTCTTAGGTTCCATTTGAGATAGAAAGCTTGCAAACATAGCCTCATTGAATGTAGCGACTCTAGTCCTAACAGGTGCTTCAATATCTCCAATAATCTGCTCAGTGGATGATCACGCAGCCATAGTCTGTCTGGTTGGAAGGGGTTAAGAGGTTGAACAGGTGCTTGAGGATCATACGCTTGACTACCTTCTTGCGTAGGCGCTCCAAGTTCACAATTCCTTGTGTGCTCTTAATGATAACTCTTTTCATGATCATCAGCATTTCTTACATGATTATCCAGAGTAATTTCACGAGTAATCTTAGGAGGTGGCACTGAGATCTCATCATCGTCGTCAGTATCTTCATCAATAGTAATCTTAGACGCTTGATGACATAGATCTTCAACTCCTACATGAATTATATTAACCTTACTCGGTTCTTGGTTAGCATCATAAAAAAAACATGAATAGATTCCTCAACCTTCGATTTGATCTTATTGAGGATGCGAAAATTCTTTCCATTCTTGGCGTAGCCTAGAAAGATTCCCTCATCCGCTTTAGGATCAAAAGTCTTTAGGCTTTGGGATCCATTATTATGAATAAAGCACTTAGAACTAAAGACGTGAAAATATGAAACATTTGGCTTACGTCCCTTCCACAATTCATATGGAGTTTTTCCATGCTGTTTGTTGATCATGCAACGGTTTTGAGTGTAACAGGCAGTGTTGATTGCTTCCGCCCAAAACCTAGGAGCGAGCTTGGATTCTGCTAACATAGTCCTAGCGGCTTCCTTAAGCGTTCGGTTTCGGCGCTCAGCAGCACCATTTTGTTAGGGAGTTCTGGGAGCTGAATACTCATGATGTATTCCATTTTCTGCACAAAACTTCTCAACAATCTTGTTAGTAAACTCAGTATCGTGATCGCTTCTTATTCTTGCAACCTTAAGATTTTTCAATATTTGAAGTTGCCGAATAAGTGTTGTTAACTTGTCACATGTTTCATCTTTGGATGAAAGAAATTCCACCCAAGTAAATCAAGAGAAATCGTCTACTATCACCAAAGTATACTTCTTACCGCTTACACTGATCGTTTGAACAGGTCTAAACAAATCCATGTGAAGTAGTTCAAGTATTCTAGAGGTAGATAGATGAGGTTTTCTCTTGAACGATGATTTAACTTGTTTACCCATTTGACAAGCGTCACAAAGGCGATCCTTATGAAATGGTCCATTTGGTAATCCCTCTACAAGATTTTGACTTATAAGCTGAGAGATCGTTTTGAAGTTGAGGTGATTCATTTTTTTATGCCATAACCAACCCATTTTAGATTCTTTTTTAGCAACAAAACATGTTGGGTTGTTATCAAGTGTTGAACCCCAATCTACCAAATATACGTTGTTAGTTCTTTTTCCTTTCAATTTAGTAGACTTAGTCTTAGCGTCGTTTATATAGCAATAGTCACTTGAGAATATAACTTCAAAGCCTTTATCATAAAATTGACTTATGCTTAATAAATTGTGCTTCAGACCCTCAACATAATAAACATCACTTATCATGATGTTCCCCCTATGCACAGTACCTATACCTTTGGTTTTACGTTTGGAGTTGTCACCAAATACAACCTGAGGACCATTGGCAGCTTGATAGTTGATTAGAAGATCTTTGGAGCCAGTCATGTGCCTTGACGATCCACTATCAAAGTACCATATAGATGTATCGGCTCTAGCTCTAGGTACCTGCAATCAAAAGGGAAGTTCTATTTCTGTTCAGGTACCCATTGTTGCTTGGGTCCTTTAACATTAGTAACTTTGTTAGTTTGAATTAGAACTTTAGGAACCCATATTTGCCTAGTCTTCATTGTAGGAATACTGGCCTTTTTGGGTTTCACAACGTGTTGTGTGTGCTTTTTGGGTGTATCATAATATCCTCGATTATAATGATAGTCATAATCATAGTCATAATCATATTCATCATAGTATCGATAATATGATCTTGACTGTCTAGGATATTGACGCTGGTAT